>JAESUZ010001709.1:0-603623 GCA_017311185.1 Proteles cristata cristata
AAATGGGTTTTGGCAACTCTTCTCTCCCTAAGAGAAACACTTTTGAAAGCAGAGAAAAGAGATATACTCTGGCATCTATCTCCTCTTTAAGGAATATTATAACTAGCCATAACTGCTCACAAAATGAGTAATTAAAACTTATTAACACAGTCATTTTGCACGTACTTTAGTCTTAAAAGGCTTAGATGAAACCTTTGGGCCAGTATGGTAATTATGTAGGACATAGGTCTTTCCTAGATACCTGGCAGACATTGCTGATCAACCATGGCCTTCTTTCCCATAATTTTGAGCGTGGTCAGACATCTACCCAACATGGACTGAATTCTACTACCACCATCTGATTAAACTTGTCATAATATGAGATAAAACTAATTTTCTGCCTTTGCCTCATGACATTAGACTTATACCTTAACATTACTTTTTCCATCCTCCCTAAGAGACAATTTAAAACAATATTTTTCTTCCTTGCTGAAAAGTCCCTTGGAAAATTATTGTCAACACATAATTGAATCCATTTATTAATTAAGAAATAGATTATGTAAATTATGTCTCTTAAACTTTTTTCAGTTTTAAGTAGTATTTCACTAAAAGCAGCATCACCAACTGATATTAAGTTGCAGTAGAATTTTGTGCATTTCTCAGTAGTGCTGCTGAGTAGTTCATGACCAAGTCATTGTGTTTGAGGGAGAAGTCAATTTGCTGTTTAAGAGCGTCTTGATGCCAACGGGCAAGGAGAGAATTCTCTCAAAGAAGCAGATTATAGGACTTCATTTTAAAGCCTTTAATCATTGAAAGAGGTCCGCAATAGGAATAAGGATTGGCTAAAATAGCGTTAGACATAAGAGCTCTATTTCTAGGTATACCTTTCTCTTTCATGTTTGCTTTATCCAAAACGTATATTAGTTCATAGAATCCTCCTAGAGACCCAGAGCTACTGTAGTGGGTTCCATAGGTTTCCAAAAATGCAAAATATTCCCCCTTTTCATAGGCAGTTGGCAGAGCTTTTAAGTCATCCAAGAAAGTTGTTGTCAGCATGACATCCCGACTTCTCATTGTAAATCTTCCCAGATGAACTACCCCTTTCACATGCAGGAACACTTTTTCCTGTGTTGTGGAACAGAAGAAAAGAAGCAGCCATTGTTTCAAATTTAAAAATCACAAAATCTAGAATTTCCCCAGGCAATAATTAACAACTTTTTTTAGTGACCATGGATACTTTAACCCAGTAAGGTGGCAAACTCAGAATACCATTAGTCCCAACCGTTGATGAAAATGTGTAGCGCTGGGATTCTCAGTCACTGCTGGTGGGAATGTAGAATGGTCTATTCGCTCTGGAAAAACTGTTTAGCAGTTTCTTATAAATGTAAACACACATTTACCCTATGGCCAGTAATTGCACTTCTACATATTGACCTAAAGTGAATGAGAAAATAGACCACAGAAAGATCCATACAGGACTTTTATAGCAGCTTTAGTCAGAATAGCTTAGCTACATGCAACAATATAAGTAAATCTAAAAAAATATTACGCCGAATGAAAGAAGCCAAGCGCAAAAGAGTATGTGCGGTATGATGTCACTTACATGAAGTTCTAGAACGGGTGAAATTTGGCTATTTTGAAAAATATCCCATCATACTCTCTGTATTAAGTGTTTAGCCTTACCTTCTTTGAAGAATGTGACAAGAACAGTTGGTAAGTTTCATTTTTGGAATAAGCAAATCGAAATTTACCCTCAGCATTTATAAGACCTGAGAGATCCTTTTTGAAAGTTTCCTGAGGTTTACTTTTGAACTGTTCAATTGCTTCAGTGGGTGTGAATTTTAAAGTGATATCTGCATTAAAATTTGATGTCTTCTCTTGGACAACTTGTTTGAATACTTGAATATGATCTTCATAATATTCAGTTCTGAAGTTTTTATCAGCTTTGGTCTAAAAAGAGAATCATGAAATGTTGTTAAAACCAACATACAGAAAACCATCCCAAATAAGCACAGAATAAAGTAAAAAATCAAACAATTATTTAAAAGGTATTTGAACAAAAGAGTTAAGAGTGAGGCATTGAAGTGACACAGCTGGGCTCCGGGACAGACTCCATGATTCTGAGAACAGGACACAGAAACTTCTCCGTGAGTCAGATTCCTTTTGTGAACTAGAGAGACTCACCACGGGGAGCCTAAAGGGTATTATGAGATAGTACAGTGAGATACTGCATGTGAAGGGCTGAGAAAACAGCAAAACTTTCAGATATTAAATATGTTCATAGTTAAAGAACAATTTGTGTAACAGATGTGCAATATACTTTCATTTGTGTAAAAGAAAAGAAAAAAGAAAAGAAATGACCCCAAAGGCTTATAGGTCAGCTCCGCTTTGAATAGTTTTTGCACAGTAATTAATTTAAGCACAAAGGTTAAGACTTGAGTCGTGCATTGTCTCTTAACCTTTACACTTTTACTCTCTGTTAAAAAGGAAATAAACAAGCAAACAAACAAACAAAGGAAAGCAAACAAACAAAAAAAGGTTTTTGTATGCATAGGAAATTACTAGAGAAATAGACAAAGCAGGGAGTGTTTGCCCTTGAGAAGGGGAACAGTGGAACGGAAATCTGGAAATCTTGAGTGGCAGTAGTCTTCTATTTCCTTGAATAACCTTTTGTGATGTTCAGACTTTTTAACTTTTTTTTATACCACATTTATTTTTTGCATGGAAAAAAAAAATCCTGACCTGAGCAACCCAGTTAAAAATTAAAACTTTCAACTAAAGAATTCTTAGCCAACTTGGCAATGGTCAGATATGAGTGGGAGGGTTGCTAGCCTCCGTGATTAAACTCTCTTTCCAGAGGTCCTCTGTGATAGGCTGTCACTCCAGTCTGAGAAGGAGACACCCATGTCTTCAGTCAGTGGCCCGGACTGGATTCCCTAGCACACAGTGGGGGACGGTTCTGCACAGAGAATGCGATGGTCTGAAATTTTACCGAACAAAATCTGTATGTTAAAATCCCAGTGCCCCACGAGACGGCAGGAGGTGGGGCCTCTGGGAGGGGCTTTCACAAATGAGATTACTGCTCTCATAACAGTGACCCCACAGAGCTCCCCAGCCCCTTCCATGATGTGAGGATGTGAGAAGTCTCTAGCCTAAGAGAGGTTCCTAACTCAACCAGGTTAGCACTCTGATCGCAGACTTCCAGAACTTTTGATGTTCTCATCTCCAGAACTGTGAAAAATAAATTTGTGCTTTTTATAAGCTACCTTGTTTGTGGTATTTTGTCATACCAGCCTGAATGGACTCAGATAGGGAAACTAAAGTTACCATCTAACGGAAATGACTAAAATGTGTGTAGTTTTCATTAAAGGAAGGCATGCTGGGAAAAGTGCTAATATAAAGGGGAAAACTAACTTAACCATGTCACTTACTTCCCTCCTTAAAATTTTTCAGTCTTCCCACCGCCTTTAAGAGGTAGTCTTAACTAGACTTATTCGAAGTTAATCTCTCCCTGACTGTACCTCAACCCTTTAGACACTGTTCTATTTCCACAGCCTATGCTTCTGCTACCACAGGACCCATTTAAGCTGCTTTTACTTTCTGGAATGCTCTCTGACATCTTCCCCCCATCCTCCCATAAACCAAACACATACAAGTTCTCTTACATACATACACTATTCAGCTTGACCTGGTTAATTCCCACTCCTATTTCAAGTCTTAGCATAAACATCACTTCTTCAGTGGGGAGGTCTCTTTCCTAATCCCACAGACTAGCATATCTGTTTTCTATAAGCTGTCATGCCTCTTAAGGTAAAACAAAATGAAAAATCTTTTCTTTTATGATTGCTTATTTAATAGACTTTCAAATGGTAAGTTCCAAAAAGTCTGGAAAGATGTCTATTTTATCCACACATCGCTACAGCCTTGCTGCTTGGTAAAGTGTCTGTCACAGAGTCGATGCTAACAAAAATGTATTAAATTTAATATGCAGCTCCAATATAGCTAACAATAATAGTGAATATTTATTGAGTGCTTACTCTGTGACAGAGGCTGTTAAAGTGGTTTATGTAGGGTTAGACATTTAATTTCTTATCTTTAAGATAATTTCTATAATTTTCCCCATCTTACCAATAAAAAGACACAGGTTAAGAAATTTGTCCAAGGTCACATGGCTAGGAAGTGGTACATCTAGCATTGAAACCCAGAAAGTCTGATTCCAAGGCTGAGCTGTTAATTCCTATGCTACACTGTCAAAGAGGGCTTGACAAATTCTGACTAGTAAAATAAAGAAGACTCATGGGAAATGTCGCCTTGAAATTAGCCTTGGAAAGTGAATAGGATTTCTGTTGCCTTGAGATCTAAGGCTAGTGGAAGTATTTCTGAGGAAACTGGGGAGACCCCGGGCCCTCGGGCCTTGACCCAACCCATCAGGAGGGAGTCAGGGAAGGTCTTGGTCTTGACTCGAGAAAGAATTCAAGGACAGACACTCAACATAGTGGATGAGTGACACAAACAGGAAAGTTTATTAAAGTGAAAGGTACATTCTCTGGATACGAGAGCAGGTGAGCTTGAAGTGGGGGAGGGTGTACCCTGGGGGTTGGGTTTTTATCTTTTATTGATAGTTGTTAACTAAGGGGTGGAATATGGCCAGAAACAGGGCTTTTGCTTTTTCTTCTTAATTGGGTCAGAGGTTTCCTGTCATGGCACCTGTCATCTTGGGCCTGTCTGGTTTTATCCGGCTTCATCTGGAGTACTTGCAGGATAGGCTTCTGACCTTCCTGATAGTAGGCCATGACTTCCTTGTTGCTGACCTTTATCCTATTAACACCTAACAGCTTACTCTAATAAGCTAAGTAAACAGCTTACTCTAATAAGCACCTGAAGACCATTCTACTCAGTCCTCAGTGCTGGGAAGTGCCAAAGCCAAGCAAAACGGCACCAGGAAACCACTCCATAACTCTCTTGGAGGACTGAGCTCTTCTTAGCTCTAATTGGCTGCAAGATAGGGGTGGTGTAATCTGTAAGAACCTGCATGTATTCCTGACATGGCTAGAAAGAAACTGGCACTGGCAGAGATCAGCTTAGCAGTGTGGAGGATTGCTTATAGGGGTAAGAGAATATTAGTCAGGGTGTTAGGATGCTGTTGAACGATCCTTTCTAATTATGCCAGGACGACAGTAGTGAGTAGAAACAGTGACGTGGGGTCACTCTAGAAAGTACAGAGACAGAAGCTGGGTTGAAAAAGGTAAAAAAAAATAGTATCCATTTATCCAAAACAAGTCTGAGCTCAATGACAGGCATTCAGAGGTGGACCAATATTGGGAATCATCATGAAGAAACAGCAAAAATCTTTGAAGAGAAGTCAAAACGCAAAATTTTAGAAAGCAGGATGATGTAAGGATAGAAGCAAGTTTCTTTCTTTTATTTTTTAAACATTTTAAAATTTATTTTGAGAGAGAGAACATGCATGCAAGCAGGGGAGAAGTGGCAGAGAGAGAGGGAGAGAGAAAATCCCAAGCAGACTTTACTCTGTCAGCATAGAGCCCAATGAGGGATTTGTTCTCACAAACTGTGAGTTCATGACCTGAGCTGAAACCAAGAGTTAAACACTTAACCTACTGAGCCATCCAGGTGCCCCCCCGCCCCAAGTTTCTTAATAAAAACCAAAATAACTAGATGTGGAGAAGCTGAAATTAGAGAGAGAGGCCAGAAGGCCATGCACATTATAAGGGTCAGTTCAATCTCTCTGTCTAAAGGCAGAGCTCTATCGAGCTGATGCTTCTTGAAAAGAAAGAAACATTACTTCTGGCACTGGGAGTGGAAGAGATAGAAAGCAACCAATAAATATTTCAGAGTTCAAACTGAAAGGAAGAGATGGGAGAGTGACTGGAAATAGAAGGTAAAGAGGGAGAACTGTTAGAACACTAAGACTTTGTGCAGATAGATAATAAACCCATATATTATTTATTATTACCAATGTCATCTCTCACTAATTGAGAGAAGGAACTAGAAAGAACAGACTGACTGCAATCTCAGGAGCTGACCTCAGCCTAATTGTTCAACTACTAAATTTGGGGGTAACTTGAAATTTAGCTGTACAGTTCTACATTTATCTTCAAGAGATCTTTTTCCCTGTCCATGCCTTAAATGTTAGTGTGCTCTAGGGTCTCATTCCTATGTTCTTTTCTTTTTCATTGTATGCTTCCTGGATGATCTCAAGAGCTGTCAAGATTTTAATGATCATCTATAGGCTGATGATTTCTAAATTCCTGCTTCCAACTTAGATCATTCTCTCTCCCCTCACATGTTTATAACCTACTCTTTGCAGGACGACTTCATCTAGACATCACACAGATCCTCGCACTCAAAATTATCAACATTCAAATCATTATCTTCTTCCTGGAATTGATTTTGACTCTTCTTTTGGCAGATACCCCCCTCCCTGACTTCCCACATCATTTTTGGTGGTCTATCATCCAGTGGGGGTGGGAGGGTTTCCTTTGACCTACTGTCTCCATACTTTACATCCATGGTGAGTTTACTTTGTTATGTAAGATCAACTGGGAGGAAAATAGATGCCAAAGAACTGGGTCTCCATGGGGTCCAAGGATAGGTTTGGGCTCATAAATACGGGTGAGAGGTGAGAGACTGGTCAGTTGCAGTGAGGCAAAGGGTTAAATGTTTGATTTCCCGATGTTTCGATTTTAAAGACAACACTGTTTTAGTGAACACAAGTTAAGGATGTCGTTCCAGATGTGAGTGGCTGTCATAGAATAGACACAGAACACTAAGAGACAACAAGAAGTTATTGGCAGCCACAGGATATAAAAGTCACCCAGGGTTTTGGCAAGAGTTGGGCAGGAAAGGATGATTATAATCCAAGTGCATTTTACAATTCTTTGTTGATCTCACAAATCTTACATATTTATGGTGATCCTGTTTAAAGAAAATTGTAATGAAAACCTAAAACCTGATTTACAAATCGTGACTTTCAACAACAACAGTGGAGAGGACCAGAGAGAAACAAGTGAAAAGGAACTGATTTGTACATGTAACCATCACTGGTTTTCTTCCCCATAATTGTGGGCTTCAGTGGCTCTTGGTCATTACTTCTGACTTACAAAGTAGCCAATAAACCTTGACTTGTAGTGTGACTGCTAATTACACATTTAATTGTAACTAAGTCTTTTACCAATTATATTGTCAAGAAAGAATAATACAAATATTTATTGAGTGTTTGCCAGTAATTTCATGAGTGTTTTAGATTCATTTATCTTTACAAGGTAGGCATCATTATTTCTATTCTACGGGTGAGTAAACCGAGGCATGATGAGGATAAATAATATGTCTGAGGTCTCACCACTGCTTAGGGCAGACCTGGGATTCCAACCTATGTAGTGTGTTCTAGAACCAGAGCCGCATTTGAGATAAGAGGCACTAGGAGAGTGGGAAGGGAAAGATAACTTTACTAAGAAATATCCCTCATATCATGCTAGGCCCATAAAATTCTTTCAAAAAATAAAAGACAGTAAATCATTGTCAGTGAGTGACTACAATAGGATTTAAAAATGAATTCATCCAATGAAAATTTGCTGAGCATATTCCATATCCATATATTTAGTTGGATATGAGCACAATAGACTATATATATATATATATATACATGCACACACATACATTCTCTCTCTCTCAATGAAATATTAGTTGGCAATAAAAAAAGAATGACTCTTGCCATTTGCAACAATGTGATGGAACTAGAAAGTATTATGCTAAGTAAAATGCGTCAGTCAGAGAAAGATAAATATCATATGATTTCACTCATATGTAGAATGTAAGAAGCAAAACAGACAAACATAGGGGAAGGGAAGCAAAAATAAGATAAAAGCAGAGAGAGAGAGGCAAACCATAAGAGACTCTTCAATACAGAGAACAAATTGAGGGCTGCTGGAGGGGCGTTGGGTAGGGGGATGGATTAACTGGGTGATGGACATGAAGAGGGACACTTGTTGGGATGAGCCCTGGGTGTTATGATGAATCACTAAATTCTATTTCTGAAACAATTATTATACTGTATGTTAACTAACTTGGGTTTAAATAAAATAAAATAAAAAAGAAAGAAGAAAAAAACCCAAAATAACAGCAGGAAAAAAATGCATTCTCTGCCTTCAGTTACTGTAATAATATGCATGAAAAAAGAGGTAAAATATTACATTGACTATTGGAAAGTGCAGAAAGAAATTCTGAGAAGCCAAAATAGAGATTTCCGTTCAGGTTCTTCTCTGTATGGCAGAAAGGAACTTGGCTATTTCCCAAGCCTGTGACAGGTTAGAGTGGGGGGAGCGCGAGCGCTTGCAGCACCAAGAAGGTGACGTGGGGACTTTGGCAAGCCCGCAGCCAACTCCATCGGCACTCCCCATCCATTGACACCAACTAAAAACCCAGGTCCGCATCCAATGTGTTTGGTTACCAGATGTTGCTCCCAGCTCCCCTGGGGGTGTGAGTAATATACCCGGTAAGCAACACATCTCCTTTGTAGAATCATAACTACTCTGAGTGCAGAAACCCATCTGTTCCCAGGGTTGTGAATAAGCGAAGACACTGTGTGTGCTCTCCAAATGATGCTTTTTCAGTCCCAGGCAACGTCCCAGCCCTCACCATCTTGTGTCACTCGCAGCCATTCCCACCCTTATAGAGAAGCTAAGTCACGGTGACGAAGACAGGGAAATTGTGATGCAGACCTGAGAAACAAAGTTAAGACAACAAACCCTTCTTCCATCAGCAATGACAAAAGCCACCTTATCTTTGGTATATTCTTTTTTTTTTTTTTTAAAGAAAGTGGAGCATTCTCAATACTCTTTAAAAAGAATGTCTTTCTTTCAAAAAATGTGCTTAAAGAGGGTAATCCTGGCATTAGAGGGAAAAATCAATAATCCAACATGTTCCCTGAAATTTGGGGGAAAATTGATTCTATTCTGGACTTACAGGTACAAAAAATTGGATGATGTGGTTGCATATGAAAAAAATGCCAGCCAAATAGTCCAGACTTTAAACTCTTTAGTATTCATGGGAGAGCATGATCACTTCATGCCAGGTTACAGTGGGTAGGTATTGTTTTGCAACATTGTTAAAACAAAAGAAATATCAACTGCATTTATTTAAAAGTGTAAGTGTTTTTGAAACCATTGTGAGTGACACTAGTAATAAAAGGCTGTGAAAACTGAGTAAAACAAACTTTATGGGTCACCCATGAGACCATTTAAGAAAACATGTTATTGTAGCTTCTGGTTCAGAATAAGCTAATTATTGTTCTTTATTATATCTTACTTAGACAAAATCTCTCTAAAGATGATAAATACTAATCCTTTAAATCGACAGGTCCAGGTTGTGATGTTTCTAGAGAATTTAGGTGACTTTTAGGAAGGTGGGCATGTTTGGGGTGGCATTGTGTATGGTAAAAATCATTTTAAGAAATAGCTTTACAAGAGCTAGAGAGGTGTGAGGTTAGTGAAAAGGGCCATTCACATTAGTCAAGCAGGCTTTACCAAAGGGAATGGTGGAGGAGAAAGAAATATAAAGATGGGTTTTCACTGGTAGGCTAGCAAAAAATGATCTTAAATAGCATGTAAGCAGTGTACCCAGTACTTAAATCAGTACGAATTTACTTTTTAGTTTTATCAGGACCTTAGATGACTCTTTTTATGGAGTCTAGGTATTTGCCAAAATTCTATCACTACATGCACATTACTGAGGATTGCCCGAGACCACTGTGTATTTTCGAAAGAGATTGATGCCACACCTTTTTTTTCTTTAAGTCAGTCTTATATTCACATTAAATTCTTATTCTGCTGAACTTTTCAAATTATTTAGTATTAAACTTATTGAGGTGGCTTTTCAGCTAAAAGCTGGGCGATGTGCTTGCTTCTGAGACTTACTTCATAGGCCAGAGAAGCCACGTTCCAGGGTCTGCGGTAGTAGACCAAGGTATTTCCATCCCGAACTCGGTCACAGAGTCCATTGTAGAACTCATTGTCAAAAGGTGTGCTGAGGGGATCCATCCCTAAGATGTTGATGCTGAGAATGAACAGAGTAGCATTAGGTATGGAGATACCAGGAGTTAATGCAAGGCAGTCCTCTGCAGCTGTGGAAAGAGAGAGCTTTGGCTCACGTCCCCACCACCTAATATATGCATGATATAATCAAGAACAAGAGCAAGAGCCTGCCCCCTTCTGCCTTACATCTCTGGCAGGAGGCACATCTTAGGAAGACCTTATAAACTTCCAGGCAGCATTGGCACTGTGGAGAGCACACCATGAAAGATATGCAGTAAGGTGGGAGCAAGGGACCATCTGGCTCCTAGAGTCTTAACTCCAGTGTTGTAACTCTCAGCTAACCTCCCTTAGTGAACTAAGAACCAACTCTGTAACACCACCTATTTAAGTTATTTGAAAACAGAGGGCCTCATGGGGGCAGTATAACATATGCATGCAATTTTTAATCTATGAAACAACACTGGGGCTCTTTCTCTCCCCATTCTCTTTAAACTTAAGCTTTTTCCTCCAGCTGCCTCACTGCTTGTCAAGTACCTCATTCCCTCCAGGCTTACATTCTATTATACTTTCCAAAGGGAAACACAAAAATTTCAGCATCCTCACAAGGCAGTCTCAGAAGTTCTACTTTTTCCCCCCAGCAAATTTTTTTATTTGGAAAGCTTTAATTCAGAAATAGAAATCTTATTTATCTTACAAGAAGTTAAGTTTGGGTTGTAGGGCTCAAAGCAATGTATGAACAAGAAGCATTCTCTGTGAAGTACACTTCTGTTTATTGGAGAGGAGGTCATTGCCGTCTAGACTGCATCTGAAACACATGGTTCTAGACAGAGGAGGCCAAGATAGAGGTCAGATCCACACATCTGTAACTGAGTTTGACACAAAAGCAGAAATTCTTCCGTTTCTCTAGACCACATCCCAAACTTTTGGGATTCTCATGCACGCGCTCTCTGCCCCTATCCTGCTTGTGTGTGCTCCCTCAAAATAAGTAAAGAAGCTTAAAAAAAAAAAATCCGAAGAAGAATACACATGGGCCAAATGAGTATCACAGGTAAGTGCAACACAGGTTTCCAACAGGAAGAAACTCCACTGCAGGGTCACAAAGAGCGTTTTAGAAGAAGTAGGATTTGACTTGGGTTTTGAAGGATGGGGATATTAGAGCAGAGGGAATGGTGTGCATAAAAGCACGGAGGTGGAAGTGTGTGTGGCATGATTTTGGGGAGAAGTGTTCCGATTTTCTGCCTGTTTCCTCTATAAAAGATGATGTTAAACTCAGTCTGACTGCACAATTTTAGTTTGACATCTAAAATTTTTCATCTTGGGGTGCCTGGGTGGCTCCGTCAGTTAAGCATCCAACTTTGGCTTAGGTCATAATCTTACGGCTGGTGAGTTGGAGCCCCATGTCAGGCTCTGCGCTGACAGCTCAAGAGCCTGGAGCCTGCTTCAAATTCTGTGTCTCCCTCTTTCTCTGCCCCTCCCCTGCTCATGCTCTGTCTGCCTCTCTCTCTCTCAAAAATAAATAAATTCATTAAAAAAAACTTAAAAATTTTTCTTCTTAAGTTTAAGTAGTTGCAAAGGGTATAATTTCTCAACAGGCTACAAATATTTACACCTTAAAATACAATTATTTTGCCTCTTTTTAAAATCAGTCCAATGAGGGGCATCTGGGTGGCTCAGTTGGTTGAGCATCTGACTTCAGCCCAGGTCATGATCTTGCGGTTAATGCTTCCGAGCCCCGTATCGAACTCTGCTGATAGCTCAGAGCCTGGAGCCTGCTTCAGATTGTATGTGTCTCTCTCTCTGTCCCTCTCCTGCTCATGCTCTGTCTCTCTCTGTCTTAAAAATAAAATAAACATTAAAATAATAATAATAATAAAATAAATCCAATGAAATGTAAATGTCGTAGTGTTGGTGGGTATCAAATCATTGCAATGTTTATATAGCTGTAGCAATTTGACAGCTTATACTATTCTTTTCAATTTCTTTTTTTTTTAAAACACTTTAGGTTTTTAGAGTAGTTTTAGGTTCATTACAAAATGAGTGAAAGACAGAGTTTTTTTTCATGTCCTTACCCCCTTTTTATTCTTGAGTCCATATTTCTATTTCAATTTCACAGAATTTCAACCTAATGTAATGTTATTTTAGCTTGGAAATTTTACTTTTTTATACTTTTCTGTACTAAAAAGGTATTACTTAAGTATTTTAAAATATTTAATGTCTTTTGACCAGAGGGTCTAAGCAATTAAAAGTTCCTCTGGATTGAGTTATTATTATCAGTATAAATAAGTATTACAAATTTTAAAGTAGTTAATAAACATAAGTAATTGGGGGGGGGGGAATGGTGTCTCAAGGAAACGAATGGGCTTGTTTTTAAATTAATTGATGAGTTCCTGCCCTTGTGGGTGAATATTCCTTGTTGCTAGAAAAAGACAAGATTCAGGATCGACTGTACTCCCACCTTCCATTATTATAGATGTCAATGCTGAGAAACTTTACTCATGTACATAAGTAGATAAGAATAGGAGGAATTTTATCATGGCAATTTTACTTGATTCTTTGATCTTCTGAGTTTTATGCCAAAAAAAGATCACAGACTAGTTTTTCATTAAAAATTATTTTCATAGCCTATTGTCTGACAATTGATTAGAATGCCTTTAAGTGTCATGGATAAAAAGAGTGAGAGACCAGTTGACTTACGAGGCTTTGGTGTCCAGCTGAGCAGCAATATTTGGGGATGTTTCTTGGTTCCTCCACATAGTAAAATTTAGGTGGGCGAGGGATATATTCTGCTTTTAGAAGGTGAAAGCTAAGTGAGTTTCAAAGGGGAGGTGAGAGGAGAGAATGGGCTTGATAACTTGAATGCCACGGAGTTGTTACACCTACAAGTTTATGTATATATATATATATATATATATATATATATATATGGAATCAAAGATTTCCTGTTTGTTCAATAGAGTAATTAAGCCACTCACAGTTGAGGAAACTATTATGATAAAACTTACCTGCCCCTTAGAAAGTCTTTTTGCACTTCATGGTATACATATTCCACTTTGTAGGTTTTGTTTTACAGAGCAGCAAATTGACTAGTTGGCTGGATCCATCTAGAAAGTTACCATGAAGCTGATCCACAGTCTAAAGCACAACTAAGGAAGAAATGTTTCAAAACTTTTGACTCGGTTCCACTACTACAGAGACAGTCAGTCTAGTCTAGAATGAGCCAACTTTTTTTTCAGCCAAGAACATGAAAACTTCTCATGGATGGAATGTCATCGCCTGGGAAATAAAAAAACCCTGTATATTTTGGCAGTACCTAAAGATGCCTGTTTTCATGCTAGCATCTAGAACCAGAGGCAGTTCGAATTTACCAGGTAAACACAAAACAAAGCTCCTTCCACAGAAGTGGTGTTATGCTTAGATCACATTTAAAAAAAAAAGTAATTCATTACATACTGTACATCATTTACAGATGGCTTGGATTTATATTTTTTCAATGAATGCAAGATGGGTTGGGGATTTCCCTAAACACTTCGGTAGAATCTCAGATGCCTACAAGGCAAGAGGCGGAAACATTTGTGATACAAGGGAATTCTCCTAGCATAAAGAATTTAAGTGGGAGTCCTTCAAATGCAAAACACATATACGTTAATGACCTGGCCGTGGGTAATGACTTGTGACTTTCATGTGTTAAGGAATCTGAATCTGACTGTGTATGACTGCTGATAAGGCTCACTGAGACTTTCCAGATTGGATTGTGTAGAAGCAGTTTATAAGCATGTTGCTATAACTAGGGTGTTACTCCTATTACCTCTATTCAAGATATCCCATAGGCCCTTTGAAGAATAATGGAGATGCATCGTTAAGAAATATGTAATTAATGGGACTGAAGAATATCTCAAATATAATAAAGGATGTCATTTTGAAACGCTTTTTAAATATTAATTACTGATTTATACTATTCTTCAAAATTCTTAATTCAAAGCTTTGGGTGTTTTCATTTTCTAAGGTTAGTCTTACACTGAAGATAAAAGTGTTGATTCGTGGGCTTTGCAGTGATGGTGATGTGGGTGGTGATGAGCATGTGGAGAGAAGGCCAAGGTGAGAGTGAAACAAATCTAGTTTTATAAAATTCAGAGAAACTTGGGGGTGCCTGGGTGGCTCAGTCCAACTTCAGCTCAGGTCATGATCTCACGGTTCATGGGTTCAAGCCCCACGTTGGGCTCTGTGTTGACAGCTAGCTCAGAGCCTGAAGCCTGCTTCAGATTCTGTGTCTCCCTCTCTCTCTGACCCTCCCCTGATCACGCTGTCTCTCTCTCTCTCAGAAATAAATAAAACATTAAGAAAATAAAAAAACAAAACCAAAATTGATTTAAAAAAAGTCGATGAAACTTGGGCTTCAGTTCCACTAGAAACTATACATTCTGCTAGAATCTAAAGAGATTAAACTGCTCTTATTGGCTTCACTCAGTTTTTATCTGTAAAATAAATATAATAACTCCCCTGACAGCCTCACAGAGTTATTATGAAAAGCTACAGAGAAAAAAATGCAGAAAAAGATACTGAAAAGTTCAAAGCATTACACAAATGAAAGTTGTTGGAGAGTAATAGGCTTTATGAAGACTAAATTCGTTATAGGTTTTTGTTCATGATAATAGGGGAATTTAATTCAAAAATGCTGGTGGACTTATTCTATGGGGACCTACCTCATTTTCCACCTCTGCAGCCAACCTTCTCCAAAGCTGAGGCCCCACCCTCTTGCTCCCTCTTGAATACTCAGCCCCCTTACGTCGTTCCCTGCCGCCAGCCCTTATGGTGGTAAAAGCATGATGTATTTAGGGAGTCCCAGGCAGCTCTCTGGAATGCCTCATCATAAAACTTCCTAGCAAATGCATTACATGAAATTTTTCTCTTATCTGAGTAAGGAAAACCAATAGGTTATGAATGATTGTTTTTCAGCTAAGTGCGCTACAATTTCTTTATCCTTTTATAAGACGGGGTGTAAATTTGCATTGTATGAAAATACGTAACATATAAATGCCCACCTTCAAACCCATCTGTTTACATGAGAGAGAATACTGTTTTTTGGATCTACAATAAAGCAAAATAAAGTGATAATGGGCTTTCACCAGGGGCTTACATTATCTCCTTGAAGAAAACAGCAAGACGAGTCAGAACTCACTGGAGCACACAGACATCTGGTTATAAGGTTGTGGACATCCCCCACACCATTTACTTACAATTATTAAAAGAACCTCCTGAGTCTGGGGACAAAAACTACTTTCATCGGATTGAAGACTCCTACCTTTAGACTAAGGGCCAAAGACACTTGGTATTAGTGGGTAATACTTGAATGCTGCTAGGACAAGATTTCATAAAGTGAATAAAAGTTGTATGAAATGTTTTATCTGGTGCCTGACTCTTGGTCTCCTGGACTTTTTTCCTTCCTGTGATTCAACAAGTACAAATTCCATCTGGTTTATAGAGAGGAGACATTTCCATTTGTAGCCAAACCTGATGCAAGGGCCTTGCCTTAGAAACTGCCTCCTCCCGGGGCACCTGGGTGGCTTAGTCGGTTAAGCGTCAGACTTTCACTTAGATCATGATCTCGCGGTTCGTGGGTTCGAGCCCCGCGTCGGTCTGTGTGCTGACTGCCAGCTCAGAGCCTGGAGCGTATTTCAGAGTCTGTCTGTCTGTCTGTCTGTCTGTCTCTCTCTCTCTCTCTCTCCCCCCACCCCTCTCCTAGAAATAAATAAAAAAGAAAGAAAGAAAGAAAGAAACTGCCCCCTGCCTTGGTATATAGGGTCTCAGCCTGAACACCAATGACCTTGTGGGTCCTGTGGACTGCAGGATGGTTAGCATCATCCAGGGCCTCTACCCACTGATTATCAGCAATGCTCCATCACCCCCTGAGTCCTTTATCTCATACCCCACTGTTGTGACCAGCAGAATAGTTTCCAGACATTGCTAAATGTCCTCTGGAGAAAAAAATCACCTCTGGTTGAGAACCAATTCCTTAGTTCCTCCTCTATTAGCCTTGCTTTTACCATCACCCACATCTTCTTTCTTCTCCCTATCCCCATTTCCAGGACTCCAGTCCTGAACCTGAATTTCTTTCCAGGTACCCAATTTTCAATCTTACCTGATGCCAATTGACAGTATTTTTAGAAGCACTTATTTTAATCAATCAATCAATCAATTCACCTATATACCTACCAGTATTTAATGAGTGCCTATGATGAACCAGGCCCTTGGGATTATGAGGTTCATAAGACACATTGCACTACAGGCAACAAAACAGCCATGTGCCATCTTGTCAATATCTCACTGGATGTGGGAACAGCTGTGTCTCTGTTGAGTACAATTTGTCAACAAAACTACCCAAGGTACTTTTACTGAAAACAGCTCAGAACCACAATTGGAAAGTGTGCTGTAGACGTTCTTGGTGTGTTCTCTGACTATTTGGAATAGAATAGCACCTGGGGCTTACATCATTTTCCTAATTCCTAAGGCACAGATCTCTGGGTAATGGTCCTTATTCTGTAGAACTCTGAGTTCTAAACTTTCCAAGACTTCTCATCTGAGCTTAGATGTCCAGAGCCCCTATGTACAGAAAATGAGTGGAACTTCACCTTCTAATGAGAACCAGAGTCTCAACACCGTTGCCCTCAGGCATCAGAACCCCTTCTTCTGCCCTATTCCTCTTGGGTCAACTCTACAAGGCCAGAATCTCCTGAGAACTTACAACCAGGTAGAGATCCAGGACAAGTTCCAGCGGAAGGAAGCCTTGCTGACAATTCAAATATTTGAACTGAGTTGCCAGACCAACCACTGGCCATTTCAATTTCAAGTATTAATATATCACTTTGACATTGCTATGGTCTTCCAGAGGTTCATAAACAAGGTGTTTTATCTCCTGCTGGACTCAAATAATCACCTATCATCCTGATTCTCAGATCCCCTACTAAGGCTGGGCAGTTTGTCCAAATTATCTAGAGATACTGATTCAGCACTTTACTTTCTTTCAAGCTCATGAATAATTCAAACAGAATGCAGACCCATAAGCTACTCTCCTAGCTAAGACCTTCCATTGCCCTAGCTCAGTAGGACAGATGGAGGTCACTTTCATCCTCAAGTGGAAACATTTAAGCCAAGTACAGACCCATAGCCTGCTGTCCGGGCCAGTTCAGATTCTTCCACTTCTCTCCCACGGCATGGAGTACGGAGATCACTTTCACAATCCTCCTCATCTGAAAAGTCCCCACAGTCATTGTCACCATTACACTGAAGTCGCCTCTTTATGCATCTGCCTGCAACCAAAATCAAGAAAGACACCATGGCAAGGTTTCATTCTTTCTCATTGCCAAGTAGTATTCCATTGTATATCTAAACCACATCTTCTTTATCCATTCATCAGTTGATGGACAGTTGGGCTCCTTCTATAAGTCAGCTATTGTTGATAGTGCTAAATCTTGCCATTTGCAACAACGTGGATGGAACTGGAAGGTATTATGCTAAGTGAAATAAGTCAGCCAGAGAAAGACAAATATCATATGTTTTCACTCACATGTGGAATTTGGGAAACTTAACAAAGGATGATGGGGGAAGGGAAGGGGAAAATATAGTTTAAAAAAGAGAGGGAGGCAAACCATAAGAGACTCTTAAATACAGAGAACAAACTGACGGTTGATGCGGGGAGGGGAAAATGCATGGCAGGCACTGAGGAGGGCACTTGGGATGAGCACTGGTGTTGTATGTAAGTGATAAATCATGGGAATCTATTCCCGAAGCACACTGTATACACTGTATGTTAGCTAACTTGACAATAAATATATTTAATAAAGAAAAAAAAGAAAGACACTATGTGTCTAATGCCAAATTCCCTCACTTTCTGAAGTTATCATGTGTACTTAAATAACAGAGGAGAAAGAATGCACATACATTTGAGTTCTTTGTACAACATTTACAGATGACCCTTTCACGCTTGCAAACATAAGCGTGTCGAAGCAGGCATCTTTTTTTTTCTCCTCATGAGTGCACACAGAAGCCCACAATGAGCAAGAAGGACTCAAGGATTACCTGTGCCACATTGAAAGTCATTGCCACAGTCCTCCTCTGGGTCTAGGCAGGGCTCACTGGGTTCACACTGTCGTCTGTCTCCCACAGCATGCACGCACTTTTGTCCCTTAAATTGTCCAAAGACCTCAATGTTCCTTGAGCGAAACTGGACAAAACCAGGTGGAAACATTAGGATTTCTAATGCCAGAAGGGATAGCAATCTAAAACTGCATCCACAGCACTGTAGCCTTCTACGCCCAGATGAGTCTATGGCTTTATGGTGATGGAAGGTCACTAATGCTAGTGAAGTAACATCTGGCATTCTGGGGATAGCAGTCTCTCCTATAGAATCTGGCTCCTCACGACACTCAATTAGGAGTGTCTGCCACATTCAGATATACAAGCAGGGCGAGCCTCTTCCCTTTAGATATTTATCTTTGCTTCTCAGTTGGGGGGCTTCCTACGTCCTAGTGCTTTTCCTAGAGCTACTGGCAACCCAGTTTACATTTGGGGACATCAGCAGAGAGAATGACAATGAACACTTACCATTTGTTTGAGGCAAGGGTCACATTCTGACCACTCGCTCCAGGAGCTCATTTTGCAGTCTATCGGAAGTGGTGTCTCATTCTCTCGTTCGGTCTCTGGGGCAAAACTAAGATAACAGAACGAGTCAACTTCATGGCATGACAGGTGCCTGTTTTGAAGCCTTCACAAGCCAGTCTAATTGCTTTACTACTTTTCTGCCTTGTAATATCAAAGGCTTTATCCTTTTACCGTAGCTCTCATTTGACATTTGATCACATGCTGCTTTGTATTTTCAACTTTTTTGTTGTTGAATTCTTGTACAGCTTTGTAATTTAACTTTCAGTCTAACGACACTTGTAATAATGGTGATGAGGAAAACTAGCAAGTCATCCTGTGACCTGTTTTACACTGATTAGTCATTTATTTCCAAATAACTTATGAACTCAGTGAAGCACCCTGTTTCACTTTGCATCCCTCAGGGTTTGAAAAAGCCTCCAGTTACCTGGTTTTCTTGCAAATTTAAGCCAGTGGGCTCAGCCATTCTGGGAGCAAGCACCTGGTAAACCAAGCCTTCCTCCCCCTGCACTGTGCTTGTCCTAAACTGAAGTCCTGGCCACTTCACTCTCCACTTTAGGACTTACCCCTTACCATTCTCAATTTTAATTCTTTTTTTTTTTTTTTTTTTTTTGGCACTTATAGCCTTCCCCTCCTACCCCTAGTCCCGAAGCTCAGCAGTGTTTTTCCAGCTTTGAACATTTCTTTCTTTTTCTGCTCACTATTTGGATCTTTTCTGGTTGCAACACCTCCTTGGATTACTATATCATTCAGTGAAAGAAAAAAACAAATGAAACAAAACAAAAGCAAAAGCCACTGAACCAGAATCCTATAGACATCCTGCCCCCACTTCTCTGAGCTGGTGCCTACTCTTTCTAGAGCACAGCCTCTTAATCCAGAGCAATGGCTAGGTAAGGCCAATCCCTCCACAGTCTCCAGATTCCACCTCTTCCCAGAGACTTTGATCAGTTGGGTATGTCCTCCATTAAAACTCTTCCTTGCTACACACTCTTTTCCGTTTGTTATATATTGCGTTCAAGTCTTTGCCATTAAAAAGAAACAAGCAAATGAATAAGCAAATAAAACAGTCTTTCTGATCTCTGCATTTGCTTCCAGCCACCCCCATTTCCCTCTTGCCTTTCACAGTGCCACTATTTAAAGGAATTGTTATCAAAATATTTGTTTCTCTTTCATAAAAAAAAAAAAAAGTTTCCTCTCTTTCAATGCTACTTGTCCCTTCAGCTACTTCTTAAATTCTTTCCTCCTTTTACCCAACTTTCTTGAAAGACTAGTTTATACCCTATCTTCTGCTCTTTACCTCCCAATCACTGTTCAGCCCTCCTTCCCCAAGGATATTGCCCTTACCGGAGTCAGTGATGACAGCCATGTGGCTCACTTGGTCCTTTCAGTGCCTGTCTTATTGAATTCCTCACAGCTGTCAAGACAATTGGCCATTTTGGCTGTTTGAAACAGTCTCTTCCCTTGGACTGAATGACACTAACTCTTTCCATTTCTTCTTTCTCTTCCGCCCAGTTCTTCTCCTCGACTATGTAGGCTCCTCCTCCTTAGATAGTCTCTGAACAGCTGTTTATCCTCAAGGCCCTGCCTTGAATTGGTCTTTAAAAAAATGTCTACACTTTCTCAGGGCTTTCGTTTTCATGTACCTACTAATGACACTGAGAGGTAAGTCTGCAGTCAGACATCTCTCTTGAATTTTAATCTCTTGGATGTACTCCCAGCTGGATGTCTGAACTTGGATTTCATTATGGTGCATTGAACTCAAAGTATTCTCCAAATGAATTCATTATTTTCCTCTCCTTTCAAAGCTACTACTTCCCTCTGTACTGTCCTGGTAAATGGCACTTCCATTTATACAGTCACCTTGGCCAGAGACGTGGATATGCCTGTCTTAGCCTGCACTCTCACACTGATCTTCTGTATCTAACCAACAACTAAAACCTGTTGTTTAGTCTTTTACATGACTCTCATATCCATTTATTCTTCATCTCTGCCAGAAAGTTCTCTGCTCTACACTAAAATTACATCCCCCTTGGATGACAATATTTTTCCCCTAATCCAGTTTCTATAAATCATACACAAGGATCTTTTTAAAATACAGATTTGATTGTATCATTCCCCTTCTGAAAACCTTTTTCTAAGCTTCCTATCACTTTTATAATAAAGCCCAAAATTTCTAACACGGTGTAGCAGGCCAGAGAGTGATGCCTGAAGATGTTCACATCCTCACCCCTAGAAACTATGAACATTTTGCCTCATGGGCAGAAGGGACTTTGCAAATGTGATTGAGAGAAGATTATTCCGTATGATCTGGGTGAACTCATTCTAAACATGTGGGTTCCTAAAAGCAGAAGAGCAGATCAGGGAGATGTGAAGACAGACGAAGAGGTAGGAGAAACTCAAAGCATGAAAAGGGGCTCTGCTGACTATTGCTGGCTGTGAAGAAAGAAGGGAACCATGAACCAAGGAATGTAGGCATCTTCCAGAAGCTGGAAAAACCAAGAAAATGGAATTCTCTCCTAGAGCCTCAGGAAAGGAATGCAGCCCTGCTGGCACTTTAATTTCGGTCCAGTGAGACTCATTTCAGACTTCTGACCTGTAGAACTGTAACATAATACATTTGTATTGCTTTAAGCCACTAATTTGTGGTAATTTGTCACAGCTGCAGTGGGAAACTAGTACACATGGTATAGAGAGCGTGTATGGCTTATCACCTTCCTCATTCTTCATCCTCACTTTCTCCATCAAAGCTTTAGCCACATTGAACTTGAAGTTCCCAAGATAAGCTACTTTTTCTCATATCTTCAGGCCTTTCAACTTGTAATATTTATTACATGATCTTATCTTGGATGTAATGTGCTTTTTCCACCGTGAACATTCCCTAAGCTCCTTGTGGAATTTATTTTTCCTTGTACCTATTCGTATAGAATCTTGTTATTCCTTATATCATAAACACCTTTGAAATGATGTATTTCATTTAATTAGTTCGTTTATTCATGCATACTTTCACTTATTCATTCATCACATATTTATTAATTGTCTCTATTTGCCTGACATGAGAGATATAATGGTGTGCGAAAGAACAAAACAAAATAAAACAAAAACCATAATCCTTGAACTAAGAGAGCTTTTATTCTAAATAACAGTATCAGTGAGCTAGGAAACTTTAAATCCTATTCAGCTTGCATATCAGGTTCTTGGAACAGGAATGCAAACTGGTGCAGCCTCTCTGGAATATGGCATAGATGGAGGTTCCTCAGAAGGTTTGAAGACAGAGCTGCCTATGACCCAGGAATTGCACTACTAGGAATTTATCCAAAGGATACAAAAATACTGACTCAAAGCGGGCACATGCACCCTAATGTTTACAGCAGCACTAACAATCATAGCCAAATTATGGAAAGAGCCCAAATGTCCATCAACTAACTGATGAATGGATAAAGAAGGTGTGGTATATATATATATATACCACATTATATATACCACATTATATATATACCACATATATATATATATATACCACATTAATATATATATATAGATAATGGAATATTACTCGGAATATATATGATGTGGTATGTTATTATTATATTATATTATATTATATATATTATATAATATATATTATTATATGTGGTATAATAATGGAATATTACTCAGCCACCAAAAAGAATGAAATCTTGCCCTTTGCAATGGGAATGGAGCTAGAGCGTATTATGCTAAGTGAAATAAGTCAGTCAGAGAAAGAGAAATACTGTATGATTTCATGCATATGTGGAATTTAAGAAACAAAACAAATGAACATAGAAGAAGGGAAGGGAAGATAAAATGGGATAAAAACAGAGAGGCAAACCATAACAGATTCTTAACTATAGAGAACAAACACAGTAGCTAGGTGGGAGGTGGATGGAGGGATGGGCTAAATAGGTGATAGGCATTAAGGACAACACTTGTGTCGAGTACTGGGTGTTATATGTAAGTGATGAATCATGAAATTCTCCTCTTGAAACCAATATACTACGTTAACTAACTTGAATTTAAATAAAATATTGGAAGAAAAAAGTACCCTGGGTGACTCTCATATTCATGCAATGTTACAAAACAATGCTTTGCTACATCTGGAGGATATTCATGAAATCTGAAGGTGTAGAATTCAAGTAAGTTAGGGGTACCCATTATATCACTATAACCCAAACTCGAAGGTAACATGAACCTGAAAATGTGACTGAGGTAGTTTATCATTAGTTGCAGGAATTCCTCTAGGTTCTATCTACTAATGTCTTCATGGATCTTTCTAATAACTGTTTCTCCAGTATTAGTCTTGTTGCCTTCAACTAGATTATCTCCTCTTGCTTTTTTTTTTTTTTTTGACTTTATCTCTTACTTAGATGATTACATTAGAATTTTGTTTTGCATCTCCCCCAAAAAGATTATCTCTTGGTTATAGAAACTGCACCGATAGACCAGTAGGATGATACTTTTGTCTTTCTCATCTGCCAATGAGATCAGCTTCAGTGAATAACTAGCTCAGAGAGTACAGTAGAGACTGAAGGATCATGTCTGGACGGTAAAATCCACTGCAAATACTCCAGAATGAGTCAGACTCCTTTGTTGGGCAAGCCTCAGACCCAGCCAGTGATGGGAGCTGCTGAGAAAGGCTGTTCATCTGTTTCACACACAGGTCCAAAGACCCTGATCCGAAGATACTGGCAGTGCTGACAGACTGTTCTCTGACATCCTTCGTATAAAAAATAGCACCACATCACACTGATTCCCTTCCTTTTTAGCTTCTACCTTGAGAACTCCTTTTCTTTTTTGTAGAGTTGACTCACACTCTGGACTTGGTACAGAGCTCTCTGCCTTTGATCTTTTATTGCCCTCCTAGACCATGATCTGGGTCTATCCCATGAAAGATCCATCCTTTGAATGACCCCATAGGAAGGTCCCAAGATGACATCCTGCCTTGGGAGAAGACTTACAGCCCTCTAGATATCAGGTGCAGGGTATTTGTTGGTTTACTGGTTCTGTCATAACCAGATACGACAGACTGTGTGGCTTAAACAATAGAAATTTATTTTCTTACACTTCTGAAATCTAGAAGTCTGGGATCAAGGTACCTGCAGGGTTGATTCCTTCAGAGGCATCGCCTTAGCTTATAGATGCCCATCTTGTCCCTATGCCTTCACATGGTCTTTCCTCTCTATGGGTCTGTGTTCAAATTTGTTCTTCTTATAAGGACTCTTTTTTATAAAGTCATATTGGATCAGAGCCCACCCTAATGAACACATTTTTACTTGATTACCTCTTTAAAGACCCTATCTCCCCAAATAGTCATTTTCTGAAGTATTGGAAGTTAGGACTTAGATATATGAATTGGGGGTTGGCACAATTCAGCCCACAGCATTCAATAAATCTTTTTTTTTATGATTAAATGGGTTTTTTCTATTTGTCTACTAGTTTTACTAGACAATTTTGAAACCTCGTTTTCTCATTAATCTTTCATTCTACTGCTGAGGGGGAAATCTGGTAGGTGTTATTAGTTGTCTTTTGTACATGGGAAACTAAAACCAGAATTACACTATTTATCCAAAGTTGGGCAGTTAGTGGCAAAACTGGATTGAGAATTTACCTCTCTCCAATCCTAGTTCACTGCAATTTTGCCTTGTTCCCCATACCATCTCCCCTTTACATCAACAATCAAAGCCTCTTTGAAATGACTTAAAAGGTCGTAGCTTAGTCAATATTTTTTGGATGTAATATTATCATGATTTTTAGAGACATTTTGAGACACAGAAAGTTAACAAAAATTTCTTTCCTTCCTTCCTTCTTTCCTAGTATAGCAGTTCCAGGTAAAGCACATTAATTGGACATTTTGTTTCTTTCCTGAATCTATTTTAAGTTGAAACCTAAATGATATGAAATTAGGCAAAAATAGGCTAAAAAGTGTGGGAACTTCTGGCTGCTTTCCCCTCATGTACCAGGTACCTGGATTCTCGGAGGCAAAATATGGCAGGACTCTGGGGAATTACTAGGAGGAAATAGTAGATTATTCAAAAGGAATGTGTTATTGAAATGAATGCAGTACACAAATACTAAGATAGGAGATGAATGATCTTGGGTAGCTATTTCTGAGCCCAACACTCCCTCCCAAGCTCCTCTGACTCACTAGGCAGATAATCTTTCGTAGTTCAAGGGCTGTGTATGTGCAATGCTTAGTGCCTGCCTTTCACCCTGCCGAGTTATTAGGCTGAGTGCAGAAGTATTTGTAAAGCACTTTCTGGATTCTTGGATGAAATGTGTTTATCAAGTAAAACCTATCTCCAAGTGTTTCAATCTCAGCTTGAAAGTCACTTCCCAGATCAAAGTGATATACATCAACATGACAGGAGGTCTAGCTCTGGGCCAGAAGCATTAAATGAAGGGACATTGATGTAACCTGGTCCCATCTCTCCACCATAAAATGTTTCCAGCTTTAGTAAAAGGAAACCTCAGGAGCAGCTCACTCTCCAGGACACATTGTAGCAGTCCCAGGCAAAAAAACACCTGCTGTAGGAAGGAATCTTTTTGTCAATAAAGAAGACAATGTGGCTCCTTTGAGTGGAGAAGTATAAGCTAATTAGGACTGCATTCTTAATTTACAGATCTGCCAGTTTTCTTAGTTCACGCAATTCATCAAGACAAAAAGATAATATAACAGCAGTGCCCAGTGCTAGTTTTTTAAGGACTTTTCTTGATTTTCCAAGTTTTACTTCAGAGCTTGTTTTGTGTGCTCCCAATGAGCCCATATTCAAGGACCTTTATGGAGGCCTGCTCTGTGTCAGGAATTGTTCTCACTGGCTGGGGCTACAAGACAGTGTTCTTACCATCATGGAACCTACATTCTAGTGGATGAGATACAACAATCGAGTATCCGACAAGTATAGCATGCATTATCTGTTAAGACCTATGAGCTGTAAAGGAAGATAAAGCAGGGTAAGTGGATAGAGTGCCACAGTGCTGGGGTAGGGGAGAGGGGGTTCTTACATGGGCTAGCCAAAGAGCCCTCTCAGAAGAAGTGCAGTGATTTACAAATGTGTTCACAATTTTTTTGGTCATTCTTCCCATCAAAGATGGGGGTCTATGCTCTCTTATTGAAACTGGTAGTGTTTTTCTTAATACCTTGATGAGTGGAAAGCAGTGGAAATGTGCCTGCCTGACTTTTAAAATTAGGTTAGAAAAAGCCATGCAAGTCCTATTGATTTATTTAAAAACATTTGATCTGGGAGCCTTTTCCCACTATTTATAAAACTGACTGCTCTGGGTCTACCACATGGAGAGCAGAGAGAACGAGAGAGCAAGAGAGACAGATTCTCAAGGAGAATCAATTGGTCCAGACTCTAGCTCTTTGGGTCTTCCCAGCCCAAATGACAGACACATGAGTGAAGAGGTCATCATAATAATCCCAGGCCCAGCCACCATCTGACTACACCCACATGGGAGGCCCATGAAAACCACTTTACTGAGCCCAGTCAACCCTTGGACTCATGAACAAATAAAATAATTGGTATAGTTTTCACAACCGTCTTGGGATGGTTTGTTACACAGCAAAATATGACCAGAACAGAAGGTGATGTTTGATTAGCTACTTGGATGAATTCAGAGAGAAGCTGTGTGAGTGTCTGGAGAAAGCTAGAGGCAAACAAACGCAAAGGCCTTGAGGCAGTATGTCGAAGGCACAGAAGTAGGATGACAGCGTGAGAAAAAGGGAGGGAAGTGGAGGTGTCTGGAGAAACAGGGAGGGTGCAGCTCCTGCGGCAGCCGTGGTGAGGAGTTTGGATTGGATTCTGAGCCTGACAGAAATTCTTTGGAGAGTTTGAGAACAGGAGTAACACCCAGAGTTATGGTTTTAAAAGATTTAAAAATGTCTCTGGTTGCTAGATGGAGAGCTGACTGGTAGAGTGTGGGCAAGGGTGGCAACGGACCAGAAATGATAGTGATTAGGGCTAGAGTAGTCCCAGTGGACAAAACAAGCAGTGGGCAGATATGGGGTATATTTTCAAGGCAATACCAACAGATGTGCTGTTAGATGCATGTGGGAAGGATATGAATACAGGAGTCAAGTGCGAGTCCCAGGTTATCGCCTGAGTAACTTCGTGAGTAGTGGCGCAGGTTGGGTGAAGATGGGCCGACAAATCAATGGGTATATTTGGGACAGGTTAAGTTTGGGTCGTTAGATGTTCAAGAGATTCTGACTTAAGTAATTAGACATTGTGCTCAGTGAAGCGGTGTGCTCTGTGCATGTAAATGTGAGCGTTGTCAGAATCTAAGTCCTATTTCTCACCATGAGGCTGGATGTGAGTGTGTAGGTCTGGAGTAAGCCTGAGGATTGAGACACCATTTAAAGGAAATGTTACAACATGTCTTACGTTGATGGGAATGATTTGGTACAAAGGGAGATATTGATTATTCACGAGAGAGGGAGAGTTAGAGGAGCAAAGTTCTTGTGGAGGCTAGGACAGATGAAGCCAGTGTACAAGTGGAATGGTGAAGCTCATAGGAGTCTATCTCCCTTCGCCTCATGGGCTTCACTCAGAGAACCTAGCCGAGCTTCAATTGCTATTTATTTGTTTATATTCCTTACTAGACTGTCAGCCCAGTGAGGCCAGAGACCCTAATGACATGTTTAGTATTACACTGTAGCTTCCGATCCAACATCTGGCTGATGTCACAAACACAATAAATATTTGCTGTATTACACAGATGAATAAACAAGTGACTGTCCTTGTCCGATAGTAGTTGATAAATAAATATCTGTTAGCTTGTATTGAATATGAATATTAAAAACATTTAAAACAAAGAAGGAGGAAACACTGACATTTAGGATATCTTCAATGTAATAGGTAAGCCTAGCTTCCCCATTAGCAGATGTTTGAGTATTTGTTCAGATCATTGAGATAAATTAATTCAAATGAATTGGATAATAATTGCTAACATTTGTGAGTGCTTTGTTTATGTCAGAATTCTCCTAGGTCTTTATTCTTATCATATCAGTTAATTTTTACATCAGCCCTGTTAAGATGTGTTACTAGTATTATCACACTTTAAAGATAATGAACTGAGCCACAGAGATGGTGAGTAATTTTCCTCAGGTTACACAGCAGAGGGTACTTGGTAGCTGGGTTAGGATTCAAACTTGGGCAGTTTCTCTCCAACAGCCACTTACCTAGCTGCTCTCAGGATATCTAACTCCCAGTCTAGTGCTCTTTCTTAATTATTTGAAAATGAAGAGTAAGATAAATATGAAAATTATAACTACACTGAAAACACACCAAATATATAGTCAAAAGATGACTGACAAATTGGGGAAGATGTCTTTAATTCTTACCAGAGATAAAGGACTAGTTTATAAAGTGGTCATAGAAATTCCTAAAAGAAAGACAAGAGGCTTAATGGAAAAATGAGCAAAAGATATGGACAGTCACAAAGAAAAACATACATAGGGCCTTTAAACATATGAAAGGATGTGCAATCTTATTGTGGGAATCATTTCATAATGTATAAAAACATGGAAATATTGTGACATACACCTGAATCTAATAGGATACTGTATATCAAATACACTTCAATTAAAAAAATAAGAAGAAGAAAAGAGAGAGGGAAATTAAACTATTTGAAGATACTGCTTTTCCACCTATGAGACTGGCAAATATAAAAAAAAAAAGAATGGCAAGGCTGTGGGGAAATAACACTCATACTCTGCTGGGAAAAGTGCAAAGTAACACAAACCTTCCAAGGCCATAGGGCAATTTTAGCAAATTCACAAAGGTGATTTCCTTTTGACTCCTTACATCACTTCTGGGAATTAATGCTCAGGTGCCACTATCCACTTGCAAAATGACATAGGAATAAAAATATTCATTGTGACACTGTTAATAGTACAAGAAATTGGAAACAACCTAAGGGTTAATCAATAAAAGATAGATTATCTGAAGTGTGCAGCTGCACAATGGAAAAGTAATCAGTTGTGAGGAGAATTAGGAAGTGCCTTCTAAATTGATACAGAAAGGTTTCTAGGATATATTATAAAGGAAAAAGGGAAAAGCAAAGTATAAGATAGTGTGTAAAGGCAGGAGGAGGAATAAGATTCTATACGACTCTATGCTTTAATCTACACTAATAAATTCTGGAAGGCTACATGGAAAGCTAATAAAGATGGTTACCTATGGGAATGGGTAGACTGGGAGAGGGACACTAGTCAAAGTATTTTATATGTAATAACACAAATCTCTCTCAAGACATCTCGATGTATATCTTATAAATTTTATTGATCTTTGAACCATGTAAACATGTTGTTATTTACAAATGAAAAAGAAAAAACTAATGGGTGCTGCATTCATAGAGCACTCAGATCTGCCCCAACACTGCTGTGGGGAAATTGCATTTATTATCTCAGGAATGTCGCACAGCAAGTCACATTTGTATTCCCATTTTGCAGGTGAGGAGGAGATTTAGAGCAATTAAGGACTTTACTGGGGTCACATAGCTAAGAAACTATGGAACTTGGAATCAAACTCGAGCCCTGTGGCTCCAAGACCAGTGTCAGGAGCTATTACTCTACTCATGCATTGGTTTTAACACTTCTATTCTACCTTGAGAAACATGAGATGATGCCCTGCTCATGACCTATTCTCATGGGCACTCTTACATTTGCAAACAAACAATTATTGATATTCCCAACAGTTCACCAGTAGCAATAACTCACTGTCACTGTGGCTTCAGATGAAGTATCTGCAGCCATAGGATATTCCCTGAAGGCTGGCTGGAACTCTATCCCTCCCTTTCCTAACCAGGAGGCATATCAAAGTAATAGCAAGTCATTATTTTCAAGAATATTTCCCATATACTGAGTTTTTACCACATGCCAGGCGCAGATGTGGTAAGAACAATATATGGAGTATGATTTAGCTTTCCCAGAAACCCTTATCAGGTAAGTGTTATTATTGTCACTGTTATGGGGTAAATTGGGGCCCACCCCCCCAAAAGTGAGTTGAAGTTCTAACCCTTGTACCTCAGAATGTGACCTTATCTGGAAAGAGGGTCTTTACAGAAAAAAATCAAGTTAGGGTGGGTCCTAATCCAATATGATTGATGTCTTTGTAAAAAGAGAAACTTAAGAACCTGACAGAGGTGTGCAGAGGAAGGGTGAGGTAGAACTAGCCCTGTGATGACAGAGGCAGAGACTGGAAGGAGGTAGCTGTGAGCCAAGGGGATGCCAGGGATCACCAGGCACCACCAGAAATGGGGAAGAACACTACTAAGAATCTGAGGGAACACAGCATTGCCAACACCTTGATTTCAAACTTCCAGCCTTCAGGATTATGAAACAATAGATTTCTGGTGTTTGAAGCCACCGGTTTTGTGGTGCTGGGAAATGAGTACAACCACCATCCTACAGATGAGAAAACCAAGATGCAGAAAGGTTGAGTAATCTGCCCAAACTTTCATGGTTTGTTAGTAATGGTGCCTTGACCTGAGTTTGGGAAGCCTCTCTCCAGAGTGCTCCATTCTAATCAAGTTTGTGTAAAAAATCATTTGCAAGGCACTAGGTGGCTCAGTTGGTGAAGTGTCCAACTTCGGTCAGGTCATGATCTCATGGCTGGTGGGATAGAGCCCGGTGTTGAGCTCTGTGCTGACAGCTCAGAGTCTGGAGCCTGTTTGGGATCCTGCGCCTCCCTCTCCTTCTGCTCCTCCCCCACTCGTGCTCTGTCTCTGTCTCTCTCAAAAATAAAATCAACATTAAAAAAAATAAATCATTTGCAAACTCCAGTTCTCTGGCTGAACTATGTGTCTCGCTTCATGACTGATCTGAACACTCTTTATTGACCTCAACCCTCTGTCAAAGGGCAGAGCACAGAGTGTTCGAGCCGCGGTAACCGTAACAAACTCTTGAGGGTTTGGCGATGAAAGCGCTTGAAGCCAAATCCAGCTCAGTGGTGCACCTGCTGGGAACTGGGGCACGCGCAGGTGGAGGCCGTGGCGGCTTTCTGGTCCCCCCCGAAAGAGTTGAGTGAGGCCAGGACCCAAGGGCACAAACTTCAAAGTGGATGTAGCCTTCCTCACAGCCTCTCATTTTTGATCAGCGGGAGTCTCAATCCAGGAATGTGGGTTATTTAAATTATTTTTTAACTTAAGAAAGGGTCAGGGTGGAAGGCTAAAGCCACATTTAGTGACTGCCTTCCCAAATCCCTTTTGTTCCCAATGCCCAGTGAGTGAAAATACCTTCTGAATGCAATAATGCTTTTTAGCTAACTTGGGAAGAGAAAGTGATGGCACAAAGCATGGTGAGGCGCTTCGCCCACCCGTGCAGGTCTGTGCAGCACCTCTGTGTCCCCTTCTGCTGGAAGATGTAGTCCTGCGAGCAAACCACAGGCCAAGTTGGGCTCAGGAGGCAGGGTGGTCCCCACTGGAGCTGGGAGGGGTCAAAGATGTGCTTGAGATAGACGTCAGATCCCAGAACAGAATTTGGTTAAACCAAGAGTCAAATGACCAAAGTGGAAATGGATACAGGTTGCAGTTAAAATCTGGGCAGAGGAGGTGGTGTTGGGGCAGGCAGTGCCCCGGGCTAAACTGTCAAAGCCTGAAATATTTCTTTTTTTTTTTGTTTGTTTTTAATGTTTTATTTATTTCTAGGAGAGAGAGAGAGAGAGAGAGAGAGACAGCATGAGCAAGGGAGGGTCAGAGAGAGAGGGAGTCACAGACTCTGAAACAAAGCCTGAAATATTTCAATACTGCCCCCAAATCAGATCATCGTGTGTCAGATGGCCCAGGTCTACATGTTCTCCAGCAACTGTGGGTACTGCGTAGTTGTTGGGTAAGCACATCCTGGCTTGGCTTGGAAGGAACTACAAGTTCCCAAATAGGATCAGAACGAAAGGAGAGAAAGTAAGTGTTGGCTGGAAACATGGCTGATGGGTCCGCACCAGGGTAATTCTTCTTGAAAGGAGGAAATTAACCCCAGGCCTAAGGTCAAAATGTGTGCCTCTGGATACAACTTGGGATGTCGAGGAGGAAAGGCCTAATGTTTAACCTTTGCCTGGCATGGAAGCAATAAGGTGATGCATCCAAAAGTTAAGAGTGCTAGACACTGAGGCAGAATTAGGGCAAGATTAATTTTCTTTATTTTAAACTTTTCAGATGTTAGATACTGATAAGGTCAGATTTATCAAATATACTTGGTGAAAACTGGCTTTATTTCATAATTCCAAGCATTTAAAGACTGTCTGAGGGGGCACCTGGGTGGCTCAGTCAGTTAAGCAGTCCAACTTCGACTCAGGTCATGATCTCACGGTTCGTGGGTTCGAGTCCCATGTCGGGCTCTGTGCTGACAGCTCAGAGCCTGGAGTCTGTTTCAGATTCTGTGTCTCCCTCTCTCTCTGACCCTTCCCTGCTCGCACTGCCTCTCTCTCTCAGAAATAAATTTAAAAAGAAATTAAACAAAACATTAAAAAAAAAAAAGACTGTCTCGGCCTTAACATTGGAATGGCTTGTTTGAAAGAAATTTCTGGAAAATGCAGCAGGTTTCCTTACAAAACTCTCAAAGACACACACTCCTGCTCCATTTTTTCGCCCTTTTTCAAAGTTTAAACTGTGGGGCTATCTACCTCAATGTGGGTTGAAATTTTACCTGCTTTCCTGCTAAGAAGCAGGCCTTGAAATATCAAAGCAGTGAAATACCAGAGACAAACAGAAAAAGCGACTCACCTAAGAGTGGGCCCAGCACTCAGAACACCTATTTGTAAAATGCATATTGCAAAGGCAAGTCCCTGGCTGGCAGACATCTGCTCTCACTAGACAGCTCGGCGTGGAATGGACAGACGACAGACAGCTCTGCGTGGAATGGACAGACAGGTCCTGGAAGGCATTTATTTGCAAAGGTCCAGAGAACTGCGGGACAATTACTGCTTGTTTTCAGTCAGGCTTTTGTCACACAGGGCTTCCTGGGAGCCAAAGTCCAGTCAAAAGAAAGTCATTTCGTAATTTGTGGCCTACTTTTCTCTCATATTGAGAAGCATATTCGGCCAACGAGCTGGTGAGTGCTAAATTGGCTAACGTGAGCAGAGCGTTGAAAACAAGAACAAGAACAGAGCAAAACTCCAGTGTTTCTCCTCTTGGGAGCCTCTGGGAGGAAGGGACGAGAGTGTGTACTTTGGGGAAAAAAGGTCTGCGGATGGTTCTCATAGAGGCATCAACTCAAAATTAGTAAAAGAGCCACCCTGACTGGAAAAGGAGGCCCAGACACAGATGAGGCAATCTGAGAATGAGCTGTGGGGGTTATTGCCACATGGGTGCAGCGGAGCGTAAATGCAGTGGCAGAGCGGGCTTTCTGTCAGGCTTAGGGGACATTGAGAAGAATCTAGGAAAACTCCGTAGGGCTTTACACTATTCTGCAGGAGGACACGGTCTCCTTATCCCAGAAACACACCTGTCAGCAAGAGAGATTCTGAGCTGGAACAATTTGCTCCAATCCATCATAAAGGACGCCTTTTCCTTCGTTCTTTCACTTTCTCTGGGACTTGTGGAAAGGGTAAGGTGTTTTTTAAATGCCAGGGGATGTGGATACCACAGCCACTCTCTTTTTTTTTTTTTTTTGAGTTTTTTTGGTAATGTTTTATTTATTTCTAGGGGAGAGAGAGAGAGACAGCATGAGCAGGGGAGGGTCAGAGGGAGAGGGAGTCACAGACTGAAACAGGCTCCAGGCTCTGAGCTGGCAGTCAGCACAGATCCCAACACGGGGCTCGAACCCACGAACCGCAAGATCATGAGCTAAGCGAAAGTCGGATGCTTAACCAACTAAGCCACCCAGGCGCCCCACCACAGCCACTCTTAAAACACTGGTTGTACAGTAGAACAGAATGACCGGGACCTGTGAAAAGCCATTGATGCCTACCCACCCCCGACCTGATTCTAATTTCATTGATCTGGGATGGGACCCTGCATCGTTTTTTTGGGGTTTTTTTTTTCTGTTGTTGTTGTTGTTTTGTTTTTTTTTAAAGCTTGCTGGGTCCTTCAATGTGTGGCCAGGATGGAGATTTCAAATGACCAGCTTGGGAAACAATATTTCATTAAGTTTGGGGGAAAATATTTGCTGACCCAGGACTTAAGGGGCCTTTGTCAATATTTATTAATTACAAATAGGCAATTTTCAAACATTAGCCTATACACAGACTGATAAAACAGAAGGTGGGGTGGGGGGTTATCAGACAGCTAGTGTTTTCCAGCACCGCCTTACGTTTCTACTAATGGTCCTACTTAGAGCGAAAGTTGTCTGCCCTCCATGGGCTTTCTTGCCTCCCTCTCCTTGTTATGTGGAGAGGTTTAGGTGTCTAAGGGGGCTAATTTCATTGTTCCTGAACTTGCCGTTCACCTGCAAACCGTGCCGAATTGCCAAGGGCTGCAGCGATAGGAATGTGTGCAGCAACACTGTCACTACGGCAGTGATGAAATCTATGCCAAGGACGCTTCCTGTGAGTCTTAGCTAATGACAAGAGGGCCACATCCAGATACAGTAGGAATCTGTCAAATATGATGGAGCAATGCTGAGGGCTCCTCTGTGGACTCTCTGGACCCTGCCAGGGTACCTACTGGAAGGACTTGGGAGCCAGCAAGATAGAGGATGTTTTATGCTAATTAGACCTAATGCTAATGTGTTAGACTTATGATACTTGATAATTCGTTGTGAACAGAGATTGAAAACCTCCACTGTCCTTGGTGACTGACTGCCCCCACTCAGAGGCAGGGAAGAGGGGAGGAGGAAATGTCTTACCTGGCTGGTTGAATGGTGAATTGCTCTGTAGAAGTTCTATTTGTTTTATTTCCACGGTGTGGGCTAAATGTGACGTAGCAAATGAATGGGAACAGTAAAATATAAAAACAACATATTAATTCTATATTATATATTATTAATATATAAAATGTGATATACATTTCCTTTTTTTGTATTTAACTCTTCTTTGCCCTAACATCTATCATGTATCTGCCATATTTTAATTTTTTATTCTATCTTATTTTTTAAATGTTTATTTATTTATTTTGAGAGAGAGAGAGAAAGCAGGGAAGGGCCAGAGAGAGAGGGAGAGAGAGAAATCCCAAGCAGGCTACACACCATCAGTGCAGAGTCTGTCGTGAGGCTTAGTCTCACAGACTGTGAGATCATGACTTGAGCTGAAACCAAGAAGTGGACACTTAACTGACTGTGCCACTAGGTACCCCTCTGGTAGGTTTTTAAGTGAGGTTTAAACTTCGGTGTATATCTAGGAGAAATGAAACATGCTAGACTAGAGATGTGAAAAGAATAATATTTTTTATTTAATATGTAATGGGTTTCAAAGAAAAGATAAATGTTTATCAAACTTCTATAACATGTAAAGCTTATATATATATACGCATTCTCATATATATATATAATTTTATTTAGTCCTCAAAATAACCCATTTTACGGTTGAGAAAACTGAAAAGTACTGAGATTACATCATCTGTCCAGCATCACCCATCTCCAGTTGATGAGAAACTCGAATTTGAACTTGGTATGTCTGACTCCACATCTCAGGTTCTTTCCACCACACACCAGTTCTGTTGTCATTATTATTTTAATTATGTTACTTAAAAAATATGAAACTAGAACGTTTCTCACTAAACCCTCTCAACTCCATAAAAGGTAGGCTTCTGGTTTGGCTTTGCAGATGAGGCTCAGAGAAATATAGCCAAGGCTTCACGTACAAAGCAGCAAACGTGTCTTCAAGCTTGAATGCCAGAGTTCTCCACTTTGCTGAGGACTCTCAAAGTTTTCTCTACTCAGGAGCATAAAAAAATTTTTTTTTAAATTTCCCTTTGGTTTTGATTTGCTTGGGAACTCTGTGCATTAAATTATATTTATTGCACAATAATAATTCTTTTTCCCATTTTGCAGGCAGAGACATGCACATGTGTACATTAGAATGTGTGACCATCAGGCAGAAACACTTATGTTTTACTGATGTGATGTAAACGTGTTGAGCATAATTTCCACTTGGCTCTCTTAAAGCGATGCAAACAGTTTTTTGCAAGTTTATTATTAGAAATTTTATGGACTCCCTCAGTGTCCAGGGATCTCAAGCTGGAGCCGCCATCTCGTTTCATATCAATTTCTGACTGTATCCTGAAAGACCCACAGGTCTTAGACCACCACAGTGAAATTGCAGTGCTTTCACTTAGAACACACACACTTGCCAGAGGGAATTAGAATACTCAGATGGTGGGCCCCTTGGTTTTGGGTGTGTCTTGCTTGCTGCTATCTCCCCGACATCTAGGACTGTGCTTACCCCATATTAGGCTTCGACAGATACTGGGAATTACATGCATCAATCAATGAATATATATAGACAGAGGAGGAAGATGATGTCCGGGATGGGAAGTGACACTGCCAAGGTCACACAGTCAGGGGTAGGGGAAGCATCAGATTTCAGCTCTCTTCACTGATGGTTCTGTGCCCTTTTTACAGCACGTCCAAATGAGCTCTTTTATAATGAAAGAGAGAACAATTTTTCTATCGAGTGGTTCTGGGGTTCTTTGTGAAGTTCAATGGGAGTGATGTAAGTCTGGCGATCCCTTTACAGTAATAAGAATTCCTGTGGCTCAGATATGTTTACAGTCACATGGAACTACTTAGGGCTCACTAGATTGCATTACAGCACTTCATTTAAGGAAAGGCTCAGTACAATCCTTTCCTTTTTTGAAGTTGACAAGATCCGGCTATGTTGTCTTCTAGTCTTCTATTTACCAACACTCTTAACTGTCTACATTTACCCAAGGCTTTTGACACTGCCTTTTATCTCTCTCCTCACTCAAACTCCAGCCTTTCCTATAGTTATTCAGTGTTCTCCAAAGTACTGTCCTTCCTCACTCTTTCTTGATTCCATCAGCTCTGTGAATATTTATCTCAATTCCATCTAACCCACAGTCCTAGCATCATTCTGACACCTGTACTGGCTTCACCTTTCAAAATGTCAACATCCTACTGTCTGACCATGATTTCCAATTCTTCCAGCTACTTCACCCGCATACTCTCAATATCCCCTCTCCTGGCTTTATTGAGACATTTAATTCCTTGATTTCTTCATTTTGGTTGTCTCTTTCTGCTGTTAGTTTTGTTAGCCACACTTCTTTTTCAGTCTGTATCAACTTTCTTCCCTTATTGCATGGTTATGCTTGACCTATTGCAGTTGACTTTGGCCTTTATTAATCCATTCAAGACTTCTTATTGCTAATTTCAAGGGACACTCTTGCCATAATCTTTGCCCCATAGAGGTATCTGACCTGACTGGCCATTCTTATGCTTTAAACTCTCTGTTCTCTTGACTTTTGTGATATAACATTTCCTGATCTTCTGCTTCTCTTTTGCTAGCTCCTCTCCCTTGTCCATGATACAGATGTTGATAATCCTCAAGAGCCTGTACTCTAGTCTCTGTACTTCCCAGCCTATCCCTCTTTTCTTACCCACTCTTAAGATTGAACCCACTATTCAAAACTAGAAGTCTCAAAAGATTGGTCTGTTGAAGTTCCTTTGCCAGAATCTTCTGGGTTCTTGTTTTAGAGGTATAGATAATCTATAAAAAAGTGGTACTTTTGAAAGTGATACTTCTCAAAAATGCAGAACTTATAGTGTTACTTCCAAGCTTAACAGTCTTCAAGGACTTTTAAGAAATCTCAGGGTAGACTTTGATTTGCCCATGGTAATATGAACTTGCTGTGTCTAAAATCACACACATAATTCTTGCCCTGTCCCTGTCAAGGAAGCTCTTCTTATATTTCTTATTTTCATTAATAAGTCAACATTAACTTTCTTTTTGGTTTCTATAACTGGAAGTCATCTTTGCTTTTTATTGCATTAGTATTTTGACAGTATACATAGTGTTAAGCAGGTTCATAACGGTTACTTCATAGTTATTCCATGATTATTTCATAGTTACTGAATGATTGGTTGATTTCACTTGGCTTAGGTATGTTTGGTTTCTGAAACTTGGGACTTTGACAAAAAGAAACTAAAATTTGAGGACAAAACTATATATGGATTTATCAATTAACAACATGTAAACCCAACTAAATATAATAGGGGATGATGCTTTGCAAATGTCGAATTCTCTTTAATGTTCTTTTTTAAAATTATGTTTTCTTGGTCCTGCAACCTCAAGGCGGAACTGTCAGGCTTATTGCTAATGGAAGGAGATGGTAGAATAAGGAAGCAATTGGTCAACTGTGGATCTCAAAGCAGTGAGGACAGCATGGCTTGTGATGAGGGTAATGTGAGAAGACTGCCTCTCCAGTTGAAGCCAAGCAGTTGTGAAAGGGAGAGAACAAGAGGCTGGAGAGGCAGGCTGGGAGATGAGTGTCCTCAGTAGTCTTTTAGGCCACAAGAATGGGGCCAGAGTGGTAAGTAGGTTGAGGTCAGAGACAGATGTTTCTTTCCTTGCCATCTGGAATTCTGGGAGAGCAACTTCTAGACTTTCCCAGTATGGGAGAAGCCAAACCATAACAGAAGTGGTTGTGGTGTGTGGTTGGGCAGAGGAAGGACAGTATTTGGCTTCCTAGGTTTCTTTGGCTGTTGTGGGCCACAGAAGATACCAAGAAGACCCCCTTGGCTCTGGGGAGGGATAGAGGGTAGCTGGCAATCTTGGTGGCAGATTTGCTCCATCACGGACAATGTAGCCCTAGATTTGAGTCAGGCAGAGATGCAAAGAAACTTAGAGGCAAATCTCTGGAGTCCAGTGTTAGGGAGGACCAAGGTGGGAGCCCAGGCCATGGGGAGAGCCATTAGGCATTGTAGTTCCTTTAGCTACATGGAGAGGAATAGACTCCCTATTCTTCAGTCAAGAGTATTAGCTACAGATCCCATAAGGTCATGGCCAAGTAGATGAGATATATGCTGTAGAGACTGGGAGGACCAAAGGACAGTACCCGGACCTGTCTGAGGATCTAGGCCCTTGCTCAGTATTTTCCTTCCTCTATGAAACTAACCATTATCATGGAGAAGAGCAGGAAAAAGGGAAGAAATGTGAAAAACTGGGCACATGGTCAAGATAGAGTACTTTAGGAGGGGTTGAAGGACCTCACTAAATGTTGTCATTGACACCCAGCAGACTGGAGACTTGTGAGGAAGATCAGATTGGAGAAGGAAGGAAGGAAGGAAGGGAGGGAAGAAGGAAGGAGGGAAAGAAGAAAGAAAGGAGGGAGGGAGGGAAGGAAGGAAGGAAGGAAGACAGGAAGAAAGAAAAAAGGAAAAAAGAAAAAAGAAGGAAAGAACGCAGAATGTGGATACATTTTCTCTCTCCACTCGAGTGTAGTGTAAGCAAATTTTTGACCCAGTTTAAGAAACAACTTTTTTTCTTCTCCAGGCATGTTTTGCTAATCCTTCTTCTCTAGAGAAAGGGCCGGTGGGTAATTACAGAAGGACTTGACTCAGGAACTTAATCCTGTTTCTGGTCTGGCATCATCTCCTTCATTTTTTCCTCCTTACTGATCTGTGCTTTTCCCTGTCATGGAGGCTTTGTGTGTGTTGTTGATGGACTGCAAGGCACCTCTCTGCTCTGTGTTTACCTATTCAGTTTCCATTTTCTGTAGCACAGGGTTTGTGTTTGTCAAAAGATGAAGAAAGTCATCACCACCAAAGGGCTTTTTAAACCCTGAGTAACTGACAAAGAGAGAATGAAAAAGAACTGTGTAAAATAAACTGTATCATGAATGCATAACTTTGATCCAGTTCATTAAAAACACGATACCATTGGATATTGGATTTTGTGAAACATATATACAACAGTATTGCTGTTAATGAAACTGGGCTCCGTGTTGACTAGGGAACGCCCGACTAGCCTGTCTTTGAGCTGATGTGGGATGGTGTGCTATTTATAATCTAGAAGAAATTGGGAGAACGGTGCTCAGCCCATCTTCCATTGTGAGCATCCCGTAGCTTACATTAAACATGCAGATGGGAAATACCTGAATCAGAATGTACTATGTGAAGTTAAATTGATGTGTTGCATTTATAACAACTAGGTAATTCAAACTTTTAAGTGATACTTAAATCATTCTGAAAATGTGCCTTGAAAAGCCCAAAGGGGATCAATTTGCCTAATTAAAAATACACATAAGCATATCGTGATAGGCATATTTGTTACAGGAAGTGTAAGAGGAGAGAAGTACTATGAAGGGGATATAATCTTGGTGAATGTAAAATAAGCCAGCATAAAGGCAATGGGACCAGTTTTGAAGGGCAATAGGATGGTGAAGCGGTGAATTTGAGGTTAACTGCCAGGACATTGGACACCTCAGTCACTTACTAGCTATGTGACTTTGGGGCAGTTCCTTGACTCTTTTTGTGCCTCAGTGTCTTCTATAAATTAATGGTAGTAGTAGCATCCCACTTCATTGATCTGATATGAAAATTAAAGTGTTTATTGTAACATGCTCAGAATAGTGTCTGTGGGTGGTAAATGCCGGGTAGGCGTTTGCTGTTGTTACTCAAGGCCTTCTGTGGACCCGAACCCAGAATTGCCTTTCAAATTTGGCAGTTGGATTTGCAATGAAATGAAATGAAGAATTGTGAGGCACTTTTGCAAGTGAGAGCTCAGGAGTGCTACAGTCGTCCCCCTGATACCCTTCCAGCTGGAATGACACATCCCTTTGAGTTCCAGTTAAGCTATGCCAGCATTCAGGCCTCCTGTGTGGCTTTTAGTTCCCCAACCCCTTCTAACTTGTTTTGTCTCTGGTAATCCTCATGGTACTAACCTACATAAACTAGTCCTCTGCATTCTTGAGCTTACACCTTCCAGTCAAGATACCTTGACAATGGCTTTGCTGACTATGCTTTCCATGTGTGTGCTTCTCTCCTGCGCTGAGGGTGCAATGTAGTCAAAGACTGCTGTGATCTGCATTTGGAGGTGGGCCAACTTTGGGTTAAACTATCACCCAGGCATGTGGGAGACACATTGGCTAATTCATCACCCATTTCCAAGGCCTTGTTGCCAAGGCCCAGGTTTCAAGGGCATGTGACCTGTGCAGTAGGACAGGGTTCAAGCACTTGGAGAGGTTCCATGGTTTTGGCTTAGGGCTCCATTGCTGCCACTTTGAAATTCTTAATTTTGTGTTTGGACTTTTGTTTTGAAAGCAACTTCGGTAAATGAAATATGTACATGAGCAGAGGCAATGTGGCTTGTGTCCCTACTTCTATGCCATCCCATTTGTGCATAATGTTTATGTTGCCCATGAACGTGGAATTCAGGTGGACTCATGATGTGTGGGACTTGAGTGACTCAGAGCAAAAGTGACTATAAGGTAGGTATGTTATGCCTATCATTGCATAAGTGACAGCCCCAAGACATCACACTGTCCATTTGAACCAGAACTACCAACACAAAAAGAAACACAAATGACCAAGAAACAGTACTGTATCTTTCTTACTAGTGTGACTTCCCTGCATTATCCATCTGCTTATGCTGAAAATAATAACAAAGAAAGGAAAGAAAAAGATAAAGCCACCCATAGTTCTTTGCTTCTCTATTTTTCTTTTCTCTTTAGTGAACTAAAGGTAGAATACTGGTAGAATGTGCATGTGTCAAGAAGTGAATTAAAAACAGTTGAGTTAGTTTTACGCAGTGTTTCTACTGTTCTGGTAGGAATGAAATACATTATGTTAAATATACATGCACGTTTGAGTTATGAAATACAAGTTGCATAATTTCAGCGATTCTACTTACCAGCAAAAGATTAGCACTAAAATTCACAATAATACTTTAAAATTTTATTTATATTTTTACTTAAAACAGCATTAAATAGTAAACAAAATATGTCATAATAAGAGGGATTGCAGAAGAAAAGGTATGTTTATGCCTTAATGTCTTTAATAGCACTTTTTCTCCCGGTTTGTGAACAATGGATCCTCCATTTTCATTGTGCCCAGGGCTCCATAAATTAACTTGCCAACCATATCTCTCCTTAACTACTTTCACTATAGAAGTTGTCAAGGCTAAATGCTTGATTTCCCAGCCTCCTTTGCACCTAGCAGTGGCCATGTAACCAAATTCTGGCCAATGAAACATAGTGAAGTAATTGGGAAGCCTTAGGAAAAACTTAAATACCTGATACAAGGAGCAGACTTCAATTGTACTGCCTTTTTCTGTTCTGCCCTCCATGAACACTAGCACCATATTTGGAGCTGTGAAGTCATCTTGTGATGGCTTATGTTTAGGCAATAAACATAAGAACAAAAAGCCAAAAGGCTATAAAAATTGGAGTGAAGAGCTAAAAAAGAGTCTGTGTCCTTGAGGGCCTTATTGAGTGGCTCAGCCAATACCAGCAGCCATCGATCTAGACTTTCTATATGAGAAAAATACCCCCTACTAATTTTAACCACTGTGAGCCTTTCCGTTGAGGTAGCCCATTCATTACCAATTCATTACCAATGGATACGTTGGCTAACCAGGTTCTCAGGGTTTTTCATCAACAAAAGATAACTCCTGGAGTACCTGAGTGTTTCAGTCAGTTAAGCATCCAACCATTTTGGCTCAGGTCATGATCTCAAGGTCTGTGAGCTCGGGCCCTGCATCCAGCTCTGTGCTGTCAGTGCAGGGACTGTTTGGGATTTTCTCTTTCTCTCCTTCTCTGCCTTTCCCTCTCTCAAAATAAATAAACATTAAAAAAAAAAAAAAAAGACAACTCCTCTTGCTTCCAGCTCTACCCTTTCCATTATCAAAGCTCTAGACAAATCTCTTGGGCTAGCGAGGGATATGGGGATGCAAATGTCATATCAACTTTCTATTCTCCTCTCCCTCCCTCTCCATTCACTCCTATGTGCCAACACTCCTCTTAGGGGCCCCCAAATAAAAGCTCTGTGATGATCAGTCAGTGGAAGTAGGTACCTGGTAGCGGCAGCCTCAGACACATCCCAGAACCATGTGCAGCTCAGCCTTAGCCCAGTCAGGTCATCAGGTAACTTTTACAATGGCAATGATTTCACTTTCTTACAATTAAGGTGAAAGAAGGGTGATTGAAGTTAACCAAATGAAAAGAGAATTAACAGAAACCCCCCATAAGGAATATCAGAAGAAAACTTAGTCACGGAGACTTTCAGAAGCAGGTCATTTTCATCCTTTATAACCGCCTCATCTTTGGTCAAGGCAGAGACCCAGTTTCTTTGCCACGGAGCAGCCTGCACTGTCATCTCCTTGGAGACTGGCACTCGTATGATTTCAGCACACAATGGAGGTTTAGTAATTAAGTACATAATTCCAGAAAAGCAAGGGCAAATGAGGGGCTCGTTCCCTCATTAGGTGAGATGACACATGGCTGGCCCTTGGCCATCAGCATGGCTGTAATTAGGACATGTTAACAGGGCTGCTGCTGTCACACAGCCTTGTGTGTGTCTAAGTTTGGCATATCAATTTAGAACTGAATCTTGCTTCTATTTTTAATAGAGGAAAGTTAGTTAAAACAACGTTTCCCAACAAGAATTAGATGTTTTATTATTTAGCAATTTCTTCCAATGGTAATAGCTTAAATATTTACCAGGGACTTTTAGGGAGCTCCTGTCTTTTACTAGATGACTTTATAGTGAACCTATTCCAGGAACATGGGTCAGAGTCCTCACTCATCAGTGTATTGCAGGGTCAACAAAACTCCTGAGTTAGCCCATTCTTTCCCCTCCCTGCTTTCAGGACGGGGAAGACACAGAGCTGTGCTGTGTTTGGCTCTCTCCAGACACCATAGCAAATATGTTGACGGTGGTGTTTGAAATCACAGACTAAAAAGATATCCTTACCACAACACAGAGTTTTATAATAAAATACCACAGAAACCACTCAAGAGTTGGAACAGATTGCAACCATTTTGAAGCAGGGATGCCATTCTCAGATGAGATGGAAGAGTGATAGATCCCACTCCACAGGATTATATCAGAAGAATTAAATTATGTTGTGTAAATGGTAAAGCACTTCATAGATGTGAGATTATCTTAAGAAAACCAATACCTTCTCCCTCTGTATTACCTAGATTTATGTGAGGAATTTGGGTCATGCTGGCTGTTAAAGTTCTGCTTTTAGCTTACATCTATCCGATGCCTAAAAGAAACCCTCTTCCAGGTATAACAGGGTTACCATAAAAGCTGAACCTCTGACATACAGGTGTGAAAACCACCGTTACTAAACAGACTTACAAAGAAGAGGTCTGTTTCCACTTTGCAAAGACACTTCAGTGAGCACCTCTCCCTGCTTGGCCAACAGTAGTTCCTACTGCATTGAAATGAATGTCCTTCCCTTGTATACATGCACAAGGGTTAACCGCTGGCAAGATCTTACAGATTAAGCCACATGGAAACAGCGCCCAAGGCTCAGTGGGTTAGACATACTGCAGAGCATCTGGATAAGCCAGATAATTTGTGCAACATGTTCTTATCAGCAGCGTTCTCCGGCCCATCTGTGGCTTACTGGAAGCTGCTTTTGTGTGGAGTGTGTTTTCTGATATTCCTCTCATTATTGGCAGAAAGAGGACACATTTCAATTCAGAGGAAAGGTAAGGCAGTAATATCAAACAACTTATAATCATAAACCAGTCAATGACACCCATCTGCTACCAAGTTTGTCTTAATCCTTAGAAAAGTTTAAGATCAAGACTTCTATACTGAAGCAAGGCCTGCCTTGGGGTCATCTTCCTAATAGATCTAGGTCTTTTTTTAAACAACTAGAGCCTTGAACTTTTATACTAGGGAAGAGTGTTTAAGAATGTCCTAGGGCAAAAAATGTCTAATCATGGGTCTGTGGAAAACATAGAGAAGTTCTCCTAAGTAGTCTCCACCAGCCTGGACCAGTCCACACAGTTGTATCTCGGTGAGGTTAAACACAGCCGAATAAAGAGTAAGGAGAGGCAAAGGGGAGAAGGTGTGAACCAAGAGTTCATTAATAAATGATTTTTATATTGGATGTCAGTAAAGTTTGCTCTGATACGGGTCTTATCCACTAGATTCCCATTAAACTCCCAGTAAGGGAATGTGTATAGGTCTGAAAGAGGAGAAAAAGGCATTGAAACCTATCAGACAATAATTTACTCATGGTCTTATTTCACAGATTTCCACTTTCTCTTCACCTTTCTGACAATCCAGAATATACTAACATTTGTTCACCTTAGACCGATGTATTTTATACCTTGACTCTAACACATCAACTCAAAGTGGGAGTCAGATAGAAGAATCAACTGATGGTAACACATGAGATTCTGCCATTCCAGTTTATTGAAATGAGTAAATTTATAGCTTTATCTGCATACAGAAAAGTGCACAAGAAAGTAAGTATGTACAAAACAGTTGTGTGGCTGATCATCACTTTCAAAATTTTCCTACTTTCAAAAATTCAACTACCTAGAAATAATTGCCTCCAGTTTAGCACATTCAGGTATGTGGACATATAAAATACTATTTTAAGTCTGTGTTTATAATGACTGAGTAGGAAGCCAGATGAAAAATTATGCAGTACGTAATCAGCTACTATCATTAAAAATAAAACCACAGGACTTCAGCTTGGACTACTTGGGGCTGATCAATAAAGGTCCATGAGGCCACCATCTTGTTTAGATCCTGAGCAGTCATCCTCCTTTTCTACTTAAAGGTAACATTACATGGTTGATTAACGCCCACAAGAACCTGAACATTAGGGCTTAAGAGACAACGTTTAAAAAACCAACACAAACATAACAAAATGCAACTCATTTTGGAAAGAACAAATCCTTTAGAACTTTGCTAACAATATGACTGGAAATGAACTGGGAGAGTTTCCAAGGGTATGAGGAGACAAATACTTCAGACATTAGATTTTTAATGATAACACCAAATATTTGTTTTACAGCTTCTCTCCCCCTCCCCCACCATTTATCTTCCTACTAAGTATGTGACTGTAGCTTCAAGAAAGTTTTCCAGTTACTTGATGAAGGTCTAGCATGACCCCAAATAAGCACCTAACATGTTTGGCACAATCACATTGAACTTGGTGATGTGTTGCTCTTCAGAATACAGTCCTTCGTTGTTGAGTTGAGTTCAGTTTTTCTTCCAACATAAACTGCTCTTCTGGAACTTCAGATCAAAAGGATGGCTTCCTATTCCATAAAAAGGATAGAGATTGTGTCCATGTGCAGCTCTAGTTACTGGGTTTAGCAATTACTGAGAAGGCAGAGACATTTCAGATCCATGAATCATTAGATTTTTTTTTTTTACGCCATAAAACTCTGTTGCTTGTGAAAGGGAAGTGATGCTATATGAACCTAGAAGCAAGACTGACTGGAAAAAGAATCAGAGGGAAGAGGAGAGGAGAGACAAATGATACTTTTCCCTCATTTGCAGTATCTAGCATGAGATTGGGAAAAAAAGAGCAGTCTCACCCTTGAGAGAGAATACTCCTTCTTCAGAAAGAGAAGCTATATTTTTAAAAGGTTCTTAAGTGTGTCAGATTCCCAAGTGTCTAGAAGTTGGACTTGCCTCGAATTTACTTTAAAAATTATCTCTAAATGTTGATATGAAGCAAGATTTAAGAAGGTGCCTTGCTATACTATAACCTTTAGGTTTTATGCTGTAAAACGAAACCCCCAAACAACTTGAAACAGTAAAGATTTTAAAATTTATTCAAAACAGTGTCATCTGAGGATGCAGTTGTGGTGGCTGCATCTTCCAACCAGAGGGTACATGGGCGAGTGTTCTAGAAGGTTCTAGGAACACACTAGGCAACGGTTCAAGTAGGGAAACTACTTCATTTACATTAAACTAGAGAATTTAGGGTCTCAATTTATTTAAAGCCATAAATTCAGTTTAGCTTTAATCTAAACAGAAAGTGAAAGTTTTACAAGTGGAAGAAGCAGCAAGAAATAAGGCAACAGCTAATATGTCAAAACTGGAACATGAACAGAGGTCAAGATGTCTGGCTATTAGTTTTGTCTTTGACTAAGGCCAACCTTTTTGTTCCTCTGGATAGTCAGCATATCAAGTTCCTAGAGAAGCGTAGAGAAGAAAAGACCTGTGGTTAATATCAATGTATTAAATATCAACTCATCATTTAAAACGTCAGTAATAGTATCTCCTAGGGCTGAAGCAAGAGGCTTAAATAAGATAATAAGTGTGGAACCTGTAATAAAGTGATTAACGCAAGTGTTCAATAACGGTAATTTTTTCCTCCCATAATACTGCTCGCCCACCCCAGAACCCAATCTGTAAATTTAGCAAGTTGACCAAAACAATCCTTCCTTCATGACCTGAGAAAGAAAGGGCCTTCAGGGAGGACTCTAGCCAATTCAACTTAGTGCAGACAATCTTCCTAGACTCCCGATGCAGCTTACTCCTTTCCATTTGTCCATGTTTGCCTCTCGTGGAGAGGAGGAGGAGAATGAGCCTCTGTTAAGGCTTCCAGCCCTTCAGTGTCCTGCACTGCTCTATTAGCTTTAGAAATCACCAGGCTGCTTGTTAAAGTGGACTCTTCTTTAGCACCAGACTCCTTGGGGCTGGAGTGGGGCCTACGAACTTGCCTTTTCAATAGTCTCAGCCCGTTCTGAACTGAAGCAGATTTTATAGAAAAGTGCTTTAAGAAACGCTGTAATCATAGAAGGTGAGTGAGGGGCAACAATCCAAACTGCAAATAAAGCCACTCTTCCTGTTCATGTCAGGCTTAAGATATTTACGCATTTAAAATAATTAAATTCTAGGTGGGTCAAGACGGAACAGAGGAGTCCCACCTAGATGGGGCGAGACTGAAAAAACTGGGTTTGGGATCTTCTCATTCCCGTTATTGTTCTCCCTACCAGATACGTCCTCCCTCCTAGAAAATGCAAAAAAGTCTTCTTCCCTTCACTGACTTCAATCTTCTGGTATCAGGCAAAGTTGCTTCCATTCACTGTTGACAAAGAAAGGGCCATGCTGAGCCCTCCCAGAGTGTCAGCCTAAGATGGTTACACCTAAGAACTTACCTAGGATGACATCTGCTAGTGAGACCAATCAGTCTGCTCCCAAGCTGCTTGTCAAGGAGACATAGGCAGCTGTCCTCGCTTTTGGATTTGATACCCTTAGGTTGTTTTGGACTAGCTTTGAGACCTCTCACAAAGTAATAAATTGATTTGGAAGGCAGAAAATGTGATTGGCAACTGTCTAGTTGACCTATTCTACAGCTTCAAAAGGCCTTCAGATTTCTAACCTTCTCTAGGAAATGAAGTAATGCCTTTGCAATCACTTCAGTATGAAGGTTAAAAAAAGAAAAAAAAAAAACCCAAACAACTAGAAAGGTATTATGTGTTATATGAGTTTCATTTTAATACAAAATGTTATTTTGAAATGTCAAAAACATAGGATATGATAGAAATCCATATCCCCGTAGGCATACTATTATTCTTTTTTAAGGTTTATTCACAGAGACAGAGACAGAGCATGAGTGGTAGAGGGGCAGAGAGGGAGAGGGAGACAAAGAATTTGAAGCAGGCCCCAAACTCAGAGCTGTCAGCACAGAGCTCCATGTGGGACCGTGAGTTCATGACCTGAACTGAAGTCAGACACTCAACCGACTAAGCCACCCAGGTGCCCCTTTATTATTGTTTTTTAATGTGTGTAAGAATTCTTTTCTTAAGTGTCCAGCTTAGTCATCACTGAATTAGTTAAGCACAGATTTACATGTCTATTACTTCTAAGTTACAGATATTTAACCTTGTACCAATTCTAAAATTACGATTTCACCCTTATCCTCTGTGCCATGCTTTCTTACCAAACCTAAGCTTAATAAGATCTTCTACTTACAGAAGTTAGGCAAAAGGATTTCCAAAAGGATCCCTATATACATCAGGAGATGTGGATTGAGAAGCCATCTATGAAGATAAAACCATTCAGTCAATAGGTTTCATTACCATTATTAAGGAAAAAAAAATCCCTACAATTAAGGTTTCTCAAATTCCTTTAAAAATCACTTAGGTCACAGACAAATGAGTTATTATATGGGTCTGCAATGATTTGTGTTTGCCTGATTGTAACTGGTGATGCATATTTTTTATTTATACAGAAATTAAAATTCAGATGAATTATGTTTGTACCTCTCCCAAATGAAAGGTACTGTTTTTATGAGATAAAGACTGTGACTGAGAAATCAGGAGCTTAAATCTTTGAAAGATTTTTAAAGATAGTATCATTTTGGCTCAATTTTCTCCCACAGTGCTTTTATAAGCCAGGCTAAGTGAGATACAAAAGACTTTTTCTATATGATATTCATTTCTCAAACTCAGGACAGTAGCTCCTGTAAACATAATCTTTCCACAGTTTGAGCTGATGTTTTCACTGTGATGGTTCTCAATGGCAAAGCTTATTTAAATATCCTTTACTATCAAAGAGTTTTCATACAAACGAGGTTAATTCATAACACAGTAGCTCTATGTGACATGTACTTTGGAGCAACAGCTCCAAACAGTTAAATACTTACAGAGGCTTGTGATGAACTGAAAGAATCTTTAGAGAAAGGGTTCTCAAATGCATTGTCAGCAGATTTGGTAATTGGCAGGGAACCCTGTCTGGGAGTTGGCTTTGGTGGTTCTAGAAGGCAAAAAAGGCCAAGTAGTCAGTAGACAAGCTCTCCCCAAATACAGGCAAAACTCCCCCAGTCAGGCTTATCTTAGAAACTAAGTTCCATACATTTGAAATTCACATCATGGAACAAAAACCACCACCAAATAGGAAGACTCCCAGTGATTATTACAGGCAACATAATCAGAAGAGGAGGCCATGCATGTTTACCTGCAGTGGAAGAGATTCAGAATTCCCTCACTTAAGGCCGTGGAGTATGGTTGAGGCTCTGTTTTACAGCCTTCCAGGTGCCACACCCACTGAATTTCAATAGCGCTTGGCAGCCCTTTTAGGAATTGTCACAAGAGGGCAGCATTGGGCCAGCCCTTAAAAAGAGCTAAGGCAAACCATTCTCTCCATAAAGTTAACTGGTCAAGTTGTCTCCGTAACACTGATGACCAAAGAAAGCAAGAGTAAGGCTCTTGGTGGGTGGGGGAGGGTTCTTCTAAGGGACTCTGTGGACCTATATGACAGTGGAAATGCTTGTTGGTACAGTAGACAAAGAAGTGGGTAGCTTACCATTGATTTTTTTCAACAGTTGATTAGCATCGAAGTCATCATGGTCTGCATTCTCCTGAGGAATGCCAACTTTGCTGTTGAAGTAACTGGAGAAGGCACTTGAAGTCCCAGAGGAAGTCTGCTCTCCCTTCCTTGCAGGCACAGCAGGTGGCTGCCGAAGTTGGAAGTCCTTAAACATTTCTTTCACTTCTTTGACTTCTTTATCCCCAAGTGGGTCCAAGGCAGTGAAGGCATCACTGGAGATGTCCTTTGGAGGGCCAGTTCTGGGAGGTGGTTGAGGAGGAGTGACCAGGAGAGAGGAGAGCATGGGAGGAGACTGGGCAGACATAGCAGAAGCTGGAAAAATATTGCTCTGGAAAGGGTTCCCCAGAGAGCTTGTTGATGACCAGGTATTGGGTGACACAGAAGCTGATGGGCCCCAAACAACAGGGGCTGGAGGGGAAGTTGAGGCTGCAAAGGATGAAGGCTGGTTCCAACCTGGAACACCTGGGCTTGTGGTAAAAACAACTGGCTGACTGAATCCTGAAGGCTGACCACTCATCATGGCTCCCGGGACCACAGACGTGGGCTGATTGAAGACTAAAGATGTTGGGTTCCATGGTCCTGCCTGAGGGGGGCTAACTGGTATACCACCTGAAGAAAGCAGGAGAAAGAAAGGACTTATTAGGACACAAACTTGAAGACAATTCTTGAGTTTCAGAAAGCACAACTCTCTGGGGGGCATTTACAGGGCATCTACGAGGCAAACACCTTTCTTAAGCCTTAAAGCTGACATGGAAATAAAGGCCCCAAGAGATAAGATTACTCTACAGATTAAGTAGCTAATGCAAGATAGCTGGTAAGCAAATATTGGTTGCATTTTGAAGCCCTTTCTTTCTACCACAGCTTTTTAAACTTTTCTCATTATAAGAGTAATACAATCCATAAGGACCTAGTCATCAAAAAATGAGTGCTTATCATACTGATACATTTCAAACAGCTTGGACACAGCCTGTCAATAGCATGAATGTTATTTGTTGAGTGAATACAGTTATATAAACAAACCATGCTGATTATGAACCAGTTAATTAAAATAATCCATTGGGTACTCTGAGTCACTGATTTGATCTTTTCATTTGGCAGCCAGCTCCTGTCTGGAGTCTTATGGAAACCAGCTATCACGCATGTATATTAGGCCTCAACATGCTTGCATCCTGAAGAAACCATCTCAGTTTCCTTGCTTTTAAATGCTGCCAAGGTTGACACAGCTATATAAAAGGATGATAAAATTTGGTTGATGCCAAGACAGTTTAAGACTCTTATACATATAAATGGAGGAAAGGCTGGTTATCTTGGGAAAGCTGTTTCAAATAAAAGTGTTTCCTGCCATATGTCACTCACTAAACCTTCCCAGAAGTCAGAACAGAATACTTAAAAGAAGGAGGGAAGGAGAGAAGACAACGTGAAGCAAAACAAAACAAAATATCCCCTAAAAAACAACAACAACAACAACAACAACAAACCCTATACCTTCGGAGGTAACTAATTGCCTGTGTCCAGGCATCTAATCCTTGGGGAGGAGTGACTCCTTCTCTAGCGTCTTCGCCATGTGGATTAAGACCTGGTGAAATTATTAAAATACAGCTCTCTGCAATATCTTCCCCCTCTTCTGGAGAAACTGATTCCCTACATCTTGTTGTAATATATAGGGCATTTTCTCTCCTGTCTCTTCCCAAGGATATTAATGATCCAGTTAAACTGCCACCACAAACAAAAAATCTAAATTCAGCCTCATACCTGTATGTGAATGATGCTCTGCTCTCAAAATCTACTAGCTTTGAGTTCTGGAGTAGAGTATTCTTTAGTTATGAAAGTTTTCTAACTAAACTAAGAAAAGGCCTCCAAGCTCCTAACTTGGGTTAGGAATGTTTTTGTTTCTAGAGTGAGAAATATTTTGAAACTGATGTTCAGGGGCTGATGTAACAAGCAAGATATTCTATCCTGAACTTTCTTAGTATTGGAGATTGATGTTACTTGACTCAACTGTATCATCATGAGTGCTGGCCATCTGGCTCTGAAGTTGTATGGTATGCCCAGAGAGTGGTAGGTTTCAGAAAAAGCCATCTTAGTAAATTAACATGCTTATGTTTTAGGTTAGGGAACTGGGTACAAGAATATTATCAAAATTGGGAAGCTCACAGGGTGTAACAATACAGACTAAAATCCAGTGAGACTAGAGTCCAGTTATACCATCTTCAAATCCATCACCCTATTCTTCTGTTCTGCCTCCTTGGCATTGAGGGACAGGACTATTTTTTTTTAATGGAAATTAATTCAAACACTCATTTTGTGGCTATAGAAATTAGACTTCATTTACACTAAAGAACATACAAATTGGGTAGAATTTTATCATTTTTCATGTTTGGAGGACTTTCCTTTCCTCAGTAAAGTGTGTGGCTTTAGTCATAGATGGCATTAGCGGGAGTGGTGGTGGTTAAAGAGAAAAATATTGTATTTGCCAGGAATTAAAGGCTTTCCCAGTCTATGTGAATGCCAGCCTTCATTCCCATGTGGTAGATTCCATGCATTGTGTTTCCAAGACAGTTTAAGGCTCTGCTGGAGAAAAGTGGAGGCAAGAGGTAAGGAAAGAGAGTGTGGGTATAAGAAGTTAATTTTATTACCTTCTGATGCTAGATTAAAACACAGGGTAGCTAGTCAAAGCTGAAGGCTCAGCTTTCTACAACACCCTCTCCCCACCCCCAGCTCTCCAGAAGAGACAGTCCCCCAGCTGGGTCTAGCGGAAGCCAGACCTACAACCTTCCATGGTTTGGCTGAGGATCCCTGCGAAGGGACAGGGGCTACACTGTAGAGCTCAGTCTGAGTCCCATGTCCAAACTTGGAAGAATCATCAGTATTCTGCAGTTGTATACTCCACGGCCTCAACAAGGGCACCTAGCCAAAAAGCTTCACTTCGTCTGAATAAATTAACAGTTATAGGGTCCAGCTGTATTTTCGAGCTGACTTGTTAAATATTGGCTGTAAAAATTCTTCAGGGCATTGATATTAGCCTGCAAAGCTCTGTGATGGGATCTAGTCGCAGGCAGTGTGGGCAATCTCTCAACCTTTCTATGAGGAAAAGCACCAGCCAGCTCCACTTGGGGGACAGGAAAAGGAGCAATGCCAAAAAGGGGGCACCCCCAAGAGTCATTGAGTTTTGCGGGAGAGTCTTGATGGAATAAGTGCAAGCAGAGACTTGTAGCATGTTGTTTTCTCACACCCACACTGATTTCAGCCACTCAGCAGTTGGTAACAACCCCCTCTTGCCACCATACTCCAGATATGATGTAACACATTTAATGTGACAAAATGGGAATATTTTCCTTTTCAAGAAAGCAGCAGAAGAAACAACAACAACAAAATAGGGTCCTGATAATTGACTCTGTAGGAGGCAGAGAAAACCAAGGGCCCTGGTCAAATACTACAAAATGGGGAAGAGAGTCCCTCTTCATCCATAGTTCCCCAACCCCCTCCCAAGACAGAGTCTGTTTGGAACTTGTGGGGGTGCCAAGAAGCAGAAAATCAAAGAGAATCCCCAGCAGGACAGCAAAGGCTATTGTTTGGGTTTCTGAAGACGGTACCACGGAGGCAGAAAAGAACTGGAGGCTGTGGGCAAAGAACAGCAAGACCGGTCCTCAGCCAAGTGGCCTTTCCCAGGGTCTTGCTTCAGAGAGGCTCAGAGGCTCACATTTATGAAGGAGCCCCAGCACATCCTGGGCATCTGATAACATCCCATCTCTTCCCTTATCTCTGTGTTCTTTTCAGCTTCAGGTTTCTAGCACTTGCCTTCTAACTCTATTAAGTCACTCAGTGAGTCAAAATATGGACAAGGAGCAGCTAAGGCTTAAGTATTCAGAGACTGTCTCATACACACTGTATGCCCAGGAACAGAGCTGGGCTAAGACCATGAGACTTTCATTCTATGCCTTACTCTTGCGTTGGACTTAACCTCTATCTGTCTCGGGGGTAAGGATATCGCATCCAAGAAGCACATCAGTTTAACAGGAGCTAGGGCTTTGATCTGGTAATGGCAAATTGCATGGCAGACATTCGTGTCACCAGTTTTTCTGAACCAGATCATAGACAAGACTCTCTCAGCTCTACGTTTCTCCAATGAAGCTGGATGAGCTTCAGAATCCCTTATAGATGTCTTCTGTAAGCCATTGCCACTCGGCTCAGGTAAGTGCAATATTGATCATGGATTTCTTCTCACATGCCAACTCCAGGAGCCAAACTTCAGTTACAGTTCAAGAGTACGAAATGGGGGCAGGTACAGAGGTAAAAATGGGTGAAAGTCTCCTCCGGATGCTTGGCTCTTATGTCCCTGGAACCTCGATGGATCTGAAGTTCCTTCCCCCGTGCATTATAATCTGATGAGTGAAAGCAAGAGCAAATCTAAGTCGATCTCTAGGCACCTACCTAGACTCGCAAGGGACCCCATTGGGGCAGAAGCATTTGTTTGGAAGAGATCCAGAGGGTTGGTCTGTAGGGTTGCAGATTGTTTTGTAGGTGATGTCTGACCTGGAGGTTCTGAGACAGGAGGGGTAAAGATGTCTGATGCAAGCAAGTCCTTTGCTGGAGACTGATAGGGCAGAGAGGGAGACACAAGAGTTACTCAGTAACAGCAAGACAGCTTTATTCTCTTATTCTATTCCCTCAAATTTAGGAACCACAAAAAGAAAAGCTTTTCCTCTTACTGATAAACTACTACAAAAAGCCAATCACCCTCCATCCCCCTCCCCGAAAAAGACAGATCCCTGCAATGGACAGGATATTGGGTCTTGGTGACTGATATAAAGAGGACTCTCAAGGTTAAATCTATTTTACTCTTTTACACATTTGTATCTGTCTGGTCTCCTTGTCAGCTAAAAGCTTAAAGCTGGGGAAGAAAGGGCAACTATAAATAAATAAGTAACCAACTTTTTTTTTTTATTCTACTAGATTTAAATCAGTCTGCATAAAGATGATACTGCAGTCCAATTATTAGGCTAGCCTGCACATTCCAGTGAGATTTTTAAAGAGATACTTACAGAAGCCACATTTTAAATTGCTTTTGAATGAAGTGATACTAACTAGGAAATATATAAATCTTTTAAAACCATGGATTATTCAGTCAGCATTGAATAGAGGAGGCAAACTCCAGAATTTTCCACCACCACCTTGGATATTAATGCGATACGAGGGGTGGGGGGTGGGGGGCATGTGTTAGTGTGGGGAAGGTACACAAGGAATCACAAGAACCCTTGCCCTCCCCTTCCAGAACGTGATGATCAAACTTACCAGAGGTACAGAAGCATAGCAGCATTAAAAATGGAAAAACTTGTGTTTAGTTAATAATAAGTGACAAGACATGCAAACGGAAAGCAGGGTGTGAAAACACTGGTGAGCCAGCTCAGATAGCGTGGCGATTAGAGGAGGAAGGTATTCCTGGAGAAAGATGTGCCTCATCCCACCTTCTATCTTACAGCCACACAGGAAACTACAATAGCAGCAGGAAAGAGAGCTTGCATCACACCACCCTTTGGTACCGAACATGCATTCTGCCAATGGATATGTGGAGAAGACAATTCACCTTAGCAGTCCTTCTGCCTCGTCCTGGTTTGGTACTTTGTGGAGGTGGGATAATGGCTATGGAGTCATGTGGTGAGGACTGGACAGAGCTTTCCAAGTCCTGCTTTACGCCATTCAGTACGGACAGTCCTTTGGGAGGGCTTCCCGCAAAAGGGTTCGGGGAGGATTTGATATGGAAGCCGTTCTGTTCTCTTTCAGATACCCCATTTTGAGTTCTCACTGCTGGCTGTGTTTGCGTACTTGAAAAGGGCCACGGGCCTGCCTGAGCTTCCTGTTTGCCAGTCCGGTTAGAGATTTGGTCAAACTGCTGACCAAAGTAATCAGCATCCCCATTCAGGGGCCCGTTACCCAGTGGAGTAGACACGTTACTCAAATTCTCTTTCTTCTGATCTGAAGATTTGAGAGAATCAAACGAAGAGGGTGTCGATTGGTCTGGCTGTGCAAAAGGATCGTCACGGAAAGGATCAGGGTTAGGGGTGGGAAAGAAGTTGAGATTGGCAGAAAAGGCATTTTCAGGCAAGAAAGCTGCCTGAGGCTTTGGTCGAGGAAGAGAGCAGGAGGTAATGCCATTTGTTAAGAATGGATTTTCTCTTAAAGAATTTTGATTGGTGTCGATTTCAGAGTTTAGATCCACTAACAGGATATCTTTGCTTTCCTATCACATTTGGGAAGAAAAAAAAGAGAGAGAAAAGAAAGTGTTAGTCCATGTTGTGACTTCAAATGAGAAAGCTATATAAAATGATCAGGGTTATCCAAAATGCCATTAAAGTTTGGTCTTGACAGATGGTTGACCATTATCTCCTCCCATCACCTCCCTGAGTACATTCTTTACTAGTAGTGAAAAATGTCTTCCCTGGCCCTCCCTACCCCTTAACCCTTTATTTAGGTCTCAATTTTGCTGGCCCTTCATTAAGTGAAATTATATTGTTGTTTGCTCTAGTCATGTGTCTCTCACCCTTACAGACTGGCTAGGTTCATGAACAGCATTGTTCTAATCTCTGCCTTTGCAAGTCTTAAAGGGAATCAATTACAGTCACTCTAAACAATTATCTGAGGATATTGAGCTTAAAAGTAAGAAAACACCTCTGAAACCTAAGTCAGCTTCCCCATCTGATGCACAGTCCCGTCCCATCTCATCTATTCTACACGCAGAGTCACGTAACAGTGTCTCTCTAAATGAACAAATTCATTGCCTAATATTTTATAGTTTGGGTTGTACTAAAGTTGAAGGTCAAATATATTTCCCTATAATTGGTCTTTCCTCTAGAGGGCAAAAACAGATTTTCCCATCACATCACATGGCATGGCAGGTATGCCTCTTGAAATATATAAGGATCCTTCTGAAGGTGCTAGTCAAGTTGGATCTCTCATTCTCATCATCCTAATCTCCTCTGGACACATCCTTTTGTCTGTGTCCTTCTAGAAAGAAGAAAGTGATACTCAAAATAGTGATATATAACAACATATCACATTAACTTCTTGCATTTGTGCATTTTTTTTTTATAATACAGCTTAGAGTTACCCAGGTTGTGACAGTAATCTCAACTATTGGGTGGATAAATTCAACTAATCTTTAATTTATGTACAATCTAATATTTAATTCATGTATAGGATGGAGATTTGGGCTTAGAGTTAATTTGAAAAACATACCAAATACCTAACTCTACAAATTATATTCCCTATCATTTTTCTGGTATATTAATTACTTGTGTTCCCAATTGTTAGATATGATATGCTTTTCAAAATGAAAGCAGCAAATTTGAGATATCTGACATGTCTTTATTCAGGTCAGTGACATAACTAATTAGGGTTCACCCTGGGATAGGACTGTCAAACTGACACACCTTCCTTCCGACCAACTTTGATCCATTAGCTATTCATCTATGTTAGCTGCAGAAGAATATAAACAATAAACAATGCCTAGCTGAGATGGAAGTTAGAGGTCCAGGATCACCCCAGTGCTGGGTATTTTTGATCCCTGGGACAAAACAACCTCAAGGGAATATGAAATTCTCAAACTAGTAAGTAAAAAAGGGCCCTGAATTGGCCTCCTTGTCTTTAAAATAACATATTTTTAGAAGTCTAGGTCCTCAATCAGGTCTAATTGGTATTCTATTTTTTGGCTTCCTTTACTGTTAGGTATAAAAACACAATTTTTAAAAGCCAGTTTTTCTCTTCATAACCATAAGAATTTGTCAGAAGAAAGAGCTTATAATTTAAAAAAATTTTTAATCAAAGAAATGGATTAGAAGATCTCTTAATGTAGGGATCTTTAACAATCAAAAGATAGGACAAAATGTATTACAAAAGTTTTTGATTTCAATATTTATTCATTTATGATGAGCCACCTCTGGGTTAGAACAGTTGGGTGTTCACAGCTGGTAGGGTTCTCCTTTTCAAATACTTCAGAAGAAGTTCTTAAGACACCAAACAGGAGCCACAATGTTAGACTTCTGAATAGTCACCCTATAAGTAAAATGTATAAGGCTCTCCTCAGGTTGGGCTTGTTGTTAACCCAGGATTAAGAATCTAGTTCACAGACCACAATGGAATGATGTAAGACTCCTCATCCACCCCCTAGATCAGAACTTCATTAATCCTTTGTTGGACTGTCAACATTGCAACCACTGGGTCATCATCTGAGCACCTGAGAAACAAGCACTGGTAACATGAACATGAAATGAAGTCCCTGTTCTTAAGGAGCTCCAGTAAAAGGAGGAAGCAGGCAACGAAAAAGGTTTGTGTACAAAGGCAGATCTACACTGAGTTCCATAGCCTAGCTTTCTCCAAGTGGCTAATCTCTCCCAGCCATTCTGGTCTGCCCAATCCCCCTGGATTTCTCTGCTCAAAGCTTTCAATGGTTTCTTTCTAGTCCCTATGTTAAAATAAGCTTCATTAGCCAGCCTTTCAAAATGACCTGCAATAGAACCCAATTTATTTTTAGCCTAACTACTCTCTATTTTCCCACTTCAAAGACCCCAAGTTCAGATTCTTTCCAAAGCCTTTTTTCATTGATTTTTCTATTTCATCTTCACCTGCCCACCCATGGCTTCTTATGTATGCATGACACTGTGCTTTGTGCTCTGATTCCATCCCTGTACCAGACTTAACCTCCTTCGGGTGGGACATACCTTATGTTCTTCTCATAACTGTGTTTTTGAATGGCCATTTTTAAAGTTTGAGAGTATGTCATTTTGTTTTTCTTTTCTTTTTCTTTTAAGTGGCAGTACGGAAGAATATTGTTCAGTTAATTTCTATTCTAAGGGATGCCACTTAATTTGCAACATGAGTTATTTGCAAAGCATGAAATTATTCTGTATAAATGTTGGGGGTGGGGCAGATGGGTCAGGGAACCACTAATAAAGTCCCGGTAATTTAGATTTCTTCTCCTCATCTCTTCCAGAGCAACTGTTGTAAGATTATGAACATTTTTAAACATTTTGGTTTTATCAAATAGAGGTAAATCTATTTTGCGACCTAGGAATATGGAATCAATATGTAAGACCATATTGGCAAAATCCACTCAGCACATAATAAGTTCTGCTAGCATTCTCTTTCTTAATCAGATACCATCTACTTTCATGATATTTGTTACTTTAAATTATTTTTAGTTTAACTAAAACTTGCATTTTTTTATTTAAACCAAAACTCTTAGAATGCATTAAGTCTAATATAAATAAAACTCAGGATCACTCATGTTGTTTTTCATTTCCTCTTTCAAAACTTTCTAGAAGTCTATAGAAGAAGATAAATAGTCAGTGCTCCCTTGCCAATCCCACTGGAATTCTACTTCATAGTCTGAGGGCTTTGATCTCTGTCAATATACTTGTTTGCATGTCAGTTACACTTGGAAAGTAGATCGTTCAGATATCAATTTTCTTTGGGAAGGGGGTACAATAGGGGAGGGTGCGAAATTGTGTTGGAACCAAAGGGAACTCAGAGCTATGATGGACATTTCAGGATCATTTAATCTTCTATTTCAAAAAGTTCGTGAAGAATAAAATTTCCATAGACAAGTGAGTTAGAATTCACTGCTGAAAAGAACATTAAACAGGATTGTTCTCTATTGGAGGCTTTTTAGGTCCTCATTAAAATGCTGTTTTGCATCGTGAATGTCACAGGGTTGGGGACAGAGAAGAGACTATGCAGCCCCTGCTCCTTTCATCCCACTGGGCCTGGCCAGATGTGAAAGTGCGGGGCTGGCATTCCCTGCAATACTCTGGCAAGTGAGACATACCCAGTCCTTGATCTGCTGTTGCTTTAATTCTTTTTTTGGTCATGTGGACTTGCTTGGTAATTCCCTGATGTAACAGACTCTGAGACAGACATTTTTCTCATTATTCTAGACTGATGCACTTTTTGTCTGGTTACAGCCTTATCATCTTTTATATTCAAGTCTAGAAACTCATTTACTTTGAGGCATTATATGAACCTCTAAACTAGATAAATGCCCTGTAATTAACATCAATTAATAAGCTTTGTGATTAGTTTTAATGATAGACGCCCCATTTGACAGTAAACTCCATGATCTCGTTGACATTGTACATTTCACTCACTCTTGCACCCTGCGAATCTCAGGTACTCAAGAAACTGTTAAAAAATAATAGCTATAAGAAGTCATCCAAAATTACATGGGTTGTTTAACTTGAGTCCTGTTTTGGAAAGTATGAGACTTGTGCGTAGGCCTTGAATCTAGACCTCTTTCTTGGGTAAGTGGGTTTTTTTCTACATCACTATTTCCTTATCTATAAAGGAAAATATTGCTCTGTTCTCACATAGTTGTTATGGATCAGTCAATATTAAGAAGACTTGATATACTAGAGTGTACTGCATAGAATGAACAAAGTTTTTAAACAAAAACAGGCCTTGGTTAAACATAACTGAACATCTTATTTTTTTTAAGTGTTACTTCACACAAAACTTATGCTGCTAAATCACAATAGAAAGAATAGAAAAATATTGAAGAAAGCCAAGTGGCTTTACAATTAATCATCTAGCAAACACTTCCTTCAAGTAGACTTATGCCAAGGATTATTATTCAACTCCTCTTCTGATCATAAATAATACCAGAAAGGATTGCGTTGCCTATCCTATTGCTCAAATCTAAGGCTCAAACCTCCAAGCAAAATTAATATATCTGAATTAGTGTTGACAGGTTCCCATGGTAACTTAAGATGCAAATTGGTTCTACTGGCCATTTATACATTATGCAGAAAAATCAGCAGTCGCCTTCCAAGTTTTGAGATGCTCAAGATTTCTGGTTAATTGCCAATTTGAGTTATAGATGCCATTTCCATTACATTGCAAATTTAAAAACAGACACTTACTGTTGGACTATTTAGGTCAGGAGGTGTAGACATGTCCCCAAACAAATCCATCTGGTCAACACCCTTGAAAAAGTATTTGGATTAGATTCAGATGTGTCTACTAAAAAATATTACTTTGTATATTGTTGTAATTGTTTCCTAAACTAAGGTTTAGGAAAATCGTTGTCACAATTTGATTTTCATTTAACTAATACAGATTTGATATTAGGCTACTTAGGTCTGGAAGTGTAGACATGTTTCCAAACAAATCCATTTGGTGCACACTTTTTAAAAAGTTTTTGGATTAGATTCAAATGTGTCTACTAAAAAGGTTACTTTGTATTTTGATATAAATGTTATATTAATGTTTAGGGAAATGGTTGTCATAACAGGACTTTCATACATATTCAGTGCAGATTTGGTATTAGCAACATCTATAGGAAGTAAACTTATGTTCAGATAAATAAGACTCATAAAAAATCACATACATACCAATTTCAGTTTGTTAGATTGGTCATCAAGGGTCAGTAGGGTCTCACTCCCATTCTGAAAAGATGGCAAATGTTTAAGAGTGACTTTTCTTATAGAATTTAATTTCTTAGTGTATTGGCTTGCTAAGCAGTTATGACTTTGGTATTGATCATTCAATGGTACATCTTCTATGGCCAGAGAAATCATGAACACATAGTCATAAGCTAGGAGGGGAGCATGGTTGGACAGGTAGCAAACAAGGACTTATACACATCACATGTGCAATTCACACGAAATAAAGATGCAGGTTTACCTCTACTGCTTTGTTGGCTTCTTCCATCTAAAAAGAAAGACACAAATTCAGTGATCTTAGTAATTATAGTTAAAGAAAGTTAAATTAGGTATATATATATATATATATATACCTATGGGTTCACTGGCACAGGGCAAGAGTGAGTCTTGCATGTTATTTCTGCCCTACATTTCCCTACCCTTTTCATATCAATACTAGATTTGAATACAGTTTCTGAGCTTAAATTTGGTTGACCTGTATAGTCCTTAGAACCAATGTGAAGCATGTGCGGACAGATAACAAAAGCTAGACAGAAAATCATGTTTCTAACTATAACATCCATCCATTGCTGTATTGGGAAATACAGACAATACATTTCTATACTTTGAAGATCCACAAAGAAGTCAACTCTGCAGACATGCCATATGTTTACATAACGTTCAAACACAGTCCTGGAGTTAGTCTTAAGTGTAATAAAGTCACTATTGGGTAACACTTGCCTTTTTCTTTTCTTCTTCCTTTTTCTTTACATTGTAGATAACTTGAAAGAGGTCTTTAAGATCAACAACTAATGGCTCAGCCTAAAGCCAGAGAAAGCATTTTTTATGAATATTTTAATCTTAGTATTTTCTTCTTTGTCCCCCATCAGTTCTGATTAGTACTGTTTTATTCCTTTCTCATAAAGCTCCTTACTTTCCTCCCGTGGTTTAGTGGGGGATCACCACTACCCCAACCCCCACCATAGATACATACAGGACAGCAGAGTTAATAAGTATTTAAACAAAACAAGAAGGATCATGATAGTTTTCCAGCTAGTTCAAGATTTTTGGGAATAAATCACTATTGTTTTGAAATCAACATTGACCTCACAATAGAGTCCATCCTAACAATCCTTGTCCATACAAAATATGGGTTTCAATGACATTTAAAAATGATTCTTGGGGCATCTGGGTGGCTCAGTCGGTTCACTGTAAGACTCTTGATTTCAGTGCAGGTTCATGAGTTTGAGCCCCACGTTGGGCTGGCAGCACAGAGCCTGCTTGGGATTCTCTGTATCTCTCTCTCTCTCTCTCAAAATAAATAAACAAACATTAAAAATAATCCCTAAGACCTTTAAAGATAGTCATCTTCTTCTGAGTCACTGTTTAGTCCTCCTACATCTGTCTCTAGCAAGCTCTCTAGTTGAGAGACAGACACTCTATAATCAACCAAGGACACGCCCCCTCCAGGTATATCTCCAGGCTTGGAGCTTACTTGTTGTCCTGTTTTTATGGCAAAAAACTGATGCTGGCCTTCTCCTCCACACACATAACCAAATGCCCGGTTGTCTGTCACATCACGGGCAATGAAAGAGATTTTATTTACTGGGTGTTCATGCTCTATTACCTGAAAAATAAACAAAAATGATTTATTGATCAAACTAGAATCTATTTATATGGTAGTACAATGAAGCATCAGGTATTTAGGCATATATAAAAAAAGCCAAAACATTTGAAGAAAATTTTGCCTCTGGTTGAAGGTTAGAGCTACATTTATTCTTGTTCGTAAGGGCTCCGAAAGGACCAAAGAGTAGAAAACAAAAGTGGGGAAAGCACTTAGAATATTGATACTTGATTGTCTCCATCCCAAAGGTGTGATGTTACATAGCAAGAAAGGATTGAGGATTGGATTAGGATACCAAGAATTTCTTTTTTTTTTTTTTAAATGTTTTTATTTATTTCTAGGAGAGAGAGAGAGACACAGCGTGAGGAGGGGAGGGTCAGAGAGAGAGGGAGTCACAGACTGAAACAGGCTCCAGGCTCTGAGCTGGCAGTCAGCACAGAGCCCGACGCGGGACTCGAACCCATGAACCGCGAGATCATGACCTAAGCAAAAGTCGGACGCTTAACCGACTAAGCCACCCAGGCACCCCATAGGATACCAAGAATTTCTAAAGCAAAGATGGGACATTTCACTGCTAAACCATCCAAGTGGGTTGACTTTCCCAACTCAAAGTCAAACTCAGGTGAACAACATAACTAAGCTAGTTATGGGATCCTTTGACAATGGTTCTGAGTGGCCAGAAAATCATCTGAAGTACTATTGGAACAATTATCCCCAGAACATTCTGGAAGTTGCCGAATGCTGGTATCAAGTTTTCCCCATGTTCACATCACTATCCAGGAGTTACATGGGCATGGCGTTTATTGGTTTAGTAGTGCCTTTCTGTCTATTCCCTCCGTCACTCTGTTCCCCTTTTTTCTTGATCCTTTCAAACAAATAGCAGGGCTCAACCTTTCAGGAATATTTGTAGGTGGTCATAATATATCTTAGTTTGTGCTTCCAAATGCCTAAAGCCACCAAAACATATATGTTGGATATCTCTCTAAGAGAGTGCTTGAGGGAAGCACACCACCATTCTCTGATGGGCTTGGGAAAATAAGACTTGAGAGATGAGGGACAATGGAACCAGCAATGCACAGGGACCAGTAGGGTAAGTGAGCAGACACCAGGGTTCCAGGGCTCTATATTTGACCAGCAGATTTTGCATGGTAGATAATGGACATCTCTAGGAAGGGTGGATAATAACTGGAGATCTCCCAGTAGTACCTTAATATAACAGAGTACCTTGACTTACAGCAATGCAAATGAGCTACAAACAACATTTTAAGTAAATAAATCTTATGGTATTATGTTGAGCAGACAAAAAAAAGTCCCTGAGAATGTGAAGTATGACAGTTTTTTGATACGGATGCAGAAAAAGGAACAAAATAAGTAATACTATCCATATGTGGTCAAACAACAGCAACCATAAAAAAAAATGCACAAGGTTATATCTACAGGATGAGAGATTATAACTGCAGATGAGAAGGAAGGGAAAAGAGAGAAGAAAGAAAAGGTAGATGTGTTACAGGTAATATTCCAGCTTCAGGTTAGCCAGTAAGTCTGCAGGTAATCAATACATTAAAATGAGACCCAGGCATAGACCTATGACAGCATCACAAACCAGGAGGTAGGGTTAATCTCGTTCTGTGTACTTAAGGTCCAAAATATGCCAAAGAGATATTTATAGCATATCTGTGTTTATGCTATATCTGTATTTATGGAGGGTCACATCCATTACTGAGAATAAATTTCAAAATCAAGTATCTTGACTCCCCACCTCCTACCCTATCTATTTTCTGCTTGTTTACTCTAGAAAACTGGCATCTATTATTTTTTTTCCCCCACAGAATTTTGAAAAGGGAAACAGTGAACTGAGATTTAAGTGTAATTGTTTGTTAGACTCAGCTGGTCAGAAAGATGTCACTGAAAGTGGATTCTTACCCCAGTTTTCTCATCAATTATTTTTATCCCAGAAAGGGAAATGTTGACCCAGATCCTCTGTTTGTGCTGTCCCTGAGACCGACCAGCTGCCGCCATTCCCTGATGAGATTCGGAAAACAAGAAAAATCTAGTTAAAACTATCCTATGATGCTTTTGATATAAAAACATTTAAAAGATAGCTTTATTTTCAGCTTGGCTTACCGTCTATGAAAGGATTAGGCACCTTTCATAATAGATGGCAGAAGGAAACAGAAGACATTGAGTCAGGACACCATGAGTTAGCTATGTGAACTTGGACAAGTCATTCTAATTCACTGGCTTCAGAACAGTCATTTGTAAAGACAAGACTGAATTAGATCTTCAAAGATGTTCCTTCTAGATCTTGTCTTATTTAATAATTATTATTTATTTAATTAGTTTCACATAGTGACATTACTAGAATTTAAAAATTAAAAAATCCAAAAGGCTAATACTAAAGAGCCACAGTTTCCAACTAGAGATCTGAATGTTTTTCAGAATATTTTTAATTTTTTAAAATCTTTATTTATTTTTGAGAGAGAGAGTATGAATGGGGGAGGAACAGAGAGAAGTGTAGACACAGAATCCAAAGCAGGCCCCTGGTTCCGACCTGTCAGCCCAGCCAGACACAGGGCTTGAACACACAAACCGCAAGATCATGACCTGAATCGAAGAAGTCGGACACTTAGGGACGCCTGGGTGGCTCAGTCAGTTAAGCATCCGACTTCGACTCAGGTCATGATCTCACAGTTTGTGGGTTTGTGCCCCGTATTGGGCTCTGTGCTGACGGCTAGCTCAGAGCCTGGAGCCTGTCTTCAGATTCTGTGTCCCCCTCTCTCTCTGACCCTCCCCTGCTCACGCTGTCTCTCTTTCTCTCAAAAATAAATAAATCATTAAGAAAAATTTATTAAAAAAAAAAAAAAAGAAGTCGGACGCTTAATCGACTGAACCACCCAGATGCCCATAAAGATACCCAGAGTCCTGCAATACTTGATTAAGTCAGGTCTTTAGAATAGCATTCAAAATATGCAAACAAACTCAGGACTCCTCATACAATGAGTTACCACGGGATCAATTATGTGATTAGAAATGCTTTTCTTTCAAATAATTGAGATAGAGGTAAATATAAAATTCTAATACAATTTCCTCCTTTGGATGTTTGCTTAAAATAGAGACAAAGCATGCTCTCCCCTTTTACCTTTAGTTTCATCATAGAATCTTGGCTCATTTTATCCCCTCTTGCATCAGGCACATCATCAATGCCAATTAGCTTGGCCTTGTATTTTACGCCATCACCTTTGAATCTGGCCAAAAGATACTCATCTGTCTTTTCAGAGCCTGAGGGAAAAAAAAGAAATATAGGATAAAATTTATAAATGTCTTTAAATATCGTACCCAGGTATGACCAAATATGTTCCAAATCCAAGTAGGATAAATGTTGGTCATATTACAGTTGATCAAATATGCAATATTCTATCTCTATTCTTATTTCCTTTGAGTAAAAGCATGTTCTGCAATACTGTATATGGCATTGCGACAGAGAAAAAAATTGAACTCTTAAAGGTGAAAAATGGACTGAACTATGGGAAATTTATGGGAATATATGAAGTGAGATTTGGGGATATCCTTCATCATAATTTTAAAAATATCATCAAAAACAAGTAAGGAGGATAATGCTTTCTTTAATGAAAGAAAAATAAATCACTGCCCTACTTATTATCATTTTGAATTGTCAGTAAGGCAGAAGAAAATTGTGAGTAAATTCCTTTGAAAATCATTAAGATAATGATCTCATCTTTATAACTTCTTTGGCTTTCTTGAAAAGACTGTTCGGTCTCATTCCCATAGCTAATGTATAATAGTAAAAGGCAAACAAACCACGGCACATTCTCAAACTATGAATCATTAAGGATTCTGGCACTTTCTGGTGGTACTTCAGGTCAAGAGAATAGGGTCTAATAAAATAAAGATCTTGGTTTTTGAAAACAGCTACTTCAGTAAAGCAAAAGTGGTGAATGGGTTCCCGAAAAATAATCAGAGAATAATTGATAGTTGTGTTTATCAACTCAACAAGCAGCTATGTACACTCCCCAGCAAGATCCAAGTTGGTACAGTCACGTGATCGAGACAGATCTTATTCTAAGTGGAGCAAACTAATCTCTTCCAAGGTCTAAGTTTCCTGTTGAGGAGAACTTGACACGAGGCCGAGGTTGAAGTGAGGCAAGGACCATCTCTTGCTTCCTTTACCCCAAACCTCACATTTCCTCAGAGGTAACCAACATGCGCTCCCCTCAGTGGCCTCAAGAGGTTTGCTCCATACCTTTCTTTTTTTCCTTCTTTGATGGTGCTTTTGGTGCAGCCTGTTGGTCAGGCTGACCATTAGTTGTGCTCGTTTCTACTTCGTTAGACATGGCAGGAAGGCAGATGGAAAACTCCAGCACCAGCAGACACTTAATGACACCAGGTGATCCCTGAAGTCTCAAATGAACATAAGCGGCTACAGACACCTGTAGGCAGAGGCGAGAGGCATACTGAGACTGTAATACAGCAAATCCAGACTTTATGCTAATAGGCTTATAATCAGTGATTTATGAGTGTATTTTTTCAGATTCATTTTGTTCTTTCTAAATAAACAAACACTGAAATCTGAAGAAGAGTGGGTAGGACTGTTTCCTTTGTAGTTTCCAAAGTGGAAAAAGGGTGTTTGCTAGATTTTTCTTTGAGCAACTGATAACTGGCAACATTTAATGATTACCTACCTAAGTAGCTTGTATTGAAATTTGGGCATAAAACTCTAGTATTAAAGGTAGGGATCAAAATGTGTCACACATAAAAACCTTGGGTTTCATAGGAAAATAGAAATAGAGTGGTGGCTGCGTCTCAGATGATTGCAATTGGCATCTGAAACTGGACACTAATGAATTCTGGCTCTTCAACAACCCATTTAATTCCAAAAGTGGTGTCAAGAATAGAGTTATACATTGTATCTTATTTCTCTTGATAAACATATATTTTTTTACATGTTAGGATTCTGCATATGGTTTCCAGGGCTATCTAAGCACTATACTTTAAAAGACAACCGTTTTTGACATTAACACTGAAACATATCAGGGGAAGAATGAATTTATGGGATGTCTATTGTGCAATTCATCGAGTGTAAATACTTTTATGCTTTTATTTAGCATTATTATCCTCAAGGCAGTTGTGGTATGAGATCTTATAAAACTTCTTTATGTATCACGGTAGGTGAAACAGAGAAGCTCAGAGTCATTGTAGACACACAGAAGTGAACTAATGTTTCAAGAGGTTTTTTCACCTCTCAGGAGTCAAAGTTTCTACACAGCTTCTGAGAGAGCTAGAGAAAGCTTAACCTTCTACATGGACTGAAGACTAGAGGCAAAACCGAGCCATTCATAGTTTGGAATCTTATGAAGACCACCCACGGACAGGGGCACCTGGGTGGCTCAGTTGGTTTAGCATCCGACTTCGGTTTAGGTCACGATCTAGTGGTTTGTTTTAGCCCAGAGCCTTCTTGGGATCCTCTGTCCCTCTCTCTCTCTCTCTGCCCCTTCCTTCCTTGTACTCTCTCTCAAAAATAAATAAAAGGAAAAGAATATTTAAAAAAAAAAAAAAAAGACCATTCATGGACTGGTACATTCCTCCCACCCCAAAAAGCTTAATTTTGTTCTTAAATCATCCATTTATTTGAGCTTCTTAAATTCAAGGACCAAGTCCACCCAAGGAAATATATGCTATTTTATAGATAACTAAAGGACAAAATTTTTAAGGCTCTGTCAGCCTAAACTGCACTTCACTTCTTCATAAATATCAACACGTTTTCCTCAAAGTTGGTACTTCATGTCTCCCTCCATGAGTCTTTAAATGGTCTTTATAGTCTTAATAGTCCTTAAAAACACATACATACAGGGGCGCCTGGGTGGCGTAGTCGGTTAAGCGTCCGACTTTCGCTTGGGTCATGATCTCGCGGTTCGTGGGTTCGAGCCCCGCGTCAGGCTCTGTGCTGACTGCCAGCTCAGAGCCTGGAGCCTGTTTCAGTCTGTCACTCCCTCTCTGACCCTCCCCTGCTCATGCTGTCTCTCTCTCTCCTAGAAATAAATTTAAAAAAAAAAAAGAAAAAAAAACACATACATACATAAATCTATATATGACTAATGTTATCTGAATTATTTAATTTGGAGATTTAGTCGTTAATTTTTCTCAAAGATACTTGACTGGTAAGCAACCAGGGAGATAGTCTCTTTACAGGTGAAAGTCTTAAATAGCAGAAGAATCCAAAGCCTTATTTACTCAAGACTTAAGGGCCAGGTATTAGTAGGTTACTCAGAGTAACCCTATGAGTATTTTGGTAGGGAAAGCCAAGGCCCAGGGGTTTTAAACTATGCAGCTGCTAAGTGGTAGAACCTGGGTCTAACCCAGGACGTCTGGCCCCAAGTTCCTCACACATTACACTGATGGATCTCCTCTGAGAAGCCTCCTACTAGTTACAAATATGATCTATTACAAATATGCAGTGGCCCCTAAAAAGACATGTCCAAATTCTCACCCTCAAACCTGTGAATTTGTGCCTATTTAGGGAAAAGCTATTTGTGGTTGTAATTAAAGATCTTGAGTTGGGATCATCCTTGATTTAGGGAAGGCCCTAAATCGCCTAACAGATGTCCTTAGAAAGGCAAAGGGATATTTGAGACAAAGAGACACACAAAAGAGAAGGTAATGTGAATATGGAGGTGAAGAGTGGATCGACACACCTACAGGCCAGGAATGCCAAGGATTGCCAATGTCCACCAGAAGCCGGGAGAGGAGCACAGAACAAGTTCTTCCTCAGAGCTTCCGGAAGAAGCAAACCCTGCTGACTTCTTGATTTAGGGTTTCTGGCCTCAGGATTGTAAGAAAATGGGTTTCCATGGTTTGAAGTCACCTCGTTTTTGGTATTTTATTATGGTAGCCCTAGGAAACGAATATGACACCTCTATTTTGTACACCTTGATTGGTTTCAGTGGTTCCCCATAATTTGTCTCCCGCTGATATGATAAAGCTCCTAGTCATAGACAACCTCTTCCAATTTCAGGAAACTAATAGTTATTTTCTTAACTTCAGAGAATTTATTCTGATTCAAGAGGATATTTGCCCATATTTACATCAGGAGGTGAGACTAAACTCTGACCTAAGGAGATACAAGGAGAGACCCTTTCCTTTATAAGTTGCTTTGATCTGATTTTAGAAATAAGGACCTGTGTGAGTCCTCCAGTCATCATCCCATGATCCTTTCATGATTAAACATTTAAACGTGATAGTCTCCTACCCTCTTCTTTTTCTTCCCTTTCTCTCAAAGGACTGTTTATCTCAACTCTACTCTCAGAAACTCAACTCTGGCTGCTGATGGGTCTCCGGACCGAATCCAATCACTTTGCTATTCAGCCTCTGGGGGTAGCTGACTGCATGCAGCAGAAACCTCTACCTTTTTCTGAACCTTTTCCCTCCCTACCTTTTGTTCCCATGACAACCTTGATCCTCAGGTCCACAGCTAATGTTTTCTGTATTGGGATGATCTGGATTTTTTTTTTTTAAATGGTGAAGTTCTTCTAAATTTTAGAATAACATTGGAAGCTTTCCTGCTTGATCTTGTGGTTTCCCTTGCATTTAGGACAAAGACTTAGATGTTTTTGTTTTGTTTGTGAAACTCTTAAATATTTTGCCCTCTTATCTTCAATCTCCTTTCTTTTCACTTTTGGATAGCAAGCCCATATTTCTCATTTCTTTTCGAGTATTATTTGTTTTTTGATTCCTTACTTTCTCAAATATGCCAAATGCCCCTCTCCCTGACATCCAGCCATTCCAGTTTCCTATTTGTCCCTGAAGACAGCAGGTAAAACTTCTCCCTGCAGCTGCCCCTTTCCCCTCCAGGTCAGGTTTAAAATAATCTGGATAGGTGCACCTAGGTGGCTCAGTCGGTTAAGCGTCTGACTTTGGCTCAGGTCATGATCTCACGGTTTGTGGGTTTGAGCCCCACGTCAGGCTCTGTGCTGACAGCTCAGAGCCTGGAGCCTGCTTCAGATTCTGTGTCTTCCTCTCTTTCTGACCCTTCCCTGCTCATCCTACCTCTCTCTCTCTTTCTCTCTCAGAAATAAACATTAAAAAAAATAATCTGGGTAAAAGAGTTTGTTGACCATCTTTGGAGCCTAGTATTGTACTCTTCTGCAAGATATTATATTTGATAATAAAATAATTAGGTTATTAAATTTGGCAAATTTTATTCCAAAGTGAGAATATTTTAAAGGAATTTAAGAAGTGCCACAAAACACTTTGAAAGGCTTGGGAGAGGGAATGATGGTGTGTAGTTTAATCACAAAAGCAACATAGGACACAGCAACCTTACAGCTCAAGACCAGGTCTCAAATCTAGTGTTGGCAGACTGGGCCAAAATGGAAGGATTCTAAAAACTTTTTTAATGTTTATTTATTTTTCAGAGAGAGAGTGAGGCAAGGGATGAACAGGAAGGGGCAGAGAAAGAGACACAGAATTGGAAGCAGGCTCCAGGCTCTAAGCTGTCAGCACAGAGCCCGACGTGGGGGTCAAACCCACAAACTGAGATCATGACCTGAGCTGAAGTCAGACACTTAACTGACTGAGCCACCCAGGCGCCCCTGGTACTGTTCTAAAGTGAATGGTGCTACCTTGGTTTTACAGCAAAAACTTCTCTTTTCAGACACTTAAGTACAACTTTTCACAGCATTGGAATTGTTTTAAAGACAGTTGGTATCTTAATTATATCCTTTCACTGTTTAGGACTGAGCAGTTTTAAGGTGCAAGGAAGAAAAACATAATAGGGAGGAAAAATTTCTTTAGCATAGATTTAGTGAAGAAAAGATGTATCATGTTACAATAACAATGCAAACGTAGGTCTGCATTGTAAGCCATGCCATTTAAAATGTATCCATGTTTGGGGGCGCCTGGGTGGCTCAGTCCCTTAAGCGTCTGACTTCTCCCCACACCATGATCTCAAGATTTGTGGGTTTGAGTCCCGTGTGGGGCTGTCTGCTGACAGTTCCAGAAGCCTGGAGCTTGTTTCGGATTCTGTGTCTCTCTCTCTTTCTGTCTCTCCCACACTCATACTGCCTCTCTCTCAAAAATAAATAAACATAAAAAAAAATTTTTAAAGCAATGCATCCATATTTTGGACCCCTGGGTGGCTCAATAGGTTAAGCATCCAACTCGTGATACCAGCTCAGGTCATGACTTCATAGTTCGTGAGTTCAAGCCCTGTCAGCAGAGTCTGCTCAGGATTCTCTCTGTCTCTCTCTGTCTACGTCTCCACCACTCATGTGTGTTTGCGCGCGCGCTCTCTCTCTCTCTCCTCCTCAAAATAAATAAATAGGCTTAAAAATTTAATAAAATGTATCCTTCAAATGATCAGAGAGTACACTCTGCCCCAATGCCCAAGACTCTCAGATAAATTCCTTTATAAAGAAATGTTAGAGGTTTTTGAAAATATTTTCATAAAAGCATCCATCCAGTATCACATATACCAGAGTGATAAACATTTACCTTTGTTTTGTCCCAAGGTGTAAAAGCAAACCCCTCAATTGTCCAAGCTGCTGTTTGACAAGCAGTAGATGGAAGAAATTTTGCTTCTAGACTCAGGCCCCTCTGTAGAGAATAGTCAATGTAAACATTTCCAACTCAGATGGATAGTCCTTCTAACGTAGTTAAAGAATTGCCCATTGTTCTCGTAAAATCTCCAGCAGGTTTTATAATGAATTGTTTTTGGAAAGGGATTGGGGCTGGAAAAGGGATCTGAGGCCCAAAAGGTGCCCTATTATTTTCTTTGATTACTTTCCCAAGCTAGGGCATTGTTAAAAAAAAATTGTCTAGATTGCCTTAGTCTATGTGTTCTGTTTTAAAGCTCTAGTAAAGTAAAGGGTTTCATAAAGGGGAACAAGCACATATAGGACACCCAGGAAGCCTACAGTCTTCTGATTCATGGGTTTAGTCCCAGAAACTGTTCTGACCAAAAGCACAAAACTAATCTGGAAACACACACAAAGGGTGTTATCATCATAAAGCAGGGATTAAAAATTAAAGCTCAAAAACATATACAAAGGGCCCCATGAACAGCTCCCCATCTGAATCTAGCGGATTCTCGTTCTTGCTGATGGGCTGCTTCCTTTACTGGGAGCTTGAAGAGAGAAATAAGAAGATACAGCTGGAAAGAGAGCGATCTAAAGCTATTATATATTCTTCAATACTTGTTAAGGTCTAATAAAGAATAGAAAGTCGTAAAAGAAACTTATACTAAGTCAAGAAAATGAGCTTCCATTTTAGCTCTGTAACTTGGATTCTGGACTTAACACCAACCCCCCAGAGAGAATGCAGGAACTTCCCCTTTCCATGGCACAAGAATCACATGACTAGGAGAGATTGTGGGGCTTGCAATATCTTTTTCAGTTTCTGAGAAAGCTCTGAGAAATGTACACCAGAAGACTGCCTGAGTCATCTTATGGCAAGTATATCCCTTGCACAAGAAAAAAATCTGCTAGTTTGTTTAGCTCTTCCAGTGATTCATGCAAGACAGCAAGAATGTAGAACCCTGGGGGGTCCAATATAAGGACAGATTTGTGTAGGGAGAAGTCTGGCTGGTGCCTCCTTATTCTCGTTTACCCTTTCCATCACTGGGCTTGCTTGGGTATCGGCAATGATACTGCTTAACGATTCCAGGGTTCTCCGCAATATCCTGATACAAGTGTGCAAGGTGATCTTACCCTAATTATACAGGACAGGGAGAAATTTGCTTGGGTGGGTCTCAAAACTCTGGTAAAAGGAGTTACTTAAGGACCTACCCAATGGTAGCCCCATTCCACAAATGGTCAAGAATCTGTTTTCAGTGATAAGGAGGATGGGACAAACATTTAACCTACCATACCCTTGAAACATTTATCCTGACAGCTCTGTGAAATAAGAATAACAATGTGTCTATTTTATGGGTAAGTTAATGGACTCAGTAAAACAAAATCAATCCCTAGTAAGTTGCTAGGCTCAAAATGAAACATGGTCTATGTTATCTTTTCTACTATAGATGCCGGTTGCTCTTCTTTCTTTTTTTAAAGTCATACTGATTTTAACCTGTATTTTATAAGCCACTTTTAGAGTCGTAATCCCACTGACTTTAACAGTTAATTTTTCAGAAACAGTAACATAAAATAGACACAGGAAACACAGTTAAGAAGAGTCCAGAACAAAACAACACAAACATCTTTGCTAGAGTGTCCAGTACTTTGTACTTGTCAGAAAATATGATCTCCTGTTCTTTGGAACTTTATGCCTGTCTCAGCTGAGGTACTGAATTAGCACCTGTGAAATATTAACCTCTAAGGTAGATCTCGGGGTCCAAGAGGGCAGCAAGCTGCCTCCATCATTATTTTCAAAGTAACCTTTTGAGAATAAGGTATGTTGCCAGAATGATACAGCAAAGACAGGCTGTTTCTGAAACCTGATGTCAAGCCTTTCTCCTTTAACTGCTTGGATGCCTATGCTTTTAGGAAGGCTTACTTTGCTCTGCAAAGGCCTAGTATAATAGATGCTAATATTTTTGCAGCTTGTGTAATTGGGGAAATGAGACTATGTTGATGGGTAGTGAAAAGGAGTTGTTAGAAGATTTTCTTGTAAGTGCTGACGCTGCTATAGAGGCCTCAGTAACCAAACACACTTGAGTCAAGGAAATATACACGAGTTAGGCATTTACCAAGACCATTTTTTCATTGCTTTTAACCCTTGGGAAGGATGCTGTAAGTAAGACATAGAGTACTGAACCAAGAAGCCTTTCCCTTTCTTTGGAGCCAAGTTAGGCCAAGAGTTCCCCATACAGTTAATTTTGGGTAGAGGTGTGATGGCATAGCTGCTTTCAGACTTGTGGGTCTTAGACACTTTCACCATTTCTGGCCCTGTGGCTTGAGGCAACTTATCGAATACTCCCTTATGTAAGATGGGAATATTGTTTGCAGGTTTGTTACAAGAAATCAGTAAGAACTTATGTAGACATCTCCATGCCAACATACAGAAAGCACCATTAGCAAATGGTGGCCATACTTAAATCAACGCTACATCTTACAGACTATGTCCTGCATAATCTTAAGTTGTACCCAGCATTGCTTTTCTACAGCGAATGCTTACACAACTGTAGAACTAGGAACAAGTACACAGCTAGCACGTGCACACATTAGAGGGATGTAGTAGTTTCATTATCAAGGCTTAGGTGAAAAGGTGAGAGAGTATGTCAGTGGGAGGCTCACCCTTGTTCAACTCTGAGTTTTGAACCTACTTTGTGTCACCCAGAGATGCTGAGTCAAATCCAAACCTACATCATCACCAAAAGTAGTTTAGAAGGTCTACCTCCCATCCCCTGGGGAATGTTTACTGGGGAGCTCTTAAAAAGATGTCCAAACTGTTCCCAGATTGATTAAATCCAAATCTCTGGGGAAGGAGACACAGGCCCCAATATATTTTAAAGATTCCCAGATAATTCTAATGTACTGACAAGCTTGATTTCCAATCATCTACATCCATGACCCTATGTCTCCTTAAAGAAATACCATGTGGTTAGTTTTGAGCTGGAAGAAACCTAGGGAATAATTTGGTCATACCCTTTTATTATTAAGGATTAGGGAACTGAGGTCAAGAGAGAATGTACAACTCGTCTATTGTTAAACAGCTGGTTGGGATAGAGCTGGTACCAGGAGAAATCTAGATCCTAACATGAGGCTCTACTGTCCTATTCCTAGAGATTGTATGTGTCAGGTATTGTTTAAGTATTTTTTAAGACTGTCCAAAACTCATTACACACAGATTGAACCAAAAATACCTTCCATTTAGTAGATATATCAAATAAAGAACAGGAAGATAGCTTAGCAGAATAGTTTTGAACATAGGATTTCATGTATGTTTTCTGAACCAAAACCAAAAAAGGATTCTATGTGATCTAATTATACATTACTACTGGATTCTTTTTTCTTTTCTTTTCTTTTCTTTTCTTTTCTTTTCTTTTCTTTCCTTTCCTTTCCTTTCCTTTCCTTTTCTTTTCTTTCTTTTTCTTTTTTTTTTTAAACCTACATAGCTGGAGTCCTCTTTGGTCAAACTGGCTTATTAATGTTAACTTGGCTGCTTGGAAGAAAGTATTTGGCAAGGTTTGAGATGCAACTCACAGATCAAAGGATTCGGATTTATTTCAGTACATTGTCTACTATTCAATGTGTGGCCTTTTCATGTTTTTCTTTTTTTAAAAAATCATGATAGGAAGTTTGACTTCTTAAGTTGGAGACTTTCAATATTTTTGACTCATTATGACCTCTCCTAAGTTTCGTACCCACCACACCCTTTTTGTTTTTAAAATAAGTTTTTATTAGGAATATCTTCTACTAGAGCCTAAAAACTAGTCATCAAAATAGTGTTTAGGAGAGTTTAAGCTTAAAACAGAGCTTCATGCTACCCAGATGAGGGCCATTTTCTAGACTAGGAACGTCTAAAATTGTTCACAAGTTGAACTAAAGTATCAAGTTTATGCTCAAGTTTACAATCATATTACTCAGTTGTTTCAGCACAATGACTCTTCAGTTTGAATGCTTAACTCTCCAGAGTTAGACAAAGAAGAAAATGTAAATTCATAATCAAGATACTCTTGCCTTTGGAAAAGCTGGCCGTTGAACTAGCACTGAGTCTAGAACTTTTCTTTACACTTATTGAGACTCTCAGAAAGAATGTAGTGTTGATTATCCCTGTGGCCTTTTGACCATGTGGAATTCTTGGGCACATGGACAAATGAAGATTGGAATTGGATTAATTGACATTAGAGTGTATGCCCATCTCAACTTTAACATCCCAGCTAATCATTCCACACTAGTTCCTGAACATGACCTCCTCTAGTTTAGACCAAACAGAGAAGAAAAACGGGAACCCGACTTTATCGTTTCACTCACTTCTACAGAGGGAAGGAAGTAACACTGAAACTTTGGAGGTTTGAGGATCATGTTTCTGTCATTAATTTACATTGGTGGCATTGGATCATTTGGGTTATGCTCTGCCATGGTACCTCTGATACCAGTGACTATCTGGATGTGGCTCAACTAGCCATGGTACGTGTGCTTGTATATCTCGGGTGAGCTGGGCAGTGCAATGTAGCAGACACACCTGGACATGAAAAAGACCGTGAAGGGTTTCTGGTCTAGTGAACAGTGTACTTCAACCGAGATTTATCAGAGCTCTGAATATGGAGGTTACTGGGCCCTGATTCCTCTAATGATTTGGTATTTATTTCCTTATCTTCTACTGTTCCATTTGTGCTTATACCTCAAGAGCCATGTGGGGAGGAGAGATTGGCAAGGTGATGATTGCATCCTTGATCAAGTTTAAAATACTAAGCACCATCATGAACCGCCTTGTTAGCTGCTGCTTTTTCTATAAGAAAGATAACAAGTCATCTATGGAATCAGCTATGAGTGATTCCCATTAATTCTGAGGAAAGGCTATTAGGAATTCATTGTTTTGGGAGAGAGAATAATATGGCTTTCTGTGGGGTGGAAGGGCCATACGCCTTGCACTTTAGTCTCAAACATAACTGGCAATCTGGTGCGTAAATTTGTATAGCAAGTCAAGACATTTCTGGGAAATGGCCAATGGACAGAAGTGGTCAACATGGGGCAGATGTGTGTGCAGGCGGTTGGAATGTAGGGTAAACTCTTAATGCCTGAGGAATGGCTATTCAGTAAGAAGTTTACACTAAAGACCTGGGCTGAAATGTAAGGGTTCCCATCTAAGCCAGTCAAGAAGATACTTCTGTGCTTTGGGCAGCCTCACTGGTCCAGTGGCCAGTGGGCATGCAGAGAGCACTATGTGGGATATGGTGGAACTCTGCTGAGCACTTCCCTCAGCCGCTCGCACTGAAACACTCCTGCAGCGCCAGTCATGGCAGCACCTGCTTCAGTCACTGAGAGCTCACGTTAGTGGAGAAAACCCAGCATATTGTAGTGGTGGCAGAGTAGCCTGCACCAAGGCGCAGTCATAAGGCAGGGGCGCTACACTCAGTGACAATGACAGCAGGGGCCCTTGCACAGTTTGCTTTTTCTAGTTAAGAAGTGATAGTAACCAGAATGTATGCCAAAAAATGCATGTGGAAGGAATAAGGTTTTTAAAAGCTGAAGTGCTGATAGATTACTGGAATGGGTAAATGGAGTCAGTTTTAAAATCTGAATTGAGAAGAACTCTATTGTGTACTATTACACAGTATTTCATTCTGCTTTCCTCTCATCGGAAACGCCAGGTAAGAGAGTGTTCTAAAGAATGAAGAGTTTACATGAACGATTTTAGGGTTTTAAATTAAAAAAAAAATAACACTAACATGGAAGCCTCTAGAAATTTTCTGTTGCAGGGCCCGTGGGGCAGTGATTTAAAGAGAAGCAGTATGGAACTGGTACAAAAGCATAGCCAATCTATGGCTTTTACTTTCAATTTGGCATTTAAATGTACAGAGGATATTATGCTTGACCCTTGCAGGAAAAGGTAGTCAAAAAGCTAATGAAGCAGGGTGAGGGTAAAGGACTGTCACTGTACCATTTGATTCCTAAGCCAATACACTGACACTATTCATACTTTTTCCAACAGTCTTTCCTCAGATATATATACTCACCCAAAACCGACCAGCAAATATTTCATTCTTTTCATGCCTATTCTTCCCAAGTTAGGGTAGCTACCCAACAAACTCCTCTTTCTTATTCCATGCTCACTTTAAACTAAATCATATAAATGAATCTTAACTTTGTATCCTCGAACACACAGTATCAAGTTGTGCTATCTTGTTCCTATATGAAATAATTCTGATTTAAGTCAAAGTGGATGTGCAGCATACCTAGCATGTGGACTTTAGGATACAATAGTATATTCGTTTGGGCCCTTCACCTATGATACCTTCACCTATGATACATATAAATCTTAATTGTTACACATAGTCCACTTTCTACTCCAGTCCATTACAACAGTCATCTTGAAAGCCTATGTTGGATGTTAGAAGGGTTAAAGAAAGCGTGTTACAAGGATCATCTGCATTTTAAACATAAGTAAGAACGAAGAGCCACATACACCAGTAGAATTACTTTATGCTATACTACTGCAGAGCACTTTAAAAGCAAGCAGGTAATCTTAAACTTTTCCTCTTCCAGAAACTGGTACAAGAAACACTGCCTGATATTTGGTTTCTTCTTTAATAGCCTGGCTGAATTATATTAAATCCCAATGTGGTTTTCCTTTCCAGGCAGAGACCCACATTTATATAATCCTCAAAGCCATTGCTTGAGTGTTTCTATACCTTTCTGCAACTCATGTTTCAGAGACAAGCTGTGTTTTGAAGGGTTTAAAGGAGAGAGACTCCAGCCGCCTTATAACATCAGCACAGAGGAGTAAAACTGCAGTGTGTGTAGTAATTGTATACGGAAAGGCAGAACTTCTTTTTCTGTGTCTACACAGAGACCAAAACCATGAAAAAAAAAGCCCTTCTAGTTATGTAGACACAACACAAGATCAGTTTATCTTAACCTAATATGTTATCTCTTGGTTCTAGGTGGTCTTGTCAGTAGAATAAGTCCTTTGTTTTAGTGTCCAATCTCCCCCTAGAGTTGGCATTAAACTTCCAGGAGACACTTGCCATTGGCTCACACTTCCACAGCTCATATGATCTTCTCTAGCTGGGCAACATAGCCACAGCCAACAGGGCACTGAGCTTCATTTCTAAGAATGATGGTGGCCCTGCTAACCCTCGTGGTTAAGAATATATATTTTCATATTTTTAATTTTTTTAATGTTTAGTTATTTTTTTGAGAGAGAGAGAGAGACAGAGCACAAGCCAGGGAGGGGCAGAAAGAGACAGAGACAAAGCAGGCTCCAGGCTCTGAGCTGTCAGCACAGAGCCCAATGCAGGCCTTGAACGCATGGATCATGAGAACATGACCTGAGCCGAAGTCTGACGCTTAACCGGCTGAGCCACTCAGGCGCTCCTGTTTTACTTTTGAGCTAGTTATGATTCTACAAGATTGAAAAAAATAATTAGTGTCTTAACTTGATATTTTTGTGAAGTAATAGTAAATGTAATATGCTGCTTCTTATAAACTTATACTGCTAGTCTGATAAACAACTCAATGTGGATATTTTAAAAGGAAATAAATGAACTAACTAAACAAATCATTAATCCATATGGTTCCAAAGGAATTGCTACTTCCCCAAAAGGGCTTAACTTATTTAAAATGATAAAGTTATATACTACAACAATCTAGTTCCGTTGGTTTTCTAGACTATAAAGACTCATTTATTGGATCTATGTCTGTGCCCTTTAAAATCTGTTATTCAAAATCATCTCCAGCTGCAGACAGCTTTTGTGTGAATCTAATGCTGGGTAACCCTTTACTGCTTCCATGTTAAATATAAATGCTTTAAGTTAATAACGAGATTACAATTGCTTAACAGTTGTGCTAAATTTTTTGAAGTATATTATGTTTTCTATTTATCAGAGCTTTGGCTCAAAATTGTGTCAAGTATTTTTCCTTTGCATTAAGTTATTATTTAGAAATCTGCCTAGCACTCAGTGACACACGTATCTTAATAGGCGGGCCTTTGCTTTAAAAACAAGGAGTTGGTAAAAAAAACAAAAACAAAAACAAAAACAAAACCCAAAAAAAACAAAAAAACAAAAACTGACTTACCACAGAGGCCTTTCCCAGAATAAGCAGATGGAATGAGAGTTCATCCTTCTTCCAGGCCTCTTAAATGCATACCATCCCCACTGGCTTTTTTGAAGACAATAAAACATGATGGTGCCATGTGGGTCTATAGTTTAGCATAAGATGAACTAGTAGCGATTGCTGCTTATCATGTGCCACTTTGCTGAGCTTCTGCTGAGACCTCCTGGCCCATTATGATATATTCATATCTTTATTGAACTACAAAAAGGTTAGCCTTTCTGGTTAGCCTACACAGGAATGTCAACATCAATGACTCACTATAAAGGGAGTTTTCCTGGTTCATAAGAAATGTACTATTTAAGCAACATGTTTCATTAACTTTTAGAGCAATCTTGTCTAGTCTCTGAACTAGTAATGACCTGTTGCAAAATTCTGTGCCTGCTAAGTAATTGACACTTAAATACTTATGGAAAACATGGGCTGGATATAGGTGATTAGATAAGTGTTCCATGTGTAACCTCTCTTTATGATCCCTATTATGGTCATTAAATAAATGTAACTTGAGCTAGTCCTTGAAGTTTAGACAGATGTATGGTGGAATCTGCTATTTTCTAGTCTTATAATGTAGGTATTTTTTAGCATCACAGAATGTAATTAGATCATTCGTTTCCTTAGCTGAACTCTATAGCCCTATGCAAAGACAAGTCTTCTATGTAAGCCACTATTAAGTTCCTAATCCAATCTTTATTAAAAAGACTCAATATTGTAGACAAGGAGGTTAAAACAAATCCCCAAAAAACTAATGATCAAGCCCTTCTATTCCCCATAGATCCCTTCTAGTATGGCAAAAGCTGAAATTAGGAATGTTTATAGCTATAATTTTATTTTTTTAAAAATCTAGGATGTACTCCTTAACGATCTATAGAAGCATGTAGATAATGAGTTTCACCAAAGAATATAGTTAGAGAAACATTAAGGGACTAAGTTTCCTTAGTAGAAAGTTCTACTCTTAGGGCTAATTATTAGAAATGGATGTGATTAAAATTTCTTTCTGAGGGTCGATCTCTCCAGTGTTGAGATCTTCTACCCCAAAGTTTCATTCTACATTTGCACCTCCATTTAAGAAATATCCTTAAAAGGTTTAAAAAATTACCTTAAAAGGAATATAAAAGCTTTCAAATACTGACAGCTTTAATTTTTTTTTTTAATTATTTTTCTTTTGTTTGTTTGTTTGTTTGTTCAGAGCATATGGGGTTTGGTAACTATCTCTGCTCAAAACCACTACAGTTCAGAGACGGAAAACAAAGTTTACCCCTGAGTGCAGGCTAATTCATGTAATAAATCTATGATCCATTCCATGTGCAGGTACTCTTCTAGAGCTTGGGATATGTCAGTGAGCAAAATAAGAATCTATTCTTTACCCTCTAGCAGGGAAACACATAAATGGATTACAGTCTTTTAGAAGGTGATAAGTGTCCTGGAAAAGAGAGAGCAGAGTGGATAGAAAGGACTGGATCAGTGACAGCTTATACAGGTTTCTTAGAGACACAGAAGGTATAATGCCATATTTTTATAAGTTAAGTTTATTGGATGTTTATTATATGCCAGCTGTGATGCTAAGACTCTCTTGTTTAGTGCTATGGGGGAAGGATCATCATCCCTACTTGATAGGGGGGAAGGTGAAGTGCAAAAGTAACAGGGCACCTGGGTGGCTCAAGTCATGATCTCACTAGTTCAAGAGTTCGAGCCCAGCATGGGGCGCTCTGCTGTCAACAGGCAGTGCCCACTCCAGATCCTCCATCTCCCTCTCTCTAACCCTCCCCCACCAGCATGCTCTATTTCTCTCTCTCTCGAAAATAAACATTAAAAAAAAGTCAGTGAACCTACAAAAAGCCCCACAAGTTTATGCTCTCAATATATATACTCTCAACTTCTTTTGTTTTAGAATTATACAAGAAAAGGAATTAAACTGGTTCTTCAGATTGGAGGAATGTGAATGATCCAGAAAACACTTTCAGGAAAGAGAAATTGATAGCAGTGAGCAAAGGGTATTTAGGTCAGGTTCGTTAGAATACAGGACCCTTGCCGGCTGATAGGAGGGGAAAAGGTTGAAAGGTGGGTCAAACTGGAGTAGAATGAATTTTTAGGAATGTGTTTTGTCTAGACGGTACTGGAAAGACTTTGAGGCTTAGAGCAACGGTATGGAGGTTTGGGAGGTGACAAATCTGGATATGGAGTCATGGCATTAAAGAGTGACCCAGCTTTGTAGTGTGATCGCTACATGAACTTGCCACATTGAGTGATTCAACACTGCCGGGTTTTTTTTCTTCATTTACATACTTGGCTACTATTTTGGAAACAAAGCCTTTTAATTGAAAGGTTAAGGTCTAACAGTCTCAAATGTCAGATCCAAGGTTATCCCATCTTGCCAAGCTATCATGCACAGTGACCCTCAAACTTCAAATAAACCAAATCTCCTAAAGGTGGCTTTTAAAAAAAGAATCAAAGGCCATTTTGTCTTACAGCCTTCATTCTAAGATCTATTTTATCCTAAAAATAGAATTCCCATAATGTCAGTTTGTTAAAAGCTTATATAAGTGAATGGGTATTTTGAAATGTGAGCACCTAAGGAATATCCTTTATAAAAGGCAGCTATTGACTCACAGTCACATCATTAGAGCTCCTGGTTTGAAGCAGAATATATGACATTTTCCCATTTTATATATGTGTACCACATAACTTGAGAAGCCTAGAAAGGTCAATACTAAGGAAATGCTGGTTAAGAAGGGGCAAGTAGAATGAGAAACAGATTGCTTCTTATGCATTTAGAATAGTGAAATCAAGGTGACACGTGCCTTACTGCATTTTTAAAATGAAATTCCTTAGAGATGAGCTAATTTGTCAGATAGCAATATTTATAGTGTAGATAAATCTAGAGTCTACCTCAGGCTAGAGATAGAATCATGAGCGCTCACTAGAAGTTACATGAAATTAAACTCAAAAGCTAAGAGAAACTACAAAGTGAACATGCACACGTCTGAAGCATATAGCATCCTGCCCACCACTATTGACTTGGACGTCATTCGTTGATACTCAGTTATACAAAGTTATCGAGAAAAATTCCCGATGCATTAAAAAGTGAACAGTAAGTTTTGAATCAAATAGTCTCTAGGGTTTAAAAAAAATCTTTTATGATGGGATTTTAAAACTTGATCAGTATATGGTCTATTGTTGGTTTTTAGACAGGTTTTCCTTGGACCCAGTAGGGTCCATGCAATAGCAACTAATTGGCAACCCAATTTAAGCATTTTAAAGAGCCTAATGGACATCACATCTTTACCTACATTACAGCAGCATATGTTAATTAAAAAACTCAGTTTCTTTTGATTTTGGCAGGAATTGTGTAAGTCAAAGGGATAATGTTAATTATCCAGCACTGAGCCAAACGTTTCATCTATTTTCTCAAGTTTTATTAGTTTTTTTTTAGGAAATAGTTTCATGGCTATCGTAAAAAGAAGAAATAGAAGGAGAATAAGAAGCTGTCCTTGGGTGAAGTTATCAGGTTGAAAGCTATTCACCACTACAGTAACTATTGGCCAGGTGATTACACCCATTGGGTCAGATCCACAATGAGACATGATGAATACTCCATTGGTAGAAATTAACCCAAGGACTTGAAAAGACCACACCATCTGGAGAATTTCAGTAACAGCTTGCCTGCCTTTCTCAGGCCCTGAGCAGATATAAACTAGAGGAACATATGGATGCTGCTCATTACAAATAACCTTAAAATTGAAAAAAAAAAAAGACACAGAACTGTTTTACTTATACCAATAGATGCGAAGGCAAGCTGAAGTTTCTCATTTTGTTTATTCTATAATAATTTACAATCAATATCGCAAATGAGAGGACCTTGCCATTCATTCACCTGGCCATCTGGTTATTGATTACTGAATACCAACCGGGTGTCAAGCGCTGTGCTGTGCTATACAGATACTGATGAAACAGCTGTGTCTCTGTTCTCAAGGGGCTTACAATATAGGCAGGGGAGTGAAATCAAGCAAGGATTAGTAAACAGCTGGTGCTAATTTATTTATTTTTATTTTTCAAATTTTTCTTTAAATTCCAGTTATTGAACATATAGTGTAATATTGCTTTCCAGAGTAGAATTTAGGGATCCATCACTTACATATAATACCGAGTGCTCAGTAGGACAAGTGCCCTCCTTATTATCCACCACCCATTTGGCTCATCCCCACCCCCTTCTGTCCATCAATCCGCAGTTGCTCTCTATCTGGTGCTAAGGTTTTTAGAGGAAATGCTTCTGATGAAGGTAGAAAGTCCCATTGCCATTAATAATGTTTAAAAAGAGCAAAATTAGTTCTACTTCAAGGAATCCCATATAAATTGCTTTCTTATTTATATCAACCATGGAAAGATGCAAATTTTGTCTTAAGGGTTTAATTGTCCTCTTCAACAGACAGTTTTAAAATTATGACATTTTCTTAAACCACTAGTAGATGGAGGGTATTTACACTCAATGTTTGAGTCTCTTATAACCATATTACAATCCGGAAGAGCATCTGTGTGATGGAGACAGTGGGAGAAAGAATCTTGGATACACTAGGTTATTAAAGAAGGTCAGGGAGTGCCTAGGTGGCTCAGTCCATTAAACATCTGATTCTTGATTTCAGTTCAGGTCATGATCTCACAGTTCATGGGTTCAAGCCCCAAGTCAGGGGTTGACAGCACAGCAGAGCCTGCTTGGGATTCTCTCTCCTCTCTCTGCCCCTCCCCTGCTCGTATATGCAAACTTTCACTCTTTCTCTGTCTCTCTCGCACTCTCTCTCTCTCAAATAAATAAGTAAACTTAAAAAAAAATGTCAGCAATGTTTCCTGAAAAGTTATCCAAATTTCTGAATCAACATTATTTTCATTAACACCAGAAAGAAATGCTACGCTCACTTGGCATTCAGCTTTGTCATTCAGAAAAGCAAGCAATTCAGGAATGACATGAGCCTCTGTATTCTAGAATCAAACTCCTAATTATCAGATTTTCTGAGTACAATGGTGTCACTTTCAGAGCAGGCAAAACTACTGAATTACAAATTTAATGAAGCAATATTATGAAAACATAACCAGAGTCACCCCCCAAAATAGCTTTGGTTATTTAAGTGGCAGAGTCTGGTTACAAGAGCACTGTAAAGGGAGTATCTGATAGCACCTGGTCAATGTCAGTCTTTAAAAAATATGGACTTTATAATTGGTGCAAATGGTGTGCCCTTAAGCAACTGTTGGCTGCATGAAGTGTAAGGGTCTAAATCCTAAAACAAAACACAGTTTCCTCCATTGTTTCTATTAAACAGTTCTCATATAGAAAGGTGACATTTGTATCTCTGTATACTCTCTGGAAACAGAGCTACAGAATTCATTTGGTACTTGGATTTACCTACCAGATCCATTGACAGTAGCATTTATAGTTTAGAATGAAGATAAGATTTATCTTGGACTGTTCACATGTCTACCGAATCAGGCAAACTTTTGGCCCTCTATTTTCTATAACTACCCTTTATGTCCATACGCCTCCACCCTCCCCATCAAAAATTTTTTTAAATTATTTTCAGTATTTCTCCTTACTCTTGCCTCATCACCACCCCAAGTTCCCATTTCCAAAAAAGCTATACTTCCTTATATCACATATCTTTTCCCTCACAATTAGCCAACTCATATTACAGTGTTATTTTGCTATTTTCTATACACATAACATAGGTACTTTTTAATAGATTTAGAATACTTGAAGTAAAGAAATTCATTCATTCTTTGTGGAATGAATTTTTCCTTCACTTTCTCAAAAGGGTCCCATGAGAATCTACGTTGTAAGGGACTAGTTGTAACTGACCTACTTTTATGGCTGAATTCTTGTGGTAATACGTTATTAGACGTCATGGCCTTCCTGATTTTGTACTAATCAGGTCTATCTATCTATCTATCTATCTATCTATCTATCTATCTATCATCTATCTATATTTAGAGAGACAGAGACAGAGACTTGTTCCTTGAAGAGGCTAATCTTTTCCATTTGCCCTGGACAGAGAGGCGCACACGCACACGCACACACACACACGCACACGCGCACACGCACACGCACACGCGCGCACACACACACACACACACACACACACACACACACACTGTGCCTTCCTGTGTTGCCTTCTTCACCTGTGATACTTACTGCCTTCACCTGTGTGAATCTCTGCCTGTCATTCAAAGTCCACTCAAGGTGTGTTGCCTTAGGGGAGTCTTCCCTGACCTCTCACCGGCCGACCACTTTTATACACTTGCCGCGACCTACTGTTGCCCTCTGATTCATGTAGAATTCTTCCCCCAACTCAATGAAATTCTGAGGTCAGCTCCTACTTCTTGAGGCCCCATATAGTCTGATTAAGAGCAGTGCACTTAAAACATCAGGGGTAATATATATCTTCCATTTGCTCCTTAATATTCAATTTGGCGAACCTTTTCTCTACTTTGCTGATTTTTCGTGAAATATAGGCTTTTCTTTAGCTGCTAAACAATCTCTGTGCAAATTCATTCCGCCAACATAGCTAGGTTACTTCATCTGAGTCAGCATTTTCTTTTCCTGATTTAACGAGATCTAGTGCATAACAAATACAGAGTTAAGTTCTTGTCCTTATATCTATGTCTCAGCACAATCTATCTCTCCTTTCTTAATCCATCAGTTCCCTGTCTGCCATTTGTACTTTCTCTTGGTCACACTGGCCAGTCTGTATCTCTGGACATAACACCTGCACAATTTGTTTGCGTGCTTCTGTCGAAAACACTTTTTTTTCTATCTGACTTCTACCATTCCTTTAAAAGCCAAGTCCATTATCACACGGGTGGCCTTTTCTTTCTCGGGGTCCTACCTGTGTCACTTAATTGTAATAAAACCATAGGTTAGTTGAGTAGATGCCATTTTTTCCCTAAATTTCTTACAGACAGCCACTGTTGGCATTTATGTGTGTGCTAGCAGGTGTTGGGTAAATATTATCATCGAACTTTCAATGACAGCCAACTTTTAGTCACTGAGAAAGTTAGACAAGCTAAATAAATCAGAAATCTCAAAGAGCAAGTTAGCAGGCAGTTAATCAAGCATCTGTGCATCAGGGTACCCTTCAGAAGGCAGCCTGGACACTGAATAAAATGACCTTTTCAGGTCAAGTCTGTGAATGTTTCCAAAAATCTTCAGTTATAGCTGTATCTCGGTCCAAGCAGAAATTGGTATGAAATCTCATCATCAACCAGCTGTGCAGAGAAGAGCCTATTCTATCAGTTACATATTTGTTTTCTACTTCAAAAATAGGATTGCAATTAAGATGTTTAGCTTTAGAAGCAAAGGTTAAAAAAAAAACAAAAAACCCAAACACAAAACTGGAAATACCACCACCACCACCACCACCACCCAGTGTTAATGTAATTAAGGCACATCTGAGACTTTCTTTTATAGAAAAAGCATTTGAGCAACTACTATGTGTGCCATTCCCACTCTGACCCTCTGATCTAGAGGTCAATTACATGTTTCTCATCTGGATTAACATTGTGCCCCAAAGCCCAATTCTTCATATAGCTCAGCATTCTTCATATAACTGTCCTAGCCCACTGACAAATGTTCAAGCACATGAAAAAGAGATAAATGATAATAAAAAGCACTTTAGCATCTGTGTTACATATTCCAGAAGATTAAAACAGGCCTTGGGCCCCTAATAGGACACACAAAGTATGAAAAATCAGTGAGGTCATTTGTGTGAAATGTTTTGAACAAGGAGGGCAGCTCTATCCAATATGGACACATTTAGTGGATAGAAACCACACATCACTTTCCAGTTCTCTGAGTACGGCTGAGCTCTAGACCTCAGGAGGACTGAATGGTCTGAAAGGTCCTGCCTTTCAAGTGGTCAAGTGGTACCTTAGGAGTTAATATTTGTGTGCCTATACTGGTCTCTGAAACATTGCCACAATCTCCTGTTGACCCTCACATTTAATAGTTTCAAGGTGTGCAAGAAAGAAGGTCTTCTAATTTTCAGTGGAAATGTATTCGTCTCTAGATTTTAGCTTGCTTACAGGTCACAAAAAATGAAAGCCAGAACATTTTCCAAATATCAGCTTAGTTGTCATACAGAGAATTATGGTTCTGGAGCAGGGGTATTTCTGAAGCCATGGCTCTGAGAAAGTATTTTTTTATGGGTTCACCACTAACTTTAACATTGCAGTAACTTGTTTTACTGATGGAGAAAATGAAGCTCAGACATTGTATCTCTTAAGTGGCAAAGGGAGTGGTGGACATGGTCGTTTACCGTTCATAATCCAAGCTCTTACCCTCTAACCAAGTGTCACCTCTTCGGAACCAGAGTTCCAACTCTCTAATTTTAGATCACACCCTTGCATTTTTCAGTCTAAGATGTGATCTCTGCTAAACATCGGTCTCTGATTAACATCTGTTATTCTTAGGGCTGTTCTGCAAGGTGGGTGAGGCAGCTAAGGGTCAGCGACATTGAACAGCATGGCTGAGAAATGGTGCCATTCCAATGCAGGTCCAGAGTCTATGTTCTTTGCTTCACGTGATGTAGACTTTCTTCTAGATTTCCACTCCCGTGGAGTTCTTCCATTGCCAGGCTAGCAACATGATTAACATACTAGGTACTTACTCATCAAGATTCAAGTCATAAAGACTCCTGCTTGAGTCCTGGCTCTCCCCTTTAAAGATATGACCTAGGACAAGCTGATATGTACTGATCATATTTGAGCTAAGAAATGGGAGATCTTTTTCTATGTTAAGTTATTTGAAGTGAAAGTTAAATGGGAGAATGGAATGGTACTTTATAAACCATAAAGCTCTATAAAAACTAAGTGCAGTAGATTCATTTACCAATTTGGAGAGGACTTCATCTGCACTCTGGACATTGTATGAAAAACAAAATAAAAAGTTTTATGGGTTAGGGAAAACCATCTGGTCCAAGGGTAATGATCTAGTTTACTAGAATCTTTTTTAAAGAAGTAACTGGGACAGTTTCCTAATAAAGGGAGATTAACTATGCCCTTAAAAAAAAAAAAACCAAAAGTGGGGAAAGAATTTGGAGGTGAGGTGGTAATATAAAACTATGGAGTACATCGGTTTTCTTAGGATCAAGAAAGCAATAATTGAGACAGTAGGAAAAATGTCAAGGTCTGTCCTTTTTCATCTTTTTGCGTCCTAAGATTCGGTTAAGCTGGGCTATGTTTAAATGCTTTGCTTATTATTTCCATGACTGCAGGAATCCAAATACTTTGTTATGCTTTCCACTGAACAACTGAATTATAAAATTAATGAATTGTGAGTTACTCAGATCACGCAGAGGGCTGGTTGGAATATCACCTGATGAAACCTACTGCTAGAGTTGGGCTCAGTGGATCTGGGATGGAGACCAAGAATTTGCATTTCTAACAAGCTCCAAGATGATGCCCATGTTGAAGTGGGGACCACACTTTGGGAACTACTATCTTAGAGGAATTCTCTCTAGCTGTGAAATACACACCAAGGTAACTAAGGTCCAATCTTGAAAGACTCAATGAATTTTACTTTTTAAATGAAAGCTTATGGGATTCCTCTATCACATAGAGATCTAAGTCTGTTTCAAAGTAACAGACTCTTTGCATCACATTGCTAGAGAGAGACACGGTAGCTTTAGCTTTTTACTCAGAGAAACTGTTAAAGCACATATCCCTCACCCAAATTTCTTCCAGGTTGAACAGTGTTTTAAAATTCTCTTCCCTGACTGTTAGTTCCTATGCCACCTGCTTCCTTACTTTGTGGTTACCTAAAAATCTAAGCAACAGCCCTCATGCTTCCTCATTCTGCCTTCTGGTAACTTGCTTACAGCTGACCACTCTGCTTGCTCAAGTCATTCAGAATTCTCACTAGTGTAAGGCAGTTAAAGGTCACTCACCTCAGTTAGCTCATATAGATTATGGTAGCAGAGAAAAATCGCCAAGCTTTTTCAGTACTGAGCCAACAGCTAGCTCCTATGTTCCTGAAATTTCGTAAGCCTTACTATTTGGCTACCTTGATGATGTAAGAATTACTTAAGAGTTAGACAATTAAGTGGTGAGATTAAAATAAGTTTAGAAGAGGAAAAGGGTGAGGTAGGTAGACAGGAGACTCTACCTCAATAAAAAAGCAACTTCCATTTTTAGACCAGGAAGCAATTTGTTCAGCTTTTGCTTGCCCCAGAGTGGCGGGCTTCCTTCCAGGGCAGGAGAAGGATGCGGGAAGGGGAGTAACCATGGCAACCTGCCCAACTATGTGGACAAGGATAGGATGGGGCCGCACACACTTGGAAGACTTTATTTCTAGCCTAGTCACTCAGTTTAGTATGGGTGGTCCCTCCTTTCCCACTTCCTTCTAGTATAATGCTGACTTGGGGAAGAACTGCTCTTTCTCCGCAGGGAGGCTGAGAGGGGGTAGAGACTTCCATGAGACCAGAGGAGGTCAGTTTGACCAAACCAAACTGCAGGCTTCCAGGCAGAGAACTGAGAGTAGCTCCCTGTCTGCTCTAGCCTAGCATGAGCTCAGCAAACACACCAGCTTTGTTAACATGAAGGGCTTGAATGATTAACATTTTTCGGGTTGATGAGCAGAGCCCTATTCTGATGAAGACATTTCTCCACTCTGCCTTCAGTTTCCACAGAGTCACATAATTCAGTGGTTAAGGGGGCAAAAATAAAACAAAATACACATTTCTAAGTCAAACAGAATGAAGTATTCTATGCATAAGGGCATCGGGGTGGCTTAGTGGGTGAAGAGTCTGACTCTTGATTTTGGCTTAGGTCATGATCAGGGTTCATGAATTCAAGCCCCTCGTCAGGCTCTATGCTGACAGCATGGAGCCTGCTTGGGATTCTCTGTCTCCCTCTCTTTCTGTCACTCCCCTGCTCTCTCTCTCTCTCAAAAATAAATAAATAAACATTTAAAAAAGTGTTCTAAGCATATTAGATTAATACTCTTCCCAAAAACTTGGGGTAGGTACTCTTACAGATAAGAATGCTTAAGTACAGAGAGGTTACACAATTTGCCCAAGGTCACTTAAGCAACAGTGGTGTGGCTGGGATTTGAAGCAAAGCAGCAGGAGCCCAGAACCCACACTCTCAACCCACTACCTGACTGCCCTGGGCAGGAGGCAGAGACTGGCATGAACGCTAGCCCTTGGTGTCCATACTCAGCATCACTTCCTCCCCTCATCAGAAACTAGCAGCTTTTTGTAGAAGAGGAGACTTGATGGCGTGCTTGCCTCCTGATTCATGCAATCCTGTCAGGCTGCGTTACCGTGAGTTAGGTTTCCACTAACCACGCCTAACCAGTGGTACGGCTAGTTCACCGAGAGGAGACTTTGGCCTACCTCTGTGCAACTCAGTGGCATGGCTTCAACTTTAGAGTTACACACAGCACCAGAGAGAATTTTAAAAGACCGCATCCTGTAAGACCACATCCTGTGCTCAGGTGTTTCATGTCGCCAGTGTAGTTCTCATGCTGATTCCGTGTGGAGGACAGAAAACCTGGCATGTTGGACCTGTTAGCTGAAACTCCCCAACCACTGTGCTTTCAAGTCTCCCACTTAGGGAGGTGTGTTCTGATGACCATGAGGGCCACTGAACACACGGGAGAGCTCAGTCTTCAGCAGGCTTCTCCAGTATTTCAGCACCTCTGCGTGTCCTTGAGAAAAGCATCAGTTAAATCCTCCAGGCAGGAGAGACTGAAGGAGAGGAACACATGGAGCCTTCACAGCCACTCAGGTAGAAAATACCAGTGGTAGAGGCTCAGGCTCAGGGGAGAACGGGAAACGAAGCAGGATATGTTTACGGTGCTGCCAGGAGCCACTCAGCCAGGCCTGTATCTTCCTACTCTCTTAATCTTCAGATAATTGAGGCATGGCCAAGCAGGCCAGTAAATATCCTCCCCACCCCCCCGCCCATCAGGCCAGAAGCTTCCAGAGATCCTTGTACCACCTCATGCCAGCAAGTGTCTTAAGAACAATTTCCTTCAACCCAAACCAGGAGACTAAGATCCGCCCAATCTTTTGGAACAAGTCACCAAATAAACCTAATGCACAGGAAGTTGGACTTTTTGTTGAATCTAAAATCATAAAAAGTCTTGGGTGGAAATGTGGGCTCTTCCTCAGCAAATTGGACAAGGCTTTTAACAAGTGTCATGAACGGCTCTGTGGCCTCTCTCACATCCTCGAGGTGATGATTCGATTGTGTCCAAGTTGTTGAGAATGGCAACGACGTATATGTCTTAGCTCAAAGCTGGAGGACATTCCACTACCATCGACTTGTCCCAGGCACCCATTAAAACGTGGGAGGGTACAGGTTAAGCAGAACTGGTTTCTAGGACAGTCATTTGGATAAGAAGCGATAGAGATGAGAGTGGGAAGGGGAAGGGGAAGTTAAGTTATTCACCAATGGGAAAAGAATCCCGTCTGCCTCAAGGGGAAACTGATTAGGAATTTAGAAGTAATCAGTCCCAGAAATACACATTGGAAAAGGCCACCAGGTCTCCTTTGTGCTTCTTCTAGGACATTCTCTACATTGCACACTCCATGTTGTATTAAGTGTGGCACTGTTTATTGCCACACACACATCACTTCGACAAAAAAGGTCCTTCCCTAAAGATTAAAGAGAGCTCAATCCCAAATACTTCCAAATTCCCAAGGCAATAAACTTTCCTACAATGTCATTGAGGCCTGTTGCCCTTCAGTGAGGGACAGAACCTGGGGTGGGCGGGGCGGTAGGCCCAGATCATGGTCTGCCTGCTGGTGTAGGAAGCAAGCATGGAGATGTCATGGAGCATGGAGCAGAGCCACTGGTAGCTACGATGCCCTCCCTCCCTCTTCCCCCCTATTCCCAGCTAGTTCCTCCCTCCCCAGCAGCCAGTAGATGCTCCTGTGCTGGGGGGAGCCGACCTCCAGCCCGTAAAGAAGATCTATTATATATCCCATCAAAGCCATTCCAAGAGCCTTATCAGACATCTTGAAGGCATTTTTGTAGCTGCCTTCTTTCTTCAGCCATTACTTCTGTTTGAGTTAGTTTTTGTCTTACCTCCTTCACCCCCCCTCCTCTGCTTTGCCTGATTAGAGTCAGAAATTTTTTCATTAAGTCACTTTATAGTGTAATAACAACATTTACTATTCATGAAGTCTCCCCTCCATAATTTTTAAGTCTTTCCATGTGTCTGGAAGCTTATTTCTGCTCTTCTCATTTTACAAGAGTGCCTCTCTTCCTTCCAAACACAAACTAAAAAGAAAGAGGAAAAGGTGGGGTGGGGGTGGGGTGGGGGAATGGGGTGGAGATAACATCCAGATTCTTTAAGTGCTTTTAATCCAGTTAAATTTCCCTTTGGACTCAAAACAGCTCCCTGCTGAAACTGACTGTGGACCTGAATTCCAGGCTAGGGATTGAGTCAAGAGGAAAGGAAGTAGAAACAAATAACAGAGTCAGCTCTATGCTATGAAAACCGCTATGCTGACTGGGGCTCCATGGTTTTAACCCATTCATTTTTCCCCCCCTTTTCTAGAATTCTTCCTTAATCTTTCCAGCCGGTTTACAGCAAGCAGGCCAACACCTTTTAAACGCTCCGGGGATTTAAAACAAGTTTGTTCAGTCTCTCGGGCAGATTCTTTCTTAAGAATGCGGGTGTAAGACAAAGTTCACATTTTCATACCGTACGTTGTCAGTCACCAGGAAAAAGCTGCTCGGGGCCACAAACCAGGGTCCCCGCCTTCGTCACACGGCAAAAATAAACACCCTTGGAGGAGTTAATTAGGCGGTCAGCAGCCACACCGGCGTCCTACCCGGGCTGCCGACAGAGCTTTTAAACAAGCACACACACGCACACAAAAGGAGGCGCTTGTTAAATGTCACAAGCTGGACATCTGGAGCCCGACCCCAAAGGTAAATGCATTCCGTGGAAGCATTCCTCAGATGTCAGGCCACAAAACCGCTGCTTCCCCAACTACGGTCTCCTTTCTAAGACCCGCCCCCCCTCCCCGTCCCAGATCTGCACCCCAAGGGGGGCAAAGCAAAGGAGGGGAAGGAGGTCGCCAAAAATGGAGCGACGGGGAAGAAGGACGGGCAGGCTACTCACGGCCAGCTATCGCCTCCGCGAAGCGAGCATGACTCCCCGGTGCCGAGCCTCCAGGCTGCCGCGCAGCCGACACCGCGGGCCGCGCTTAAATAGCCGCCGGCCGGGGAGCCTCGGAGCCGCGCGGCCACTCCCGGCGAGATATGGTTCTAATCAGATGCTGGCAGCCGAGGACTCCCCAGGAATGCGCCGGGATGTTTTTGCTGCCTGGGCTTGGTAACTCCCCCTCAACGTGTCTGCTGAGTCTTCCAAACTTAACTGTTTATTAACTCGCACGGCGCCTGGCTGCCCTGGCTCGTGAGCCCCGCCAGCTGGGGGCGATCGCGGGGGGCCCGGAGCCCCGCGGGAGAGGGAGGCGGGAGGGTGCAGCCGGGGCCGCGGGGCAGGGGAGGGGGGCACATAAGGACAGGAAAGGGAAACTCCGCAGGAAAGGGGTGGGATCCACCCGACCTTCATTTCACAAATTCCTTCGCCGGACTGCCACTTCCAGTGATGCGGCACGAAGTCATCCTAACCCGTTGGGTCCCTTTGAACAAAGGGCTGCCTTTACTCCTGACTTCCCTGCAAGAGGCAGTGGGTCCCAGCGCGGATCTGCTGTTCACAGCGAAGCGTGTGATTGTCCCCTTACAGGCATGGTCTATGTGGGTGGCACTTAAACTGGTGGGAAATATGTGTGTGTACATGTGAAACATACTGTATTTATGCATGACGTAGCCCCTGATATACAGATTTAGAAACAATACTCTATGAAACCGGTATCAACAAAAACGTTCACCTCTACATAACCTGTCTAAATAAGCTGAGTCTCGGACACCAAACAAAAATTATATACTGACTTCCCTTTGCGTGTTCATCTGTGTGCAGACATGTAACGTGATGGCACGGATTTCCATGCTGCTCCCTATACTTCTATGAAAAATATGAAACATAAGAAAAACATTTGAAAATACAGATACTCTGTGCTCAGCAGAAGGCATTCGATGGCATACTTAGTGAACCTTACCAAGCTGGGAATTCATTTTCTCCATATTTTATTTTCTTTTTTAAACAGTTTTTTTTAATGTTTATTTATTTTTGAGAGAGAGCACGAGCGGGGTAGGAGCACAGAGATAGGAAGACACAGAATCGAAGCAGGGTCCAGGCTCTGAGCTGTCAGCACAGACCCCGAGCGGGGCTCGAACTCACGAACCGCGAGATCATGACCTGAGCCGAAGTCGGACGCCAAACCGACTGAGCCACTCAGGCGCCCCGTTTTCTCCATATTTTAAAATGATGAGCAATTGTCCAATATCCCCCAGCAACTCTATTTTAAGAATTATGAAATTGTTCTTGTGAAAAGCATGTCTGTGTTCCTTTTTTTTTTTTTTTTTCGGAGACAGCATGTACTCAATGCGAAAGTGCCAAATTATGAGCTGGATGAGAAGGGGTTATTAATTTCATTGAGTAAGCAGCACACAGTGGATTTGCATCTTACCTCTGGAAACTGAGGGTTCAAATCGGGCTCATGGGACACCAAGGATGTATTTTGTGGTCCAAGCCTAGCCCAACTGCAAAGCCACTGTGTCATTTGGGGCAGCTCCGAGTGATGGGCAGTTCCTGCTCTCAAGTAGGTCAGGCTTGGGACCGCCAGGGAGTCAGGGGCCGAGACTGGCACAACCTTGCCACATCGAGAACACCTCCTCTCCTGGCCTCTGCTCTTTCTGCCACCTCTCTCATCCCCTCATACCTGAGGGTGCGGGAATGGGGAAGGTGGTGCTGACAGTTTTCAAGGTTGCTCTGAGGTAATTTGCTATTATTAAAAAAAAAAAAAAGACTTCCTGTGAATGATAAGAGGTACGTAGGCTTAGGATAGTATTTATAACATTTATGCAGAGAACTTAAATTCTGGTACATTATAGGACATAGTGCTTTATTTCTAAGACCCAGAAGTCCAAAAAGATGGTTTCACCCCCCAAAACTGAGGCTGATTTCAGGTAAGTAGAGGCATTAGCAATTCAGGAAAAAAAAAATGGGGGGCTTCTTTTTTTACTCAATAGGTAATACTTTCTCAACTCGGAAGTGATTACCCAAGCCTATATTTTTAAATCAAGACTCTTACCAAGCAGTATTAACTTCTGTTTGCTCTACCAAATGGAAGGGGCATGTCTAAGGAGCGAGAGGAAGAAAATGATTTCATCCGGAGTGTGCTGGAGTTTCAAGGGAAGACTTTGATGAAAACAGTCCATTTATGAGCATTGGGCTCACACATACACCCTAAAATAGACGGCTCTGTCATTTTACACAGAAATCTTGAGTCCACAGCAGAGAACTCTGATCTGAAGAGTACTTTTATATCTCTAGGGTGCTGCTATTGCTTCTGGCACTAATTCAGTGTCTTGCTCACAGGAAGAAAAAAAAAAAGTATGAAAATAAATTTAACCCTTTTTATCTCTGATTGAACAGTCTCCTGCCCCCTCGAAGCTGTTTCTTTTCAGTAGGCCTAAAATGAACACCCTTCCAGCTGGAGACTCACACCCAAGCCCACCCAGATGTTAACCCTGCTTCACTGGTCTTTTCTGATCACCAATGAAATTTAATGTTTAGAAAATTAAGGTGAGCAAAGTTTAATGTTTGAAAAACTATGGTCTTTGCACGACTTTCCCTTGCAGAAATCCTGTCTGTGAGGGAGAAGGAGGGAAAAAAAAAAAAAACCTGACGACTGTGTTCCCAGCCTAGGAAAGGGGTAGTTAATCCCGTGATGGCTTGCTGAAGAATGCATGGTTTATTATTAAAGTAATCTCTTAAGATTTTTCTGGAATGTACTTCCACAGCAACTCTGCTTGTGCAAGCCATCCTATGTGTGTGTCTTTTCTTCCATAATTAAGCTGCTTTCCCCCCTGCTCTAGCTCACAGACCTGATGCTTTCTCTCTCCCTTCTCTAGCCCTTCTTCTGTCCCCCTTCCTACTGCCCTGTTTCCCTTAAACATCCCACTCTGAATCCTTCCCTTTCCCATGGACTGTAAATAGCACTTTGGATTTGGTCATAGGTGCACCTTGGTGCCTTGCTGGACACATCCAGATGTTTTAATTGAACAAGGACTGGTTAAAGTTTATGGATCTAGCAAGGTCACATCTTTTCTTTTTCCTTGTCAGTGTCATACAAAAATTACAAAGAAGAAAATAACTATTGTTCCCAGAAAATGTTCTTTGACCTTGCCTTATCCTGCATATTTACAGTTGCAGAAAAACTGACCCTACCAGATTTGGCTGTTAGCAAGGCATGACAAATATTAGAGGCTTTTCCTGTTATCTATCTATCCTATCTATCTATCTATCTATCTATCCATCTATTGATCTAATTAAAATCGAAAATATCTGGAGGGCAGTCTTACTGAAGGCAACCTGTTTTTGTTTTGTTTTGTTGGTTGCTTTGGTTTATTTCTTGGTTATACCTGTACAGCCCCTCAGAACTCAATGCTTATATTTGCTTGTGATGTGTAGGACTGGTAAAACTCAACTGGTACTTGAAAAGTTGGAATGCTTAAAGTGAAGGACTTTAAAAATTCAATATGATAAATTTATATAACTAATTATATTTTGCTACCAGTATAAACTTTTATAACAAGAACTTGTAAAGGGGGAAAAGAATACTCATATGAACTACTGGTTTAAACATCTTATCCGGAAAGCAATTTGAAAAGAGTTGTTAAAGATAAAAATGCATGATGATACAAAATGCCAATATTAATTATTATTGTACCCAACACTTAAATAGTTATCCATCCTATGAATAAGAATCTTCCCTAGAAATAAAGCAGATATGTTAATCACTGCATTGTCCATAGTAGGAACCTCAGAACCAATTTTGTCTGTCAATAAGGGGGATGATTGAATCAGTTCTGATTCACCTGCACTGTGAAATCACATGCAATCATTTAAAAGAATAAATTGGAGTTAAGCCTTGGAATATGGAAGGATTTCTATTAGGTATTGTTGAGTGGAAAAATATGATAAAGAAAAATGTAAAATATGTTTCTGTTTAATAATACAAAAAGCAACACCTATCCGTGTGTGTGTGTGTGTGTGTGTGTGTGTGTGTGTGTGTGTGTGATTATAAGGGAGACTAGAGACTGAATTGCATTATAGATTATTGGGGACCTGATGGAGATGAGAATAGACAGGGGAAGAAATGGGGTAAGAACTGTGAAAAAAGGGAAAAGAAATGAAATAGCCTGTATACAGATACACAGAGATTACATTTGTGCATCTAAGTGAAATGGTATACACACAGGTCTGCATAATTTTTTTAAATACACCAAATGATTTTAAGATAGTGAAGGAGAAGAGTTATAAAGGAAATCTGTAAAATAGCTTTCTGAGTGCCTAGGTGGCTCAGTCAGTTAAGAGTCTGACTTCTGCTTAAGTAGTGATCTTGAGGTTCATGAGTTCGAGCCCCGCCCACATTGGGCTCTCTGCTGTCCGTGAGAAACCCACTTCAGCTCTTCTGCCCCTCTCTCTCTCTCTCTCTCTGTCTCTCTGACCTTCCCCTGTTCTCTCTCTCTCTCTCTCTCTCAAAAATAAACATAAGAAAGTAACTTTCACTGAGGTGTTTTCCTCAATATCTTTCAAAAGTGAGTTGAGTATTCATCATGCATTCTCATGATCTAATCTGGCCTCTAGAACAATAGTTCTCCAACACGAATGTTCACAGTAGACACTCTGGGAGCTTTTGACAAGGGTGAATTCCTGGCTCTGGCCCCAGAGACCGGGACTGGAAAGGCATGTGAGTGAGTCAGTGGGGAGCACAAAGTGCCTGGGAATCTGATTGCTTACTTAGCACTTCTGGGTGATTCAGATGCTATAGTCCTGGGTACCACCCTTTGAGGAACACTGAGTTCTCCTGCATTCAAGAGCATACTCATTCTGTCCTTCTCTGAGTGATGAGAGCTAAGTGGATTGGGCAGAACCGCAAGGATGAGAGGAAGCAGGTGCCATTGGTCTTTAGACATTGGCTTTTCTCTCTCCCCTGGGCTCTCGGCAGCTTCAGACAGTGTCCTGGCTTTGGTGGTGACTCTCTCCCTGCCCCCTACCCTGTCAAGACTTGTTTTCAGAGAAAGATCTGCTATCAGCCATGTTCACTGACCTCTACCCAGGCATTTGCATTGCATTTCCAACCTCATGTCTTACTGTGGCATGAAAGGTGCTGCTCCTTGTTAAAGAGATCTCAGGCATTAGTAAGAACAGGGACACAATGTTTTTTTTCCTATTTTGATCAGGTGAGGCAATCAGTCGTCAACTCCACTCTGCAGCCAGCTTAAGGTTACTGGAAAGAGAGAAGAATTCTATGCCTTCCAACTCCTGAGATGGTCCTGAAGTCACACTACATCTTGGCTTTAAAGGGGCCACTGGCAAACTAAAACTGTGTGTCATGTACATGCTTACCTCTATGATACAGCAAAGGAAAGTGGGATTTAGGATCAGATCTGGGTTAAAGTTCTGGATGCATCTTTTACTGACTGCAAGATTTAGAGCAACTGGCCTAACTTCTCGAGGGCCCAATTTCCTTACCTATAAAATGGGCATTCCCTGTCTCCTGCGCTTGTTTTGGTTTTTGGTGGAAGACAAAAGAAATCATATTCAATGAAAAGAGTTTGGGGAATTTGCGACTATATGACTACTACAAATGATGTTAAAATTATGCAACAAATGCATTAGTACTAGAAAGCTGTTCTTGTTCCAAATTTTTTCTACCCCCCATGGAAACTGTGTCTAGTAAATCAGGTAACTATGTTCCTCTGGCTGTGGGGAACATTCTTAAGGTTGACTTCCCATGTGGATCGTCCTGGAGCCTGATTTTCTAACATTTTAGTGAGGATCACTTTAACGGATTGATTTTACCCTTTCAAAGAGATGAGTAAATTTCTGCTGAGATGGGGATATTAAAAGGGGAGCAAAAGGGGACAGAAAATGAGAAAAGGGGATTGAAGATCAACCTCTTGCACTTTGGAGTTCTTTGCTCCTTCTGAAAAGGTGTCTCACTGTCCATAGACGCTGAATTCAATCCACAAAACATTTCTACTCTGCTTCAACTTTGGGCATGTGCTGGGCTGGGCTGACCTAACAGTCTCAGTTTGAAACCAGAACAACCATTTGAGAATCAAGAAGGAATACTAGCTTCTGTAGTCATTCAATACTCAGGCTCAAATTCACGTCTTAACTTGAGAAGGAAAAGAACCCATGTCCGGACTCCAGGGTAACACAACTCCGCCATTATCTTGAAGCTTACCTATGTGGTATGTGCAGTTTCTGCGGCAGTGCTCTGTGGAAGACCTCATGACATAAGACAAGGTTACATTCCATTGTGCTCTGGGTGTCTAGTCACATTCTTTCTACCTATTTTTATCTGAGGATTTTAGCTGAGTCTTTTGTACCCATCTGATATTTTTTTCCTCACAACAATTATTTTCAAACAGGTTAGGGCAAGTATTACTGTTTCTAAAGGTTAAGAAATATAAGTGCAGAAACTTTGATTTTCTTCTCTTTACAGAATTAGGGACAGAACTAGAACTGTTACTCAGTTCTCCTGAATGATCTAGAATCTATGGCTTCCTGCAGAACCCTCTGAGGGTTCACTGTATTCTGTTTTGGCCTGTCCGCACCTGGAAAAGAGTTATCTGTTGTTGGCAAACGGCAGGATCTTCAGAGCAGGGCCACTTGGACAGTGAGAGATTTTCCTGGGAATGGAGAACTATGGGCTTTGCCAGTGGGGCCAGACTGAATTGGGCATGTGTAGCCAGGGCAAGAGAGGTGGGCTAGGGAGGGGGATCTGTGAATAGTAGAGCTCTTTCCAAATATTCAAAGGCCTGTCATGTGGAAGGTAGATTCCACTCTTCTCTTTGGTAAAAGGGCATCCTGTACTGGGTTAAAGAGTATCCCTCCCTCCAACCCCCATATTCATGTCCCCGTGGAACCTCAGAATAAGCCTTATTTGGAAATAAGGCCTATGCACTTATAATGAGTTAAGATGGAGAAATACTGTATTATATGAGATCTTACCTTTTTATTTGCCCTATGATACCTTTTGGTCAGAATATCTTGACTTTTTATCATATCCTATTTTGCATTCAGCCCAATGTTGGAACTCCTGCATCTCCAGGCATGAATCTGAGTTCTATAGCTTACCAGCTGTGTGATCTGAGGAAAATTACTGAACTTCTCTTCTATAAAATGAGGGAAATCATAGCACTTCCACACAGCGCTGTTCTGAGGACTGAGTAAGTTAATCTGTCTGAAGAACTTCAGGTAGCAATTAGCACATGATAATATGCATTTGTCTGAATGTCTTAAAGAATAACTTTAAAATATTAAATAAATTTGAAAATAAGCTCACGCTAAACCTCAGGGATCTCACTTCTAAGTCAGCTTAGAGGAACTCTAATTTATTTGCCAAGAAATATGTCTAAGAACGCTTAGAATAGCAAAAAGGAGATGCAATTTAAGTGTCTGTCAACAGAACAGACAAAGAAAGCGCAGTGCATATATTCATTGGGTATACTCTAACAATAATAGGAATGACATGAATCTATAACCCAGGACTGCTTATATCAACACAGATAAATTGAATAAGAAGAACAAGTTACAGATGAATACATGAAGCATGATGCCACTTACATATGGTTTAAAATATGAAAAGTAAAAATACTTATTACTTACAGATACAACTATTCATATAAATGAATATATAGATACTCAAGAGTGATAAATCACAAATTCAAAAGGGTGGTTTCCTTTGAAAGAAGGAAGAAAGATAAATGAAAAGGAGGCCCAATTACACTGGTATTTTTTCCCCCTAAAGTTTGATTAAGGTACATGGATGAATATTGTTTTACTTTATTTCTCTTTATACAGATGCTCGTCTAAGCGCTCTATAGATATTAATGTATTTAGCCTCATACCAATGCTGTAAGTTAAAACCTGTTCTTTTCACCACTTCACAGAGGAAGAAACTGAGAAAGTCACAAAATTACTCCATGGCAGAATTGGGCTTCGCACCCATTTATTCTGGTCCCAGCATTTGTGGCTTAGCTCCCATGCAATGCCCATGCTTATTAGAATTTTATAAAGAAATGAAAAGACTGCAAGTCAAGTGACCTTATCTCCCCAGCACAACTTTAGAGCACACATGGGTCCCGTTCCGCTCCCTTGTTCCTATGACTCCCCACCTCCAGGCCTATTGTCCTTCTTCGTCCCACTTTGTACCTCAGTTCCTGTTGTTCTTTCCTCCCTGGATCAATGGACTCATTTGGACTCATGTCTCTGGCTTTGATCATGACCGTGGCACCCTTTCCAGGACGTCTGTCCCTGGTGTCTAGACTTTGACCATAAGGAGAAAGGTCTGTGCTGACCCTAAGCCTGGGTCTGCACCCAAGAGAGGGCGAATGGGAAGTTATTCACTGAGTACAACAGAGAAGGGCCCCTGAAAAGTAGTGTTTCTCTGAGGAAGGTGTTAAAGGAGATTGGGGAGAAGTAGAAGTGGTAGCAGATGTGTGTGTGTGTTTACGTGTTTGTGTGGAGGGGGTGGGGATGTGTGGGTGTGTGTTGTCTCGTTAGACACACTGCTCTATTTCAGAAGAAATACTGGTGAAAGATTCAAGCTGTGGAGATGATACAAAATAACCAATAATCGGAGACAATTTCTACCTGGCTCTCAGACATCAGTACTCCCTTGACCCGGAGCTACCTTGATTTTCCCCCATGACAGGGAAAGCACACTCATTCTGGTTGATATTGAGACTGATGCTCCTCCTAACTTTGGTAAAGAACATTCTTCCAGGCCAACCCAGGGAAAGAAACCTCATCACTTGCTTCTGTTGGGAGAAATGCCAAAGCTCCTGAAACCCATCAGCGGGCCTCTACTCCGAATGCTGCTGCTCCAGCCTTCCGTGGAAGAACTGAGCTCACCAAGAGTGTGTTTGTGGAAGAAACACCACCTGCGAAAGCTAGGCTGGGTGTGGGTTTGGATGGAGGAGAAACCAGTCCCAAACTCTGCAGTTGCTGCTGAAAACGCTTAAGTCTAAAGTCATTTTGCTGAGGCCAACCAGGAAATGTGTAATCATAAACTTTAAATGTGTTTATCTGTCAAGTGGACACATTCTGTTATTTTGGTTTATATTGAGGCAGTTTTTAAACTAATGTTAGACATTAACTACACCCAGTAATTTGATCACACTGTCTCGTCTCTCTTTTTCTTTCCCTCCTCTCTCCCTTCCTCTCTCCTTCCCTCCCCTCCCACGCTTTTATATTTTGTTGTGATTGAAGTTGAGTTATAGACAATAGTTTGTTTTTAAATCAGGTCTGTGAATAAAAAAGCCCTGATTTACTGTGCTTGCTGACTTGCAGGGAGTAACTAGCTCCACCATAGCTTGTTTCAAGGTGGCATGTGATGTCACTGAGTACAGAGATGGAAAGAGACCTGAACATTCAGCTCCTGTGAGCCTCTAGCACACCCTGTTATGAGGTGTATACCAGCCATTTTCTCTCCTAATACGTTGACTACCTAGGCTCTCTTTTCACAATATTTCTGGTCAATAGTAATAATCAGTCAAATTGATTAATCAACTACCTATAAATGAAGAACATCAACTCAAGCCTCTCTCGAACACGGTGTTTGAAGATCTGGACCATAATGATTAGGTTTAAATAAAATAATGACTTTGTTTTCCTGTCTCACATTGCAGTAGAATGAAAATCACTTTGGGTCGGGATTCAGCATACCTGAATTAGCATCCTGGTTCTGGCATTAACTCTTCATATGACTGGACAAATCTGCTTAACTTCTCTAAACTTTATGTTTCTTATATGTGAAATAGAAAACAATGCTTGTGGTACAGGCTTATTTTGAGGGCTAAGAGTTATAGGAATGCACGTAAAATAACAAATTCTTGGTAAGTAGCAGGCCCTACGGTAGCTCTCGATGGTAATTGCAGGGAAAAGGAAATGGTCATTTCTCATTTTAAGATTTTCTCATAAAAACAATTCCTGAACTTTTGGTGCATGCCTCCATCCTCTGGGAATGAATACTAACAAGTGACAAGATACCTGACAATAAAAGAGATAAGTATTCATGGGAAACAATTTTTGGAACATTTTTGTGTTACTCTTTATTACCCGATGGCTTCCAAGTTCGTCCACTGCTAATGCTGTGGTCCAAGCCATCATCACCTCTCACATGGATTATTGAAATAATCTCTCACTGCTTCTGCTCTTATCCCTCCCACAGTCTGGTCCATATGGCAGCTAGTGGTCTCATGAAAACTGTTCAATAATTTCACACTTCTGTTTAGAACCCTTCATTAATTCCCGTCTCCATCAGAGTCGAAGCCAACATCCTTAGAAATGGCTTCCAAGGCTGTATTGATCTGCCCTTCATTCCATTACCTTTGTAACTGCTGGTCTTCCCCTCTGTCACTTCACACCCCAGGTGCATTCATATCTTAGACTTTCACACTTGCTACTCTTTGCTTGGGCTCTCTTCCTTTGCATTCTTGACTTGTAAGCTTTCTAAGTAGTTTGGGTAGTTGCTCAAATGTCACCTTGTCACGGAGAGTATTTTTGACCTTTGTTTCAGGTTGAATAGGGTCCTCTTAAAATACATGTCGACCTGGAACTTGTGAATGTGACCTTATTTGGAAATAGGGTTTTTGCAGATGTAATCAAGTTAAGATAAGGTCATATGGGATTAGGATTGGCCCTAAAAGCATCTGACTCTTGGTTTTGGCTCAGGTCATGATATCATGGTTCGTGAGTCAGAGCCCTGCATCAGGCTCCCCACTGAGAGTGCAATAATTGTTTGGGATTCTCTCTCTCTCTGCCCTTCCCCTGTTCATTATCTCTCTCTTTATCTCTCCCTCTCTCTCAGAATAAATAAACTTAAAAAATAGCTGCAGTAGTTGGTTACTGCACTGATACAGATCCATTAAAACAAGTAAAACCAAAAAGACAGGGCATATACTCTTTCAGGATCTGATTTCTCGTAGGTCTAGAATATGAACCTCTTCTATTGTATACTCGGCATCTAAACAGGCTAGACAATGCATTTACATACTTGACAAAATTAACAATAATTTTTAATGTCTTGCAAAATCCCAAATTCTCTCTCTGAAAATATCTTTTGATGTATTATTTGCTATACTCATAACCGAAACAAGATTCAAAACAAACATAAAATTGCATATAGTTTGTCTTTTAAAGTCTCCATAAATCTATAGTTTTTCCCACCCCACGCCACTCTATTTTGTTAACACCATTGACTTCTTGGAGAAAACGGTCCATTTATCCAGTTTATTGTAACACATTACGGGTTTGTTGACCTTCCTGGTGGTGTCATTTAATTTGATCCTCTGTCTATATTTCTTCTAAACTGGTAGATATATCTAGAGGCTTGATTAGATTCAGTCTGTTTAAAATACACTTCACAGTTAGCTGTGTATTTTCTACAACATATGACAGAAATGATCTTTTAAAAAGCATCAAGGGTGTCTGGGTGGTTCAGTCTGTTAAACGTCTGACTTTGACTCAGGTCATGATTTCACAGTTTGTGGGTTCGAGCCCCACGTTGGGCTCTGTGCTGACAGCTCAGAGCCTGAAGCCTGCTTCAGATTCTGTGTCGCCTTCTTTCTCTGCCCTTCTCTCACTCGTGCTCTGTCTCTCTCTCAAAAATAAACATTAAAAAAATAAAATAACCTACTCCATCCACCAAATTGAGGAGGAATAGACAAAACAGGATTGTTGAAGCAGAGTGATGGGTATGTAGGAGTTCAGTGTGCAATTCTCTATATTTTTGTTTATATTTGAAAATTTCTGCAATACAAAAAATTAAAGATCACTGGCACCATTAGGTGTTTCACAGAGTTCATTTATTCATAATTCATTCACTCATTCATTCATCCAACATTTGTTTTTACTATTTTAGAGAGAGAGAGAGAGCGTACAAGCAGGGGAAAGAGAAAGAGGGAGAGGGAGAGAGCAAGAGAGAGAGAGACAGAGAGAGGACTTCCCATGGACTCCCCATGAAGCCCAACATGTGGCTTGATCCCACAACCCTGGGATCATGACCCGAGCCAAAATTAAGAGTCAGATGCTTAACTGACTGAGCCACCCAGGCTGTCCTTCATCCAACATTTCCCATAAACTAGTTACTGTTGGTTTCCAGTTGGGTGCTGTTGGTATACAACATGGCCTCACTCCCTAGGACTCTACACTCCAGCTCAGAGAGCTTCCCACATGGAGCCATGTTAAAAACCAATATTCTTTCAGCACTTAGAAACCCCAATTCAGATTCTGGATATCATGGCACCCCTTAACTGAAAAAATGGCTTTGTTCCCCTAGTTCCCCTCCAGCGCAGACTCAGACATGTGTGCTGGAGGAGTACCTTCCAGGATCAAGGATCAATGCAGTCGTATTAACCACTCTCCGCTCAACATTAGTTCTTATCAGAAGGCCCAAGCCTGGTCCCCTCTTTGACTGCCCTATATTCCCAAGTGCTTTTTGTTTGGGTTACTGATTTCAGGTTGGAGTCAGATGATTTGCAAAATGACCTGCCTTTCCTGTCTGCTTCACACCATGGGGCGAGGAGAACAAATAGGTACAAAGTCTGGCTTCTGAACCCTAGAAAGAGGCCTCTATTGCTGTCATGTGCTTGTCTGCTGAGATGTTACACAGTTTGTTTTTTCTTTTTCCTGGCTTGATAAAGTTAGGGAATGAATCTACAAAGCTTTAAGTAGATTTTCTTTCGAAAGTGTCTTCGCTATTCAGGATGAGGCAATTCTACATTTTGAAGGTATGGTTGATGTGGTAAGGGTGGGGAGGGCATCACTTTTCTTCCTTATCCTTCTGTTGCTCAAGCATGAGTGGTACCTCAAACCAGAAAGCAGAAAAAGAATGGGATAGAACTTTGACCTTCATGAAGATTGATGCTGATTATGCATTTTTGCATGTACTTTATAGTTTAATAAACTTTTTAAAATGTTCTCATTGGATCCTCAAATCCTTGTTCCAAGTGAGAGCAGTATAATTCTCCTCATTTTATTTTATTTTATTATTATTTTTAAAAATATTTTTATTTATTTCTAGGAGAGAGACTGAGAGAGACAGCATGGGCAGGGGAGGGTCAGAGAGAGAGGGAGACACAGACTCTGAAATAGGCTCCAGGCTCTGAGCTGGCAGTCAGCACAGAGCCCGACACGGGGCCCGAACCCACGAGCCGCGAGATCATGACCTAAGCGAAAGTCGGACGCTTAACCGACTAAGCCACCCAGACGCCCCAATTGGCCTCATTTTAAAGGTGATAAAAAATGGGTCTCAGAGAATCAGAGAAATCCTTCCAGTGCATGTAGATTGCTCATGAAGGTGCCAAGATTCAAATTCTTCTAACTCTTATTACCCTGCCCAACTTTCAACTACTTGGAATGGCCTCTTAAACATTTGATGAAGGAGAAGGAAGAAGCATACATATATTAGAGTTTTGAATTATTCCTAATGTCTCTCTTAGCACAGATGCTATTAATTTTCCTATTTTTTTTGTTTTGCTGATAGATACTCTTTTTAATCTCCAAGTATCTTAGAGCTTTATAATGTAAAGTCATAATGCCTTATATTTCTATTGTGCCTAACATACTTTAATTGAATCAGAAAATTACTTTGGTACTACTGTATATATAATAAATGGCACTGTATGTATAATATATAGTACAACTCAGGGCTTTCTTCAAACAAATTGTTCTCCAAACCAGTTGACTTTTTGCTGCATAAAGGTAGGATTCTTCTGCCTTATGTCTGCCATCAAGAGAGGACAACTGTCCTTTGTTATTTGGATTAGTGTAAGTCTCAGAGTAGTGATAAGTTAGCACACTTGTCCCTTGTGGAGAAAGATTGCCCAGAGGACATGTGAGGGAAACATTAACATGTCTTCATGGCCATCTGGTTCTTCTTAGCTGAGGAATGCTCACCGGTTATGGCAGTCCAGAGGAAAGCTCACAGGGAGACAGAGAGACTTCGATCCAAGCAAGGAAAATGTGAGGGAATAGAGGTAGAATAGAAATAGAGTTGGCAACAAAGTGCTACTCACACACACAAAAACAAACCCTGAAATGAATCAGGTGAAAAACTTGCTCTTTGGATTGGGAAACATTTGGGGCTGAAATGATCTTTTTGAAGAATGTGTACTATTCATTATTATTGAACAGTCTCCAAACTGAACAGCCATGTAAGTTTGGACACAATAAAAACATTTTTTTTAAGCCATGAAAGTATTTTGTTAGTTAAAGAAAGAAGGAAAGATATTTACCTGAAAGGATCTTAAAATATAATAGAAGATGGTATTTTAAAGAATACAAATGTTATTGAGGACACAAAAATCATAAGATAATTTACTCATAGCAAAGAAGGTTCAAGTGTGAGATTCCTCAGTAGAAAAGGTCTTTTTTCCACTCCAACAGAGGGTATGCTGGGCCGGAGCAAAGTTGACCTTGTGACTAATAATGGCACAGCCACTACTTTGCATCTTATGGCAAGTAAGTACTCTCTGTGCATAGCATTCTTCAGTTTGAAAAATACCTGTCCTGCATACCATGATGAAAGAGATAAAATTGATCATACCAGAAATGTTATATAAAATAATATCATTGCATATTTCTGACACAAAGAAAAGAATTAAACAAACATCTTGCTTTCAATTGATTTATGTAAGTCATAATGTTTTAAATTGCAAATAATTTGACAATGCTCTGAGTTAGGGATCATCTTACTTTTTTAGGGGAGCTTCAATGTGCTTAGTTAGTAAGATGTGTTTATTAATCCTCTCCAAATTGCAAACACCATGCCGAGAAAGATGATATTATTTGCACTGAGTATACAATGTATCTACAGAGTCTGCATACATACACATCCAAAAGCAATTGTTATTGTGAAATTAAAAGTGAATTATAACCTGCTCAATAATATTAGATGCTCTGTATTTGTCTCCTAGCAACTAAATAATATGGATAAAGAAATTTCTTGAATGTTTTCAATCATTATTATAATAACATATAGAGAGTATTTGGAAAAAAAATACTCCAAATATCTAATCTCCTTTCACTTATAACAAAAATATCATGCAGACCCAACTCCTGAAATACAGAGCAATCAAGCCAGTATTTCAATTAAACCTTCTAAGAAGTAATTAAATGGAATCGATTTTTTTTCTCTCATTAAGTCTATAGGTGCTATCGAATAAGTCATCTTAAAAATAGTTGTAGAATTTCTCACAAAAATTTATTCTGGCTTGAGTCTCAATTTTACTCTTTCATACTCCTCTTTTCTCTGTCAATAGAAGTTCGGTTTTCTAATAACAAAATACAGTTTCTCTTGAAATTGTCAGATTTTGTCACATAATACTATATACAACTGATTTAATAGAATAAGAAACATTCTACTTCTTGGGGATACTTTTTGGAACTTACTAAATACTAATCAGTGTGTCCTGAATTTTTTTATCTAAATACCAAGATTTACTTTCTCTTCAGGTTAATTTTATTTTTATTTTTGGAAGATGGGGTGGAGTAGGGAAAGAATATCCCTTTAAGAGTTACTTTAACATTCTTACTTGTTATTGAAACTTGTAAACATTAATGAAAGCTTGGGAGTTGACACTCTGCAAAAATATTTCAGTCATTCTGAATAAGACTTGAAACAACATTTCTACAACATTTAGCTCTGGGTAAAAGCTGAAGGACTGAGCATCCGAACAATGATGTCTATCAGAAAGCAAGCCGAAGATGAAATGGAAATCGTATTTGCTTTCATTTCCTTCCCTCTACACAAGAAGGAAGGAAGGAAGGAAGGAAGGAAGGAAGGAAGGAAGGAAGGAAGGAAGGAAGGAAGGAAGGAAGGAGAAAGGGAGGAAGGAGGAAGGAGGAAGGGAGGGAAGGAAGGAAGGAAGGAAGGAAGGAAGGAAGGAAGGAAGGAAGGAAGGAAGGAAGGAGGGAAGGGAGGAATCAAACAAAAGCTATCTGGACATATTCTAGGAATGCTGAATGCATATGTGTGTGTGTTTATGATTGTGTGGCTGTGTGTATGTTGGATTTTAGCTAGAGAGTATTTTCTACATCTCCACAATTTCTACATCAGCTTGAGACCAAATAATATTTAATCACTTCCATAAAAATGCCCAAATAAGAAAAACATGCATGACAAAGACAGCAATAAGAAGGCATGCTATACATGCTACAGATGACCACAAACATCATTCACAAAACAAGCAAGCAGCCCAACCAGGAATTTTCCAAATGCTTGTTTTGGGACAAGTTAACTCCCATACAGAAAGCTTTAAAATAGAAGAGGAAAATGACAGGTTAGTGCCGACCCTTTTAACTGATTTATCCCTAAAATAAAGACAGCATCTTGAATTAAAATACAAGCCCTCAGAGCATGCTTATGAGAAAGCATCACACACAAATAATAGTTCAGCACACTGACCCTTTTCACAGAGACGAAAACCCTCTCCGGACCAGGAAAAGACCTCTGCCTAAGAGGCTGTTCCTGCTCTTCCAGGCTGGCCCACCTCCTTCTACTTTTGGAAGCTTTTCCACTTTGGACTTGTTCACTTTTCCTTTTGGTGTGTTTAGAGAATGACAGAGTTTATCCAACAGGAAACACTAGCATAGTTTTTGCAAGCCCTCCATTTCCCCCATCACGGGCTTGAACAAGAGTCAGGACCACCATGGGGTTGCTGAGCTTCGCTAAGAGCGCTTTGAGGCCTGTACGTAACATCGGGTTGACAGTCAGTTACGTTTGGGGAAGACTGGAAGGGTCGGAGTCCGCACAGCGCTTAGCACCATGGACTCTCAGGATCCTCAGACCCTCGGGGCCGCCTGGCTCCCTCTCCCACTCCATCCTTACATTCCTTCCACAACACCACCCTCCCTGCCCTAACTTACCGGGGGCCACTTTCCACAAAGGGAATTTCCTGAGCCATTCTATTGCGTCCTTACTTAGGCTAAATACTTTTTTTCCGTTAGTTCTTCATCAAACTTAGACAGGGTAGAAGATGCGACCTCCTTCGGCAAGTTTGCTTACCTTTTTTTAAGGCTCCGAGACATTGCACAAAACTAACCCAGATGTCAGCTGATGTATTATGAATTTAGAGTGGGAACCGCAAGTTCCCTCCTGTTTCTCCATGGATTTTTCAGGAAAGACGATTTACAGTTTTCCTGGCCACTGCGGGCTTGGAGCTCTTGTTTCTGCTTTTTTTTTTTTTTCAGTTCATGGTTTACTCTGCTGTTCCTCATCTGCCACTCCTATTTTGTACCATGTCAAACTCAACATCCTTCCCTGATCAGTTCTCTCTAACTCCCTTAGGAAATCTACCTAAATCAAGACCGTTGTGTGTCTTTTTTCTGAAGGTGCATGGGAACGAATGGGATTTATCTTGACGTGTGTATTGACATGTATATGACTTAAATATATATTGTGTTCTATATGTTAATAAATATGAAAATACATATTTATTTGTTGCGACATGTATGCCACACACACATATATTTGAATATTTGACATCCCAATAATTAAAAGTCTTACTCTGCTCCTTTGCAGAGCCTTACTCATTCTTATCCTCAAATTCCAATTTTTTCCTATGCAGAGTGGTTGAGAAATCCCTTTTGTTTGCTCCCTCCTATCTTAGCAAGCTTCTAAATTTGTGTTGGTGACATGCTGAAATACCTTTATTTCTTTCAGTGCCAGCCTTTTCATGCCCTCAGCTTCTTATCTCCCACACCAAAGGTTTATCGTGACATTTTAAATAAAACTGCTTCCTTCCCTGGAGAGGATACCTACGTATATATATTTTCAAACTTTCAGCGTTTGAGACTCCCTCTAGGTTTTGCCTGTGGAGAATGCACTTATTGAGGTTACAAGGAAAAAGGAAGAAATCAAAACATCGAGTCAAAGAATACTAAGTACGGGATTAACCAACTGGACCTTCTGCTGAATGTGATTTTTTTAAAAAAAATCTTAGTTGTCGGCTCACTTGCTTTGTGCCAAATATGCAAAAGTAAAAAAGGTTGACCCTTATCTAGATAAAAAATCTGCCCTGGGGCACTCAGGTGGCTCAGTCGTTTAATCTTCTGATTTAGGCCCAGGTCATGATCTCACTGTTTGTGAGTTCAAGTTCCATATCATGTTCTCTTCTGTCAGCACAGAGCCTGGAGCCTGCTTCAGATGCTCCGTCTCCCTCCATCTCTGCCCCTCCCCTGCAGGTTCTCTCTCTCTCTTTCTCCTTCTTTTTTTCTATCAAAATAAATAAATCAATAAACATTTTTAAAAATCTGACTAAGTCTGAAATTGTGTGTATAAATTCCGTGTTGGTGACAGTGTCTGGGGATCAGAGTGAGAAAGTTGGGATCATGAGTGAAAGCTGCCAGGGTTCAAGTGTCCCTGACATCTCATTATTCCATCATGGCTTCTGACTTTGGAAAATTTAATTAAGGCCAAAACAGCATAAAAATAGAAAAAAGCAGAGTGTTGATGGTAGCTAGGAGCTAGACCATACACTTTACTATTTCAGGATAGCTCTAACTTCCAATGGCTTTCTGTGTCTCATAATGTTCATATCATGCTTATTGATTTATGGTTCAGAAAATATATTTATTCCATACATGAGCCTCAGGAATTATTTGAGCTAAAACATTGCAAATCTGAATTGCAAATACAGTACTGAGTTATAGAAGGCATATTGAACTCACATGTTTATTTATCCCGTCTCTCTCCCAGGCCTCCACTAAACTCAAATAAATAAAAGACTATTAACTTAAAATGACAAAGAGAATAGAAGAGGGTTTCAGCAGGCAGGTTATCTGAACCAATTGCTGAGTGATAGATGTGGATGAAGTTGTAGACATTGACTTATTAGGGCAGAAAATCCAGACCTCATGTACACACAGGTAGCACAGTAACTGTGGTGAAAGCAGTTCACACTTCAGAACCCTGGAGGGACTTAGCTCCCAGCGGTAGCCAAAGGGGTAGATGGAGGGTTGAGGCAAGGGACTGGACCAAGGTGTAGATGGTAAGATTATATAAGCTGGTCCTCTCTGAAAAATGGAGCCCTAACAGGTCCTTCTGATTCCCCAGTGCCCATCATGAACAGCACCTTCAGACCAACAACACCTCCCACTTTGCCCACCATTACCATGAGAGACATGAGCATCATTTATTAGCTAGAGAAGCCCAATGAGAGTGGCTGGTGATTCCAAGACACCAGACATGGTGACAGATGAGTGAAGGTTAGAGTCATGGCTCAACACAAGGGAACTAATAAAAGTCTGCTCTTATTAGAAACCTCTAGAATAGTTTGATCCTCCAGTCCTTTTTCCCTTCATATGTATGCACCACAACCAGGGTGCTGCCCAATGACAAAACATTAGAGGAAAGACTAGTAGTTTGGAAGCCTTGACAAAATGGCCAAGTCTCTGTAAGACACCCCTGCAGGGAAGTCATCTAGCCCTGTGTGTGTGCGCGTAGCTTCCACTCAGATTTTAAAGTTCCACTCTTAAATATGAACAAGCTTGGATCACCGGAAAGTTAAGGTAAATTCTCATCATGAAGTAAGGAACCAAAGTTAACAAGGTGAAAACGGGGGGCAGGGGGTGGGGAAGAAAATGGAGATAATGAAGGGATCATGCAGATGCTAAAAATGTTTATTAATATTCTTTGGGAAGAATATTCTTGGGAAGCTACTAAGTCTATAAACAATAACAGATTGCTGTAAAGAAAAAAAACAAACAAACTTGGGGTGCCTGGGTTGTTCAGTCAGTTAAGCTTCCGACTTTGGCTCAAGTCATGACTTCATGGTTCATGAGCTCGAGCCCCACGTCTGACTCTGATCTGACACCTCAAAGCCTGGAGCCTGCTTCGGATTCTGTGTCTCCCTCTCTCTCTGCCCCTCCTGGCTCATGCTCTGCCTGTCTGTCTCTCTCAAAAACAAACATTAAATAAAATTTTAAAAAGCCCAATAGAGTTCACAGGAATTAAAAATATGATAGTGCTGTTCCTCCCATAAAAATAAGAGTAGTAGCATTGGAGATAAGTTCTATGAGTGTTCCCAGAAGTAGAATCATAAGATGAGGAGATGGAAATTTTGAAGACGATAAAAATCGAATATCAACTTTAGAAACCAAATATCTGACTGGTGGAACTTTCAGAAAAAGATATTAGAGGGAAAAAAAACTTAATGTACAAAAGGAAATGTATCAAAATGGATAGATAAGCATCTCCAGAAGGAAAAGACAAAGTGGTTATCCAGTATAATCATGGTGTAACTTCAGAAGCCAAAGCAGGGGGAAGATCCAAATCATTATTCATAATTCATTTTATTCTCACAAAGAGAAAGTAAGACAAATGAAAATAAAGGGTTTAACTGATCTTGTCACTTTATGCTTAAGCCCTTCACTGATTCACCAATTTCCTCAGAATCAATTTTCATCTCTCGTGCACAGTAGACCAGGCCGTTCAGGAGCTGCTTCTAGCTCACCTCACTTCTTTCTGTCCTACCATCTTCTGGAAGCTTTTGCATTTTCCAGAACTCAATACTAACATTTCTCTTACTGTCTAGGGTTTTCTTCACCTGAGTATCTCTCCTTTCCTCATCTGCCTTCTCCCTTTGAATGGCTAAATGTTCGCATTTATTTTTGAGATCATGGTTCAGATGCTGGCTTTCTGGAGTGTTTTAACCTCTGCTGGACTGGGTAGGTTATCTTTCCTGGGCCCTGTAGAGTTCTGTGTTTCTGCCTAGTTGAGTGATACTCTATTGTAATTCTTCAGTGGCTCTGTGTATCCACACCCCAAATGAGAAGCATCTTGAATACAAAGACAGTGTCTTGTTTACTTAGTGTCCCCAACACCTACCACAGGACCTGCACATAGTAGGCAAAAAAAATTATTTTTTTGGTAATAAAGAAGTCAAGTGAAGAAAGAGATAGGCAGGACTATAGACAATCAAGAAACCAAGATGGGAGAAAGCCAGTGGTTTTATTAATGTGTTTATAAGAATATTTAAAGCTATTCTCTTTCCTTCTCACCTTAAATTACCATAGTTCATCAATTCAAAGATAAATATTTTTCACAGTTTAATATTTTTGAAGTTAGTATGTGTCATATGTTTGATGGCACACATACATTTTTTAAGTGGCAACATTTTCATTCCTTTTAGTGGTAGATAAAATAATGGTGCCTTTTGCAATCAAAGAAGTCATAGAGTTAATGAATTAGGGTACATGTAAGTTATATGACACACATACCAAGTCTGTGAAGGAATGCAGTGAGATTGGCGTCCCGAGTTAGTCTGACAGAGCACGAAGGCCAAGGACTGTAAGAGCTTCGAGCTATCAATACTTCTTGGCACAGAGAGAAAAGAGGGAACAGAACCATGAAAGAAGAACCTGAGTAGTGCTGGAAACTTATGAGTATTTTTCCAAATATAGAAGATAGGATGCAGGTTGATAGAGGTCCTGACACCAATCCCTCACCCAGGTCTCTGTCTGGCAAAGTAAGTTGTAAAGGCAAAGGGTTAGTATGACTTCTTGTTTGGTAGTGTGGGAATAACACGTTTTAATTAGGTCTCACAGGCTACCCCGCCAGAAGTGGGGGGAAATCAATGAAAAGAAAAACACCGATTCTTGTTTCCGGATGTGTCACCAATCAGTTAAGAAAACTTGGAAAGTGGAAGCCCTCCATGTTCTTAAACCAAAACCCAGATTAGCCATTGTTGGGTAAAAACCCCTGATTTTGCAAAACCCAGTCTCAAACCAACTCTGGCTGGGTACAATCAAGTGAGGGACACTATTTGGAAAGTATTTTTTAGAAGAATAGTAGAATGTTCAGTCCAAGAGGAAAAAACCTTGTCCTTCAGCTGATGGTGAAACTTAGTGAGGGCAGGTTATGATAATATTGGAGATATGATTGTGCTAAAAAGATTTGCTTTAGCAAATTGTGGAAAAACTAGGAGTATGTACCTCCAGATAAATAGTACTTCCCTCAGTTGCCTGCTGCAGTCCACTGTGTGGGACTCTAGGCAGTTTAATTGATATCCTGACACATTTACTCCCTTCTTCCATTACAACTTTATTAAGGAATCTAAATCTTTTTCATTTTTTCCTGGGTTTTATTTAGTTCTAGATGTACAGCTACAAGTAACTCTATAAAAATCATGGCTCATATGTGGAAGTTGAGAAACTTAACAGAAGATCGTGGGGGAAGGGAAAGAAAAAAATATACAGTTTCAAACAGAGAGGAGGGAAACTATAAGAGACTTTTAAATACAGAGAACAAACCAAGGGTCAATGGAGGGGCCGGGGAAAATGGGTGATGGGCATTAAGGAGGGCACTTGCTGGGATGAGCACCAGGTGTTTTATGTAAGTGATGAATCAGGGAATCTATTCCTGAAGCCAAGAGGGCACGCATTACACACTGTTAGCTAACTTGACAAAGATTATTTAAAAAAAAAAAATCATTGCTAAAGGAAAAACAAGATGTAAAGAGCTAAATAATAATGCCTCTTTTTAACACTAAGTAAACTTATCTTTGGCAGTAAACTGCTCACCCCCCAGAGACCCAAATTAACTGTTTCCTGGTAGGAAAATCCTACAGGAACATGGCGGAAGCAGCCCAGGACTGCGTGTTGCTTATCCAGACAGCTGTGTCATTAATGTGCTCACAGATTGCCTAACTGTTAGTTTTTACCATAAGTCAGTCATAAATATTATTATGAAGGTAGAATTTTTATATTTTAAGTAATACTTTTTTTTTTTAAATGAGGTTATCACGTCTAGACCTTAATTATCATGGGGCGTTTCTTTAAATGATAGAAGTAATGAAGAAATGCTATCCTTTTCAATTAGTGAAAGGAAGAGGGTAAATTTGGACGCTCACTTTTCTCAGCTACCTTACTGTGCAATTGGGCGGCCAAGTTACTCTCGTAGTGAGAGCCCCATTTGTCTTATTAGAACTTCATCTCAGTCATTCATTAGCTTTGATTTTCTGACAGTCACTGACAGTCTAAGTGACTCAGGATCCCACTTTCTTGCAGCACCTCTGGGAGCTCTTAGGTATTTCATATTTCCAAAGAAGCGTCATCGTTTTTGTGTGGGTTGGTACCCCCAAGCAAACAGCGTGGATCTACAAATTGAGCGAGTATTTCTGAGACAAAGATGGCCATTGTAGCCTCAAATGAGCCTATTTATTTGGGTGAAGGGAGTATTTTTTGAAGGAATGACAAGCTGACATATATTTATTAATGTCTCTCACACTGTGTGACAAAAACTGGCAGCGTAACTGTGAGTGGAACAGCTTGTCACCATTTTATGGAACCCCTTCAAACGCAGAATTCATGCCTTGTCCAAGCTGCCTAAATTGTGTAAATTTTCTAAGAGATCTCTTGGGCAAAATTCCCACAAAATCCCCCTTGTTATTTTCAAAGCTTTCAGCTCTTCTTTGTGCACCCGAAGTTGCTTTCCTGTTTTTCCCATTGTCCTCAGGAGAATCTCTCTCTCTTTTTTTGTAATATAGTTTATTTATTTTTGAGACAGAGAGAGACAGAGCATTAGTGGGGGAGGCACAGAGAGACAGACACACACAGAATCTGAAACAGGCTCCAGGCTCTGAGCTGCCAGCACAGAACCTGACGTGGGGCTGGAACCCACAAACTGTGAGATCATGACCTGAGCCAAAGTTGGACACTTAACCTACTGAGCCATCCAGGCGCCCCAGAATATCTCTTTAGAAACATCCTAGAAATAAGACTTGAAGTTTCAAAGAGAAGTTGTAGAGTTTATATTTATATTGGATATTTTCTTATAAATGTGTTAATCAAATTACATGAATGCGCATTTTCTGCCTGCAGACGTATTTGTAATAATTGATTTTCAGTGAGACTGTGGCCACTTAATTGATTTTTAGGTAACTGATTGCAATTTCTCAATGCTTCTGCTTGAACCACAACTTCTTTACCTAATTATTACTTATATAATTTTGATTTTTGCTACTTGCCTCTTAGACATTGGGTTATAATTTTCACTCAGTTAAGACAAATGGAGCCCAAAGATGTCCCCAGAGATTTTAGTAGCTTAAATGAATGTAGTTATATTTTTCATATATTTAAAAATATATTTAGGACATTTTACAAAATATATACTTATACATATATTATAAATGTATTTATACTTTAAAATATAAAATATATATGCAATTTTGCACAGCTCAGACAGCTGACCAAAGACAAAATGGTGAAAATTTTAGGGAAGCAGAATTTGGCTTGGGATCTAACCATCAGAAAGGGCTGCCACACAGAGGTCTTCTCCAGGGAGCACTGGGTTTTTCCTTCCTAGAGATGTTCAGGCAGAGGCTGGCCTCTTGCTGAAGATACTGTCAAGCACTGTAAAGTCCCTTTCTTCTCTGAGACTCCAAGAAATAAAAATATCATTTGAAGGAAATTGAGTTTAACTTCATGCTTTTTTCAACCAAAAGGAAGTCTTCTGAGTGGGGGAGAGAAACATCATTAAAGTTAACTGAATACTGAATGATGAGATTTGGATAATGTTTATAAAGCATGGTATTTGTTGTCCAAATGTTTATCTTAGAAGGGATCAGAACCATAATAGCACTCAATCATGTCTTTATCACTTAACCAGTAGTCTTATTTTTTTTAAGTTTCTTTGCTTAAAGGGAGAGAGAGGGTGGGAGGGAGAAAGAACACACATGCAAGCAGGGGAGGAGTAGAGAGAGAGGGGGGAGGGAATCCCAAGCAGGCTCTGTGTTGTCAGCGCAGACCCCAATGTGGGGCTTGATCTCATGAACTGTGAGATCATAACCTGAGGCAAAATCAACAGTTGGAAGCTTAACTGACTGAGCCACACAGGCACCCCTTAACTAGTAGTCTTATTAACTAGTTTTTAGCTTTTTCTCTAAGTTCAGATGGTCATAACCTTCTGTTATGAGTTGAATTTGTCTCCCCAAAAAGCTATGTTCCAGTCATAAGCCCAATACCTCAAAATGTGACCAGATTTGGAAATAAGGCTGTTGCAGATGTACTAATTAAGATGAGGTCTTACTGGAGTTGCATGGGCCATACCCCAATATGACTATTTTCTTCAGAAGAAGACCATGTGAAAACCTAGATACAGGTCATGTGAAAATAGAGACAGGGATGGAAGAGACGCATCTACAAGCCAAGGAACACCAATAATTGCCAGCCTTCAATGGAATCTAGGAGAAAGGTATGGAACCAACTCTCCTTCACATTCCTCAGAAGGAACAAGGTTGGCCACCATTTTGATTTCTGATTTGTTAAGTCCAGAAGTATGAGAGAATAAATTCATGTTATTGTAAGCCATTCAGTTTATAGTACTTTGCTACAGCAGCCCTAGGAAACTAGTACATCTTCCTTATAGTCAATGATGTTTAAGAGTGTGCTTATAGGGACGCCTGGGTGGCTCAATCTGTTAAGCGTCTGACTCGACTTCAGTTCAGGTCATGATCCCAGTGCTGTGGGACTGAGTGCCATGCTGGGCTTCCTGCTGAATGTGAAGTCTGCTTAAGATTCTCTCTCTCACTCTCTCTCTCTCTCTCTCTCCCCAATTCATCTCGCCCCACTTGCTCTCTCAAAACAAATAAATAAAGAAAAAGAGTGTGCTTATATTCTTTCAGAAATTTTCTGTGTATATGCATTCATCAATCTATCTATATCTATGAATAGAAAGAATATATATATATAATAGAAAGAATATATATATTCTTTTTCTTCCCAGTAGATATATTGGGAGTATATCATAAGGCTGCTCTGTACTTGGCTTATATTATTTATTTTTTATTATTTATATTATTTATTATTTATATATAATATATATATAATAATATATATATATTATTTATATTAATTATTTTTTAATTAACATAATTAAAGTTTTTTATATATCAATACACAAAGAACTGCTTTGTTGTTTTGAATGGATGTATGCTAAGCCACTACATGGATTTTATAACATATTTAACCTGCTGTCTACTGACAGCCATTCCAATTTTTTTAAATACGAATAATACTGCAATGGACATTCTTGGATAAATGTCTTTGTGAACACATAAATATGTATACAGGATAAATTCTTGGTAGTGGAAATATCAAGTCCAAGGATACATGTACTTTAAAACATGATACTTTTGACAAATTGTCTTCCAAAACAGCAGTTCTAATTTACCTTTTCACCGGGAATTCCTCTATCTCAGAGCTGTTACCAACATTGTGTGGGACCACACTCTTGATTTTTCCCCCTATCTTTAACTGGAGTGAGATTAAGTATGTTCTCATATATTATTTGGTTGTTTGTATTCATTTCCTTAGAAATTAGGCAATTTTTTTTATAGATGCTGAAGATCAGCTTTCCCCAATTCTCTCTCTCTCTCTCTCTCTTTTTTTTTATTTATTTCTAGGGGGGAGAGAGAGAGAGGGAGAGAGGGAGGGAGAGGGAGAGGGAGAGAGAGAGGGAGAGAGAGAGGGAGAGAGAGAGGGAGAGAGAGAGAGAGAGAGAGAGACAGCGTGAGCAGGGGGGTCAGAGAGAGAGGGAGACACAGACTGAAACAGGCTCCAGGCTCCGAGCTGGCAGTCAGCACAGAGCCCGACACGGGGCTCAAACCCACGAACCGCGAGATCATGACCCAAGCGAAAGTCGGACGCTTAACCGACTAAGCCACCCAGGCACCCCGAAATTAGGCAATTTTTTAATGGGTTGTTCTTATTTATGTGTAGGATTTCCTTTTAAAATTTTTATTTCTTAGTGCCTGGGTAGTTCAATCAGTTAAGCATCCAACTCTTGATTTTGGCTCCGGTCATGATCTCACAGGTCGTGGAGTCCCACATTGGGCTCCATGCGGACAGTGTGGAGCCTGCTTAGGATTCTTTCTTTTCCTTTCTCTCTGCCCCTCTCCCACTTTTACCCCCCCTCCCCCAAAATAAGTAAATACTCCCTCTCTTTCTCTCAAAATAAATAAACTTAAAAAAATATAAATGTGAATGTTTTTGTCCTAAAGTGGCTTTTGTATATGTAAGAAACTATTCAGGGGTATACTTTTGCTTAAAAATTTAGCATTCAATCTGTTAAAGTTGAAAATCCAAAACTGTACCACTTATTTAAGTTTTTAAATTCAGTTTCCAGATTTTTTTTCCTATTTATAAATCTAGATAATTTTAGTAACTGTTTTTAGGGAATTTAAAAAAACGTTTATGTATTTATTTTTGAGAAAGAGAATGGGTGAGGAGCGAGGGAGAATGGAGAGAATCCTAAGCAGGTTCCACACTTCCGGCGCAGAGCCTGACCCAGGGCTAGAACTCAGGAATAGTGAGATCATGACCTGAGCTGACACCAAGAGTGGGGCACTTAACTGACTGAGCTACCCGGCACCCCTAGGGACATTTTGAAATGTGTATGATCACATTTATAGACTTAGTTGACTAAATTTCAGCGTATATTTTTAAACTAATTTTGTTAATTTAATCTGCTCAACTTTCTTTTTAAGAACGTCAATTATCTGTCTGAAAAATGTTCCCATGTAAGATTGTTTAAAATCTTAAAAAAACACAGCAACATAGTGATGTTTAATCCTCTTTCATATTCAAAGCTTTCATAAACATTGTATGTGAGTTAAAAATTGCAAATCTGTATCAACTATTTCATTATGCATTTCAAATTGGAATTACCTGGTCTCTCATTTTAATATCTCAAGTTCCCTTAAACATTAGTAATGTTTTATAATTACCAAACATAGATATATCACCTAGCCAAAAGCAGTAGTAAGATTGTTTTGACTCTCTTAACCACTTCTATACTTAAAGTTTTCTAGGGTTGAGAAATGCAATCTACTAAAGGAATTATGTCATCTAATATCATTTTTGGAGTTGCATTTCTAATTAGCTTGCTTGGAGTTACACAACAACAGAAATTTAAGTCCATACAGTCACTGAATCCTGATAGTTTATAACAGGGACTTCATAATTTGAAGGCTGGTATTTTAGTCCTCTTACTTCGTGTCATGGAGGTCCAAGTCTGTTAAAAGGACCTCATATCTTCCATCTAAGATTACCAGAGAGATTTGGCTTTTTGTTGTTGTTGTTGTTGTTGTTTTAAGACAGAAGTTATATATATGTATGCAAAATTTAACTGCATAGGTGGTACAAATTGATAGGAAGCTGCATTCTTTTAAAGATGCTTCCAAACATAACTCTTGTAGATATTAAAAGATTAAAATCAACCTGGCTTTCTCTCATGATTCAGTTGCAATTTTCTTTTTCTTTTTTTTTTTTAATGTTTTATTTATTTCTAGGATAGAGAGAGAGACAGCGTGAGCAGGGGAGGGTCAGAGAGAGGGAGTCACAGACTGAAACAGGCTCCAGGCTCTGAGCTGACAGTCAGCACAGAGCGCGGGGCCGAACCGCGAGATCATGACCCAAGCGAAAGTCGGACGTTTAACGACTAAGCCCGGTGCCCCTCAGTTGCAATTTTCAAGGGCATTCTAGAAAAAGAATGGTGGAGGCATTGGTTGCAATCCATATGTAGACCAAGTACTTTTGGCTAATCACTTGTGTGAAAGTACCCATACACCTCGATAGTATGGCCACCAAATGAAGGCCATATGCATATCCTATACACATATTCAAATGTATTCACAAAGTCATTTATCTGGAAATATCCATGGCGGCATTATTATACTGTAAGGATTGGAATCAGTCTAAATGCCCATGAATAGAGGACAGGTTATATCTCCTATTAAAAGGCACTTAAGATCCTGCTTCACCTTTCAAAAGACTGAAGATGACCTGTTTTTTAGCTCCAAAGCTTTAGTTTCTGGTGAGTTCAGCACCAAATCCCCCTGAGCCCTCCCATCATGACACTTGGCTTCCCAGGGAGCCATTGGAACAGTTGCTGCCTCAGAGGAGGTAGGGGGTGTATTCTGATGGAAATCTCATCCTGGTCTTCATTGCACCACTACCGGTACATTCATCTGCTCCACTTTTCCAAGGTGTGATGTTTGTGATGAAAGAATGTACAGCATTTGGAAAGGAGTAGATTTGAACATTCTTTCTCATGAGTAATGTCTTGGGACTCTTGGGACTAGAGTCTGTTTTACCATATGCCCTTAAAACATAAAGACCACTGAGGGAGTAGGCACAGATTTTGCCTTTAGAAATTTGTGATCAGAAGGAGGTGTATTTACCTATTCTTTAAAAAAATATTTTATATATTTGTGTGTGTGTGAGAGAGATAGAGTGAATGGGGAGGGGCAGAGAGACAGAGAGGAACAGAGGATCTGACAGCAGAGAGCCTGATGTGGGGCTTAAACTCACAAAACACGAGATAGTGACCTGAGCCAAAGTCAGATGCTCAACCAGGTGTCTCAAAAAATCTTAAAGTTAATTGTTGACTTCCCTCACTGCACAAATAAGGAGAATGCAAAGGGGCTCCAGGTTCTGCACATGGTGGCAGAGCTCTGAGCTGTAGGACCCAAGAATCCTGGGACCAAAGTAAAAATAATGTATCCATCGTTATACCATTCTCAGGCCGATGAAGATAAATTCCACATTTTTCTGAATAGATCAGAATTCAGTACCAGCTTTCATTAATGCCAGACAGGGATGCTTGAATGGGAATCTAGAAACTAATGGCAAAGGATTTTTAAAAAGCATCAGGATTTCAGTAGTTAACTGATAAAATCATCAGGGATCACTAGCATGGTTTAAGGCAGACAGGCCAGGGTCCCACATTTCCCAGGTTTTAAAAATCTCACACAATATAGCACACGATACAGCATTTTTGGATATAGAGGAGTAAATAACGCCCTGAGACTTAATACAGACTTCTGCATGTAAGTGAATATCTTTATTCTGGATAGAAGATTCACAGTTTAAAAAAGATTCTTAAATGTCTATGCAACTAGAAACAGGCATCAATAATTGTTTCCTCCTAGGTACTATGGCTAAAATTCCTGCCTGGGGAAGAATGTGCCAGCAAAGAGTAATTCGTAAGATGTAGGTGCTAAATTCTCCCAACATTTCATCCACAATCCTGTCACTGCTTCATTCTTTTTCCTATAGAGATGGCAACTCTTTAATAGAAAAATAAGAATATACAGGCATAACACCAGACATGAAAATAGCTGCATTGGAAATTAAATAATTTCTCACAATGACCTTACGTATTGACAGTCAATGCTTATGCAATCCAATGATCAAGGGCGTCATCTCTTTAAGATGTAAATAAGAAGTGGTTCTATTCTTATTTCACATTCCTATTGTTCCTCCCAATATTGGTGGGTGTGCTGGGGAAGAAAGGGGCTTCACCCCTCCCCTCACCCCCATCAACTAAAGCTCTTGTATCTGCTACAGGCCATTCCAAACTTAAATAAAGCCTGTTACTTTGTTACTTTCTAAAACCTTTGGAAGACTTTCCTGAAGGTTTAGAGTAATGCAGAGCATTTTTAAAATGTTTATTTATTTGTGGGGTGGGCAGAGAAAGAGAGAGACAGAGAGAGAATTCCAAGCTGGCCCTGCAATGTCAGCACGGAGTTGGGCGCGGCTCCTTCCCTCCAGCCCTGAGAGCATGACTTGAGCCAAAATTAAGAGTCAGTTACTCAACCTACTGGGCCACCGAGGCGCCCCATGCAGGGCATTTATTTTTAACAATTTTTTTTTTTAACGTTCATTTTGAGGAGACAGAGAGAGACAGAGCGCGAGGGGCAGAGAGAGAGAGAAGGAGACACAGAATCTGAAGTAGGCTCCAGGCTCTGAGCTGTCAGCACAGAGCCCAACGCGGGGCTCAAACCCATGAACTGTGAGATCATGACCTGAGTGAAGTCGGACGTTTAACCAACTGAGCCATCCAGGCACCCCTAGGGGGTTTCTACTGCAGCATTACGAGGCCTTTAAATTGAGTATAGAAACTTCTGTTCATGAATGAGCCCCAACACCCAGCCTTGGGCTTTCTCATAGAGCCTTGCTGTTTCATTTACCTCTTTTTTTTTTTTTTAATTGAAGTGTAGTTGACACACAATGTTACATTAGTTTCTGGTATACAATATAGTGACTCAACAACTCTAGTTACCCTGTGCTTACCACCAGTGTAGCTACCCTCTGTCACCATACAACACTGTTATAATATCATTGACTAGGGGCGGCTGGGTGGCTCAGTTGGCTAAGTGTCCAACTTCCACTCAGGTCATGATCTCACCATTTGCGGGTTGGAACCCTGCATCAGGCTCTGTGCTGACAGGTCAGAGACTGGACCTGTTTGCGATTCTGTGTCTCCCTCTCTCTCTGCCCCACCTCTCTCTCTCTTTCTCTCAAATTTAAATAAACATTGAAAAGAAAACAACACCATCTCCTGTATTTCCTGGGCTGTGTTACAGAGCCCTGCTTCTGTAGACCTGCAGCTTGCCGTGGGTTTTAACCTTTCTTTTTTTCTCTGAACTTCTTTCCCTCTTTTCTTTTCGTTCTTATCCCAATCATTGAATACCTGTTTCTTGTTTGTGAAGAACAGCTTGTCTAATCTGTTAAAAAAAAAAAAAAAAAAAACCTGCCATTTTACACATCTTGTTTTTGCAGGAGGCTCATTTTTCCACCCAAAGAAACATTTCAAGGTATTTTTCTAGACAAAGATAGCTTTTCTCTTTAAGAAAATTCTGGCACCCACTATTAAAATTATATATGTGTATGTAACTATAATAATTGAAATTATGGGTTCATGTATAACTTTAATAATTAATATGAAAATAATAAAAATTATTTTATTTTTTGTCTATCATGCTATACTTACCTTTCCTTTCCAGAACTCTCTTGTTTCTTCTCACCTGTGTGTACCCAGCTGCGGTGTATGATGTATAAACATTTCCTCGCTTTTATCTGCTGTTTATTTTGAGACCTCTTGATGGTATTCCCCTATTTCTCCATTCTCAACATTTGTATTTCTCTTTCGCAAATAGTTTTCCTATGATCTTTGGGAAAGCTTGTATTTATGGCTTCTCCGCACTTAGAATGCCTTTATATTTTTCCTTTTCTTCTCATGCTTACAAAAGTAGGGGGGGGATATCCCACCCTCTATGTCGCTAAGGCTATCCTCCAACTCCGAGATGCCCTTTTTTCAATAAGGAAAAGCACAGCCAGCAAACACGTGACTGACTCATACAGTTTCTTTTCCCTTTCTCTACACTGTCTCAGTACTCAATACACCATGCACCCTCTCTTCTAATTCTAAATCTTTAAACTAAGCTTTACTCTTTATTTGGGGACTACATCTTTCATTCCGTGAATGTTTAAAAACACATTTTGAATAAGGTGCACCACACCTATTTTATACAAAATCATCTGGTATCCTATTGACGTAAGCAGCTAGTGATGTTTAGAAGATGCCAGAGAGGTTGGGAGTTCAGGTAAGGGCAGGTGGATGCTCTTTTAGAAGACTAGAGACATAGATGTAATTCAGAAGGAGTAGGAAGGCATTCTAGGATTTCCAGATAATAGGACAAGATGCTACTTGGGGAATGGCAGTAAGGACCACTTGAAGGGGGTTGGAAAGGGTTGCTCAGAAGGAGGGAGATGGTGGTCCAGATGAGACCAGATGAGAACCACAAGATTAGGAGTGACAATAAGACTAAATAAGAGGAGCATATGAGCTACATGAGGTAAGTGCTATATTTGGTCAACTGACTAAACATGGAATGTCAAAGATAATAAGAAGCTGAAGATTTCTCAGTGTAGATACTCAAGATACATTACTTGCTCTGACAGGGATGGTGGAAATGAAAGATAAATTGGTAAAGCTTTGTAATATTCAGGGTCAGTTGATATTTGTATACTCATTTCAGACAATGCATCAAATATGATTGATTTCCTGGGAAAATTTATGTCTTTGAAGGAAAAGAGTTTCTAATTAGCATCTACTTCACTTAGACCATGTAAATAGCAGAGACCATTCAGGCATCTGTTATGTATCCTGTATTATTTGAAAAGCTGTCTACATTAATCAAATTAATTGTGCAGAGCCGGGCTTCAGATTCTCAGATTCTTTTTTAACACACATACAAAATGTTTCTACTTGCTCTTTAGAAAATCTGTTTTTTAAATAGTTATGTCTAATGACTTTTTCCTTCAAAGTCCTGTATTTAGAGCAATCACTGATGGGCTGTGATAAATTGTTTCCAATTTCACTCTTGTTTTAGGCAATGTTATCCAGATCCATGGTTTTAAAAACCATTCATATGCCAGCAATTCCTAAATTTATATCTCCAGCTCTAACCTCTCCCCTTAATGCAAGACTTGTAGACCTACTGCCTCTTATACATCTCTACTTGGAGGTCTAAGAGGCACTTTAATTGAACAGGACCAAAACAGAACTCTTCATTCCCTTTCTTTCCCTTCCTTCAACCTGCTCCTTCCTCATTCTTTCTCTCAACTGAGAATGCCAGTATCCACTTGCTTGTTCTGATCAAAATTTAACAGTCAACCTTAGTTCACTTTCTCTTGCCCTTGATGTTGATACTGTTAGTGAGTTGGGTCAACTCTGTCTGTAAAACTCCTTGAGAGCCTGCCTCCTTTTCATCATCACCTTGGCTTCTATTCTGGACTATCTCCCCTTCCAACATCAAATGCGTTAGCAACAAGGCAGTCAGAGTAACCTTTGAAAAATTTAAATCAAAGCATGTCTGTCCATCTTTCTCATACTTAGAACAGCAAAATATGTGGTCTTGTATCTATTTACTTCTCTGGCTTTAACTGGTCACCTCCCTTTCTCACATGATGGTATAGCCACACTGGTTTACTGTATGCTCTTTAAAGAGCCCAAGGTTATTTGTGCTTTGTGGACTTTCATATTTATCAGCCTGGACCTCCTTCTAGAGCATCAGATGACTGGAATCCTTTTAGTTCTCCACCTCCTATTTTATTATTTAAAACATTTTTTAAGTTTATTTATTTATTTTGAGAGAGACAGAGACAGTGCAAGTGGGAGAGGATCAGAGAGAGAGGGAGAGAGAGAATCCAAAGCAGGCTCTGTGATGCTAGCACAGAGCCAGATGCAGGGCTTGAACTCACGAGTTGTGAGATCATGACCTGAACCTAAACCAAGACTCAGATGCTTTACCAGCTGAGCCACCCAGACACCCCTCCAGTTCCTATTTTGAATCTGACTTCTTCAGTCTAGCCTTATCTGATACCTTAGCACAGTCGGAGTCCACCCAGGATAATGAAACCACTCCTAAGTATTTAAAACAGGAAATTTAACAGATAGTATGGGCCACCTATGTGGTGGAAGTGCTGAGAGGCCAAATAGGAGATTGTAAAACAACCCGGAGATTCACAACTACAGAAAGCCACAACCAACCTTGGGCTGGAGGGACAAAAAGAGAAAGCAGTTTCCCTGAAGTCCGGGACCACAGCATAAGCTAGAACCACATTGGACATGACTAGTGAGAGCCAGGGTGGAGATGTAGCTTCCACTGAAGACATTATCCAGTGCAGGGAAAGAAGGGAGAAATGCACGGATTGAAGTGCTCCAGTCTCATGTCGGTGATTTCATTGATCAAGCTGCCCAGCCATAAGTTAACTAACATAAAAGCCTGTGGACTGTGACCTGCCAAGGTCAGCCCCACTGTGGTGTAGAGCAGAGCAGGACACTGAAGAGAAGTTAATCTGAATGGAATCAGATGGAGGATAGTCGTATTTCCCAACTGAAAGTAGACCCCTTGCCCAGACAAGTCTTATCCAATCATTCTGTTTTCACCACAGCACATTTCATTATCCCATTGTTGCTGGCTTGTTTTTATTTTATTTATTTATTTTTTAGTCTCTCTTTAGGTCATAGCCAATACGGCATCTGTCATATATCACGTGCTAATGAAGATAAAGGGCAAACAATTTCCTCTATAAGATCATTGTAGAAAAGTTACATAAAGGATCACTTTAATCATTTTCTAAGTTTATGCACAGTGTCACCTGAAATCAAAGCTGAGTTATTCATTCAATCAATAGCAGATACACATTTCTTGTAGATTCTCTACTTTGGGGTGGGGGAGGGTGACATCTCTAGTATTATATTTTACTGAAGAGATGACTATGTACTTTTTAAAAATAAGTACCTCTTGATTCAGTCTTAAGAGTTTAGTTTTTGTTTCCTTAGCCAACATTCTTCTTTAAGGAAAACTTTACTGAAATAGGTGTAATGTCTCTAAAATATTATAGGATGTTTTTGTTTACAGGTAAATTTTTTCAAAATTTAAAAATGCTAAGAAAGATTTAACTATCTAAAAATTACAGAGTGCCTCCTTTATCTTCAAGTCACCAATTTCTACAATTAGTGATAAATACATTGTATCCATGCTGTTTATAATATGACAGTCTTTAGTACTAAGTACTTTAGTATAAGTACTAAGTACTTTAGTACTTTAGTATAATATGAGGTCTTTAGTACTAAGACCTCAAAGCACTGTGACATAGTTTAGCATTACCAGTCTCCTACTTTCAATTGAGAAACATGAGATTCAGGAATACCAAGAAGTTTCTCTCAGAATTGGAGCATCAGAGGACCAAAAGAATCTTAACAAGATAATCAAATACACTCCCTTTTCTGCCAAGGTATGCATTGAATTATTGGGCTAAAACAGGATTACATCTAAATCCACATTCGTTAAGAGCTCTTGGGGAAGGAGATTGTAATGACCCCATTCTAATAGCGTTTACTGTTCATAAATGTTTCCTGATATTTATTCTATCTCCCTCACACAATAGTTTCAGCTTATTTGATTTCACTCCTTCCTGACCTTCCATAATTCCTCAGTTTTGCATTGCCTTTTAAGTTTTTCGTACACAAAAATCTCATCTCTGTAACAAGAGCATCAGTAAGAATTAAACTGCTTTACATTGTTTCAGTTAACCCTGGAGTCCAGGTTCAGGGATCTGTCAACTAGCTGATGGACTAGTTGATGGGCCTTTTGTAAATTTAGAAGTTCTATAGCCATGAAAGCATTTAGGAATGTCAGATTCCATTCACTTTCAAATGGCAGTTTGGTCAATTGCATCAATTGTAAATGCATTACAACTGAACAGTAATGTAGTACTTTCTCATGCCTGACATTGTCATTCATACCAACACATAGAAATAAATAGACCTAGAAATACTCAAACACCTAGTTAAATGATAATGATAAAGATTGTAATTTTAGAACCTCTTTTACGTGGAGAAACTTAATGAGTGAACGAGTGATATGCAATGAAATCTACATGATATTGGGGGCAAAAGAGATTTAATAACAAGATAAGAATCACAAGAAAACAACACCAGCCAACCTTTACTGAGTACCTGTTAGGTGACAAATAACCTTCTAAATCTCTTTATATTTATTCACTTAGTTAATCCTCACAATAGCTCCACAGGTTGGCACTATGATTATCCTATTCTAAAAAAAGGAAAGCTGATGTATAGAAATGCTAAATGTCCAAGAGTATGCAATTGGTAAATTGCAATGCTGACGTTCAAATCCAGTCTCCTACTTACAGCTTCCGTGGCTGAGGGGAAGGGAACTTTAATAGGAAGTGTCCAGGAAATGGCATATGGTGGTTCTGGTTTCAGTTCTCACTCCAAGAAGAAGTGACTGTTGCTTGCCACAGCAGACAGAAGACCACTCTTCCCCCAGAGGAAACACAGCTGCCAGAGAGAAGGCACATACAGGCATAGAATCTAGTGCAGCAAAGCCATGGTCAGAATTTGAGAACCTACTGGAGGGAAGCAGAACTTTATGAAGCACTTGACCAATAAAGATGAGTAAAGATGATGCTTAGAGCTAATTATAGCATGAGTAGTGACCTAGATTTAGAAATAAGGACTCTGAAGCAAGAAATGGACACTTCAGGCCAAACAAGAATCATGTTGAACAGACCACTGAGTACACACAGATCAGACAAGATTGGATCTGTTTCCATAGCCCCTAGCTTACACAGATGAAGTCTATGACTAGGGGCTCAGTAGGACATATTGGTGGCCTTCTACAGATCATTGTTTATAATTAGGAAACTGAAGGACATACAATTTCTATATGAGGATGTGGATGTAATCATTCTCACTAAAGCCTTTCATTATCTTACAAAAGTTCCCAGACCAGGGGCACCTGGGTAGCTCAGCTGGGTGAGTGTCTGACTCTTGGTTTTGGTTCAGGTCATGATCTCACAGTTTGAAGGACTGAACCTTGTGTTGGGCTCTGTGCAGACAGTGTGGAGCACTGCTTGGGATTCTCTCTCTCTTCCTCTCTTTCTCTGTTTCAGTCCCTCCCCCACTTGTGCTTTCTCTTTCTCGAAATAAATAAAAATAAACTAAAAAAAAAAAAAAAGACCAAAGAATCCTTTTATCTCTATTTGTAGATATTGCCAAATATGAGCTCCTAGGTGGGAGAGTAAAGTGTTGACAAAGTTTAGGTGCTCCATGCTATGGATACAGGGTGTGTGTGTCAGTATTACCAGCTGGTGTTACATTGAAAAGGCAAGTTTCAATAATTTTTCTAGCTATTAAGTAAATACACATATATGCACACGTATATTACTATACACACACTCACTTACATTTCTCTAATGCACTGCCTTGTCCCCTTCCAGTCTCCTCAACTGATTGTCAAAATCTCTTTGTGATACTGCCCCATCATACTGAATGCATATTGAGTTGTTTAAATTTTCCATTGTGTTCTGCAGGCACAAAATCACACCACATCCCTTCACCACTCCTACCCCAAACTTGTTCTTGCTGCTTCAATCAATAATGAATTTCCAACTTCTGCTTTATACAAATTCAGTTACTCTTCAAGGCACAAATCAGGTGCTATTTCCTCAGGTAATATTTTCTACTATTCCTGATCATTCTCATCTTTATTTTCCTTTAGTACTTCTTAGGAATGCCATTTTGATATTCAGTCACATGGTGCCCCATACATTGTTGTGTTTCGTGTGTGTATGACTTGTCTGAAAACTCAGTCATATGCTTCTTGGACTTAGGGACTGACTTAAATTTCTTGTCCTTGCACATCTCCTAGGACAATGGCAGGCAGAAAGCTGATTCTCAATGCACAATTGTTTGTGATAAAATGAATTGAAAGCACTTAATTGTTTTACTTCAGACTTACTGACGTCAATAAATGAATTATTTTGGAAAGATTGTTATCCCTCCGTGGATTCCAGGAGGACCTGTGCAGCACAAAACTCTACCAGAGTCAGAGCTCCCTTTAAATCCATTGCACATTCAATGAGATAGATTATGTCCTCTTCTCTCTATGTGCTTTCTAATCTGGGTAATTTATGCATCACTAATGTTGGACGTAAAAGCATTTCATCAGAAGACAAATGGAGGGGAAAGTTCTATTACTATAGAAGCAAGCATGCAATTATATGTGCACAAACATATTCTTATGATAGTCCTGAAGTTGTCTTTTCTCCCATGGATGGTTTTGTCAGCTTAAGTCCTCTATGTCCAGAGATTGGTAAAATTCTGTTTTATTGGCATTGGTATTTGGACAAGCAGTTGTTGGATGGACTAATGAGAAATAGTGAACCTAAAATATAAAATTTATCTGAGAAGCTGAATTCAGTAATCATATGCCATAGTGATATGCCCCAGTTTCAAACATTTTAATCCATTTTGTGGATCCATCAGTTACATGCAGTTACCTAAAACCGTCTTCAACTAATTTGTGCTTTTGGCCTTAACCACCTCCCGGAATTATAACTTTAATAATACTAATAATACTAACAGTTAACATTTAGGAAATACTTGTTAGAGGCCCACAGTTATTTCAATTAATCCTCACAATAACGCTATGAAGAATGTACTATTATTACTCTTCACTAGAGATGAGGAAATTGAAGCTTAGCAAGGTCAAGTTGCTTCACTTAGGGCACACAGTTAATAAGTGGTGGAACCAGCTGGTTGAGCATCTGACTCCAGCTCTTGTCATGATCCCACCATTCCTGAGTTTGAGCCTGCCTTGGCTCATTGCTGTCAGCGCAGAGCCTACTTTGGATTCTCTGTCCACACACCCTCTCACTTTGCACTTTCTCTGCTTGTGCTCTCTTTCTCTCTCAAAAATAAAAATACACATTAAAAAAAAATAAGTGGTAGAATCAGGACTAAGTGTTCTTCTGACCCTTTAAGGTCTGCTAACTCGATCCTTGCCTTACTCAGTACCAACATCACCTGGGAGGTTGTTTGAGATGCACAATTTTAGGCTCCATCCAGACCTACTGAACTATCATTGGGATTTTAACAACTTCCCAATCGATTCCAATGCACATTAAAGTTTGAGAAATGTCTATTCATGTCTCCTGCTCATCTTTAATTTGATCATTTTGGGGGATTTTTTGGTGTTCAGTTGTGTAACTGAACTGTAACTTTATATATTTTGGATACTAACGCTTTACCGAATATGCCATTAGTAAATATCTTCCTCCATTCAGTAGGCTTTCTTTTTGTTTTATTGATAGTTTTATTTGCTGTGCAAAAGCTTTTTATTCTGAAGTAGTCCCAATAGTTTATTTTGCTTTTGTTTCCCTTGCCTCAGGAGAAATATCTAGAAAAATGTTGCTATGCCCGATGCCAGAGAAATTAATGCCTATGCTCTCTTCTAGAGTTTTTATGCTTTTAGGTCTCACAGTTAGGTCCTTAATCTGCTTTGAGTTTATTCTTGCATATGGTGTAAAGGTAGTCCAGTTTCATTCTTTTTGAGGTAGTTGTCTAGTTTTCTCAACACCATATGTCAAAGAGACTTTTTCCCACTGCCTATTCTTGCCTCTTTGTCAAAGGGAGGATGGGTGAACTAGGTGAAAGGGATTAAGAGCACACTTACTGTGATGAGCACTGAGTAGTATATAGAATCGTTGAATCATTATATTGCACACCCGAATCTAGTATAACATTGTATGTAACTGCAGTGGAATTAAAAACAGAAAAGTTTGAGAAGCACTGCTTTAATACACTTGGTTAAAATGCCTTCATTCTTCACCCCATCTCTGCTGGTCTCTATCTTCTTCTCTTATGTGTTGTAAACTTCTCTCTCAGGCTTCAGGAGGCCCCAGACTAATTTATAAATATATCTTTGGTGGTTGTTCAGACTTTAACTTTTCTTTCCTCAGCTTTCAGTATTTTATGTAAACCTTTAGGAGATTTGTTCTAATTTTCAACAAATTTCAGTCACACATGGTCTTTTTCCAGTTCCTTATGGGTTTCTCGAACAGGAACAATGCTAAAAGGAGAAAGACGTTAAAAACACTATGCCGAGATACAGATACAGTTTGTCTCTGTGCAGAGAAGGCATATTGCTCCTACAACTATTTCTCACCTGCTCAGCACTGTTTTGGCTTCCCCACCACTAGTTTTATTGAGATTTGATTGACATATAACTTTGTTTTAAAGCTTACAACATAATGATTTGATATATGTGTGTATTGGAAAAAGATCAGCACAATAGGTTTAGTTAACATCAATCACCATCACACCATCACATAGTTACACATTTTTATTTTTTGTGGCTTTTTAAGCAAAAATGCAGGGATACACACTGGCCAGTGTCCACAGGGAGCAATGACTACTATAGTCTTGGCTGAAAATAGGTGCTCACTAATTACATAGGAAACGAGAAAGATGGAAGCAAATGAATATTTTCTGATTTTCCTTCCTGAGCCCTAATTAGTCACTCACAACCATTCATTCCATACATTCAACTGAACCCATGAGTCCCCATTCCACCCTGGCCTCATATTACCTCCAACTCACTGAGTGACACACCATCCTCTCAGTTATGCAAACCAGGAATCCAAGAGCCTTCCTTGACACAACTCTTTTCCTTTTCTCTCTGCTCTTCTTTGTGTGAGGTCACCTTCTAGATTTCTCTCGAATCTGTCCAACCCTCCATGGCTACAATAATCCAAGTCGCCATCAGCTCCTACCTACATTATTGCAGTAGCTTCCCAGGTAGTATCTTCATCTCCTTTTGCTCCTCCCTCCCCACCCCTATTCAATAAGGAAAATAACGATTTTAAGCACAAATCTGATTATATTACCCTTTTTTGACGTAAAGTACTCAGTGGTTTCCCTTTGACCTTAAGATGAAAAACAGAACTCCCTGATTGCTCTTAGGGGACCTCTCTCTTGCTGCTTAGATCTTTGTCCCATCTTGCACAAATGACTCCACTTTTTTTTTTTTTTTTTTTAGAAAGTGCCTGTATGCTTGATCTGGGGAAGAACAGGGTAACAGAGAGAGAGAGAGAGAGAGAGAGAGAGAGAGAGAGAGAGAGAGAGATTCTTAAGCAGGCCCAGACATAGGGCTCTATCTCAGGACTGTGGGATCAGGACCTGAGCCTAAATCAAGAATCAGACACTTAACCAACTGAATCACCAGGTGTTCCCGACTCTATTCTTTCTTTATGACAATGACAGCCAATTGTCCTGTCTCTCCTCATGTGAGCCATCCTTCCTACCTTGCACATGTATTCCCTGGCATAATCTTCCCTCCCTTCTTTCCTCGGTGAGCATCCTTCAGAAGTCAGCTTCATTTAGGGGTTCTCTTCTCTGACAACTCTACATCATATCCTTCTACTGTACACTCTCCTTTATTCACTCACTTATTCATTAGTCCAAGTAATTCAGTAAGTATCCATTGAGCAATTCCTCTATGCCGGACACTTATGTGCTAGGTACTTGAGAGACAGCAGTCCTAAAGCATGCATATGGTTCTTGATTTCATTGTCCAAAGTAGAAATCAGGGCACAAATCTCTCCTTTAGCAGGACTTATTACAGGCACAACTTGACAGTTTTATTATTAATTTTATCTGTTTCCTACATAGGCTATAAGTTTTATGCAGGCAAAGATTTTCCCCCATTGCTTTATTTCTAGTACCTGGCATATAATAGGGACACAATAAATGTGTATTGATTAAATGAATTTTAGATATTTAGACCTTAATACTCACATTAAAATTTATCTGCCACGTATAGACTTTTTAGGTCTTAAAAATATTTATTTTCTTCTCAGTCTTGTCATTTCACAAACCATGGTGTATTATCAGTCATAAAAATGGATTTTTTAGGAATTTATTCCAGAATATTTATTTATTGCTTACTGATCAATCCTTGCTCATTCCTGTCTATAATCTCTCCAGATATTAAATGACAATACCTTTTTCGGTAAAGACTCTTGAAGTATCTGGAAACATTATGTCTTGCTTAGTAGTGCCCATTTATTAACCACATTGAGCCTTCTATTTTTAAGCCTTATTCAGCTTCTGATTCACATCTAAACCCTGTGCCCTACCCCACAGTGACTCAAGTTCTAAAACAGATTCTATAATGGCTTTCAAAAATCTAAACATATTACACACATATTACTTGTTCTTCTCTTTCCTTTTCTTGAAAAAATAGAATTTCTCCATTTGTGTTCAAAGGGTTCCCTGGTCAAAAACTACTGGGAAGTAATGGCTTAACCCCAGCAAAACAAGTTTCCTGCTGGAGCGTTTTCAAAGCCCTCAACCTATTAGTTCACACTGAACCTCCAAGTGTGTGTTTGTTGAAGGGCAGTGGGGTGTATTACATACTCAGAAGGCTAGCTTTTTCAAACACACTTGATAGGGGGACTCCTTTCTCCAAGACCATTAGTCTGAGCACTGTGGGAAACATCACTTTTAAACCTCCCTGATTCTGAGGGGCACCTGGGTGGCTCCGTTGGCAACGCAAAACCTGCTTGGGATTTTTTTCTCTCCCTCTCTCTCTGCCCCTCCCCCACTCGTGCTCTTGCACACCCACAGAGCACGAGCTGTCTCTCTCCTTCTTAAAATAAATAAGCTTAAGAAAAAAAGCTCCCTAATTCTAGATGTGGAATAAAATGTCAATAGTTCACTGTTATTATTTTAAAATGAACTGTTTTAGTTTTTCCTGGAAGTCAACTGACTCCTGAAAATACATGTGTCCAATTCAACTTCAAGTGGTTCAAAGGATTATTGAACATCTGTTATCTGACTATGTAGTGCTGGCCACTCTCTGGACCAAGAAAACTACAGTAACATCTCTGCTCCTATGGGGTGTGGACGAGGAGATAGTTGGGACTGAGTCCTTATTATGTGCCAGGCCTACTACAAGTGCCAAAGCACGTGTCTCTAAATGTGGAAACTGTTATTCTTGAAGATACGACAAGGGATGTTCAGGGTCACAGAGCGAGCTGTGAGAGACCTGGGAATCAGATTAAGGGCCTTTTGCTTCCAAAACCTGATTCCCTTTCTCTGGCCATATTTACATACACTCTTTTGGAGAAACTCATTAAAATAATGTGAATAGAATCTAAATAAATGACTGAAGTCCTACGGAAACATCAGAACTACACTGGGTTTTCACCCAGAACCCAGCTTGGAGAGCGTGTTTCCGGAGAAATATGTAGCTGACAAGTCCTCTGCTTCCACTGCTCAGTCTCCTTTAAGTAAATTGTGAAATTTCTGTAAATACAGAAGTAGAACTACTTCTCAGCAGAAATGTATAACTTGTGTTTGTGGTTTACATTGGTGGCAGATGTGATTTCCTTCATAAAATCTTAGAACTGGAAGGAAGTAAAGAGATTGTCATAAGGTCCCACTCATGCACAACTAGGGTAGTTGAAGCCTACACAGAATTAATGATTGGTCCAGAACTATGTCAGAAATAATAATACAAATAAATATTAATGATGATGCCAAAACGGTAACTCTTGTATGTTGAAAATCTACCAGATGATACGGCCTTTGTAATATACTCATTGTGTATTATATACGGTCTCTGTTTTCAGATGGCATGTCTGAGGCTCACATACATTAAGCAACTCACACAAAGCCACAGTTAATAGCAGGTAGCAGTTTAAATAGTTTGACCCCAGGGTTTATGTCCTTTCCACCATGCTGTTCCCTGTCTCTATGCTGTGGGCTCATCAAGACAAACAAGAAAGAAGTGATTCAGTCTAATTTTCTTCAAACCTGAATCAGATAAGAAAATTGGGGAGCCCAAGAAAACCTTAAAATCACATCCTTTACATGAGGTATGATTGAAGAACAATGGGTTTGAGTTTTTAAAAAATATGTCAAATGTCATTGTTCCAAAGTGAGGGGTACATACCCATTCTTTTCACATACCCATTGTAAGAGGATGGATTTATTTTAGTGGTGGTTGTAGCCTGAAACACTTTTGGAATTCCTTTTTATGTGATTAATTTTGTAACCTGCAGTATGTTTTGTTTAGTTTCTTATTTGTAAGATTCTCACATAAAAATTTTTATTATTGAAATGTGGTTGATATATACTGTTATATCTAATTTAAGGTGCACAACATAGTGATTAGACAATTCTACACATTACACAAGGCTTTCCACAGTAAATAATAGTTATCACCTATCACCACATGACATTTTTATAATATTATTCACTATATTCCTTATCCTGTACTTTTACAGTATTTTTTAAATAACATCATTACTGGAAAATATTTTTATTTGAGAGTAGATTTAATTTTTCCCATTGTTTGGCATCTAGCTTGGTGAATAAGTAGGGATCAGACTGCATGATAATGGTCAATATCATATAATGAGACTTTCTATATGGACTCAGAAACTCTTATCTAGAGTTAAGCTCGGTCCCTTGGATTAAAAGTGGTGTCAGTGAAATCTAAGACTCTTTCACATCTGTATGGAATCTGATAGAGTTTCTACACCTAACCAGTATGTACTGTATGAAGTAATTCAAAATGGCTACATATAAACATAAAACTTCTTTATTATTCTTTATTTCAAATGAGTATGGGATTATGATGATAGATATACACTGAATTATTTTTCATGGCCCAATGATTTCTTTATTTTGAAATCTTACCTATCATTTTCTTAAAGGCCCAGCTATGTCCCACTTGGCTCAAGACGACGCCTTACCAAAAAAGAGTCTCTGAACCATTATAACATTTGCTATCTTCTCCAGTTTCTTAGAATCTAATCAAGTATTACACTGTATTTTTATTTTACCTTTCATGATGTCTGTCTTATTTTCTCATAAAGACTATAATATTTTTTTAACTTTTTAAATGTTTTTTTTTTTTTTTAGTTTATTTTTGACCAAGAGAGAGACAGAGCATGAGCGAGGGAGGGACAGAGAGAGAGGGAGACACAGAATCTGAAGCAGACTCCAGGCTCTGAACTGTTAACACAGAGCCCGATGTCGGCCTCGAACTCATGAATCGAGAGATCATGACCTGAGCTGAAGTAGGCTGCTTAACTGACTGAACCACCCAAGCACCCGTATAATAATTTTAAGGAAATAAGAAAACAATTTTTAAAATTCTTCTGTATTCTTTTTACGTTTTGTTTTGTTTTGCTTGTTCCTGTGGTGGCCGCATTATAAAATGAGTGCTCTTAAGATGCAATTCTTCCTTCAATCGCTTCCTCATTTTTGTTTATCTGCTCTCTATGAGTTCAAACTGAGTTCCTAAAAAATGGTCAATTGTTCAGTATCTTCTTCCCTTTGATGTTACTCACTCTAATCTACTTTTCCTAGAAAGTTCTGTTTACCAACACTTTTCCTTTATATGTCCAAGTGCAAAGTTGAGCTGTTTTCAAGTGTTTTAAGTTGATGTAGGCAATCTTCATCACTAATTTAGGGTCAGTCTCCTATAGAAAGTTTGGATATTCAAAAGTAGAAAAGTTTTCTGGGATAAATAAAATTTCTATTCTACAGGGTTAGAAGACAAGTCTTTCTTGAGTTAATGGACTAAGAATTGTCTGCCACCAACCTCTGTTGTTGCTGTTTGATAAGACTAAGGTCAAATCAAAGTTCTTTATTGAATTGTGTTTGTACAACACCTACTCTGCCCAAGTCATGCAGATTTTCTACTTTCAGCAGTGATAGGTTAGCTCATAGTTATAATTCCTTTCTGAGACAGCCTCAGAACAAAATGAGGCAGTATGGGTCAGCACCCAAATCAGAGAGTTTAAAATCTATCTATTCCAGGCAAAGGAAGTCAGTGGTGAGTGAGAAGTAGACTTCTCTGCCAGTGGATAAGCCTCCTCCCTGAAAAGGAAATGTTCTTGGTCACAGAAGGACTGGTGAAAAATGCAGAGGGTGCCTTTCTACTTTTGCCATCATAGAGGAAGAGTGAATTGAGAGGCCTACAAAACCACAAAGGGTAAAATATTGCTGGTCAATGGAAATAGACACATTTGGAAATCAGGAAGTTGATCTGCTCCAGAAGTGGTGTCAGTGGTTGGCACCCTAGCACTAGAGGTCCCTTGGGAGAGGAGGGTAGTCTTTAATGGTTACTAATGAGAATCTTCAGAAGCGTTAGTCCATGGGGCTAGACTAGAAAAGTGGGGTGATGAACTATTGTAGGGCTCTAGAATTCCATCTGTAATGGGTCTCAGTTTTTAAAAACCTGATAATTTTATATTCTTCCCGGCTCACAGTAATGCATGGCATGAACATTTGCAGGGCATATCCAGTAAGGAATTCCAAAATCTTAACACAGTTTTGTCAAAGCAGTCTCATTATCTTGTGAATCTGACAGAGAAAAGCCATATGGAAACCAAACTTGGATTGTTCTACATCAAGCAAACTCAAGGTAATATTCTCAGTAAGAAAGAAAACAATCTGAAGTAAATGGTATGACCTAGTAGATGACTCATTTTTAACAAGCCAAAACATGACACCAGAGCTGTTCCTAGGAGTTTGGATGGTCAAATGAAGTGATTTCCACAAGGTACTCTTACAATACAGATTTCTGCTCCTTATTACCACATCACTACCAACAATCGCATCCTTCACCTACTCCCATCCCTAAAGACTCTGACTCAGTCCTTCAGTGTTTAGGAATCTTGTTTTCAACAAACATTTAAACATCCATGTTTGGGAGCCCCAGGTCAAGGAAACGAACAAATTAGGATAATTTCTGCCACTGGCTTTCCATTATGACTGCATATTGAATCACTTGGGGAGCCTTAAAAAATGCCAGCGTTTGGGGTGGGGAGGTCCTCTCCCAAAGATTCTGTTGACCTTCCTTAGGGTATTGCTTGGCTGTGGTAGCAGCAGGAATGGGAGAGTCTGACACACAAGCTCTATTGCCCCAAATATTTGAATTTCTTTTGCAATCTCATATATACATATATTATTTTTTAAAGAGTGCACCTGCCAAAAGGTAGAGATGGTGAGAAGAACTCTTCACAATACATGGAAGATCTTCTAAACCCAAAAGGCAGTCCAAGAATAAGACGACTGAACAAAGATTCTCAGTTGTCCTAAGAGAAAAGGCAATAGAAAACTTCTGGAAGCTGCAGGGCAATTTTTGTCTGAAGCTATTCTGTTGTTCCCGGACAGGCTCTGGTTTTTGACTCATTTGACTAAAATCTACTGTGTTTCCGTGCAGACTGAGCAGACATCATAATTCCAATTAAATCTGGATTTAAATTTAATTTGCAATTTTATTCTGCAATTGAAGCATTTGCATCTTTTGTATTACACGAGTCTTTGAGATCCTGGTTTCTGCCAACCTCATGACTACCTAGTCCCTCAACGTTCTATTTAACCCATCAGAGTACATGCTGATAGCCTGAAGAGTGTAAACCCTGCTTATACCACTGGCTACTGGACCAAACCCCATATTAAAATGGACATCCTAGACTGTTCCTAAATGGTTATGCCATTCTCTGTATATGCCTTTTATTTGTCTTGTCTGGACCTAAGTAATGACTAGATGGGGACTTAAAAATGATAAATATTTTGGTTAGCCTTTTTAGTAAGAGTTCTAAGACATAACTATTTTAGAGTACAAGAGGAATTTCTTGTTGTCAGAAGCCTGCAGAACTCATGTTGTGAATGAAGTAGTTAGAACAGACTTCTTTTGACAAACAAAACCATTACAAGTGTTTTAGGAAAGGGAGGGTATGGGAAGGGAAGGCGATATTCAAGCATCCCAAAATAGCTGGTTTATTACTACAGGAAAAAGATAAGACGAAGGCAGATTAGTCACATTTCCTTATTTGTTATTGTACCAAAATTATCCCGTGAATTGCAATGTCATTTTGCATTGCTATTGAGACTTCTTAAATGCATCAAATTACTGAGACTGGAGTAGAAGAAAAAAATTGCTTAAATCAAAGCACAAGTCTTCACAACAGGGAGATAACAGTGAGTGACTAGGCTCATTAATTTGTATTTGCTTTGCTTTGCTTTCTTTCTCTCTCTCTTTTTTCTTTTTTCTTTTGGCAACAAGTCCAGCACTGTTCCTTTAAGCTATCTGGTTCACTGCATAGCTGGTAATAAAACCGAGTCTTGGCCATATTAGCTTGCTTCAACCTTGTTTGCAAGTCATATGCATATGCAGATTTGCTTTAGATCTTCTTGGTCTGCAATTAAGATTCTCACTTGCTAATAACTCTTTCAACATATGTTTATTAATTCTCTACTTTGTGCCATGCACCACTCTGATTTATCACCTTGGCTTATGTCACTTCATGTCATAGGAGTGACTCATTTTCAACAGTGAGGCTTCCAGCTTCCATTTTGTTTCTTTATAATAATAAATATTATTTTTGCCTATATATAATTATAATATATTATTATTTGCCCATAATAATAAAGAATAACAACAGAAGCTTTTTGGCATGTACCTTGTGCAATGCACCATTTCAAATGCTTAATATATATTTTTTATCCTCGTGAGGACCACATGAAGAAAGCTTCATTATTATCTCCATTTTCTAGAAAAGAAAATTGAGGTATGGTTTAGACTGTAAATAATTAAATAATGTCTCTGAAGACAGCACAGCTTGTAAGTGGTAGAACTTGGTTTTGAACGTGGGCCATCTGACACCCGAGGCTGTGTTTCTAATCACCATGGAATTTCTTGCTGTGTCTTTAAACCCTCCATTAGTGGGCAAATCTCTGGCCTTCGCTTTGACTTAGCCCTCCATGATAATGCTTCTACCTGGCTTTTTTCACTCTCAAACAGAACTCAGAAAGGACACTTGAAACTGAAGACCTGCCCACTGCATACTTTTGGCATTAGTTATAAACAGAATTCCTTTAGATAAAGTAAATTTTTTTCTAAGGTGGTATTTTTAAAATAGTATTAGAGCATCTGCCTTTCCCCCAATGAAGGCTATATTTTCTTTATTATAAAGATATATATCCTCATCCTAGTTAATTCGAAGATTATTTGTTTCTCTAGTGTCAAGTGTTTTATAAATATGAGGTCTTTCTGTGTACTTGATTTTTCTTGGCTAATGTTTAGCATAATCATTTACACATTAAAAGAAGTAAAAGTTTTAAGTCAAGGTCAAAACCTTTGGTAGACTGTGCAGTTAGACAGTTCCATTTGTGGCCAAAGTCAGGTTGTTCAGCTCATAATCCAAAGATGGCACATGAGTCAGTATCAAATGACACATGAACCATTTGTTATTGCCACTCATTTCTTTCCTGACACCCTGATTTTTCATGGACCTTCTCTTAGATTTACAAGGTTCCTTGTCTTCCACTCATGAAATTATACTAATTCCCTCTCTGTTTCCTATCTTTTGACTTGAGAGACCTATTGGGATGTAAATGAATGATTAAAAAGTTCTAAGTAGCAAAATACACCAAATAGAAAGTCTTTTCCAACATCTTAAAGCCACAAATAGTTTCACAATATCCAGAAAATGGTCACATAAATCATCTATAAAGAGAAAGAAAATGAAGACTTTAGACTTAATGAAGGAAGCAATGAGTGCTGTTGTGATGTATGTGTTGGTAGAGAATATTTTCGAAGACTGTAAGAATTCCTGAGACCTTGTTGGGAAATAGTAGGATGGAAGGAGGTAGGATCCTTCAAATACCACCTCCATATCCTCCTATCACACACAAATAGTTTGACATGCTACCAGTTGCCAGGGAAATTGTACACACAGACAGACACACATGCACACACACACACACACACACACACACACACGCACACACACGCACACACACGCACACACGACACCACACCCCCTATGTATGCCTCAACTGTCTTCTCCTTCTCTTCAGCAAGGTCTGCCGCCTCTTTCCCTTTCCAAAATAGGCAAAGAACAGGCTTTCCCTTTCTTATGAAAGACATCTTTTGATGTGCTAATTTGACAAAATACTTTCACTTGGAAATAAGTGATGGTCTAGAAAGGAAGTCAGGAGGTGACATTGTGTTTCCAGCCTCAGTTAATTGATCTCTGGAGACAGATAAGTTGAATAATTAAAAAAATTCACTGAGATATCCAATGTGTATCTTCTGTTGATCCAACTGGCTGGACAAATGCCAAATGCCCATTTTATATTATGCTGTGAATGCCTTTTTTGTTGGTGTCGTTGTGAAAGTACTTTGTGGTTCTTGAGGGAAAGGCGCTCTGTGGTGCTATCAGCAGTTTTTCTCCTTCTGACTTGTTATGATAATAACTTTTGTTTTTACAGTCAACACTAAGAAATTCAGGATAACGTAAAACACTCTAACCTTATGACTCAATTTTTCTAGAACCATACTGACTTAAAATATTTTATTTTACCATCCCCATAAAACACTGTCGTAGAAAAGTGAAGCTGTTACAAATGCTATCTTTGGATCTGGATGGACGAAAATTTGAATCACAGCTCTGCCACCCACTAGGCTGTGTGACACTTTGAGGCCTCAATTTTTTTAAAAATGTGTTCCTTCTTCTTAGGGTTTAAATGATGATAAAATAAGACTATGCATAAAAAGCTTTAACTTAATGGTGGCTATCTAGAAAAGGCATAAAATTAGCCATTATTATTGATTGTTATTAATTATTAATTTAATTTTTTTGTGTCACACCACTTATTCTAGACTTCTTTTCATATCCAGAAACTTCCTCCAAATTATTTTTGAAATCCAATGTATTTTATTTGTGAAATATAATAACTTCATCTAAAGAGAACAGAAAATATATTAAACAGGTAATCTCCATGTGTATTTTAGATTAATATTTTGTACTTCTTTCTCAGTCACAAAGAAATGAAAAAAAATGACATATTTGAAATTCACTTTTATTTTTTCTTTGGCTATTGGTGTTTTATGAATTGCTAAGTGAAACAGTGTAGGAAAATAAAAGGAGAGGCACACAAGATAAACAACTAATTGCCTAATTGTTTCCTGAATCTCTAGATAGGACAGAACATTTCTTCCAAAGTGTTAAAATAAATACCTATTTGCTCTAATTGCAATCTTGTGACTTACTGAAAGAGAATGATTGGCCAACATCACAGAGCAGGGAACTGAATGTTTGGGGAGTACATTCCCAGAAAACGTTGGCCCAATTATTCATTGCTTACTAACGCTGCTTCCTCCAATCACTGAATCATACTGTCTATTGGCTGAGTTGTTAATTTATTTCTACTGAGCAAATATCTATTTGACTATCTGTTCTGTGATAGGCACTGTTCTAGATGTTAGGAATAAACAAATGAGCAGAACAGACCCAAATCCCTGCCCATGTGGAGATGGCAAAATTAACAGTTAAACTATGTATGATGTTACCTGATGATGCATACTATAGAGCAAATTAACTTGGGAGAAGAGGATGGGGAGGAAGGTTAGAATTTTAATGAGTGGGGATTAGCAAGGTGCTCACTGAGAAAAGGTGACGCCTGAGTCAAGACTTGGAGGAGGCAAGGGAAAGAGCCATGTGGGCGTCTGTGGATTTACACTCTGGGTAGAAGGAGCAGCATGCGTGGGATACATGCAAATTGAGAAACAAGGAGGCCTGGGGTGAGTGGAAAAAGGAGGAAGTAATGGAGTCAGGGGGAGTGTCGGTAAGTGTAGGGTCTTGCAGGCCATTCTGATGACTTTGGCTTTGGCTGGGACTAAGTTGTAAGTGTTCTTGGAGGTTTCCATACAGAGGAATGATATGATCTAACTTAAGTTTTATTGGGGTCACTCTGTGCCGTGCGGAGAATAGACAAGGATCAAGGACTGGAACAGAAAACCAGCTAGGAAGCTATTGGGATGACTGGGCAGGCTCCAGCAGAGAAGGTGGTGAGAAGTGGTCATTGCTGAAGCGAGAGCCAAGAATTGGCTGAACATAACTGGATGAGGTTTGTGAGAGAGAGAAAGCTGAGAACAACTGCAGGCTTTTTGGCCTGAGAAACTGGAAGGGTTGAGTAGACAGCATTATGTGGTTATCTGAAAAATGCAATGTCTTGGTTCCAGAAAGAAAGCTGCAAATTCAATCACTAGTAAAATCATCTCCTTTGGGCTGTACTCATTTGAAATGTGCAAATTTAATTTGAGTAGAGGCTGAGATGACACCTATCATGGCTTTGCCTGGAGATAACAGTTGGTCTCAAGAAATAAATCATATAAACCAGACTATAGAAACGGATCTTTGGACAGAAGGATGTATCAAAACGTACTAAACAGATTTGTAAGCAAGCATATTCTTCCAACTCCACTGTAGACTTAAGCAACGTTAATGGACAGGGTGGGTCCCAAGTTTGGGTATTTAAAAAATCTCCCTAAATAATTCCAATGTGCGGGTTCTCAACCCCAGGCCCGAAGTTTCTCATCGCCAGCCCTTCCACCGAATCTGCTGAGAACTACTGTATTTTGTGAAGCGAGCTGTTGTTTCAAGTGCATGTAAAGCAGTGTGGAAACGGTTTGTATGTTATAAATCATGCACTGGTTACATTTTTGCATTCCTCAGAGTGGGTTTCTGCAGGGTCTTTATCAGCATATTGGAATCAGAATGCTCCAAGAAGCTTTGAAGTCATCTGGACCCATAAACAGACTTACTAGAGTGTGCTGAGGCTGACAGACTGACCAATGTTTATTGGGGTTCCGTGAAGAAACATTCTGAGGCTGTTTCTTTGGTTAATAGAAAGTTTACAGGTTAGCAAAACTGGCCGTGGAGGCAGGAGGGAAAGTGACTTTGCACACACCACATAGCTGCCATCTTGTTCTGTTCCCTCCCTCTCATCTCAGGGCACTTTGCCCAAGGCCCCACAGACAGCCAGTGCTCCCAGTGCTGCTTCCAGAACACTCCACACACACTAGGTCGTCTGTGATACCCTAGAGAATAAATGTCCCCATACAGACAAGCACACATACTTCCATATAGGATAAAAACTTGAATATTGGAACCCCATAGCTCACAATGGGGTTTTTTTTTTACTAATCTGGACAGCTCTGAATTACTGAGATTTTACTATATTATGAAGGGCAATTTCCTCAAACCTAAAAAAAGCCTTTTTGTTGTTTTTATTTGTTTTTCCCTTTCATTTCATTTTGTTTTTAAAAAATTTTATGATTTGGCATGAAGTGGAAACAATGAAATAACTGTATTTTATAGACTACAGTGGAGTAGATTTATAGCTAACACTATGATCTACAAAAACTGGCATAAAGAATTTTTTCCTTCTGCCTCCAGGGCCGTGGAATGTAAAGGAAGTGGCTGAACAGCAGCTGCAAACAATTACTAAGCATTTTCAATGGTCTTGTGAAATGCCGTGAATTCAGAGCATCACTTCAGAAGCCTGGATTTGCACCCCTCTGAAGAAGTGCATCACCATTGGCCAAATCCATATTATGCTCCTCCTTGGCAAAGTTTATGGATCAGACTTTAAATTTTTTTTAATGTTTATTTATTTTTGAGAGAGAGGAGAGAGAGAGAGCCTGGATGAGTGGGGAAGGGAAGAGGGAACACAAAATCGGAAGCAGGCTCTAGGTTTTGAGCTGTCACCACAGAACCCAATGTGGGGCTTGAACTCATGAACCACGAGATTGTGACCTGAGCTGAAGTCAGACACTTAACAGACTAAGGCACCAAGGCACCCCTATGGATCAGACTTTTATTAAGGTTCTGTCTTCTAACACCCTGACATAAAGAGTTTCTCTAGCTTTTTCTTCTTGACCTTTCGATCCTTGCTTTGCTTTCGTTCTATCTTGTAGAATGTATTTCTTACAATTCTTTGGTTTTAGCACATCACAATACATCAGTGCAGAAACTGGCTGGTAGAGGGTAACTCCTTTCTGCACGTGCAGGAGGAAATTTTCTTTTCGTCCTGTCCAACACAAGTGAGCTAATCATGAAATGCTGCCTGTATGAACTTTCCTATTACTGCACTGGGGATTTCTTTCTGAGTTTTAGTGGACAAGAAAAGAGACTTTTCTGAAGAAACTTAACTCCGACTAACCTGTGGAATCCTCCACCAAAAATGTCACTCAAATGTGCAGAGTAAGCTATGGTTGCCATCATCAACTTTAACCTGTGTTTAGAGAGAAAATGCTCTGTTGGCAATTGGTGCAAGTAATAGAAGCTGGAGCCTAGAAGAAACTTCAGTGATGTAACCCAAGATTGGAGGGGAAGACTGGATGGACTGGTGGCATTCCAGGCCTGTTTGTAACCATCACATCAGGCTCTTGATTACACAGTGGCTCCAAATCACATCATGGAGACCGGAGAGGGTCAGCAATAATATGGGCTCATTGAGTCTTTTGTTAACCATTTACCTCTCTGTCATTGCCACGGTGAAACAATAACTTTGCCCTGTAATGATTCAACCAAGGCAGGTCAGGATCTGGATGAACAGAAAACTGGCAGAGACATTAGCAAAGACACTTTGGGGATCTTTCTTCTTCCACATTTTAATGGAGTAAATAATTGGATGAAATAAACATACACTCAGGTATCCTATGTGTAGGAAATAGGTCAGATAAGGGATGGCTTTGTTGGTTCCTAGAAGGAAGGGGCTGATGTTGTGTGTTCTAGTCTATCTGGCAAGATATGGTAACAGTCTCCCCTTCTGAATTTACAACATGAGGAGTGGGAAAAGGAAATGAGCTGACCTCGCCCCCCACCTCTCTGCCCTGACGTCTTGCCCACTTGGCATAGATGCTCTTATCCAAATTCAGGAACAGGTTGAAGCTCTGGAAACCTTGTTGCTTCAGTGCTGGGTCATTTCAGATCTCAGGGTGAATTTCATGTTTAGGAAAATGACTTATGTGCATTTCCTTCTCTTTGTGAGTCCAAAGCAAAATAAAATTTTCTGATAGTCTGTCCATGAGTATGGAAAATATTCATGAGAATGTCATATAGCAAGCTTGAGAAGAAATGTCACAGCTGAAGTTTGGGATGCAACTGAGAAAATGAAATAAAAGTATCTGAAGAAGATAATGAAAAAACACATAGTTATAAGTCTAGGTTTAGGATTAGACAAAAGTATCATTATAACTTTGGGATGAATTATTAGGAAATACAAACATCATAAATTGTGAACATCTGAAGCAAAGTTTCAGTTGTTGTTTGGTCCCTCTACTCAGCACTCTCCCCCATACCATCAGTATTCTTACTAACAAAAGCTGTGTTTGTCTACCTGTGGTATTACTTTCCCGTGTACCATGACAGAGCCATCACCTTCATATGCCCGCTGACTGGTAGGACTGCACTAAAAGATGAAAACATTCTCACATCAGGATTTTTGATAATGAATGACCTCTGGATTGACTTACTTGTTTTTTGGGGTGGTTCATATTTTTAAATAAAGAGGCCTAATCCTTGTAAGGAGAAAATGAAGCATCTGTCCTATATTCATAGATATTATAAAGACTGATAGGAGATGAATAAAAAATTGGAGAAGTAGAAGTCCTACAACTGCTGAGATTTACAGAGAACCCATTCCAAACTGGAACCATTTACGCTCAAGTAGCTGAGACTGAGGATGCTGCATTGTTACTAAAAGATCTGAAGTTATACACGTATCTAAGTCTCTTCCCTTTTCTATCTTGTAAGGAGATAGGATAGATAAAATTAAAACACAGAGGAATTAGGAAAACTATGCAATAGATTACAGAGAAAATAAGAAAAAAAGAAATAATGAACTGAGGCTGACTTAAATATTCAGATGTGTTCATTGTACATAGGAATTAAAGAGAGTGAGTCATTCCTTTCCAAAGACCCATTCAACTGGTTTTTTGGCTTCCTTATCAGCTTTACAGATATTTTCAGAGAAGTTACTTATTATATTAATATTTATAATATGTTTAACTATTTTCACCAAGGTCGCTCTTTAATCTCAATATAGTTTTACTTGTAGAGCCAGTTTGGATCTCTGAATTCCTTCCCAAGGAAAGTAAAAGTAAAGCAAAATAAAAGGAATGTTTTTGGTTGGTGGTTTGCCTGGTTCTGGGAAATAAATATGCTCCTAATCTTAGTAGTAGTGTTCCTAAATTTGGAATTTTCATCTGTCAGATCTTTGACTCCCAAAGGTCATTCATTCCCATTCAATCACCAAAGGTTTGATTCCTCAATATAGATTGTAATGTTCACACATCAACCTACTAGTCTTTTTAAACATTTTTTTCTTTTGAATTTAAAAATTTTAAACTGTGACACTTAAGGTCCATTAAAAAAGGACAGAAAAATATAAAACTAGCTTTAGAAAAAGTGGTTTCAAGAGAACATTCATGTCACTATCACCTAGATCAGAAATGCAAAACACAACTCACCCAGAAACCTTCTTCCTCTGCTCTGGTCTCATCTCAACACCCTCTCTCCCCTATTATCAGGACCTATATGGTATTCATTTCTTCTCTTTTTTTCTTCCCTTCCCTTCCCTTTTTCCCTTCCTTTCCCTTCTCTTCTCAGAGAGACAGAGAGAGAAAGCACATGAACAAGTGCATGGGGGAAAAGACAGAAAGAAAAGGAGAGAGAATCCTAAGCAATCTCCAAGCTCAGCACAGAGCTCAATGCAGGACTTGATCCCATGACCCTGGGATCATGACCTGAGCAAAATCATTAGTTGGACGCTCAGTTGACTGAGCCACCTAGATGCCCCTTCTTACTTTTCTTTATAGTTTTCCTGCCATTGTGTGCATCCTCAAAATAATATAGCTTTATTTATTCTGTTTTTGAACTTTGTATCAAGGGAACCATACTACAAATATTCCTTTGTGTTGGCTTCTCTTACTCAACATTGCTACTCACTCATGTTGTTAATTAGGTCTTTTATTCTCCTTGCTCTACAGTGTGTAAAGACAACCCATGCTACGGTTGGTTAGTATTTGTGTTGTTTTCAGATTGGGGCTATTATGGGCATGCTATGAGCATTCCTGTTCATGTGCCCAGGAACATGTCCCGCATTTCTGTAAGGTATATCCCTCAGAGTGTAAGTGCTAGGTCACAGTACTATATCATAAGCTTCAGCTTTACTATATGATGTTGAACTCTTTTCCAGAGTTGTCAAAATCTATATTCCTACCTCCACTGTCTCAATGCTTCTACTGTTCCACATCCTCAATATCGTTTGACGTTGTGATACTTTTTAGCTTTTGTCATCCATGTGTTACTTCATCATGGTTTTAATTTGCATTTCCTGATTGCCAAAGATGTTGAGCCTATTTTCATATGTTTATTGGCCAAGTAGTTGCCTGTTTTTGTAATATGCTTCTTGAAGTCTTTTGACCATTTTTCTATAAGATTGCCTCTTTTTCCTTACTAGTTTGTAGGAGTTCTTCACCTATTTTGAAATCTAGTGCTTTATCAGATATACACAAATAGATATGTATTCCATATCTACCTATCTGTCTATCTACCTATTTATGTATATGTATGTATGTATGTATGTTTTTTGCTTTAGAGACAAAGAGACAGAGAGAGAGTGTGTGTGTGTGTGTGCGCGCGTATACACGCATGCAGAAGAGTGGCAGAGGAAGAGGGAGAGAGCAAATCCAAGGCAGGTTCCATATCAAGCATGGAGAGCTTGACAAAGGGCTCAATCCCACGACCGTTGAGATATGACCTGAGCTGAAATCAGGAGTCTGATGCTCAGGGGCCCCGTGGTGGCTCAGTCGGTTAGGCATCTGACTTTGGCTCAGATCATTATCTCACAGCTTGTGAGTTTGAGCCCCACATTGGGCTCTCTGCAGTCAGCACAGAGCTCGCATTATGTCTTCTGTCCCCCTCTCTCTATGCCCTTCCCCTGCTTATGCTATTGCTCTTTCTCAAATAAACATTAAAAAAATGAAAAAAAAAAAAAAAAAGAATCTGATGCTCAACTGACTGATCCACTCTGGCACCCCAACATGTAATTATATATAAATTACAGATTATATATTTAATTGGAAAGACAGTATATGTAATAAATATACAATGTTATATGTTTATTAATAAATACAATAAGTATTATAGAATAAATATGTAATTAAAAGTCAATAAATAAAATTATATTTTCTTCAGAGAGGCTTAAGAGTAGGAAAGTGGGCTCTGCACCAATGTAATGATTGGTATAGATTTAGAAGACAAGATAATATTAGGAGCTTCACTGTCTCAATGTTAATAATATACTGCCTTCTTATTTACTGTTGTACTAACAAATTCAGAGCATGCAAAATCATTAGCAAAACAGTATGGAAAAACAAAAGGAGATTCTAAACCTAGCAGGGACCCTAAAGATAAATACATTCCATTAAAAAATTCATGCTGTTGATTTGAAAATGTGGCTCTGCCTAAAGACCTGAGAAGTAAAACATGGGTCTTGACTCCTCCTCCAGTGCTTTTACGAGTCACTTGTTAGGGAGAAACCTTCCTCCCATAATTCCAGTTAGCTCAAGTCTCCTCTTTGAGACTTATTCCCTAGAAACTGTTTTTAACATGTTTAGAAAAAAATCAGAGGTGGGAGGAGATGGCAGCAAATTTAGTTGTTCTGTTACTTCTTCTTTAAAAGAGGAAATATTTGGGGAGCAAATGTCCCTTATTTATTTCCTACAGAATGGTGGTTTTTCAGACTTTCCGGATCAGGCTTCCTGCCTGGAGGGTTGGGATCTTCATTCCAGAAATCTGTATTGTCGTTCAGATCCAGAATCCATCTGCGGTCTTCAGTTGCTGGGAGGCCCGGTGGCCCTGACCTATACAAGCTTCTTCCCTGCCTGGCTCCCAGGGCTCCAGGTAGTATGTTTACTCAGGGGTTTGGCATTTATGTTTGCTCTGCACATTGAGTCAAATGGAATCGTTAATGGCCACTCTGACTACTCAGTGCCAATTTCAAAGCTGGGCCCCAAAGAAGAGCAATAGGAAAAAGGAATAGAACTTGGCAGGGAGGAAGAAATCTTAGAGAAAGTGCAATTTTCAATTTTTGTTCTCATGTTATTCTTTCAGGAGCTCTTCTGTTTTTATGATGGCATTGAGAGAAGCATTTGTTGTCGTATGCTTGAGGCTTTATAAACTATATTTTATATGACATTGAAAATGAAATAGAGTAATACAATTTATTTGAAACTGGCTAATTCTCCCTAGAGTAGGGAAAGGATATGGTAACATACAAGTGAAGTCCAAACTGACCATGAAAAAATAATAAAACAATGTCATTTTAAAAAGCAAACTCGCTATTGGGACATATAAATAGGCATAAATTGGCACTTCTCTAAGTGAGGTCTGATGACCATTGGTAAGCCTACAGAATCCTCCAGGTGGCCTTTGCGCTGGTCTCTTATAATTTCAGCATTTAAATAAACCACATTTATGCTTTCTTTGTGGTCTAGAATAAATCCGTTTATAGCCCTCATTAATGTCTCTTTAAAAACAACATGTCTCAATAATTTTGGTCAGGATATGTGGTCTCTGATGTCCTGTGCCATATGGAAATGATCTGTGGGCCAGAACTATAGAAGGAGCCCCCAGAATCACATAACTGGTGGGTAAGTTAACATTTATTACATGCACAATATGTGCACCAGGTAGTCCTAGAAAAAAGGATTTATGGTCCCCAACCGCTTAGTGCCCCATCCCAATTTATACCGTAAAGGAATGAGCTCTAGAAGAATTAGGAATGGGACTTGAGTTCCTTTATTTTATAATCTTCTGAGTGTTTTTCACATTTCTTTTTCCAGAAAGCATGCATTTGTTTATTGTAAAAATCTTTGAAAAATAACATGTCATCCAAAATGAACTGTTTACGCAGTGTTAACTACCATTCGAAAGTTTACATACATTAGCTCATTCACTCTAATTCTGAAAATACTAAGTTTGGTGCTATTAGCCTCTCCACCCCTCCCCCCATTGTGTAGCTAAGGAAACTGAGGCACATGGACATAGGGTGAGGCAGGAAGCTACTAGTCTCAGGAGCAAATTTACGTGCATCAAGAAACATAGTTTGGGGTGCCTGGGTGGATCAGTTGGTTAAGTGTCCAGCTTTGGCTCAGGTCGTGACCTCGCGGTTCGTGGATTCGAGCCCTGCGTCGGGCTCTGTGCCGACAGGTCAGAGCCCAGAGCCTCCTTCAGATTATGTGTCTCCCTCTCTCTCTGACCTTCCCCTGCTCACACAGTATCTCTCTCTCTGTCTCTCTCTTTCAGAAATAAATTTTAAAAAATTTTAAAAATGTTTTAAAAAGTCAGCAAGGAGATATTTTGGTTCCAAATAAATCTGTATAAATCACTTTGAAGGCAGAGGAACCTAGGTGTGCCCTTCACCTCCTCCTAAATTCTGGGCCTTGAGAGAAATAGGTTGGCAACAGGGCTCTGACTAGCCAAGGATAAAATAAATTCTTGCAGAGCCCAAGCCAATAATCAATCTGGAAATGCCTTCCCTTCACTGTCGCTCAGTCAGAAGTGTTTTCCCTGACTTCTTGAGCACACACTCCTCTGTCCGTCCCCTGCCCAGCATTATGCCGCCTTCAAGACAGACCTTGTGTTCATTGTCGTCTGATTTCAGCTCCATGAAAGATGTTCTCATCCGGTCTTTTTGTGAAAATTTTATGCAGTGATTCTCTTCAGAGCTTGTTCATCATGGATTTTTTTGCATTAATTTTTGTAGTTTTAAATGTTGCCTTCAAAGATCATCATGCAATTAATGAGTGATGGAGTCAGGATTTAATCTCAAAGGTATGAGTCCAGAGTCCCACACTCAGGTGAGACTTTCTACTGACTTGAGGATTTTATATTGGGGAGAAAAATCAGCAATACAGGAATTTTAAAAGAACAAAAGTAAATATAAAAGTCTACCATAATTATCACTGGGTTTATCACAACGATAGTAGTTATACAGGAGCTTTGTGTCTACTCTAGTTGGCAATAGAGAATGATTGATTTTACATGCTCACAGGTCCATTTGTCCACAGAACTATGTGTCCAATAGCTTACATCAAAGTGTCAGCCTGGTACAGTTATGTAAAAATGTCTTACTCAGGGTGGAGGGGGGAACACAATGCTACAACTCCATTTAACTGCCTGGTCCAGAGCATTTTTGTGCCTCTGGGAGGTTTGGATTCATGTCACGAGTGCAAGAGGCAGTGACTAGCAGGGACAGCAGAAATGTAAGCAGAAGCCAAGAGAAAACAGGCAGCCACCCCAGGTAGAAGATGGGCCAGTCAAGGGCTGCCCCTGGTCTAGTCTATGAGGCAGTAAGGCCTTCAGTCAAGCACTGTGGCTTCACCAAGAAAGACTGCTGTAGGTGCAGAGATTTCATAGGGCCTGGGCATTCTTTGGGCTTCTCCTGTCTCCCTACCACTTATTAGGTGGCTGGTAATCCACATGTGTCAGCCCTCTAGCCTAAAACCTGAGAAACTATTTTTAAGAACAACCTAATAGGGGTACCTGGGTAGCTCAGTTGGTTAAGCATCCAACTCTTGATTTCAGCTCAGGTCATGATATCCTGGTTTGTGAGACTGAGCCCTGCATTGGGCTCTGTGCTGACAGTGCAGAGCCTGCTTGGGATTTGTCTCCCTCTTTCTCTGCTCTTTCCCTGCTCATGCTCTTGCACGCACTCTCTCTCTCTCTCAGAATAAAGAACTAACCATTAAAAAAAAAAAAAAGCAACCTCGAAGCATCTACTCACCCTGTTTAGAGGAATTCCCCAATGTTCATTTTCTCATTCACATATGTATAACCAAATAAAACAGCATGAAGGGCCATTAAAAGTGTTCATAACATAGAAGCAGAACTTTTAAATAGAGGTGTTATGGAAACTGGAAGCATTTGCAGAAATGAGAATTAATCTTACAAGTACCTGCTCTGATTCTTCATGAAAATCAAGAATGTATGGATTCTATGAACTAAGAGATTAAATATGAGATTATATGAGAGCAGACTGGGATATAAATATAAAACAAAACTTTTGTGGCTGGCAGGCAGGTAGAAATAAACAGGGAACTGTGAACATGATAGGGAAAGAGTAAGAGAAAACTAAACTAGGATCATATGATGACATTTACCTTGGAAGAAGGATCACAGGAGAAACTGCAGGAAATCATTTATTGGAAGTTGGAGTTGGAGTTGGAAGACTCACTTGAAAATGTGTTCCAGAGTTAAAAGGGGCAAAGTGACAAAAATGATTTCAGAAGAGATCAAATATGAAAGACATAGAAGGAATCTCAGAGGAAGAGACCAGAATAAGTGAGAAGGAGCAGTGACAAATATAAGAAAAGAAAAATTCGTGCTGAAGAAAAATATGACCCTGTAGATTGATTGTCTTACCCTGTTTCTGGTAAAATCAGTTCAGACACCAACATTTGGAAAGGTTTCTCTTATTTCTGCTGCCCAGGATCCATTTTCTTCCTTGAATTCTGAAACTGGAAGGACCTCTCTGTAGAGTTAGGGAATGGAGGCCAGATCACAAAAGAAAAATAGGAAGAAAAAAAAAAGCCAAAATGGAAGTGAGCTCTCAGAAATGGCCTATGCTGTCCAGGAAACTAAAGAAAGATACAATTAGGGGCTTATATTAGGGCTATAAAATAGATGGAACCCCATGTGTGTGGATGTATTAATAATCTAAGCACAAAAGTTAATCACAGTCTTTCATTTAGCAATAAGAAGAGCACAGGCTATCCACTGAGAAGGCTGAAGCATGTAGTCCTGAACCCGGCACAGACTAAACACACAACCACACATTTCTGTTTATTCACTCTTTGCTTCACTGTCTTCCCCTGTGAGACTGGAAAGCAACCAATAACTGTCTAACCTACTGCAGAATGGTGTTATAAGTATATGAATAAAACCACGCACACACAAATCTCCCACAAATGTAGATGTTATTAAGAGCACAGGGACCATTTCGTCAAACCGGGGGACTGGACTGAATCCCTCAGGTGGAAGGAAGCAGCCCCACCAGCTGATTTTCCAAGAGTAGCCTAAGTTTAAAAGCAAGATCTTTGCTTTGTAGATAAGCAATCTTCTTTTTTTTTTTTAAATGTTTATTATTATTATTTATTTATTTATTTATTTATTTATTTATTTATTTATTTCTAGGAAAGAGAGAGAGACAGCATGAGCAGGGGAAGGTCAGAGAGAGAGGGAGTCACAGACTGAAACATGCTCCAGGCTCTGAGCTGGCAGTCAGCACAGAGCCCGACGTGGGGCTCGAACCCACGAACCGCAAGATCATGACCTAAGCAAAAGTCGGACGCTTAACCGACTAAGCCACCAATCTTCACTTATTAAGAGAGAAGCATATACTAACCTACACCATTGCGTTTGCGCAGTTCCCGGACACATCAGCTAAAAGTCATTAAACATGCATCAATCATATGGAATATCAGAAACAGTCCCACTAGCAGAAAGTTATATGGGATCCATGTTTCCTGCTTTGAAAATAAACTTGTCAGCTTTGCTTCATCATTTATTTTCCATAATATTTCCAATTAAGTTGATCACTATTCACATACCAGCAGACTATTATCTCAGAATAAATAATATCTCCCTCAAGACATTCTTTTCATTGTACTCAACAAGTTTATATTTATTATAGGAGCACCTCACCGTAAAACTCAATACAAGAACAAAGAAATGGTGTTATAGAGAATGTGTCTTTAGGCAACACTCAACTGTTTTCTAGAACATTCCTAGAAGAATTCCATAGAAACACAGCTGTAAGAGGAGAGGTAGGCATACTGCTTTCTATCTGGTTCCAGAACCATTGACTCTTGTACAAAGGAGACTGTTATTGGAGACACATGTCTTCAGATGTATTAATGCTTTCAAAGAGCTTTGACTCTTGAGGCCATGACTGAAGGAGGACAGTGGTTAGTCCAATCTTTAAAAGTATAACACCATGTGTTAATTAGACTGGAATTAAAATTAAGACTTAATTTTTTAAAAAGTCACTTTGCTGATCAAGGCTAAAACTAGGGTGAGGCTACTAGCCTCAGGAGCAAATTTATGTGCATCAAGAAACTCAGTCTAGGGTGCCTGGGTGGATCAGTTGGTTAAGTGTCCGACTTTGGCTCAGGTCATGATCTCATGGTTTGTGGGTTTGAGCCCCGTGTCGGGCTCTTTGCTGACAGCCAGCTCAGAGCCTGGAGCCTGTTTCAGATTCTGTGTCTCCCTCTCTCTCTGACCCTCCCCTGCTCACGTTCTCTCTCTCTTTCTTTCTCTGAAATAAATTAAAAAGAAACATTAAAAATTTTTGGAAAGTCGACAAGGAGATGATATTTGAAGGCAATATTTAAAACTACAAAAATTAATGCAAAAAAATCCATGATGAACAAGCTCTGAAGGGAACCACTGCATCAAATTTTCACAAAAAGACCGGATGAGAACATCTTTCATGGAGCTGAAATCAGACGACAATGAACACAAGGTCTGTCTTGAAGAGGGCATAGCGCTGGGCAGGGGACAGACAGAGGAGTGTGTGCTCAAGGAGTCAGGGAAAACACTTCTGACTGAGCGACAGTGAAGGGAAGGCATTTCCAGATTGATTATTGGCTTGGGCTCTGCAAGAATTTATTTTATCCTTGGCTAGTCAGAGCCCTGTTGCCAACCTATTTCTCTCAAGGCCCAGAATTTAGGAGGAGGTGAAGGGCACACCTAGGTTCCTCTGCCTTCAAAGCGATTTATACAGATTTATTTGGAACCAAAAATGCGAGCTGCTGTGTGAGGGCCTCGGGTGGATCTTTAAGTAGATGTTAACCCAAGAGGATAAACGCTTGTTCTAAAAAAAGAAACTGCTTTCAGCCACATTGTTTTTTTCCAATCCCTGATCCATAGACGTTGGCCAGTGAGAGTGGGTGGAGCAGTGTTCCTCTCAAGAGGGGACATGATCTCCTCCGGGGGCAGTCTCTGCCCCCCTGCGTGGTTGCTGGCTGTGCCGCAGGCCATTTGGATAATGTATGCATGGCATGAAGCCATGGCCCAACAGGTCGGCTGTCTGGTCACTGGGAGAAGCCATGTTGCCGCCCACGCCCAACCTGAAACAGTTATGGTTGCTGTGGGCATTCATTCCATCTCCTTCCCTCGGTAAAGAGGAGGGAGGGTGAGAGCAACAGGATTAGCAGAAAAAAAGAATGCATTTCAAGATGAGAAGTGAACAGATGATTCAACACTCTTCCACATTCCTTCTAGTGCCCTGCTCAAAGTAAATGGCAGTGGTTTATTTTTCTTCTGCTGTTAAATTCGAGCGTGGGTTATATGGCTTTCTGGGTGGGCAGTTTATGCTTTGGTCCAAGTTCAGCGTTAGTTCATAGCTTAGTTAGTACTGGAAGGCATCTCTGTGCTCATCAATTAACCTCTACTCCAAATATCTGCCCAGACCAAAAACGTTTAGGGTCAAGTTCTGTGACAAGAGCCACAGATATGAAAATCACGTTTTCAGCAGGTGAAAGATGAGTGGTGGGATTTGTAACTTGAAGCTGGGCCTTTAGCCAGAGGGAAGTCTGGTGGCTTTGCCCCACCCAGACTGCCTCCTACCTTGAACTCTGCATCCAGTCGCTGAGGCTTATTTTGTTATTCCTTCTTTTCCTTTCAGTGTGGGGAGATAGATTTGTGAGAACTGAACACCCCTCTGAAGTTGGTTGGGAGAAAGAATTTTTCATTGTAGCCTAGGAAGGGGTGATGTCTTCCTTTCTTCAATGTATGTCTGGGACATTTTTAAGGGTTAGCCTGGGACTCCGCTATTCAAAGGAGCTTTTCCAGCCGCAGTTGATGGTTATTTCATGTGGCGGTTTTATACTGCCTTATATTCCAAATACTTGTGAATATATCAACTACACAATTCATTTATATCAATTTCTAGAGGGAATTACTGCATCCAGTTCATCCTGAAATCCTTGCATAGTATCTTGAACATAAGTGAGTGTTTGCTAAAAGTGTGTTAAATGAATGAATGAATGAATGAATGAATGAATGGTTAAAACCAAAAAGTTTCATAAATCCAAGTTGGTCCACATGTCATTAGGTAAATAGACTTCTTACAAATTTGGGTATGTGGCTCCCTGATGATTCTCTACAGACTGATGCTAGGTGCGAGCTGTGACCTTTGCCACAGCCTTCCTGGTAACTCTGATGTGGGGATAATTGTAGGAACAGTCAAGATTCTGCATTTTCAAAAGGATACCCAAATGTCTGATATACAGCTATATTTGTGATGTACTAGTTTAGGATAGCTGACCTGGAATTAGAAACATTATAAATAAAATAATAATCACAACAAAGATTACTTATAGTTTGCTATGTGTCAAATACCTTTCTTATTCATTTGCATATTTTAAGGCACTTAATCTTCACAATCATCTAATGAGGTCAATACCATTATTGTTCCCATTCTACAGATAAAGAAACAGAGGTACAGAATGTGATTTGCTCAGTGGAGCTGGGATTTGAACTCAGTATGGCTCTCCAGCTGTGTTCACCTATTATACTTCCTTTCCTCTCACTTCAGCTTCTGGAGATAGTGGCTTGAGCTTGAATTTTACCTTTCCCTTCATCCTATAGCATATTGAAATGACAAAAAAAATATGAAAAATAAGACTAAATATAAACATGTCCACATGCTTGTAAGAGGAGCTCTGTTGACCTGCTCCCCAGTGAAACAGGCCTAGTGGGTAAAAATTGTAAATGAAAAAAACATCTTAAAATCTCTGGAAATTGTCATAAGGGCTACAGCAAATGAAAAACTTTTTTTCCAGAAAATCTACTAAAACTCAGTAGAAACAGTGAGTTTGTGGCACTTGAGCTATCAACAGACTAAAGGACAGAACCATCCTGATTATCTTCATAGATGCGGAAGAAGAATTTGACAAAATCTAACACTCCTTCATGATAAAAATGCTCCACAAACTAAGAACAGAAGGGAACTTCTTTGGCCAGATAAAGGGCATCTATGAAAAAGCCACAGCTAACACTGTACTTAATGATGAAAGACTATTTTCTGCTGAGATCAGGAGCAAAACGAGGAAGTCTGCTCGTATTTTACATATTTAACATTGTCCTGGAAGTCCTAGCCAGGTCGGTTAGGCAAGTAAATGGAAATAAAAGGCATTCAGAGAGAAAAGGAAGAAGTAAAACTGTCTGTAGATGACTTGTTCTTGTATTTAGAAAATCCTAAGGAATCCACTAAAAATCTCGTAGAATTGATAATCAAATCTAGCAAGGTTGGAAAATGTTTCTTTTTTTTTAAAATTTATTTCTAGGAGAGAGAGAGAGAGACAGCATGAGCAGGGGAGGGTCAGAGAGAGAGGGAGTCACAGACTGAAACAGGCTCCAGGCTCTGAGCTGGCAGTCAGCACAGAGCCCGACGCGGGGCTCGAACCCACGAACCGCGAGATAATGACCCAAGCGAAAGTCGGACGCTTAACTGACTAAGCCACCCAGGCGCCCTGGAAGATGTTTCTAATATACAATACACGAAGATAAATTATATTTATATATACTTGCAATAAGCAGTCTGAAAAGAATATTAAGAAAAAAAATTCCTTTACAATAGCATCAGAAGTACTTAGGTATAAGTCTACCAAATAAATGCAAAACTCACACTCTAAAACCTATCAAACTTTGTTGAAAAAATAATTTAAAAAAACCTAAATAAATAGTAAGATATTCCATGTTCACGGATCAGAGGATGATATTAAGATTAGTATTATTAAGATTGTAATACACACCAAATTAGTCTGCATATCCAATTCAATCCCTACCAAAATCCCAGATGGCTTTCACAGAAATTGACAAAGTGGCCATAAAATTCATATCAAAATACAAGGGAGTTGGATAACAAATGATGTTGAAAAGAAACAGAGTTAGCAGACTTACATTCCCCAATTTACCTTCTATTCAATGGTGAAAAGAATAGTCTTTTCAAAAAATGGAGTTGGAATAATTGGTATCTACTTGCAAAAGAATGAAACTGGACTCCTACGTCACACCATATATAAAATGATAAAATGAATCAAAGGCCTCAATGAAAAAGCTAAAGCTATACAATTCTTATGAGAAAACACAGGAGTATGTCTTTTCGACCATGGCATAAGCAATGGTTTCTTAGTTAGGATACCAAAGACAAACAAAACAAAAGATAAAAAATAAATTATATTTCTTCAAATTAAAAAACTTTGTGTTTAATGTGCTTCACCTTCAAGAAAGTGAAAAGACAAACTACAGAATTATTTTCCAAATCCTCTAACAAAGAAATTCATCTCAAAACAGAACACCCTTTTCCAACTAGAACAAAAGTATGTTAACAGTGGTACAATTCAGATTTGGTGACAGTGTGGGGGTGTAGAAGCTCTCATTCTCTGCTGTCTTTTAACAGTATGCTTTGGCAGAGCCTATCACTCTAAATGTCCCTTCATTTTTATTCAGAAAGCCCACTCTGCTAAAATGCTCACCAAAATACACAGAGGTTAACGTATAAGGATGGCTGTTGAAGGATCATTTACAACAGCAAATAAAGGGAAACAATCCAAAGCCTATCAATAGAGGGGAGGCTTAATAAATGATGATACATGGTACATTTGTAGGATGGCTATTTTTCTATTTCCACAGGAATGAGGTAAATCTGTGTAACCTAACATGCAAAGTTGTTCACAATAGACAGAGATAAGTGAAAAAGAATCCATGATATGTGATAGTATTGACAGTGCATTACTTTATAGTAAATATTAAAAAAGGCTATTGTGTCCATTATTTCTCAGGGGACATTATTATTAATTTAAAAAACACCTGCTTAACTCATCTTGGTGCAGACTGCAGACCAGTGTCCATATAAGGAAGCTCAATCCCAAGTGAAAATACGTGGAATTTGAATATTTGCCCTTTTAATGTTTGATTTGGGGGTGCATATTTGAAGATACTCTTTGTTCTAAGATATCTTCAAATATGTACTCCAAATTTGGTGAATATTCATCCAGCCAATTTTATGACAGAATAATAAGCAGAAATATGATTCAAATATATACATCTGTATATATAATCAACTGGAAATATATATACCAAACTATTTTCAGTGGCTACCTTTTAGAGTAAGAGTAGGAAAGAATAAAGAAATGAATGGGAGGGATATTATATTTTACCTTGTATTCTCTATAGTTGAATTTAATACTGGCATTTAATATTTTCATAATTAAAAATTAAAGAAACGAGGTGAATTAGACCAAAAAAAAAACCCCTGAAGGATAAAAATGCAACTACATTCAGAAGATGACACATTTTTTTGAAAGTAGCTTATGTTTGCTTTTTTAAAAAAAAAGTTACTCTTTTTTTTTTCCCCTAGTCCTGGAGCATTCAAAAATTGACCACTTCCTTGAAGCCATATTTTCCCTCTGTAGATTCCTTCCTTCCTAGTTAAGTCGTATTGAGACAGACTGGTTTAGATTTCTTACATTTAAAAGCCTGCCGTCTTGAAGTCTCTCATGTGCCTTGTATTCACTCTTTCTACCAGGATAACATCTCATTTGTGTTCAAGTTTCAGGACTTCACTTTTCAGTATTCTGTTGGTTGGCCTGACTTCGTTTAAGATTACATGAAAAGAGGGGCGCCTGGGTGGCTTAGTCGGTTGAGCGTCTGACTTTCGCTTAGGTCATGATCTCGCGGTTCCTGGGTTCAAGCCCCATGTCGGGCTCTGTGCTGACAGCCAGTTCAGAGCCTGGAGCCTGTTTCAGTCTGTGACTCCCTCTCTCTCTGACCCTCCCCTGCTCATGCTGTCTCTCTCTCTCTCTCCTAGAAATAAATAAAAATATTAAAAAAAAAAATTACATGAAAAGATGTGCCAAATGGCATGACCCATTATTAAGAGTCTAGAGTGTTCCAAGTTTTGAGACTTGCACCAAGTGTTTTCAGTATCACTTACTGTTTTATGTGTATGCTTGTCAAAAGCAATTACTCCTGATTCAGCAAAATTCAATGCTTTCTAACAAATGATTGGGAGGGTAAACAACTCATTTACATGGGGAGGTTTCTATTTTCAGAAATGCCTCAAGGGAACCTTTCCAAGAGGCTAGAAAGGAATTCAGCGAAAAGGAAACAGCAGGAGGATCCTGTATTTCTCTGCAATTCAGCATTACTGGTTGCCAATACCAACATCATAACATTTCAGAGTTCAATTTTCCATATTTTGAAACTTCATACAGAGATTCCATCAAGGAAGTCAATCTCCTATCAAACCTAACTTTGTCTTTTAGATGCTGAGTTTTCTGCTTCATGACATGTAAGCTAAAACTGCAATCGTTTTTACATCCTGAGAATACATCAGAAATAACGGGGACTTGCATTAATTTGGTGGTTCTCAATTTTAGCTTGCATCAAAGTTGCTTAGAAGGTCTGTTAAAATGCAGATTGCTGGGCCCAACCACAGAGCTGCTAGTCTAGGGAGTCTGGTGGGGACCCTGAGAATTTGCATTTCTAGCAGGTTTTTAGGTGATGTTGCTGCAGTTCTGGGTACCACACTTTGAGAACCACCATTTTAACTTTTTCGCTACTAGGACTCAAATTAATAACTAGATGCTTTAGCTCACTGAAAGGTATCGTCCTGGCTTTCAAATATTAAGGAACTCAAATGTTAGGGGCATGTTTTCTGAGTATGATTATTTTAAGAGAAAACAATGATATACGTGGCTGCTGTTTCTCTAAAGGAATTCATCTGGGTGCTGGTGGCAAGGGATTCATTCATGCTGAGAGGCAGACTGTCTTTAACAGGGACGCTGTTATTTCACCTTCTCTAACCTTTATTTGAGAGCATGGAATCAACTGGGAAGAGTGGAGACTGGAGTTAAATGTAGGCTCGGTGCTTTAAGATTTCATGATTCTAACCTTCCAAAATTAGCCACCCCTCCCTTGTGCCTGTCCTTACTGGAACTGTCCATGGCCCCCAGGGAGAGTGTGAGTGGAGGCAGATGATTCCAAAGCACTTCATTAGGCTTCTGATCATATAGATAGCTTTTTTGGTCTTTAAGCAATATCTTTCTAGTTCTGACTTAAAATTCAGCAAAATTATTGTATTCCAGATGGGTTTCTTCTGGTTTGGCAACTCTGCTAGTTAGTTAATAATCCTATTATTAATTAAAAGTGAAAGCTATTACTATTACAACATAAGCTGGAGCTAAGCCAGGAAAACTGGAATCATATAAATATCCAATTTAGTCAGCAAAACCAGTGTGCCAGATGCTATGCTAATTGTTTTATATATACTTAAATATTTTCTTTTTACTATGTTTTATTGCAATGGGCAGAACTTTTATTTTATCACCAATTTAGTCAAATTGATTTTCAACTGAATCATACTCGTTGGCACAGTTTTTCAGAGAGCTGAGGTTTGCCAATGTGAAGCCAAAGGCAACTTTAATTTTTGCTTAAAACCTCAGTTAGATGGAGAGGAGGCCGTGTGAGCCTTCTCTCCATACACACTTAAGTTCCAAGAGGAAAATTCAATCATCTTAACTGGGAATTTTGGAGAATTATAAAAATGGAGCACATTATTAAATTAATACAGATATTTAGTATTTATACATAGTTTCATAGCATTTTAATAGCTTTTTGATCATTTAAACCTTCCTGTAAAAGTGCAGCTATCATTTCCATTTCACAGATAGATGAAACATAAAGAAGTAAAAGAATTACTTTAGGCCCCAGAATTGCTACTTTGTGTGTGTGTGTGTGTGTGTGTGTGTGTGTGTGTGTGTGTGTGTATGAGAGAGAGAGAATGTGAAGTCTGGGACCACAGTGAGGTTCCTTCATTCTTACTTTACAGGTAATAACATTACAGAAAGAATGGATTTTCTAGTCAAAGATACCTGGATTTCTGCTCTTGTACTTACTAGCCACATGTCACTGAACTAATTACTTAACCTCTCTGACCCTCAGTTTCATTGTCTATAAACTGGAGCTATTGTCTACTTCTTACCTCACATGATTGTAGTAAATATTAAAATTCATTTATGTAAGGCATCAAGCACATAAGTACTCAAAGAATGTGGTTGTTACTAATGCATATTGGGTATTGAGATAGGAAACTCTAGGTCCCATGAGGCCAGGAAATATGTCCCCTTTCCCCATTGTATTCCCAGAATTTAGCATGATGCCTGGCACAGAAAAGACATTCATTAAATATGTGTTGAATGACTGAATGTATCACACATAGTGGCTACTTATTATTTAATCAGTCACATGGCTTGATTTAGGTTTAAAAATGCATTCCAGACCATTCCTGTGGCCTCATAACATCTGCTTGGAAATCATACCAAGAGATCATGATAAAAATAGTTTTCCATTTGTGATAGTCTCTCCCAAAGACAAAGAATATTAAGTTTCAGTTTTTACCCAGAAACTGACCAGGGTTCCATTGATATGGAATGGATCCTGTGTCAAGTTTTCTCAAGCCTGGTCCAGTAAGGGCAAGTCACATCTTCAGCTTATGCACAAATGCGTGTATTGTATTAACACAAAGAAGCACACAGAATATTCAGAGTTGTATGTGAGGAGGAACCACTCCCTTGGATAATTTTGGAATGTGCCCAGTGTTCACCACCCCAAACTGGTAGCCAAAATTGATGAATTATGAGGTAAATTCATTGGCTTCACTGACTGACAAGTATTAAAACTCATCTCTTCTGCGCAAGTTACTGGACCTTCCTGAGCATCAATGTACTCATTCATGAAATGGGATAATAACAGAACTGAATGAAGTATCTAATGGGTATGTGGGTGTGAAATGTGATAATACATGTAAAATGCTGGGCATAGATGAAACACTGGTAGGTATTTGTGTATTAGGAGGAGGAGGAGGAGGAGGAGGAGGAGGAGGAGGAAGAGGAGGAGGAGGAGAATAATAATGCAGGAAACTGGAAATGATCCTGAACATGATACAGTAGTAGGGAGACCTGGGTAGAGCTCAGGATATAGGATCTTTAGTTGAATGAACACAAAGGATTGGTGTATATCAAAAGCAAGCCACGGGCCATCCAAACCCATTTTCATCTACTGAACAATTCTGCTTGAGGGTGACTCTGAAGATGTTGAATATAAACAGAAACCGCCGTAGTTATTCAACTTGTTAGGTTGGTATTATCTAGTTTTTCAGTGTTCTACATAATCAGGGTTGCTTTGAAGCCTGTGTTGCTTTGCATGCCTTTGCAATGATAACACAAGAAAAATGCCAGAATATGTTCAGAAATAATCTTCCCGTTGGGTTCTTGCAGACTAAGTTTACGATCACCCTCCATCTCACTGAGGATGTTGTAACGTGTTCTTCACTTTCTCTACCTTAACCACAGGCAGGCTTATCAGTTCTGAACCCTCTCACTTCCAGGCATCCAGTGATCCCAACATGACATTCTTTCCCCTCATCCAATGAACTGGAAAAGTGAGCTGATCGCCTCATCCACACAAAGGTGTGAGTGATGTGTATATTATTTCTTTCTTCTTTCAAAAGATTTACAATTTGGGGGGGAAAAGGCCTGGGGAGGCAAATCTTTATCACAAAGGGATTGATTTTTTAGTGATGGAATTTCTGGCTTTGTAGTGCGTGGAAATGAGCTTAAGCTGAAGTAGGAAAAGGAAATGAGTTTTGGAGAAACTAGGATGGTTTCTTCTCATCCCTGCTATATTCCTCCTTCTTTCTATGTCTCCATCATCCCCTAGTAGATGTCACACTCAACTATTGGAGGAAAAACTCACAAAGACACAGGGTTTGGAATAGTCATGCAAGCGAACACATGTGAGAAACACGTACTTGCCTAACTGCTCAACCCAATGTAGTAAAATTAAAAGATTAGGATAAAGCAGAAGCAGAATCATTTTATATGTTTGTGATGAATTTCTGTGCAAATTCTAACAAGTAAATGACAACACACTTAACTCCCAATAGACACCATGAATTTAGATCCAAAAATTGTCATTTTCTTAACCATGGGAAGTAGGCAACATGTCTTTAGCCTAGGAGACCCTTGAGCTCAGGAGGTATTTTCACAGGACTTAATATGCTCTATATTTGGTCTGTGAGGGCAAAGAATATGATTGTTTTCTGTAGAGTCTATAATATCAGGCAGGGGGCCTGACACATAGTAAAGGCTTGATAAAGATTTGTTCAATAAATGAATGAACAAACACATTCCTCAGACCTTGGTTATGACAATGCTTCTGATGCTCCCGTTGCAACAGTGGTGAACGCTGAAATTCATCCTCGCTCCTGTGGCTGCGGGAGGGAGCATAAAGGATTGTCTTAGGTGCTGTTTCTGGGCCCCATCACTGTCTGTGCTGAGTCATGCTGCTCACGAGCTGCTCTAAGCCAATGACTGAGCTTAGGGTGTGGGTGGGGCTGGGGGAAAGTAACTGCTGAGGCTCAGGGCTTTCCACAAGTCCTGACTTCCCAGCAGCCTGGCTAGGCCTTTCTTAGAATTGCATTGCCCTCTGCAGCTCTCCAAGCCGGCCCTCCTTCTCTCCCTCTCTCCTTCCACTAATGGCAGACCTGCATTTCCATCTTAAGGATCTCCTCGCCTTTTCTTGTCCCCCCTCCAGTAAATCTCTTGCAGATCAAATGCTGCCTTGGTGCCTACTTCGAAGCAGTCTTGAATAACACAGAGGTATATGTCATAGCTGAGTCACAAAGAGATATAGAAAGGTTTACTCTATCAACAGTTCAAATTTTAACCTGTGTAAATCCAGCCCTAAAATTTGCTCTTTTAAAAAGAGGTAAATACATTGGCATTGTATCAAAATTGTTATCTCACTCAAATGTACTTAGTGGTAACCTGTTCTCTTAGAAACACCCTCTCTCCACCACTGCTATCACAAAGTCACCCAGAATATATGAAGTAAGAAAACCATTGGTCTGAATATCCATTAGGAAGCACCAAATGTGTTTATAGCACTCCCACCATTTTAGATTTAAGTGTAATTTAAAATTCAAAATTTAATTCATCCACTGTGGGTTAAAAAAAAAGTGGGGACAGTAAAATTTACATTAAACTTATTGCTCGGGGTTCCTATCCAGAATACAGAATCATCTGAAGTCCAGGGCATGCAGACCAAAGCTTGGTTTCACAGCTGGGCTTAACACCCCCACTTTGGGTCATTTCTAAGTGGTGCCTCATGTGTCGAAACACACTATGAGAAAGAAAAATTGTTTGGAATTTCAATGTCTACTTAATTTTGACACTGCATCCCATACCCGATCTCACATGAAGCAAAACCGTGGGCTGTGTCTGGGTCTCCTATTGCCTCTAGAATACTTATTTCCAGGTAATGGTTATGTGGTGCAGAGCACAAGGTAGGGCTTCAGTATATGGGACTGTCCTAAGATCTAGCCTCAGAGTAAAACAAACATTTTAGAATTTAGGTTGCAGTCTTCAGAAGACACAGTTGGTTCACAAAAACCAACAACTGAAATGCAAAAGACGATATTTGTTCTTGAACTGAAAAATGATTCTTTCCAGCAGGCAGGGAAGGCCATTACCCCGAGGGCCCGTCTTGCTGGGTCCAAGCCGTTCCCAAGGAGCTTGCAGCCGCCAGCAAGCACAGTCATGAACTGGAATAACATTTACTGGAATGGGATGGAGAGGCCTCCTTCTGGATGACTCGAGGGTGATTCAGAGGAATACTTTATGAAATTTTCACAAGGTCTCGAATTCTTCCTGCTTTTCAAAAATACATGCATTTCTACACACAGGGTGCAAGAAGAATAAGAGGGGAGCACGGATGATTCTGGCTCATTGTCCCTGGTGATTTCCGCACAGGCCTTGTGGTTGATCTTTTTTTTTTTTTTTTAATGTAGTCCAAAAGGCTAAAGGAAACACGATCCATCAGCTGTGAAAAATGACTATGTGCTAGCTGTTTTGCAAAGGTATTAACTATGGGACTTCTACACTGGGATGGTTAAAAAAACAGCGAGTGTGAGTGTGTGTGTGTGTGTGTGTGTGTGTGTGTGCGCGCGCGCGCGCGCACGCATGTGTGCACGCGGCAGGCTTGGGCAGGTTTGCTCTTGGCATTGATCTGCATAGCTCTGGTTTCAGTTCTAGGCAGCCCCGGACAATTTGTCTTTTTATGCTGCTTGAAGGCTCTGCTGATGTGCTGCTGTGTAGAGGGCTCAGGTGCTGACGAGTTGGGCACGGGCCCTATCTAGGGTCACAGGAAGTCCAGCAAAATCGCAGAGTAGCTCTCACGCCACACACTGTAAGCAAAAGGAAATGAACGTAAATCACGCGCCTCTTTCCTCCTCTGCCTGTCACGGGCCATCCAAACCCCACCTTCAAATTCTGATTCAATAGTAATTCTTCCCTCTGATGTTTTAGCAAAGACTTAATGCTGTTACAGTAAATGACAAATAGTAATCCCTTGACTCTCTTTTTCCTTTAACTTTTACACATTTTAAGGTTATATTATGAAAATGATATTTCCCTCCTCCCCACCCCCATCCTGACCCCAGCACAAACACCTACTCACACACAGGCTACAAAAGGCTGGGACAGAAACCAGATCTTTATTATATTCCCATCAGTAATGAGTCTCACATGCTGGTGTCCGTCAGAATCGCGGATGAGGAAGGTGTTGTGAAAAAGATAGACTTTTTGTCACTACTCCAAACACCCTACATTAGGATCTTTAGAAGCAGAGATCCGAATCTTCTACACCAAAGTTTGAGAACAACCTATATTTTTTTAATGAAAAAATATTCTTTTTGACGTTTATTTACGTTGGGGGGGGGGCAGAGTCTGGGCAGGGGAGGGGCAGAGAGAGAAGGAGACACAGAATCCGAAGCAGGCTCCAGCTCTGAGCTGTCAGCACAGAGACGGGTGTGAGGCTCCAGCTCGCGGACCGTGGGATCATGACCTGAGGCGAAGTCGGACACTTTACCAAGGGAGCCACCCAGGCGCCCTGAACTGATCTGATGTGGTCTCCAAGTACAAGAAGACTCGCCTCTTTTAAAGCTTTCTCCTATCACTCTACTCTCTGCCCCAGCGTTTCTTCCAGCACAGTCAGCTTAGCTATGCATCTTAGCTCTTTCTGAGGCTTGGGGGTATTTCTCTCAGCCCCCATCTGCCGCCTCTTCAGGTAGCCAGCTCTGTGCTTAGGATGACATTGCTGACCTGCTTCCCTATCTATATAATAAGAGTTGTATGAGATACATTTCTGAAATTCCTTCTTGCTCTAAAATTCAGTGCTTCTAGATAGCTAACTAGTATTTTCTGTACTTGCACCATGTTGGATTATCGAATGATCCCGCAGCAGCTGTTTTGGCTCAGATGATTTCCCAATCTGTCTGCTGGCTTCCTGTTTGGGAGGTGTCCTGTCCCATCAGACAGACTGAGCAGAAATAGTGTCTGGGGGTGTGGCTCATCACTTAGAGAGGTCAAAGAGAAGGACACAGCTAACTGGAGGTGGAGGGTGGAGCCCAGGAGGAAGCCCAAATGGCAAATGGAATAATGGTGAACACAGGGCAAGCATTTAGGTAGTCTAGGCTCCCTGCTAGTGGCGGGTATGCATCTAAATCCGAAAAGCAAAATCCATTTTGGAACCAAGGGAAACTCAAGTAATATAAACAAATACTGAGAGTGACCTTTGCAAGAGGATATTTGGGGAAACTAAGCTACTGGCAGATATTCTCAGATCTAAATTTCAAAAAGCCAAACCTGTTTACGAACCTAAGAGATGATAGATATCATAAACAGAATTCAGGAGGTGGTTGCAGGAAATTGCAGGAAAGGAGATGCAGACTCATAGTTGGCTGTCAATGGCCTCTGGTTCTTTCTTCCTTTTAAGATACCAACAGTGCTTGCTACCTTCCCCCGTATTCAAAGGGGATTTCAGCCTATATTGTCAGATGCCTCAGGCTTCTGGCCTGAGTCTGGCCAAAGCTTTCAGAGTAATAGGAGGTTTGGGCCCACCAATGGGTAGCATGTGAGATCAGGCTTACTCTGTTTCCACTATCAATATGATAGGAGAAGATAGGATTCAGTAGGCAGAGGGAAAGAGTAGGGTGTGAGGAGAAACACCTATTCTGGAACAATGCTGGGAGTGTCTGACCGCAACAAACCCCCTCAGGCATAAGGTTCCTCTTAAGAACCTACCCCTCCTCAAGCTTCCCCTCTGGAATTTGACCAAAGACCTAAGTATGGCCACAGACCACTCCTCATATAATGGAAATGAGCCAATCAGAAATGGACAAACCAGCCCCTAGAACATCCAGCCAATCAGGATAGAACCCGAAAGGAACAAGGGGGAAGGGAAGGGAGAGGGCTGGCCAGAACCTCAGAAAACAAGGACCCTCACCTAGAGTTCTCAGGCATTTACTTTCCAATGTCCCCTCTCTGTAAAGACAGCTTTCCTACTATTCTTCCTTTCGAACCTTCTATTCTAATGAACGTGTGCCTGCTGCTTATTTTGTGTCCACCCCTTTATTCTTCGAAGTGGTGAGACAACGAATCCCGGGTATTGTGGTTAAAAAAAATCCTTCAATATTTCTTTTGTGGGATGGCGACTCAGAAAGCTCCTGCACCTATGTCTGCCACATCCGACTAGTCCCCGTGACTGCCTTTGAGCCCTGATGTCCCGATGTTTTGTCCCAGTTTCCTGGAGCTTTGCCAGCTGACTTGAGGGAAGTTTGTATTAGTTCCCTAGGGCTGCGCTAACAATTTACCACAAAACCAGTGGCTTCAACAACAGAAATTTATTGCCTCACAGTCTGGAGGCCGGAAGTGTGAGATCGAGGTGTCAGTAGACATGGTTCCTCCTGAAGGCTGAGAGGAAGAAATCTATTCTATGCTTTTTTCCTAGCTTCCAGTGGTTTACTGGCAATATTTGGTGTTCCCCGGCTTCTGTTATATTACTCCAATCTCTGCCTTTATCTTTATGTAGCATTCTGTGTGTGTGTGTGTGTGTGTGTGTGTGTGTGTGTCGAAATTTCCCCTTTTCATAAGGACACTAGTCATATTGGATTTGGGGACCATCCTAACTAATTAGGGGCCCAGTATGTCCTCATTTAGGGGCCCAGTATGTCCTCATTTTAACTAATTAATTCTGCAATGATTCTATTTCCAAATCACATCATATTCTCAAATACTGGGGCTAGGACTTCAAAATATAAATGGGAGCGGGGCACAATTCAACCTCTAATAGGGTTCACTCTAGTTTTTTCCAGTCTATTTTTCTTATACCTGCAACTCCCTCCCTGCATCCCTAGCTATTGCCTGGAAGTTAGTTTTGAACCAGATAGACCACTTGGAATCATGATGCTGGTGGGTAGTCACCTGACTTCACAAAGCACCGTGGCATAGGATCTTAATGCCATACTCTGTCTTTCAGATCAGACTCTTCTGGAGAGTAGGGCTTTCCCAGGAAAAGATCCAGTGCGCCTGGAAACTTGGAATTGGTGCTTTGACCTGTTTTCCCTCCCTTGTTTTGAGGCCCATGCTATAAACAGGCTAGCACTCTATTTCTTAATACCTTCTCTATTTATTGCTATACTCCTTCAGGTCTGTGAAGCCAGTATCTTGGAAGCATCTTAGCAGACCTCACAAGCAATAGATTCTTATAAAGTATATGAATTGTTAATTAAACTAATAAGTCGTATTGATTAAAGCAATACTTCTGTGCTTTAGAATTCACAAAATACTACCAACAGTATTACCAAGAAGTCACATATGGGCTATTGATGCTTGAACTCTGAGTAATCTACAGGAAATCTATAGGTAATATGACTTTAACGATGAGTTGACTTATCAGAAAGTTACCAGGTATCTAGACATCTACTGTACCTTTACATTTTACTCACTTGATTATTCCTGAATTCTCATCAGTCATTCATTCATTTGGCAAATTTTTTGTTTTGAGCATTAGCTCTGAGCTAACTACCATGCCAGGTCTGGAGAATATACACATGAATAAGAGCTGGTTTTCAGTGTGGAGGTCATCCGCCAGTGCCCTTTCATAAGATTACCCAAAAGACAAAGAATTTGACTAAATGATAGAAATGACTGAAACTGTCAAGTTCATAAGAAGAATGTGAGAAGATTGGATTTCTTATATCTGGGCACAAAATGAGCATTGGAGATGGGGGGTGTGGCCCATGACTTTTGTTTAAACATCAAAACCATCACATTCTCTGGAGATGTTTGTTATTAGAAGCTAATTAGTTCTTTTGCAGTGAACTTGGATAAACTTTTTCTTCTGACGTAACTGTGAACCTTCTCCAGAGGCCCTATAAGGCTCTAGCACACAGCCAACTCCTATGGATGGTTGACATGTAAAAGAACATCTCCAAGAAAAATAACAAGAGTCCAGAGAAGGAACAGGCATGCTAGGAATAGGGGTGGCAGGGGCGTGAGGGGGGAAGCTGTGCCAGGGGTGGTGCTAAAAAAAAGAGGGGTTGAGAAGCTGCTAGATTTTCATAAAAACACAGTAGTAACAGATTCTGCCAACACAGCTGCCCTGAGCTTTCTCTTGTTTACGGTAAAATGGCAATGAAGGGAAATTGTAGATGGATATTACCCAAGGAACAAATTTTCTTGGAAGCCTGAATTCATGCAGATAAATCGGCCTTTGGGCAAGTTAAGAAATGAGGAAAAGAGAAAAGTTCCTCTATGGAACACAAGGCAATATTCTGTTAGGTCAGCCCAAACAGCTGGACCCACCTCAGCTGCCTGGGTGGATGACTCCTCTACATTTATTTGCTCCATTACCTGAAGGTTTGGGTGGTCTATGGCCACAAGCTTCCCATCTGGCACTACAGAGATAGTCCTGAGGCAAATCATTAGGCCACCAACATGATCTCAGCACAGCCATGTTAAGTAGGCTGGAGACAGAGACTGTGAACCACTGTGGCCAGCCCAGTTCCATAGGTTAGAAATCGATTTTGGAAGTCACTCAGATTGAATTACCTTGCTCCTGGTAGCTTTGGGTATTGTACTCTACTCTTGACTCAAACTCTGAGGTTTCTCTAGTGGTTTCATTTGAGCTGAGCGGGTCCTAGTCTTCTGAGCAATATGGCTTCCTCTTTTTCTTATTCTTCATCTTTTTCTCTTTCCCTTTCCCTCACTTGACATTTTCATTCCTCATCTGCTTTTGCTCTTTCCCCTGTGCTCCTTAAGTTCTTCATGACCAGCTCTATTATTACATGTCTTGCCTTTAGGAGACTTGTATCAATGCAACTCCTCCCTCTGCTCTCTCTCATCCTCCCCGTCACCACCTGCATTTTCTGGTGGCAGAGGCTGTGTCTAGGTCACCCAAGCCTCTTGCACAATGCCTGGCAAGGATGGCCATTTATGCTAATCTGGAAGTGACAGAGAGGCAATTTTGATTTCCTCACAAACATTTTATGGAGACAACATGGGCATTTCACATCAAATCAAATTTTATTTCTGAATCAAGCGTCTATAAAGTGAAAAACACCACGTGCAGGACAGTGTACAAAGGACATTGTCAGAGCTCCAGACCTCAAGCAAATGAGCTTGCCATCCAGTCAGAGTCTCAGGGCACAGATAAATGAAGGACTCTGTAATAACTTATAGGCAGGCAGGGTGGGTGGATGACATGGGTAAATGGATGGAGCTCAAGGTCAAGAAACCCAAAGACTAATCTCAGCTTTGCCAGGAGCAAAGTATAAACCCATTTTCTCTGGGGCTCAATTCTTGAGTAAAGAGAAGGAAATAAACTCCATCAGTGTTTACACAATATGTTTAGGCAATATGTAGAACTCAGAATTAAATAAGAAAAGAATCATATGATGAGAGAATTGTTTCCTTTTAAATTCTCTTTTTGGTCACCAAAAGAAATGGGGTAAGGAGCAGTATCAAGCTCAAAGTCTTTGCTGTTTTAGCAGTTAGGACTGAACAACATTTTGTTTTCATTTTGTTTATTTTTCAGGCAAATTTTCCTGCAAGTTTTTATCCACTTGTGTTAATAGGATTTATGTTTAAAATGGTATATTTTAGAAAAATAAATGAATTGATTTCAACAAATATATCAAGAAAATAATAGACCATGTCATGTGAGTGTAACAAAATTGTAAATGTGGGGCTGGAATAGTCAAAGTTTAGGAAATATCAAATAGGTAAACTGAGATACTTTTCAGCCCTTTACTTCTTTTGATTTTGCAATATTTTCAAGGGAACGGTGTGGCTGATAACAGACAATAAGTGTTTCAAGGTGATTTGCTGACAACACAGTATGGTAAAGGATTCATTAAGAAATAATCTCTGATATTGAGAGTCACCTAGGTGACTCAGTTGCTTAAGCATCCAACTCTTGGTTTCCACTCAGGTCATGATCTCATGGTTTGTGAGTTCGAGCCCCACATCAGCCTCTCTGACCACCTGGAACCTGCTTCAGATTCTGTCTCCATCTTTCTGTCCACCCCTTCCCCCCACCTCACCTACTCTCTCTCTCCCTCTCTCTCTCAAGTATAAATAAACATTAAACATGTTTTTATAAACTTGGCTTAAGAGCTGGGGTTCTTCTGACTTCTGTGGATTCTCCCCACAACCCCCACCACCCCAGTGTCATGAGGGCAAGCATCTGGGTAGGTGGCCAGGTGTGAGACCTGTGAAAGAGGATCTGCCCAACCAGTTCCAGTGTTATGGAAGGAGAAGACATAGAAGGATAAGAAGGGAAAGACCTCTTTTCTGGACCTCTCTGAGCTGTTAAACTTCTCATCAGCCTTGGTGAGTGAAGCACTAAAATTAGATTTTTTAGAAAAAATATAATGTGCTTTAATTTGTGGAAAATTTCATTCACTTTATAGAGGGAGGTAGAATGGAAGAATCTGGAAAGGCACAGGCTTCCTTTTCACACTCTCTTCCCTTTCTTCCTTTTCTCTTCCTCCTCTTTCTTTTCTTTCTACCAACCAATCACACATTCATGTATAAAAATTAAAAGTATTTTTGGGGCGCCTGGGTGGCTTAGTCGGTTAAGCGTCCGACTTTCGCTTAGGTCATGATCTCGCGGTTTGTGGGTTCGAGCCCCGCATCAGGCTCTGTGCTGACTGCCAGTTCAGAGCCTGGAGCCTGTTTCACAGTCTGTGTCTCCCTCTCTCTCTGACCCTCCCCTGTTCACGCTGTCTCTCTCTCTCTCCTAGAAATAAATAAAAATATTTTTTTAAAAAAAGTGTTTTTGTATAATATATGCATTATTTTAATTATATAATTAACTATGTACCAATTTCACATGCATAAAAGATATAAAAATAATGATAACTGAGACACCCTATCTTCAATGTAAAACAGACCGTATATTCCGCATCTAACACTTGGAAATGACATGGCCGCACCTCACTGATGGAATGCCTTGAGCATATGCTGTCAAGGCTCTCAGCCTTATCATATGAGCACATATTTAATTAAATCCAGTGTGGTGCTGTGCTCCCACACTTTACATCATTTCTATGTTCATCTCCAGAAGCAGGTGCGTCTCTACTTGAAGGTGTCACAGAAGTATAATTTGCAGTTGTACATAATTACTTTGCAAAAGTTTCCCCCTAACACCTAACTGAATGCCATGTAGATGGATGGACACTGAATAAATTACTTTTAGTCTAATTTTCTCTACAGTCAAGTATCCACCTCATGAAAACTTGAGGAGGCCTTTCCCCTGACGTTTGGTTTCCAACTTTGTGACGTGGAAAACCATGATGAATATGATAGTTTATTGCACTGTATTATGCAATTAGATCTCCTCCAAAAACAGTGACTTTTGGAAACATGGAGTCATTTTCAGACACCACCAGTTCCAATGAGTCTGAATAGAGACTACAGAAGGAGAAAGACCCCAGGAAAAGTGGAGTGAAAGGGAAAACGGGCTTGCCTACCTCACCATCTCAGCTGGTCATTGAGCTCTGTGGCTGGACAGCATGTTAGCCTTCCTTGATTCTGAGGATTTTTGAGGGGTATTTAGAGTTTCCAAGGGGAAGAAATCTACATGTTTTTCCATGAGAATTGTGGCCACAGGGACATTTTGATAAAATGCATTCATAGATCCCAGATCTTGCCTGGTTTCTATCAAATAGTCTCATCTTCCCAGTGAAAAATGGGAAGCAATTTCGTGCTTTCATTCTTCAACCTGATCTGATTTCACCAGATGTGCCATGGTTATAGTCAATTTTCAAAGATGAAATATGTTTCCTCAGTTTTAGATGCAGTTAGGAGGAAAGCCTTCTGGGTATTAGACTCACCATGGTGGCCATTCTAAGAGGTACTTGATGGCAGAAACAGGTGACAACAGAAACCCAAAGATTATTTGTCTATACTGAGAACAGTAAACTTTAATTTTGTCCATTTAGTACAAATGAGTTTTTGGGGGTTTTTTTGAGAGAGAAGGAGAGAGAAAGAGAAAATGCTTGGGAAGGGGCAGAGAGAAAGTCAGAGAGAGAGAGAGAGAGAGAGAGAGAGAGAGAGAGAGAGAGAGGTAGAGAGAGAGAGAATCCCAAGCAGGCTCCACACTATCAGTGCAGAGCTCGATGCAGGTCTTGAATCCATGAACCCTGAGATCGTGACATGAGCCGAAGTCAGACACTTAATCTACTAAGTCACTCAGGTGTCCCCTGAATGAGTTTTAATCAATTCATTCAGATTCAATATCCTCAGATTCAATTTCCCCAGTATCCCTGCACCATCTACAATTATATTGTAAGGATGTATTTATATTGGGAATTAACAATGTCATCACCCTCCTAATTTTTCTGCCCCATTCCCAGCCAGTGTCACCTGGAACCTCGTGTCCTGGGAGTGCCAGCCATTGCCTGCCTGCCCCCTCCTTAGTCACTCTCTCGTGGGTTCTCTGGCTGGGTTCCCTCAGATTTAATGAACACTGATTATTACTTTGTTCCGACTGAAAGCTAGAATTAAGAACAGAGCAAGGTTATAAACTTTTCCAGAATGAGAGAATTCTGGATTCTTCCTGTGAAAAACAACATTAACCCAATAATTTTAGATAATGTATGAAATGAGCCTAGCTAAACCACAGTTTCTCTGTCTTTAAAATGGAAATAATAGTACCATTCTCATGAGGCTCTTTGAGAATTGAAGAGCTATATGCAGAGCAACCAGCACATGGTATGTGACATCCTATGTCCCTCATAAATGAGAGTGATCATTATTTTTTGTTGAAAACAACATTCACTGTCTATGTATTCTGTTAAGTCTGCCCTCCTGTGTACTTCGTAACTAAGAATCATTTGAAGACGTTTTGATGAAAAAGAAGCAAAAATCAAAAACATGCCTTCAAAGATACTGAGAGCAAGAAGGATGAATAATAAGTAAGTGTATCTGAGGAAGAGGGAAGCTGACGGCTAAATGTGGGAGAAGGAATTCGAATGCAGGTTTTATTACTTCTCCTGGGTCTATTTTAATGCCTCCGAATCAGCTCTGCACAGCCAGTCCTTCCCATATGTTCCTGCTGGGTGAGCATGGCTTTGCCACACAGTGACAGTTCTTTGCTCAGAAACCTTCAGTGACTTCCTGTTCTTTACATAATCGTGTCCCAAACCACATGATCAGTTTTGAAATCCCTTTAAAACTTTATCCCTCCTTTTCATACACTCTAGCAAGATCGGACACGTTTCTTCCCACTGCATGCCCTATTCTTTCCAGCACTTTCTGTATGTGGGTTCCTCCTCTGTATATCTTACGTGAAGCACTTCAAAATATGATTTTTCTCTCTAATGTTCTTCCCTGATCCTACCAGTAAAAAGAAATCCTTTGGACTTTTGAATTTCTGAATACTTTTTATGTACATCTGTAATGGCTATTGAAACATTCTGCGTTGTATTGTGGTTATTTTACTAAGTGTGATCTCACAGATTAGATAAACACCTTAAGAGGTACCAATAACCTTTCAATTATGTTGCATGTAACACCTAACACATAATTGGTGCTCAAAAAATATTTGCTGCATAAAAGAATGAATGGCAGTGATTGTACTAAAATTTCTCAGAGTAGTTCAAATTTGCTAGCATTTAGTGAGATCTGAAATTCTGTTTTATTTATATCCAATATTTGTTACTTTCTGTCCATTCCGCTAGACTTCCCACAGAACAGGGATCTTGAACCATGTTGCACATGCCTAGCTAATAGTAGGCCACCAATTAATATTTTAATCATTATGATATTAATAATGATAAGGGTAAACATTTAGGGGCACCTGTCACATGTCAAACTCTATATAGATTGTCTCTCTAAATCTCAAATCAGCTTTAAGAAGTAGACTTCCCTTTTAAGAGATGAGGAAAAAGAGGCTTCCAAGAGTTTAGAGAAGTTACCAGGCTCAAGATCTCAATGGTCTAAAGACTGTAACTGAGATTTTAATTTAACCATCAGACTGCATTCCTTGCTCTACTGCCTCCTTATGCATTCCATATTTAATAAATCAAGTAATATGCGTCCACTGCCTTTTATGATCACAAACTATTAGATTACATTACTCTTCGTGAGCAATCATTCTTCACATCATCTTCAAATTCCTTGTACCCCCTTTCCTAATGAACCAGATTTCTGTAAGGCAATATGTTATCATGGTGTATCATTTCTTACCATAAATAATAGTTTAAAAATTTATCACTTTGGATACTCAGATCACCTGTATATAACATTTTCTTCAAAGAGAAATGCTAGAATGAAATATTTGTTTCCCTCCAAAATTCATATGTTGAGACCTATTCACTCAATGTGATGTATTAATAGGTGGGGACCTTTGGAGGTGAATAAGTTAGAAGGTCGAAACTCCTAACTCACGAATGGCATTTGCACCTTTATAAAAGAAAACCCAAAGATCTCCCTTGTCCCTTTTGCCATGTGAGATTACAGTTACAAGGCACTGGCTATGAACCAGAAAGAGTAGCCCAGAAATGGAATCTGCTGGTGCCTTGATCCTGGACTCCTTAGTCTCCAGCTGTGAGAAATAAATTTCTGTTGTTTATAGGCCACCCACCTATGGTATTTCTGTCACATGGGCTAAGACAAGACAGATATTGGAATAATGTGAAAGATCAAATGCAGAAATAATAATACAATGCTAACAAATGGGATAGATTGCATGTCAGTAATTCAAAAGCCAATAAATTAAAAGAAAAATAATTAGGAATAGCAGATTTGGTGAGCGTATAGATATAGTCTTGATTTTTGGCTTTTGAAGTGTTTCCTAAGATTTCCTAAAGGTTTCAGATGGGTCCCGAGAAAGACTTGAGGTGATTCTTAAAAACAGAAATTCCAGGGCCCAACCCCAGGTCTACTAATTCAGAATCCCAGGATGGGAGTGGGGGAAGGAAGGAAGAGATGTCCCAGCAGAATATTAAATTTAAGCAAATCTGGGAAGGCATTCAAACGATGCTTATTCATACGAGTAATACAGGATGCACAGAGATGATAATATAAGACAAGCAAGAAGGCTTTATGAAATTCTTTACCTGGAGGAAACAACATTGAAACCTACTGTATGTCCACTATTGTATTTTTTCTCTTTCCATGGTTTCTCATATATTTAAAACCAGAATTTAATAACTACCTTAGATGAAAGATTTAAAAGTTCAGACATTTAAAACTCCCATTATCAAGTTTCTTTTGTTCATTTCTTGACTCTAAGGGCCTGTTCCTTTCTTTAATTTATAGTGTACATGCGCACACGTGTGCATATACGCGGCGCGCGCGCACACACACACACAGTTCCATGGCAGTAATTGAAATCCTCACATTCCAGATATGTCTCAGTGAGGCACGATGGCTAAGAATTCTCAATATTTTCATGTTACTTAGAGCACCAGTAGGTAGGTTACCCTGGCCCGGTTCCCAGAATTTAACAGTAGGGGTCTTGTGAAATGCTAAACGATGTGTATAACAGTATTCAGGTTCTCCAAGAGCCAATCCGTCAAAACATTTGCTGCTTTGAAAATGTGTTCTTCAAAAAAATGGGCATATGGAACTTATTACTCTGCTTGGTGGAGCTCAGGCAGCAGGGTCCAAAATAAGCACCAAAACCCTTTTGAGGACACAGTCCTACCTTAAGGTAAAAGGAGCTCTAAAACCATCCTTCCCCGACCTAAGATGTATAGAACTCACAGGAAATAACAGAATTCCAAAGATTTTCCTGGGATCCAAGTGTTAGAATAGTACAAAATTACGGAGAAACTCTGAAAAGAGCAAAAAAGTAATATTTAAATAAAAATCTAAAAATACTTTGAATCGTTTCAGTAGTGAGCTCTCAGTTGGTATCTCTTTATTTATTACTCCTTTCTGACTCAGTCATAGGCCCGTAATTGTTGTTTACTAAGTATCATGGACAAATAAATCTGACATTTTACTGCTATATATTCAAGTAGAGACTAGAACGCATAATTACATACTTGTGGCAATTTAATGGATGAAAGAGAAAGCAAATTCTTTAATCTCCATGGAAATAAAAGAGACATTTTAACAAAGAAGAAAGCAATCAAAAGAAGGACTGTGATTAGCCTACTCCTATTTTTTCCCCTCCCTGCTGATATCTATGTCACTTGGATTTAAGAAGGTTAGATATTTTTAAAATTTACACGTCCTTATTTAATTGAAATATTGAACTATCAAAGAACGCTAGTTGGTAGAAGTTAGGAAGGATTAACTTACTTTTCTTTAAACCTGCATGACATGTGCTGTACTGGGTACGAAAAGAACAGCCATGTTTCATTTTCATTAGCAGCAAGGACAGAAAACGCCGTTATCAGTCATTGCAGACAGCAAGCCCAGTATTTAGTTTTTGAAGCTGAGAAGCCTCCAACTCCTTGCTGTGTTTTATTATGCATAACTGAAATTCTTCACAGTCACAAAAGTGTAAACTCCTCTTGATTGCATCAATATGTACTTGGAACAGGGAGATACGTGGACCACTCGTTGTGAAGGAACTCGGCAGCTACATTTTGATTTGTTTTGAAGGGATAAAAGCAAATCTAGAAAGTGTGCCTTTTTGTAAACCATGCAGGCATTGCATTGCTAATTCCTTGAAGACCGTAAGACAGATTCCTTGCCTTGCTGTAGACTCTCCTTCACTTGAGATTTCCTGACACAGATTATTTTTTTCCTAGCGTGTTTGATCCCCCGAAGAGCATTAGGTGGACCAGTCTTTGATGGTTTATGTTCTCTCAATGCAATGCACACTTGTGCATGTTACCTTATTTTTCACTATTTCATGATTTGTCTTTTGTATTTTATGAGTGTTTCCTTTGGGATTTTTTTCCCCCTAGGAAAATGACAAGAATGATCCACATAAGTCTATAAGAGAGGTTGTAAAATAAACATTATACCATGTGTGGGGTAAAAAAAAAAAAAATACTGCAAATGGCTGTTCTCACTTTCTGGCATTTACACACATGGCCATCTGTTTGAGAGCTGTTTTACTTGGCTCTTTCCCAGCCTTTATGTAACTGGCCGATTGAAAGGAAATGACATCACCAAGTTTCCTGAAGACTATCACTGGAGGCACAAAAACGTTAGGAAACAAATTGCTTAGTAAAGAGAAAGATGTTTTCAAATGTCTCTTTTCCTTTCTACTTCTTACGTTATTTTCTAGCATTTCTAACAATCTCTTTTCCCTATTCTGTACGTTCTGTGTTAATACTTGTCAATATTTTCGTTATTCGCTTTGGAACTTCTTTTGTTTGAATTGTGAAGTTAGAAAACCATGCTTTTTTTCTACCCAATAAATTGTAATGTGTTGAAAAGGAAGGAGTTGTTTGGATCTATCTAACATCCAGTAATAGATAGGACTGGCTTCTTCATTCAGGCGACAGCAGATTTGGAACCTGTAGACCTAACCTTGAAAAGATTGGAGGTTATTCTTCCATGACCTAAATTGTTCTGCTGCAGAGGGATACTTCAGCTATCGCCACAGCTCAGTCCACAGAGCATGAGTGAATGAAGAGGGACATTTGGAAAGTATATCGTATTTGTTGGCCACACCAGGACATCAAAGCTGGGAATGGTGGAGGTTTTTATAGCAGAATTTATAGACCTTCTTATCCCAGTGTCTCAGTAATTTGCACCACCGGACCAAGGAGCCCTTTCATCCTATTCCAAAATTAAGCCATCTCCAGGGGGAAATCTAGCACCTGTTTTTAAGGCTCATAGTTGTATGGAAACAGTATTAGTGTTAGAGGAAATTAAATATACCTGCCGCTCAAACTTCCTCAGGGTCTCGGAGTGAATAGAGGGGCTCACTAAGCAGGAATCTCTTTAGGCTCCTCTGTTAAAACTTCTCTGGGATTTTTAAATGCCTTCCTATGATCCAGTCTGCTTGTGGTCTACTAAATAATGCCCTGTCTCTGCGTTCTTCCAAGTTGGGAAGGGAGCATCACTTTAAAAGTGTGTCCTTTTGACCTTCCCTGATACATTTGAAACTCCACCTCCTGCCCCGCCCTACCTACCTGCCCCCATTTCCTTCTAGTCTTTTCCAAAATTACCATAAACAGTGGCTTCTTTTGGTGCCCCTCGCCCAGATTTCCTTTGCCAGCTGGGGCATCCCCCTCCTCAGGTGTTTTCTGCATTCTTTCTGGAGAGTTGCCATTAGCTGCTGAGAGCACCTGCTGGGGAGGTGAAAGTGTCACCTTTCCCTACCCTCCTGAGTGGCTGATGACTCCCAGGTTTAGGGATACAAAAGCCCGGCCACATAGCCACAAGGTGAGACACCTCTGTGTTGTGATTTATGTTCCAGTCTTGTGTGCACCAGTCAAGGCTATGCTTTACCTAAGTCCACATCCTTTCTTGGTTCTTTCCTGTCCAGTGTCTAGATTAATCTCTCTCCTTCCTGGTTTTTCCTAAAGATCTCTCCCTCAAAGCGCGTATTATCTGAAGTCCTTTCTTAGGCTCTGTTTTCAGGGCCTCCTACCCAAGACGCACTGATTATGGACTATGACATCTGAATGTCGAAGTTATAAAGAGTGAATATGCAGGCTTCCAGAGCACAAGGAGGGTCCCCATCAGAGTATATTCAGCAAGGCAAACGTGGCAGTTGGGGAACTGAGTCAGCAGCAGTATAAAAGGGAAAAAATTAAGGTGAGGATATAAGAAAGAAGGAAACATCAGGGATAGTCAGTTACTTAAAAAAATCTAATAAAGTTGATGAAGACTGTAGAGGAAAAAAATGTTTCTTGGATTCAAAATGTTTTAACACATGTGGACTATGAAAATATGGAGAACACAGAAAAATAGAAAAATAATATCAAAATCATCTGTAATCCTACTATCCAAATATAGCTACTATTTTTGTATGTTTCATTCCAAATTTCTATGTTTTTGTTTTATCCATATGCATTTATTTACATATATTTATACATGGAGAACTGCTGCAGATACAATTTAACATCCTGAATTTTCTTCTTGAATACTGCATAGTTTTTAATGTCAGAGAGTAGTCTTTGCAAATCTGATTTCCAGTGTCTACCTAATATTAAATTCTATAGATGGACTATACTTTAAATATACACCAATCACCAGAATTTAGGTTACTATCAACCGTTTGCTGTTTATAACACTGTTATAAAGAGTAATAGCCTTCTACATAAATCTTTGTGTTCAGTGCAGATTTTCAATTATAGCCTACATTTATAGGAGTAGAATCACTTGTCAAGTGCCTGAAATTTTTAAATAATTTGTCAACTTATGTTTAAAATTCACTTGCACAGCAGCAGCTATTTTCTAAAAAGGATGTGTCAATGTATAATCTCTCTGACAAGAATGGCATTTCATAGCACCATTACCAACATTCCATACTATCATTTAAGTAAATTAAGTGAAAGCAAATTTAGTACATTAAGGCTAATTTTATAGTTAACATTGTATTCCTGTGTGTGTGTGTGTGTGCGTGTGTGTGTATGCACGTGTGTGTGTGTGTGTGTGTGTGTTGGACCTTGTTTCCTCTTATTTAAAGATTAAAGCCTTTCTTAGTAACATTAAAATCATCGTGTTCTTGATTGCCTTTTCTTTTTTTATTTATATTTATTTATTTATTTATTTATTTTTAAATATTTTTATTTATTTCTAGGATAGAGAGACAGCATGAGCAGGGGAGCGTCAGAGAGGGAGGGAGTCACAGACTGAAACAGGCTCCAGGCTCCAAGCTGGCAGTCAGCACAGAGCCCGACGTGGGGCTCGAACCCACGAACCGCGAGATCATGACCTGAGCGAAAGTCAGATGCTTAACCGACTAAGCCACCCAGGCGCCCCATCTTTTCTTTTTTTAATATGCTTGATTCAAGCCTAGAGAAAGAGACCTTGAAGAAACCCTAGGGTTCTTGAAATGAACTTCCTTGAAAGCGAACTTTGTTGAAAACAAACTAGATTGTTGGAGGTGAGGGGAAGAAAAAGGTAGTCAGCCAACTACTTGTTTAAGGGGCAAGAAGCCGAAAGACTCAGTTGCAATCTTTCACTAAACTAGAGTAAACTGATGCTTTACTCCAGCTGAATTCTCTTGCTACATTGACATATTACATCACAGATGCAACTACTGAATGCATTGCCTTAGGGACATTTCATCCCCAAAGGAGGCTTAGCATGTACCTGAGTGATCACGGAATTGTGAGCAATATCAGCGGGGCTTTGTAACAGTGAGAGCATAAGAGTCAGTGTGGTATATCGGGGCGCCTGGGTGGCTTAGTCGGTTAAGCGTCCGACTTTCGCTTAGGTCATGATCTCGCGGTTTGTGGGTTCGAGCCCCGCGTCGGGCTCTGTGCTGACTGCCAGCTCAGAGCCTGGAGCCTGTTTCAGTCTGTGACTCCCTCTCTCTCTGACCCTCCCCTGCTCACGCTGTCTCTCTCTCTCTCCTAGAAATAAATAAAAATATTAAAAAAAAAAAAAGAGTCAGTGTGGTATAGATAAGTGTAAACTAAAGTGAAAAAACATGACAAGGGGAAGTGTGCCAACATCTGAAGGATGGCTAGCGGGTTGAAAGGGGAAACTTGGAAGGTGAGGAATCTGGAGAAGCGCACGGGACCCTCTCTAAGGGCCACACAACCTACAGGGAAAGGGAGCAAACCACCCCCAGACTTCTCCCCTGTCTCTCAAAATGTCTCCTAAGAAATCGGGTCTGGTGTGCTCCATATTTTATCATGCACCAAGTGACAGGCTGGGTAAGGGTGTGACATGCTAGGTAAGGATGTAATGTTGTCATCATTAATTTACTCACCTGACAAGTATGATCTTATAAATAACCCCCAAGTTCTTTATATATTTGATTTACAATAGTGAGCAAATTTCACGTCTGTGTATGCAATATGGATGCATTTGGATTTGTGGGCATATGATTTCAATAATACAACATCATTTGCTAATTTTCTAATGAATTATAGATTTTGTCAACAGCATGGAGATGAGAAGGGGAAAAAAGACACAAAGGAGACATGTAAGAGAGACAAATGAGGGGGAAGGGAAATCCCTGGAATAGCTGGAAAGGAATGGAAAAGCAGAGGAAGGGGTCAGTCTATGTGCCCGGCAAGACTCTGAGGCAGTGAACACTTTGATATGAGGCAGGCTTACATTCCCTATAACTGAACAGATCATTTTCTTCTTCTTTGACACTCAAATCCTTCATGGCAGTCTCTTCCAGGAGGTACTTTACTAGTGCCCCATTCTTGTTTCCTTTCTTTTCTTCTAAATAAAGGGCTGCCGTTTTAACGCCCTCATGCCCATAATTCCCACAAAAGATACATTTTGCCACAGAACTTTAATCAAATACTTTTTAAAAACAAAACACAGTTTGAGGATTTGTAGGATTTGCTTGTGTATTAAAAATAATCTGATGTGGGGCACCTGGGTGGCTTAGTCGGTAAAGCGTCCGACTTTCGCTTAGGTCATGATCTCGCGGTTCGTGGGTTCGAGCCCCACGTCGGGCTCTGTGCTGACTGCCAGCTCAGAGCCTGGAGCCTGTTTCAGTCTGTGACTCCCTCTCTCTCTGACCCTCCCCTGCTCACGCTGTCTCTCTCTCTCTCTCTCTCCTAGAAATAAATAAAACATTTAAAAATAATCTGATGAAATTGTATCTTTAAAAACCTGTTAAGTTCGGTCAAGTAATATTGGCTTTCGACTAAATTGTGTCTCTGAAACGAGTTGCTCTGGAATGATGTACAGCTTTATTTATCTCTGTCCTTTGTGTTTGCCCTTTCCTCATCTACTTGTAAGTTAAAATACGAGCCCCACAAAGTTTAGCTCCCTGAAGAGTCACGGCTGTGTCCGATTGAACCGTATCAACTTTCATATTCTCTACCCGGCGATTTGGAAATTTGATATGCCTTAAATAGGAATTTGAAGCTGATGTTTAGCGAGTGTGCTAAACCATACTTTTATCAATTCTCCAAGGCCTGTTTTCTACAGATAAAATATTTTATGTTGAAGGATACCTTTCAGTGGCAATCCATGGGTTCATTTCTGACTCGTATGTAAACTTTTTAAAGCCCTTGGGCCACTGAATTGTTTGCATACGGAGTGATGCATAGATGGTGTTTGAGATAGGCTGCATGGTTCCAAAAGTGTCACCTTTTCCTTTCAAGGTGCACTAATCATTATGACTGCTCTAAATGACTGGTGAGATAGGAGCTGAGCCATGGCTACTTCAAACATTCTTGTGGAAAGGTTTTTTTGTGTGTTGTTTTGTTTTTGAGTGTTTATTTATTTTTGAGACAGAGACAGAGTGTGAGCAAGGGACGGGCAGAGAGAGAGGGAGACACAGTATCTGAAGCAGTTTCCAGGCTCTGAGCTAGCTGTCAGCACAGAGTCTGACGCAAATCTTGAACTCATGAACCATGAGATCATGACCTGAGCTGAAGTCGGACGCTTAATCGACCGAGCCACTCCAGTGCCCCTTGTTGAAAGATTTTCATGTGTTGCCCTCTCAGTTCAGCTGAGATAATTTTGTATATTGGGGCATGGGTGATTTAAAAATCTAGATCCAATAAAGACATAAAAGACGCACTCTACTTTAGCAATGTGTGATTACACATATGTATGTATGTGTGTGTGTGTGTGTGTGTATGTGTGTATTTACACACATACACGTAGTTTTGGCACAACTTGCTTTAGCTATGTAATTGTTGTTGTGTATGTGTATAATTTAGAAATCCTGCCTTAGCTGTGTGTTGGTTTTTTCCCTCTGAGAGTATAATTCTACTTTAAATATGAAGTAAGATGGCTGAAAAATATTAATTATAGAAGCCAAGCTTCTCTGAGTCATGCAGCGACCTTCCTCCACCCTACCCCCACCGTGTCACCTCCCCTGTTACTCTTGAGCTTTGGGCATAACCAGTTTTCTTTCAGGAGACAGAGATTTCCTTTCCAAGAAATGAGTGCAAGTTCCAGACTGAAAAGACGAAAATGCTGATGGTTGGTGTCTAGTTTACCCAAGCTGATTTCGCCAGGTGTGCGTTATATATGTTCTATTATTTTGCTGGTATAGTTTGAGTCCTTTTTTCTTTTTTTAATCCCCCCCCAGCAGAATTGTCTATATCTAAGGGAGCAAGAATGACCACTAGGGAAAAAAATAGGTATGAAATTACACTGCTGAGAGTTTTTATACTTTCTTTTTCCTGTTGGTGGTTGAGGATCTTTGTCTTGCAAAGGCAAAACTAGCAACAGCTTCATACCTTTGGGCTTACACATTAAACAGAAATACATCCATTTAAAATCTTTGTCCTCGATGAGCAGACAGAGGAGTTCAGCCTCAAGAAAAGCTGGAATGGGTTTCCTCCAAGTACGAAGTGGGCAGAAGGCGCTGTTTTGTTTTCTCGGGACGGAGGTCTGATCTAGAGGAAGGAAGAGGCTTTTTGCCTGAGTCTAAAGAATTAAAGAATGAAAATGGGATTACAGTATCTGATACTGGACTCCTTATTGTTTGTGTCACATTTTAAATCATTTGTTCACAGCTGATCACAAGACCTCAGTCTCTATTCCGTGCTAGGAGAGTATTCTTTCAAAAAAACAGGAAGTGACACTTTAAGTAATTGCAGATTTACAGTGACTACCAGGCTGATCCCTGCCCTTTGTCGCTGGCTTTCCTGTTTCGGTCTGGGGATGAAGTGGCCTGGAGGAGACAGGGTGGGGGAGACGACTCTCTTACAGTGCCCGTTAGACTGAGCCCGGCTTCACCTTAGTGGATGAGTGATGAAAACGCTTTAAACAGTTGCCAAACAGTTCAGTAGAAAATATTTGACATCTCACCTACATCAACAAGCAAGAGTTAAAGGTTAAATCACACACACTCAAGTGCTGGGAAAAAGGATATGTTTATGTCATCAACTTTCTTTGTTCTAGGACCGCCCTATGTCAACAAGGAGACAGACAGTTCCTGGCTTGGAGCTACCGGGACAATACAGACCGATCCCCAATTTGTGCACGAGAGACAAATCCACTCTTAAGCGGGTGCAGTTTGTTTCTAGCTATGTGGTCTCTTCACCGTGTTTTACTTGCTTCCAGCTAGCTCTGTTTTAGAGCAGTGTGGCCGTGGCCATTGCTCTTTCTCCATCCAGATCCTTGAGATCCCAAGCATGAAGCTCAGTGTAGAGGGAGGAAAATCCCTTCTTCCCCTGGGACGGGGAAGGTTTTCTTTCTTTTTATATGTTCCCTGGGTTGACTTCAAACCCCTGAGGCTTCACCTTAAAGTCTGTTTTGTGGTGGGGCCAGAGAGAGGGACTTTCCAAACTGGGGCTCACACACTAGAAGGACTTTTCTGGTGAGACACTCAGGGCCTTTCACAGGGATACAAAAGGTTGAACAGGAGATTTCTTGACCGGATCAATGAAGTTTTAAATTGAAATTTGTTAGGAAAAGGAAATATGCCCGGGTGAGAAAGGCAAAACTATTGCCATGGAGACCAACAGGTGAGTCATGGAAGAAAAAATAATAGTATTAAAAAAAGCTTCTTATCTTTTGGCAGATCAAGGTCCCTTTTGAGAATTGCTAGCTATGGGTTATCTGCTCACACTAAAGCTTGTACCCATGTTCAGGAGGATCAGAGACTCCTTGATGACCATCCACAGAAGTCCTAGCAGTCCAGGGCTCTGGTTACGTGGCTCTGACATGGAAGTTCCCAGTAGTATAAGGGTACCAGCAAAGGCAGCCCCCATGCCTCCTCACTGTATTTTGACAGTTGAACTAAAAGTCAATACACAATAGGAAAGAATAGATGTATCTATTCCATAGACAAAAGCACTTTTACAACTAAATGTTTTCTAAAATCAAGATTCTGGATTCCCTTCCCCAGATAGTGCTGGATGAGCAAGGCTGGCTTTTGCTGCCTTTCCTTCTATTTCCCAGAGATTTCGTCTACCCATCAGCTGCTAGATATTTTTGCTAACACTGTCATTTAAGTTACAACAAAGTTGCTTGCTGTTCTTACTTTCTGGCCTTAAAACATTTGCCCGGGTCTGTGGACTTGTTCTTTTTCTGGTCTCTGTTAGGAATATGCCTGATTTGAGATGGATACATTAAACTGTTATCATCTGACTCCATGAAACATTGGCATCATTTAAAAAGTATCCTTTAGCTTGGTTTGGGGTTTACCGACAATCTGATCAATTTTATCGACAATCTGATCAGAGCATTACAGTTACTGCAGAATCTCAATGTAAAGTTTAGACCCATTACTTCAGAGCTACAGTAGTTTTTAGGCCTTATTGGTTTTGTGATTCAAAAGAGAAGCACAAATCCTTAGTGCACTCTTTTCGATAACTGCATTCCAATATAATTGGCTTTCTTTGAGGTATCCTGGTTGTAATGTATTTAAAAACATTAAGCCAAGAAGTAGTCCACAGGCTAGTCAGACTGCCAGATGGGTCTATGGCATGCTGAATTTAAGAACCCCTGGCAAAGAACAATAGCATATGTTTTTGCCGGTGTTAGACTGGCATTCAGGTTGGTGGATTCACTGGAAATATTGTAAAGTTCCCATTATCCTCAAATGAATAGTATGAAGATGTCCTATCCCTCAATGGTGGATTCTGTAACCTGGTGGGACTGGAGGGCTGGTTGATTTGGCTAAAATAAGACCACAACTGCCTTGAGGAATCCATTCTTTTTTTTTTTTTTTTTTTTAATCCCTTATTCAAGTTAGTTGACAGGCACTATGTTAATTTCAGGTTGCGTAGCCCTTTCTTGTAAGGTCCTTGACTGAGTGCTGGAGGCAGAAGTCCAAAGGAGACTTCACCAAATCTATAAGACCACGTGACTGTGTTTTTTCTGTCTGGTGGTTACTAAATGTTGAAAAGAACATCAGAATTTAGAATGAAGACTATTTTCATCACAGCATAAATGTGGCATGGTGTGGCTGTTATGGAAGGAGCTCACAGCTCTTATGTACCTCTGACCGTCAGAGGCTATAAAGAATTTGGCAGTTTTGAGCAGCCAAACTGACTTATGTTAGTTTGAGCTTTTTTTTTTTTTTTAAATCAGTCTTAGCAGTAAGCAGTGCAGTGTTTTCTCTGGGCAGCTAGTTTGCTTTTACTTTCCAACACTGTTTTCTTTCCTCTTTGTGTTGGTTGTTAGAGAGTTAAGAGTTAAATCTGTTGGCCACCTCTAGCAAGTATATACAATTTTGTGGCATAACTTCTGTACTTCTATTTCATTCTTAGGAGACAGCATGGTGAGTGATTAAGAGCATGAGCTCCCGGGACAGACAATTTGGGTTCAAATCTACTAGTTTACTAACCAAATGACCTTGGACATGTTAACCTTTCATTTTCCCTAATGGTCTTCAGAAGGGTGTCTGTGATTGAGTGAGATAACACATGTAGCATCAAGGTTCCAGTAAGAAACGAGAATTTTTAAATATTATCCCTGGCTCCATCTTTTTTCCTAGATTATTTGTCTCTTCCTTGTGATTTATTACTTCTTTTGCTCATTGAAATCTAGTTAGTATATGGAATACATATTTTATAAACCTCCCCTCTCCTTTCCAGTGTCCTGACAGCAGCTTGGAGGATGAATTTGTGAAGAATGGAATTAGAAGTATGGAAGTCAGTTAGAAGACTATAAAAGTAATCCATTTGACAGTAGACAACTACAATTGTAGCAGTAGGAACGTGGAGGAAAAGAGGTATTTGAGATATTTATGAGGTTGAGTTGACAGGACCTGGAGAGCCATTTTATGTGAAAGATAAATAATAGGAAATCTGGGATAACTTTGGGTTTGTTTAGTTTAGATGACTGGGCAAATACTGGTACGCTCAATCAGGATCAGGAATAGAGAAAGTATCCTGGAGGTGGTTAGGTTCTAAACAATGAGTTAAGTTTGGACTAGGTTGAATTTGAAATTTCTTGTGGGATTATTAAGCGAAGCCCAGTAAACCATTCAAATAAGCATCTACAGTTCAAGAGAACCTATATGCTGGATACATTGGTTTAGGATTTAGCAGGGTATACATTTTTAATAATGCTTATGGGGTAAAATTGCCTGGTAAAAAGTGAAAGCCGTGGGAATTTTGGGAAATGGGCTTGAGGATAAAGGCCATGACCTATTCATCTTTGTATTTTCAGTCCAGACATTAGCCCAGGCCCTGGCACAGAGGAGCCTCATAGGTGACTGAGAAGGAGTAATTAGAAAGTAGACTGAGAACTAAGAGAGAGTGATTTCTTAAAAGATGAGAAAGCAGAGTTCTTCTTTTGTTTTTTTTGTTTTTTTAATGTTTATTTATTTTTGAGAAAGAGAGAGAGAGAGAGAACTGCAAGGGAGGTGAAGAGAGAGAGAGAGAGAGAGAGAGAGAGAGAGAGAGAGAGAGAGACATAGAATCTGAAGCAGGCTCCAGGCTCTGAGATGTCGGTACAAAGCCCAATGTGGGGCTTGAACTCATGGACCATGAGATCATGACCTGAGCCAAAGTTAGGCACTTAGCCAACCGACCCACCCAGGTGTCCCGAGAAAGCAAAGTTTTAAGCATGAAGGTACAGTCAACATTTGGGGATGTTGGTTGACATTAAACTCAGACAAATTAGTGCACTGAATGACAGAACCAGGGCTTAAAAAAAATCTCAGGTGTGGAAATCAGAGTTAAATCTCATTGTTACTTACTAGGGATAAAGGTAAAATCCTGACTTAGGTTTAGAAAATCAAATGCATTAGTACTGGAAGTAGATGACCTGGTATAATCACATTCCTGGGATTTAGTAGTAGGCTAAAAGTTCAACATAAATTACTTCGAGAGTCTGACTTCCAAGGTATATAATTAGGCAATGTTAATAAAAATATCCAGTATAAAAATGTGGAAATAATAATATCTTAGTATATGTCACAGATACAGTTTGGGACAATGCATTTCAAGAGGAAAAGTTATAGAGCTATTATATATGCCATAACAACAAGCAGAATGAGGAAGTGTCTGGAAGTCATCTCATTCACTTGATTTTGGTTGAGGGAAGACACAGAAGGAATATGGTATGTCCCAGCTTCATGCTGTAGACACTAATCTTATCCTGTCTAGTCAGGCCTCAATCAAAGGGCAGAACTACAGAAGTGATAAACTGAGAAAATCTAACTCACTTTGAGTACTTTTCTATAAGCAAGCCTGTCTTTCAACAGAATTAGCTCTTAGTGGGAAAAACAGTGAGACCTTCTCTCTGTTTATTTATTGCACTAACATTTTAGAGGCATCTACCAATGTTCCTAGCACAGAGATCCCAAGGTAGTAGGGCTATAACAGGAAATCAGTTTGATTCCTGCCCTACTGGATCTTACATTTTAAGATTCATTTATTTATCAAGTGTTTATTAGGCTCCTGCTAGGTATTATTTCAATCCTATTCCTCGGAGATACAGTGGGAAAGGTTTCTGTGTTCATGATGTTTACAGTCTGTGGAGGAAGCAGATATTAAGGAAATAAGTATACAAATATACAGAAAGTTGCAGACTAGGTGATCATTTGTACTATGCAGGGGGATGAATTCTAAAAGGGAGAAAACAATCGGGGGAGCTAATGTAGTTTAATAGGTTCTGGAATGGTCTCTCTAAAGATGGGAAAATTGCAAGTAACTATGGAGAGAACAGTACATGAAGAGGAGGCTCAAGGGATGGAGAGAAGGCAGGAGTCATGGGAGCAAGGTAAATAGGGGAGATGAGTTTGGTAAGGTCAATGTCTTACGGGTCTTTGCACTTAGAGTGCAAGGGGAAGTGCAATGGGAAGCCACTGAACAATTTTAGTGAGGATGATGACATAATAAAAGAAAATACATTACAGGAAAAGAAGTCCTCTGGATTCTGTGTGGGGAATGCCTCACAGAAGGGAAAATTGGATGTAGAGAAAATAAGAACTTCATTGTCTCAGACTTCCTGAAAGGTAGTGGTGCTCTGCAAGAGAATGGAGGTAATACTTGGATTCAAAGCATATTATAGAGTAGGTTTAGTAGTAGTTGGAGACTTAATTTGAATTGCACTGATTTGCTATGGGGAGTTAGGATGAGGAGGATTTCAAGAACAACCCTTAAGAATCTAGCTCCTGTGGCTACACTCTGAGAGGCAACCTGGCGGAAGCCCCATGTTTTGAGAGGTGGGGAGATTGATTATGAACATGAGATCCTTTTGGACAGGTGAGGCTTGTTAGGATAACTGTAGACATGCAAATGATTTCAGTCATAATAGAATAATGACCAGAGAGCTCATAATGTGTCCCCTAGGGATAAGTCAATGATATGTTTTTGGGTTCAAGTGTGCCTTTGATCTATCTCCCTTCTATTTCCCCCTTTATTTCAAGGATGGAAGGAGAATTTGAAGCTCAAATATTTTGCCCTCAGTTTGTTAACAGAAAACTGTGTAATATTGACTCTTTAAGACTTTTTGTTTTTAGAAGGAATTCAAATAGAAGCCTTGTTACCTGTGTTGATTCAAATCAGAGCTGTAAAAATACTGCTTTTCAGATTATCTGTGGTCTTTTACTTGTGGTATTTATATTCCTCATTCTTTGTTAGTACTGAAGATGGCCTCAGAAGCCCTTTTTATAGTCAGGATGTTCTCTAGAGATTTGATTGTTTGCTAGCAATCTTAGAGAATTCAATGAAATATATGTTGCAGATAGTTTTTTACATTGAATTATATCATAGAAGAATCTCATATGAGAAATTGAAAATTTGCCTAGAAATTGCTAAACTTCTGTGTTTTTTGATAAGATTGGTGGTGGATATGAGAGATCAGATCATTAAGTCAAGCAAGATAAGATAAGCATGCCTATGAATTAAAGTATCATTCAGCAACTATGATGAAATGCCAGAAGGTCTTTCAAATAAACGGAGAATAATAAGAGAAGGATTAGCCATCAAGTAGGATGATGTGGAGTCTCATTATTCTCCTCCAACTCTGATAGCAAGTTGTTTTTCTTTATATAGTCTCTTGATCTATACTTCTACACTTAACGCAACAATTTAGAATGCCACCTCATTTTATCATCTGATATGTGACCTATTGAAATAAGGTCAATGCTGCTTTCTGGTTCTCCCTTCTGTCCTCCTGCACACTGCCATCAAAGCAAATTTTCTTAAGTACTTCTTTTTTTTTTAAGATTTTTAAGATTTTTTAAAAATGTTTATTTTTAAGAGAGACAGGGAGTGGGGGAGGGGGAGGGGCAGAGAGAGTGGGAGACACAGAATCCAAAACAAGCTCCAGGCTCTGAACTATCAGCACAGAGCCCGACGCAGGGCTCCACCTCATGAACTGCGAGATCATGATCTGAGCTGTCGTTGGATGCTTACCTGATTGAGCCACCCAAGTGCCCCATAAGATATTTCTTTTATAATGCTTCTCCTGCATTCAAAATCCACCAGTGGGCTCAATGTTATGAAGGTGAAAAGTCCCATCTACTATGGTAGGACCCAGGCAATCCTATTGGGTGTATTTTCCCCATTCGTTGTCCTATAAATACACAGGAGTATTTCCACCTCTGCATTTGTTTATGTTCTTTCTTCATTCGGGAATATCTAAATTGTCTTTGACTTTGCCGTTCTCTCAAGGTCAAGACTGAGCCCCACCTCTGCTAGGCACTTGATCCTTACCGATTTTGTGTTGCTTATCACTTGCTCCTTTGTATCATGAGGTACTTTCTGCATTTACCTGTCCCAGATTTTGCATCCGTGTTATTTGCCTCTAATGTGACAGAACTCTCTGTATGCCACTTTCCCCACGCTGCTTCTCAGTCACGCTCTCCACAGTGCTGGGTGCCTGGCCTGAGGTCAGTGGGATCTTTGAGATCATCTGTATCTAGATTCAAGGCATTTTCCACTGAGGGAAGAACACAGGCTAATTTAAAAGCCTAGTTTTGGAAGTAAGAATGAAGAAAGACAGCTTTTGCCAAAGGCTCCAGAAAGTGTACTGTGCAATAAAATGTGGGGCATGTTTCTCTTTCTCTGTCTCTTGTCTCCGCCTCAGTTTTAAAGCTTATTTCCCCCTCTCTTATACTGAATCATATTTTTCTATTTTCTTCCAGAAGCTGTTTTCTCCTTTAAAGGTTTTTTTTTTTTTTTTTTAATGTTTTATTTATTTCTAGGAGAGAGAGAGAGACACAGCGTGAGCAGGGGAGGGTTAGAGAGAGAGGGAGTCACAGACTGAAACAGGCTCCAGGCTCTGAGCTGGCAGTCAGCACAGAGTCCGACGCGGGGCTCGAACCCACGAACCGTGAGATCATGACCTGAGCGAAAGTCGGACGCTTAGCCAACTACGCCACCCGGGCGCCCCTGTTTTCTCCTTTAGTCTTTCATCACCGTTAACATATGTACTTAGTCATCTACAACTTTTTGTCTCCTAAATCTTTTTTTTTTTTCTAAGAGAGACAGAGAGAGACAGTGTGAGCAGGGGAGAGTCAGAGAGAGAGGGAGATACAGACTCTGAAATAGGCTCCAGGCTCTGAGCTGGCAGTCAGCACAGAGCCCGACGCGGGGCTCGAACCCACGAACCGCGAGATCATGACCTAAGCGAAAGTCGGACGCTTAACCGGCTAAGCCACCCAGGCGCCCCTGTCTCCTAAATCATCTTAAGAAAATTATTAATTTCGTTGTCTAAACTTTTCTCTCCTTTCAATTATAATACCCAATTTCCTTATTCATTCATTCATTCATTCATTCATTCCTTAAACTTCAGTTTTATACATTCATACTTTCTTGCTGGGTCAAGAGAAACCTTTCTTTCTCTCTTTCTTTCTTTTTTTCTTTCTTTCTTTCTTTCTTTCTTTCTTTCTTTCTTTCTTTCTTTCTTTCTTTCTTAACCTTAAATAGTTCGCTGCTAAAGGCATTGACATTTCTATTTAAAACACAATTTACATTCAAGTTCTTATTCTTCTTGTCCCATCCAGTCAGTTACAATTTTGTGCACATTTTTAATATTGTCTGAACGTTTGTGGGAAATTGGAGATAAGGTTTAGTAATAAATTACTTTAGAGTACTCAAGTTTGCAGATAATCTATACTACCTGCTAGGTCACCTGCTAATTACATACTATTTGATTTAATGGCTTGGAGCTATCTAATAATCAATGAATGTTTTGTTTGTTTTTGCATTTACAATCCTACCATTTAAATCTCTTATGTCTGTAGGAAAATGTTGAAGTAGCTTCTTCACACGGTAGGTTATAAACAGTATTGTCAGATTGCATATAGAGAATGAGGGCTGTTGTCATTTTTTAAAACAAATGAATGATTTCTTAGCCATGGAATCATATCAACTCTCTCATATGAAGTGGTAATTTCCTTCCTTCTGATTAAAATGAGTTCTTGTAGTAACAGGGCTAACCCCATGGACTCTATTACTCAGCATTCTAATAAGGAGGAGTAAACTCAGAACAGTTGCTCAAATGTGAGGTCTATTTGTGTTGAGAAAGAAGGCTGAAAATGAAATGCATAGAATTTAGGTGACTATTTTCCATGACAGTACTTATTCGGTTCTTCTCCATGCCCGATTCAGACCAGAAAGTCAAGCCCTGAAAGATTCCCAGGCTGCACATAAAAAATTCGCCAAATAAAAAATTTGCCAATGTGAAAACGCTACCTTTGTTTTTTAACACATGGTTCAAAACTGTGCTTCTATTTTAATTATTTTACTTTTTTTGCCTTTCCTGCCCAGTATTCACTCCACTTAGACTGTGACTGTATAAGGATGCTTGCAGGGAGTCTGGCTTTCCTAGCTGAGTAGCCTTGAACTATTATTTGAAATATGAGAGATGTCCATACATTCTGACATTCCATATGGTACCTTGTCTTAACGTGTTGTCTCTTCAGGAATTGAGTAAAATGAAAATAATAACAGTGCTTAAATAGCTTATATTTATTAAGCACTTAATGTATGTCAAGTACAGTTCCATCCATTTTATATAAACTACCTTGATTCATCTTCACAATAATCTTATCATGTAGGTACCATTGTTATAATATCTGTTTTCAGATGAGGAAGCTGAGACAGAAAACTAAGTGGTTTGCTCCAGGTAGCCCAGATCCCCCTGGGGTAGCCAGGAAAAAAAAAATTGGACCCTTTTCCACTTATTTTAGTCACTACTTCATAATAAAATTACAGTGATAGAAACAATGAGAATACTTCTATTTGGTGGCAAGAATAGCTTGGCTAGATTGAAGGTAGGATTGGTCTTCTGAAGTTAGTAAATATGATTTCTGGAGTCCCCCAAATGCTTGGTGAGGTCGGGAAAAAGGATATTTATTCAGTACTAAAATTCCATGCCCCATCTCTATCCAAGACTATCAGAGATTTGCAGTGCCTGGGTGGCTCAGTTGGTTTAGCTACTGGCTGTGCCTCAGGTTATGAGCTCAAGGCTTGTGGGTTCAAGCCCTGCGTCAGGCTCTGTGCTGACAGCTCAGATCCTGGAGCCTGCTTCAGATTAGTGTCTCCCTCTCTCTCTGCCTCTCCCCTGCCCATGTCTTTCTGTATCTCAGAAACAAATAAATGTTAAATATTTAAAAAAAAAAAAAAGGAGTATCAGAGCTTTCACATAGATAGTATGCAGGTATACAGAGACACAGGATTCTTTTACTTCAGTGAATATGCAGTACCCACCAGGGAATCTAGTGGTGAGGTATTTACGGAGTCAGGAGGAAAGTATGTCCTGAGAAGGAAGTTTAGAAGAGGGATCAATGAAGCCCATGGTTAAAGGCTCACATGGATGCTAGTGTAGTTGGCTGTCATTATCCACTTGAAATCATTCTTGAAACACACAAATAGTCTTACTACTTGCTTGTGATATATGCCATAATTTCATCTTTGACAACACAAACTTTGAAAATTCAAGTCCTATATTAGTTACATATTTCTCTTTGGGGTCTTATGCATTTTAATAACAGCTGCATGAAGGGGGGGGGATACTTCCATGTGAATGGAAGTATAAGTCCAAGGACAAAGTCACCCCTGAGTGTGAAGAATGCAGAGGAACAGGACCCTATAAGAATAGCACTTGGGATTTTAATAGAATAGCCTTGCTCTAACAAAAAAAAAAGACCCTGTGTTTAGTGCCTCTTGCAACTAAGAAACATGACTTTACTCCAGAATCTAAAGAATGAGATATATAGAACAATATTTAAAACCAGTATTTAAAAACTCTTAGGGCCACCTGGATGGCTCTGTCGGTTAAGCATCCAACTTCAGCTCAGGTCATGATCTCATGATTTGTAGGTTTGAGGCCCGTGTCAGGCTCTGTGCTGACAGCTCAGAGCCTGGAGCCTGTTTTGGATTCTGTGTCTCCCTTTCACTCTCAGTCCCTCCCAACTCACACTCTGTTATCTCTCTCAAGAATAAATAAACATTAGAACGCCTGGGTGGCTTAGTCGGTTAAGTGTCCGACTTTCGCTTAGGTCATGATCTTTTTTTTTTTTTTAATGTTTTATTTATTTCTAGGAGAGAGAGAGAGACAGCGTGAGCAGGGGAGGGTCAGAGAGAGGAGTCACAGACTGAAACAGGCTCCAGGCTCTGAGCTGGCAGTCAGCGCAGAGCCCGACGCGGGGCTCGAACCCACGAACTGCGAGATCATGACCACTTTTGTGGGTTCAAGCCCCGTGTCGGGCTCTGTGCTGACTGCCAGCTCAGAGCCTGGAGCCTGTTTCAGTCTGTGACTCCCTCTCTCTCTGACCCTCCCCTGCTCACGCTGTCTCTCTCTCTCCTAGAAATAAATAAATAAATAAAACATTAAAAAAAAAGAATAAATAAACATTTAAAAAATTTTAAAAACTCTAAGATGTCTTTCAATTGTCATAATTATTGCTATTCTGATTATTCAACTGTCATATAATTACTACATAATTCTGATATTTTCCTTAAACTGAGTCATCCTCCTCTCTTCTTCTGGCTAGAAACCTCCAGATGATGCTCATTTCCTGAGAAAATTTGCTCAGTGGCTCTGTCGTGATGGTTAAATAGTTGCTTCTTCTTATGTCCTTTACATTAGTATGCTATTGAATCCCCACAGCACCACTACATTATCACTGAGGCACAGAGAAATCCAGCAATTAGTCCTGGGCCACACAGTGAGTGAAGGGATTTGAATTCCAGCAGTTACACTCAGAGCTCAGGTTTGAATTGCTATCAATCTGCAACTTTAATTCTGTTAACTAGTTCTGGAGCAGAGCGCCAATGAGCTGAGTACAGGAGTATCAAGGACAAGCTCCCATTACTCTGCAGAATGAGACAAAGATAATGCACCATCTGGTAATAAGATTTCACTGAGAAGCTCACTTGTACATTCCAGGTAATAAGCCAGGAGGTGTGTAAGTCAGTTGGGTTCCACCCTCCAGCTATCTCCCTTGGCTTTATCAATATGAAATCACAGGTTGATTACTTTGCAACCTGTTCTTAAGGGGAGGGGACACATTTCAAACATACTTGACCAGAGGAATTTTTAAGCGAGTATGATTGCCTTATGTGATTCGAAAGAATGAGGGAAATGAAATGTTTTGAAGGTCTCTGAAAAGTATCATATCCTACTAGGAATCAGCATATAAGTTATTTCCCTTCATCTTTTCAGAGAAAGAATGAGGTAATAATTACTGTCCCCATTTGGTAGATGAGAAAACTGAGATTCAAAGCTGTTCACTATCCTGAGATTGCAAAAGACAGAGCCAGAACATAAATCCAGGTTTTTTGATAGTCAGAATCCACATCTCTCATTTTAGGGTACCCAAAGATTGCTTTATTGGAGGCAGGATATGATTTCCAATTTTAAAGATATATTTACATTAAGCCATGCAAATTCTTGAATTCAAAGGTGCAGACTGTGATCTGGGGAAAGATGCCTTCTCTTAAAGATCTCTGCAAGAATATCAACGTGGTAGAGAGGCAGGGATGTGGAGAATTCTAGGGTGGAGTGTCCATGGATGGTGGTGCTTTCGGAGAGGATATGACTTGCTTAAAAAACTGACTACAAAAGAATGTAATGATTCCAATTTGGGTCTCATTAAATTTGAAGTGACCAGAAGGCAATTGAGAACAGAGCTCAGGAGTGAAATCTGTGCTAAATTATACAGAGTATAGATGGGAATTTGACTCAGGGAGTGGATAAGATTTGCTAGGTTGAGTATGTAGGAAGAGCCAGGGCCCAAGAGAGTTCCGTAAATTGCCTAAGGGCTACTGGAAGCTCATGAAGAGCCCGTGAAGGAGCCTGGGGAGTGCGCATGGAGGCAACAGATGTGCATAGAGACCGGTGTCTCTGAAGACAAGGCAGGAGAGACTTTCAAGGAGAAGGGAACTGCCAATTGCATGCAATAATAAAGAGAAGTTAAGAGGGTGAAAGCCAAGAATATATAGCAAATCACTGGGGACACATTACAAAGAAAATAAATGTATTATTAATGGCGTTTCTAGAAGATGTTCTCAAATCACAGACAAAGCTAATTTTTCACTGTAGACCAACCTATTACAAGCAATAGAAATCATATGGAAAAGAGAAAACTTGCTCGTAGCTAATGAGGCATATGGCACGTAATCATTTGAGATGGCCCGCATCTCCTGGTAAGCTGGAGAAATGACGGAAAGCAGCAGGTTGGGGATGGAGTTGGGGAGGGAAATCAAGATAGAGAGCATGGGTCCTGAGAGAACATTGGAGGGACTCAGATCCCACTGAGAATGAGATGGGGAAACGTTGGGGCGTTTTAAGCAGAGGAGTGATAGGATCTGACTTATGCCTCCACACCGTATGTCTGGATGCTATGCTGGGAATAAAGTACGTGGAGAGACAAAGCAACAAGACCAGTGCAGAGGCTCCTGGGACCCTAGAGAGACGTGTTGGTGGCTTGGGCCACCGTGGTAGTGTCACAAGTCACATTGCCCATACATTTTGAAGGTGAAGTCCATGGAGAGAATACTAGAATAGGAATCAGAAACTGCATGCACAAAACTTTTTTTTCCCAGGAATTTTTTTTTTTTCCTGGATAAAGTAGCTGGTTGGAGGTGGACACAGTGTTAAGATGAATTGTCTTCTAGACTGAGAGAAATCTCAGCGTATTTGTATGATAATGAGAGCTGTAATAGTAAGGAAAAAATTAAAACAGGGGCAATGTCCAGAGTGATGTCCTTGAAGAGGCCAGAGGGAAAGGGAGCTTTGTCAAGTGGAAAGAATGGTCTGTTTCTACTCAGTACCCTGTCCCCTGACCTGCTATTTCCGAAACTTTTCATGTATGGATCTGTTTTTATTTTTTTATTTTATTATAAATGTTCTTAGTGTTTATTTTTGAGAAAGAGAGAGAGAGACAGAGTGCGAGGTGGAAAGGGGCAGACAGAAAGGGAGACACAGAATCCGAAGCAGGCCCCAGGCTCTGAGCTGTCAGCACAGAGCCCACTGTGGTACTCAAAATCACAAACCGTGAGATCATGACCTGAGCTGAAGTTGAACGCTAACTGACTGAGGCACCCAGGTGCCCCAATGGTTCTCTTTTCAACGTTGACAATATCGAGGACTTTCTATGTTAGCAGTTGTACTTTGGGTACTCACAGATGAAAAAAAAATAGAATTATTACTAGATTAATAGGAGCAAAGTTACTTGAAGAAAAAGTAGTTATGTGAGACATTTTTTTTTTTTATCATTGTTGTTGCTCTATGTTTGGTGCATCTATAGACTAACATATCCTTTGAAACCCCAAAGATTTCAAGCCTATAGTTGGGAAAACCTTCTTTAGCAAAACTGTACAACTCCTTGATTTCTGAGTATGGTAGGGTACTGAATATGCCTTTGGACGTGCTATTTCATCCTAGATTTTGTCTTATACATCTTTCTGGACATGGTACAACTCCTCCTCCACAAATTCTTTCCAATCACACACTTCACTTCTTCCTTGTGTTCCAATAATTGTTTGTTCTTGTACTTTAGACTACTCATAAACTTATCACTGAATGCACAACATATACCTCTGGACGACTAGACACTTTAAATATATGACAAATCTGCATACATATCTTCTCTCCTATATTATCTGAGATTATTTCAGCCTGAAATTATGTCTTGTTCATCTTTGTTTCTCAGCAGTCGATGATTTACTATTGAATGGAATGGAAATACTTGAAAAACTGTTTTTTGTGTGTGTGGTATTCCACAGGACAGAATAATTACTAGTGGACAAAGTTAAGAATAAGATAGATTTGGGGCTTAATGAAAGGAAAAACATATATAATTTTGAGACCTTAAAAATTAGAAGGACTATTATTTAAAATAATGAATTCCAGATAGCTGAAAATATCCATGTCATTTTTTACTACCAACTACCATTTAAGCTCTGAGCACTATGCCAAGTATGTATGTAGGTAACCAAGTATGTAACCTAGAGTGTAACATTTACTCTTTTTAATAGTCCCACAAAGAAGGCACTATAATCATCACCGTTTTACTTGATATGGTCAAGCAACTTGCCTTAGTATACAGCTTGTAAGTTGCAGTGCTGGTATCGACACTCAAGTTTGTATGATGATCAAGTTTAGATATTTGACTTGGACGTCTCACTTTGTAGGTGGGATGTAGGAGAAGATAAATTACCAAGATTATAAAAGAAGAGACAATTCTAGGAAAAGGTAAGTGTTCTAGGTAGCATCCTATGCTTCTATTATAGTTTAGTAAGCTTGCTTTCCAAAAGAGAGCCATGAAATGGAACCCTGAAAAAGAAAAGCCATCCATAGTGAGGTGCCCAAAATAATCTTTCACTTTGTTTATCTTTACTTATTTTTAATTTTTTAACATTTATTTATTATTGAGAGACAGAAAGAGACAGAGCATGAGCATGGGAGGGGCAGAGAGAGAGGCAGACACAGAATCTGAAGCAGGCTCCAGGCTCCGAGCTGTCAGCACAAAGCCCGACGCAGGGCTCCAACTCACAAACCATGAGATCATGACCTGTGCTGAAGTCGGATGCTTAACCAACTGAGCTACTCAGGTGCCCGCCCTCCTCCCCTTATTCTTAGACCCAAATTATCCTGATCCAGAATGAGAACAAGTCCAAGTACATTAATAACCACGTTATGACGAGATAACCATTGAGTGGGCTTGGGAATCCTGGGAGACCTCTCCAAATGTTGAGGACACTGCTTTTAAGCATTGGGCACAACTCTCAGACAATGACATTAATATTACCACCGTTCTCAGTATGCACCTGAAGTATCTAGGTGCGAAATTGATTTTATCCTCCTTCTCCATCATGCTCTTTGAGTCCACATATATTCTGAGACTTTCCTAAATTCTGTTATTTCTGAGTCCTGCTATTTCTTAAGTACAAATAACAAATAAAAGAGGCATTTTTAGTTGAAAATGTATCCTTTATGAATATACAAAAAATTCTGCATATTTATATTCGGAGTAGCTGTTTATCCAATTCTTTCAAAAGAGGAGTGCCATATTTTTGAAAACCATTTATTCTTGATGTTTTGTTCAAGAAAACATGTATTTACTTGCATTGAATGAGACAAGGATGTTGAATAAGGAAATATGTTATATGCACTTTCTCATCACATTTCCATATGTTTGCTCTTTCAGCAAATAATCTAACTTGACATTTAGAAGCTTGGAGCACAGAGGGAGACATTGCCACCCCATCCTTCTGTGTTTCTGCTGGTTATTTTGACAGTTTACTCAGAATAACTGAAGAAAGCTTTATTCAAGTGAACATCAACTTCACTTTCCATAGAACTATGACCTTAAAAAACCAATCTTTTAACTTCCTTTGGGGAGCCATGTGACTGACTGCCTTGTCAGCAAGCTACTTTTCCTGAATCTAAGTTATTTCCTTTCCTACAGAGAAAAATTGCTGTTATCACTTCCAGCCCCTCAGGAATGGCCTTTTTCATGTATAGTATATGCTTAAAAAAAAAGATGAATGTCTCTTCCTTTTTGCTTATTTGCTCAAAAATTGTTTATCCTAAAGAAAAATGTAAGGATATAAGCACATTTCATGTACTGTGAGGGAAAAAAAAAATCAGCATTTGCAGAGATTTCTGATCCAAGAGACAGCCACATTTCTCAGAAATGACTATTTTAGACATTCATTTCAAGTACCTAAAACCCAAGAGTAATATGTATAGTCTGGTTAAAGCCAGCATCACCCAAGTACTTCCCAATGTCTTTATCTTATAATCTTGTTGTTGTTGTTGTTGTTTTGGTTTGGTTTTATCCCAAATAACTTTTCTATAACATTTAACAACGGAACCACTGTCTGGTTTGACATTAGCCCACCCTGCTTTTGAGACTCTGACCAGTCCATCTTGATTTCTTTTCTTGAGGACCTTTCTCACCCTTCTTCACTAGCTTCTCTCTCCCCATCTGCCCCCGCCCCCCCGGTTCAGTCCTTTAAATGATCTATCCTTAACATCCTGCTTTTTCTTAACATCCTTACATATTCTAACTGGACATTCTCATATCTAGCTTCAAGCCTCATCCATTCACTGATTTTCCCCATGTTCAGCCTGGGCTTCTCTCCTAAACTCCAGCCCAAATGCCCCCTGAGCAGCTCCTCCTCGATGTTCCATGGTCACCTCAAATTGAACACATCCCAAACTGTGCCCATTATCTTTTTACCCAACTCTTCGACTGTTCCCATCTCAGCGAGAGAGTACTTTTATATGCCTGGAGCTAGGCGTAAAACCACGGACTCATTCTCCGTTTAATCCTGTTAAAGATTCCTTTTCTCTGCTCCTTCTCTCCCTCCCCCGTTGACATACACTTAGTTCATGTGCTTATAGTTCTCCTCCTGATTTCTTAATCTCCCCTGCTAAAGTCAGACCTTCTGTATATCATCCTCTTTCTTTAAGATCACTGATAATTCCCCATTTCATATACAGAAAAATCCCAACTGCCTTAACAGATACTACAATGTCATTTGCAGGTTAGCTGCAATGGCTCTGCCAGGTATATCTCTCCCCACACTCTGACCACCTGCCCCAAAGGCAGCTGCACTAGTCACCACAACATTTATATCTTTTGTCCTTGTGCATGCCATTATTATCTTTGCTTAAAATGCATTCCCCATTTTTCCCCCTGCCTGATTGCTGTTCTTCATATTTCAACAACTGGCTCAAATACCAACTCTTCTTTAAAGTCTACCTGACTTTTTCAGGCACATGTTCTCTCTCTGCTTTTATTGTCCTTACAGAGAGATTATTGCAGAGCCTGTTAGCATGACCCTCTTCCCTTTCCTTGCCCCACCTTTCAGCTCCAAACCCTGGAAGTAATCCTAGAACGAGAATACGAGGTGGTGGTAGTGTCCTTGAGAGAGACCTCCAAGCAGGTAGGGTGCCAGTTTATACTTGCACTGGGTAAGGTGGAGGAGGGCAGAGGTGAGGATAAACTCATGCCTGATGACTGGCTGGACTGAGGCTTAAAAACTGAAAGCAATTGGAAAATGATGGAGCTTTCTTGAACCCCCCTGAAGGGGATTAATACTTAGAATAGTGCACTTGAGAAGAATGATTTAGAACTGTAAAAACACGGTCAAAGATCCCCATGAAAGACATGTAAGAGTGCACAATCCTGTACCTATCCTAAGTATTGTTCTGACTCGTAGTATAAGGATAAAACAAAGACAGATGGTAGCTCCTACTCGGATCAAAGTTTAGAATGCATAACTAACCAGTTGCTGAATGATTGGGAACTTTCTAGAACCACTGAGGACCCTATTGACCAGTATATCAGGAGTTATATTACTAGAAGCCAGCTACATTTGGAAATTGCTGGCATGTTTGTTCATCTTCTTTCAAAAGCAAAAATGCACAATATTTTATTATGTTATAAAATATTAATAGTAATTTCTCCCAAAGTTATTCAGAAGGAAGTCTAGGCCATTCTTGAACAACTTGTGTCTGATTCTCTCTCTGTACTCTCAATTCTTTCACTTCCACTGCCTACTTATATATTCCATACTATGTCGCTTATTTGTCAATTCTGTTCCTGTAAGCCCTGTACTAATTTCAGTCTATTTTCTGAACAATATCTTTCTTTATCAGATCATTTTCCCATAATCCATCTGAAAACCCAAGACACTCCACTAAAATGGAATCCCTTGGACCATATAATATCAGCCTTTAAAGTGACTGTATTGCCCATACACTTGGTCTGAGAGATCTTTGATTTTCAATTTCCTCCCGGAAAGATGCCTTTTCTCTTGAATTTCCTGTCTTCCAGCCAATTCTCCCATTACCTCCCTCTTCTCCTGGAGTCTGGTTTCCTGAACTTCAGCATTCTCTTTATCTGACTTTTCCTGGAAGCCTACATTTACTACTCTTGGAGACATACTTATAAACAATAGGCACAGTAATGCATATGAAAAATACCAATAATTGTCAAGCTTAGCTCCAGCAGGTTCTGAACATAAGAGTTCTACCAATGCTAGAAGGAACCAGGTAATCAGAGATCAGCAAGCATAAGGAGTGCCTAAAATATTAATAGTCATTGAATTCTTAACATAGTGTGTTTTAATGTAGGACTTCAAACAACCCGTCACAAAGAACAGAGACTGTTTCTAAAGATAAGCGGTTAGGTTGGCTTCCTTACCTTCCTTCTCCTCAATTTTTAAATGGGCTCAAGTAATTTGAAAATCAGAATCATTGAACAAACACGTAATCTGGGCAGCATCAAAATACCATTTACAGTAAGAGAAGGTAAATTTTGGTGACGTTGTGACAATGGCTCTTTTTTATGCCCTGGAAGTTCTCTTTCAGACATCTACTTCCTCTAGAGACTTTGGGGTTTGCACTGTACTGTCCGAGATTTGCTTCTTTACCTGCTGGTGAAGGTAATTGTGGAATGCTGCTATGCTATGCAGGCTGCTGGCAACTTGTACAAATATCTAAGACCCTTTTTCCTTTTGATTAAACATATCACATATAAGGCTCTGCATTAGAATCAGAGGTATCAAAGCTGCTGGCATCTGTAAATATTTCATCATGTAGGTAACCAGCACAACAGGTAGAGAATGGTGACTGGGAGTCAGAAACCACCTTGGTAAAAGTGGAGCCACTCAGTTCTTTATCGTAACAGCTCCCCCTGCTGCTTCGAAGGGGAGGCTTCAAGATGCTTTGCCATCTTCCTTTCAACTTTTGAGGGACTCTGGAAACATGGCTGGAAAACATTATCCTCCACTGAGCCATAGCCAGGAAAGTCTCAGGAGGGAATTCTTTCCTGACATAAAATTAAACCTGGCTTCAGCATATCTTAGGGGGGGGAAAGGAGGAAAACTTACTGTTGATGTTTCTTGGCTTGGTTTTCTCTCTGTTCTTAAAGCAACATTATTTTAAAAATCTGTAACAAAACCTGTCATCTGCCAAGTCAGTCCCAGTGTCCCAGGGGCTCACAGCTCAGGATTCTGTCTTGCCCTGTTCTGTTGCTTACTCTACACAAACTTTGCAAAATGTATTCATACACAGATGCCTTTTAACTTACCTGCAGCAGAGCAGTGGCTCTCTCTCTCTTTGTCTCTCCCTCCCTCTCTCTCTGTCTCTTTGTCTGTCTCTCTCATGGAAAGGATCTTGGTGCCTAAAGTCCCACAGAGTCCCAGCCCTGTGGCACCAATGTGGTGGTGGGACTTCAAGTCAGAGTAACCAGACCTCCAGGTGACTTCCTCCTTCAGCCTCACTTGAGAGCTTTGCAGGATTTCAGAAGTGCCTCAGGGGCAGTTGACCTCAGGCAATGTGTTTTCAGGTCTAACCAGATGCACTTACTTATTGAGCAAAAAAAATATAGAGGCTCGTTGGAGGCCTTTGCCTCTCTGTGCCTGAGGTAGATGGTGTGATGATTATTATATGGCCTGATGCACTGGTAAGCAGGTGGAAGGTTATTTATTCACCCAAGGCTCAGATGTTAGAATTAAGTTAGAAGGAAAAAAAAAAAAAAGAAGAAATAGACTTTCCTGCACTGGAGCACTGAGGGCTCTGGTGGGGAAAGATGTCTTGCATCTCAAGATGAGGCCGGACCCACTCGCTAAATCAGTGTGGGTTAGGGTCACACCTTTTTCTGACATGGCCTTCTTTCTGGTTCCCATGGAAAACAGTGACTTGGAAGCAGTTTGTCCATAGCTGGGGAAGAACTAGAGCAAGTACACTGACACCTGAGAATCTCTGTAGTGCGTAGAATGGTCATCATAGGGCCTCGGATGTTCAGACATTGGTTTCTGGCTCCGAATCCACTACTCATGTTAAAATGCACTTTCATGGGGCACCTGGGTGGCTTAGTCGGTTAAGCGTCCGACTTTCGCTTGGGTCATGATCTTGCGGTTAGGGGTTCGGGCCCTGCGTCGGCTCTGTGCTGACTGCTAGCTCAGAGCCTGGAGCCTGTTTCAGTCTGTGACTTTCTCTCTGACCCTCCTGCTCACGCTGTCTCTCTCTCTCTCTCCTAGAAATTAAAAAAAAAAAAAATTAAAAAAAAAAAAAGAAAAAATGCACTTTCAGGATTATAGAATACTATGTTGGTATTATATAGTCAATCTGCACCCTGTGCAGACCAGGAAGTAACGTGTGACACAGTCCACAAACCCCCTTAGGGAGTGGCCCAGCTGGGCCACAAACACACTGGGCGCTTGCTTATTGATCTGGTTTAAGATCTGTTCCTAAGTGATTTTCTTGCTCAAGATTATTTCCTTCCACTGGCTTATATAATAGACTGCTTTTTGGAGGTTATTTTCTATTTTACACATACATTTAAAATCTAAGTATTTCGGGACAGCACAGTAAAACAACATTTTACAGTGAATGTGTTTTTTAAAGAGAACAGCTAGCCAGTAACGTGGCCAGGCCACAAGGATGCAGGTCACAGTCGTGATGGCAAATGTGGTTCTTGAGGAAAGTGGGTTGAAACAGAATTTTCAGGCCACGGCTGTGGGTATTGCTCAGGAGAGTCTGAGAGGGCCTTTCCAGAGGGGCTTCCTTCAGAGAACACCTGGCCATCTTGAGGACAAAGTGAGGGTACTTCCATCTGGGGGCTTGGATCATGAGGATGGAAATTGTGGAATCATAGGGGCATAAAGGTAGAAGGAGGAGAATGGCCAAATTCAACTTCTCCTTCATAGTTTTCTGAGGCTTCACCTGAGAATCAGCCTGCCTTCTCCACTGTACAGATATGTAGAAAGTGATTTGATTGTTCTTCATACTAACAAGTGATTTTTGTCTTCATCTGCTTGTATAGGTGTCAGAATAAAGACTAGAGAGCTGTGTCTTGGAGTAGGGGGCATGGCCAATTCCAGGCTGCCTTTCATCTTCTCTCACCTGGACCAGTGTGCTATTATTCTTTCCATTCCCCAATTCCACCCTCACCTCCCTGCACAAGGACAACCCTGATGGTATCACTGGCCAACTAAAAAAATATTAAATGTTTAAATTTGGACAACTGAATACTTTCTTTCCTGTGGTAGATTGATTTATGGGCACCACATATTTAGTCCTCCTTGCTCTGAGAAGATTATACTTTGCATCCATTGCAATGTGATTTTTAGTGCCTCCTGTGTTCTAGGGGTGTTCTTTGCCCTATTGATGTTAGGTTTGGCCATATGACTTGTTTTGGCCAATGGAATATGTATAGACATTCCACATATCTTGCCTGCAGCAGAAGCTTCAAAAGCCATTGGTTGCTTCTGTCGGTCCTTTTCCTTGAGAAACTTCGTTCCCCTGGTAGGGTCTGCTCCTTCAGCCAGAGTCTCAGAAGAAAACAAGAAAACATGAAACAGAGCCATAGCAGCTGATCCACAGCCACTAACATGTAACACAAATGAGAAACAAATCTCTGTTGTAAGCCACTGAAATTTGGGGTTTGTTACAGCAGCAAAACTGGCTGATAGAAATCTCTCCCAGAGTTTAGCCCCAACTACTTTTCTGGACTCATGGCACCACCACTGCACATGCATGCTACATCCCAGCCAATTTAGAAGCACTTCCACTTCTCAGTCTCTGGGTTTCTGCTTTTATGATTCTCCTAGCTCAAACTGTCTGTCCCTAGTTTTTAACAAACCTCACTTTAAAGATTCTTCCAGCTAGCTCAAAATCTATCTCATATATGGAATTTTTTGAATGTTTTGGTTTGAAGTGATTTTTTCCTTCCTCTGAATAGCAACAAGAATTCCATGTTTATGATACCTACCACTCTTTTTGTTAATGATATTTTAAAAAGTGATGTTTATGCAGCACATACTATATACTAGATGCTGGGTTTTATCAAATTGTGTTAGTTTGGATGCATAAAGACGGGATGACACGAAAGGTTAATTGTGGGTGAAAAGCCTGTGAAGGATAGAAGGGGAGGAAGCAGTAGCAGAAAGTGGCAGGAGCCTTCATACCACACTGGTGGTCTGACATCGTGGAAGTAGAGAAGGGGATGGAGGATTGGTGTCAGGCTACAGTGCAATTCCGAGAAATATCTTGTCAAGCCAATGGGTGTCTTCAAGCAGAAGTCATCTTTTCAGTAGTTCCCTGTCTCACAGAAATGACCTGTGTTGGTACCTTCACCATGCTTGGTCATTGGCTGGGACTGGCCCTGGGGGAATATGGCAGTCAAGCCAAAAGGACACTAGGTGGGGTTGCTCACCAGTGACACTCCCACAGCATGAATCTGAGCAATTCTCTCTCATGGCCCTCATGTCGCTATGAGTTCGTTGAATCTTCACAAAAATCCTATGAGGTCATGACTGTTATCATGTTTTAAAGTAAGAAAACTGAGGCCTAGGTTTGTTGCCATCACTCAGCTAGCAATGGGTCGGAGCCTGGCTTTGTCCTCTAAACTATCACGTGAGTTTAATTCCAGGCATTTATGAAGTGTGTGAATGAGTAAATGCCCCTTGGCATCACCTGTGAGAAGGTGAAAATCAGAGATGACAGTAGTCAGTGCCACTCTCTTCTTACTGGACCCCCAAGAGCAGTCTTTCCTCCAGCGATTGTGCTACACAAGCTTCAGAACTGGGTTTTTCTTTTTCAGAAGACTACTATTACTGTTCTGATAAAATATTCAGAAATATTTGATGAATAAAACAGCTCAGTAGAAATGCTTCCTAAACCCCCCAAGAAACAAGGCTCTTTTTCCTATAATTCTTGAGTCATCATTCCAGTTCTATTTCCTGCCAAGTCTAAGAGACAATGTGTTGTTAATCTTACAGCGGGTACATCATGCCCGTTCCCTTTGTCTTGTGAATGCAAACTTCAGTTTCTCCTAAGAAATTATTTTCTTTCTTGTTCTGTGACGATGTTTCCCTTTAGTGAGAAGTCGTGAGTGATCTGGCTGAGAGAAACAAACGAAGACAGACTCAGTTTATATTTTGAGAGGAGACTTAAACTACTTCCCCTCCTCCCTAAAAAACAAATAAAGAAAGGAAAACAGAAAAACTTTTAGGGTTAGGGTAGGTAAGCCATTGCATCCTATTTCCCTATAAACTAAGAGCTTTCCCTTACTTTTCTCATGGGTCCACTTTAAATAAAAAAGAAAAAACCCTAAACATCTATCTATCTGAATAAATCAACATATATACATATATAAATATATGTATATAAATATACATATGTGTATATATATGTATATATGTTTACATACACACACACATATATATACACACACACACGTGTGTGTGTGTATGAGATATTCTTTCTACTGCAGTGTGTGGGTAATAGAGAATGCTGGCATGTAGCGAGATCAAAACACTTCCTAGGCTGAATGTACCTGCAAGAATGTTTTGCAAGAAAAAACTAAAAGACACCAGATGAGCAACCAGACAATCAACCTCCCAAATCCTCCAAGGATTTCTTTCCCACTTGTTACTATTCCTCTGACCACCGTGTATGGGGATTTCACTTTAAGCTCGGGGTCAAGACCTGCCTTGGACAGCACAGTGGGAGTGGTTACCAACTACCTTACAAGGTCCTTTAACTGGTGTAATAAACAAGCTGACTTATCAGGCTTATAATTAAAAGGCATTTTATTCCATTGCTGCCTTAGGGTTAATTCATTGAGGAATGTTTTTCTTTTCTTTTCTTTTTTCTGACTTTGGAAGAAAACAATCAGGCACCATGACATTTCTGGTCATTCTTATTTTTTAAAAAGAGATCCCAAATTGCTCAAGTTACAAAACAGTCTTATTTCAGAAAACAGGCTCTTCTACATTAAATAACCTTACAAGCTGCATTCAAAACTGAGACTTGTCATCTATTTGCCGGAGTCTGTTTGGTGAAAGAGGTGTCATGGGCTTGCTTCCTTTCCAACCTTTCCTGCTGCTCAATAGCTCTTCTATCTGACTCTGCGGCTGACGGCGGGAGAGAAAAGACAGATAAAGGGGACAGGGAATAACCTACTTAAATGTCATGCCAGTACATGGCTCTTTGCTCTCAGAGCCTCACACATTTTCTGTCAGATCTCCCAACCTGCCACGCCCCTCTGATAGTATCAGACAACAGTTCTTTTCCCCTTTGGCCTATTGTTCACCCCTCCAGCATTCAAATTTATGGTGCTTCATTTTATTATAGATTCTCTCAGTAGGGATCCCCTTATCCTTGGGCAGAAATTCTTTTAGGCCCGTCCTTAGGATCCCATATAAAAAGGTCCCAGGCTGGGATTCTTGTGTCTGGCCCCAGGCATTATATATTGGAGGGAATAAAGTTGTGTCCTAGGCACAGAGCTCTCTATCCCATGGAACACCAGAGGGTCTCTTGCTCTGGGATGTGTCAGAGAAACTTCCCAAACAGGCAACAAAAGCAGATTCTCCATGTCATTTCCGTTGAAACTTGTCTCACTAGTGAGGAGGCCGGTCTCAACCCTGCCTCCCCCTAGGGTGGAAGTGGAACTCACTGTACAGCTCTCTCCGTCTCAAGCTGTTCTCTTCCATCTTCCTTTTAGTCTCCCATCTGGGGAATCTCTATGTCTTTGAAGTAGGTGACTGGCCCCAAATCCTGTTAACTGGTTCTGAGCGATTTCCTTTGAAACTTGCATCTTGATTGGAGGCCTCTCCACTCATTTGATTCGTGACATTGGTTATATGACATTTTCGGCTGAACCCTCCATTTACTATTATTTATCTTCCTTCCTTCCTTCCTTCCTTCCTTCCTTCCTTCCTTCCTTCCTTTTCTTTCTTTCTTTTCTTTCTTTCTTTCTTTCTTTCTTTCTTTCTTTCTTTCTTTCTTTCTTTCTTTCTTTCTTTCTTTCTTCTTTCTCTTTCTTTCTTTCTTTCTTTCTTCCTTTCTTTCTTTCTTTCTTTCTTTCTCTCTCTCTCTTCCTTCCTTTCTTTCTTTCTTTCTTTCTTTCTTTCTTTCTCTCTCTTTCTCTCTTCTTTCTTTCTTTCTTTCTTTCTTTTTCTTTCTTTCTTTCTTTCTTTCTTTCTTTTCTTTCTTTCTTTCTTTCTTTCTTTCTTTCTTTCTTTCTTTCTTTCTTTCTTTCTTTCTTTCTTTTCTTTTCTTTTCTTTCTGGCAGACTATCACCTGCAGTGCCCCATTTGGATGTCTGGAGCCTTGGGAGGTTGACTCACCTACTCATCCTACAAATAGACCTTGAGAGCTTGTTTGGAGATTTTAGTAGAGGAGAAAAGCTACTCATATACCCTTGACCAAAGAACAGTCCCCCTCTATTAGGGAAGGTCATCCTTTTTGACAAAGCACACAGCTTCAGGAGGAATGTATATGAAGCAGTGAGGGAGGATGGGGACACTCACCTAGACAGATCAACCAAGTTCACCCTGGTGATCAACAGGATGACAAGATGTCACAGCCAGACTACCCTCACTTCCTGTATCAACACCTTTTGACTTTCTCTACCCCTTTTAATATCTTCTGTGGAAATTTCCATGTTTTTATACTGCATACTCTACCACCCACTGGAAATGTGTCGCCTCCCTGGGGCTTAGCCTTCCTTTGTCCTTCTCATCTTTTTGGACATTTAATATGTGTCAGTTTTCCCCATCCCCTGGGCCCATCATATTTGAGATTTGGGTCCTTCACCCTTAGAGCCCTGGTTTTGCCAAGCAAGTTCTGAATGCATTGCTGTTGCACTCTTGTTCCACGTTGCACAGGGGCATTTTAATGCACTGCCCATTGCAAGTGACACCTTGACTCAGTAGTTTTTTAAGTTTGCAGATGATTTGTTGTTCTTACTTTTCAGGAAAACCCCTTTGACAAACTAAATATTTCAATCTGTTTGTTGGTAAATGTTTAGAACAAATTCAAAATGAATAAATGAGAATAAAGTTAGACCTAGAGTGGGGGCCCAGAGACTGCCTGTCTGGCTTCCTCCACAGCCCCAAAGGATTTCAGAAACATGCTTGGAAAAAATCTCTACTTTACAGTGAGAAACAACTTTTAAAACAGGAGCAAAGCATGGTTGATTCTAAGAAGGGGGTATGTACCCCAAAGCCCTTCAGAAACCACCACTATATGAAAACTAGTGACTCTAATGGCCCTAGCCCCAATTCCCTGTTTACTTCTGGAAGGATCAGCTTCTAAAATGTCACCTCTTGGGGAGGCTTCAATGTGCCTTGGAATTTGGTTTATTTATTTCTCTAAAACCCGAGCTCCTGAAATGAAATCCCTATGAAGAAACTCATAAAGGCAAAAGGCCTCTTTTCTTAAAAAAAAAAAAAAAAAAAAAACAGAAAACAAAAACCAATATCTCTAAAACTTTATTCTGTGGATTATTATGCTTATGGCATTTTAATGCCATTCCTTAAATCCCTAAACCATATGAACCACTGAGACTTTAACAGACTAATTATGTTTCAGGACTTTTGAACTTTGATTGCCAGCCACTATTATTGCTTTGAGTTTCCCAAAGGAGAGCCAAAATTTCTCTTTACCTTCCCACACTGAGTTTTTCCTGTATATGTACTAATGCTCTGTGATACTGACATCATCTGGCCAATACAGAGGAATGGCCCCTACTCTTTAACTGTCCTGCTCGCCAGTCTAGAGGGTGTTTAAAGATTCATATTCAGATCTCCTGGCCAGACATGTGGAGTGAATCAAGTGGCAGCTACTTAGGGAAGCACTGGCAGGATGGCTTTACTTCTTTCTGGGTGAGCAGAAGGTTTTATGAAGAGTAGAATGAAAAAGATTCAGAAGTTACGCTAGGAAAGAACATAATCTCTCTTCTCCCCACAACATTTCCTCATTGGTGACTCTATAAGAGCCTGTGTTTGTGACACAGGACTCCAAGGACCCCACTATAGTGAATAAGACATGTTAGCGTGATCCTGACTGGCCCCACACTGGGCACGATTAGAGTCTGAAAGTCATGGACACACAAAAATTTTGGACTGATTATTTCGCATTGCCTGCACTTTCTCCCTGGGAAGAACCCAGCTATATGAGCAGGAGTCCAGGGAAAAGGCTTGTGGGCCAGCTGGTGTGCTTTCCTTACCACCTGGGACCCTTGACTGCCTAAGGTCTCCAGATTCAAAGGATCTCTGAGGTTCGAAGAGCTGGATTATGTATGTTCCATGCCAGCTGTAGAAAATGCTCTCAGGACCTACTCCAGTTAACATCAAAAGTGGCAAGAACCCTTTGCACTAGCTGAAAATGTTGAAAACAATTATTACCTCTAGTAGTAATTGTTACCATTTTTGTTTACAATTCATTTCAGAAGAATGTTGAACTAAAGGACAGACATCTAATAATGAGCATCTACTAATTAGAATCCTGAAGCCAGAGAGGGAACAACCAAAACTTTGCCTACAAGGGTATCAGCTTACCTCATCCTTGAACACCTCAGGACCACTCCGACCCTTTTATCTTCTTTGATATCTGTAGTTCAGACGTGTAATTTGACACAGAAATATGGATTATCTTACATGGTGAATGACTGTTTTATACCTCTGTTTGGATTGAATGAAAATGTGTTAAAGTTGCAAAACCCCATGCAAGGTTTTCTGGCTCAGTATTTTGCACAGGACAGGTTCTTAGAAAGCCTTGGTTTGTTGATTAGTGGTTAGCAAGTCATGGTGATTGTCAAAAACACTGAAAAGCCTGATGGCTAAAACTTGGTCAGCTTCTACTTATTGATGACATTGACCACAGGTGCAATTTGGAGTGCACCGCACGCAGACATTTGGGAAGTGGTCAGTTTCATTGCATTCCTGGCAAAGAAGTATAATATGTTCAAAACATCAACCTAACTTGTAGATTAAATATGACTAATTTCCCTCTTGTCAATGAGGGGGAAAAAAACCACAAATATTTGTGGGTCTATGGCATTCCTACTGCAAAATAACATAAAAGTTAACACAGATTTTGGAGACTTCACCTCACAGTTCTGCAATTTATTGGTTGTGACATTGAAAGATTATTTAAATTCTGTCTGTTTCTTAGTTCTTTCTTTTCTCTTGTCCGCTGACGGCAACCATAAAATTGTTTCAGGATAACTAGTTAGCTTGGAGGTGAAACCATACACTCTATACCATTCCAGAGAGTAACCACTGATGCAATTCAAAACACATCCATAGATATACACACATATATAACCAGATAGAGAATGATACATGATAAATCACAGATAAATGGGTAGATATTTTCAACTACTCTCTTAAGAAGTTAGATTATTCTAAAGGGAAGACTCACCCACAGTCCAAATCAGAATGGGTTTAGGTATACAGTTTGGGGTATATACTTGGGATTGAACATTGATACTTGTTAAAATGGGAGAGTCATAGAGGTATTGGTACAGGGAGGGGACCTGTGAGACAGGAGAGCAGGACGATCAGCATGGAGAACATTGGCGGAGGAGGAGAGTTGAGCCCTCCCAGGTAGGGCAGACCAAGAGCCAACCTCCAAGATAAAATTACTAGGAGGTTATGAATTTGTTGGCCACAAGACATGTCAGCATCTGTTTCCCAGTGTGTCACCCTTGTATCTTTTATAAAAGACAAATTGCTCACTGAGGCTTTACTGTGAAAGTTCTTTTATGGAGGGGATCCTTGTCAGAAGATAAGCTCTTTAAAATCTCTAAAATGGTAATCACAGGGTTAGTGTAAGCATCAAATGAGCTAATGCTTATGAAATAGTCTCATGTAATAAGCAATTATTTTAAAAATTCTTTTAAATACATTGTGGATTTATTTGTAACTTCATAGCTGCTTGTGATATTGTGGTTACTATTGATTAGAATTATTTTGTGTTGCAACATAGAAAAATGGTTGAGAGTATAGACTTTGAAGTTAGACAAACCTGGGTTTAAGTCCTGACTACCTCTTTCAGTGCACATTCAGGGAAATGACCTCTCTTTTTGATTTGTAACATGAGGATTGAAACTCCGTCATACTGACATGGTACAGGGCGTGCCTGAATAAGACAACATTCTAAAGCTGTATTACTCAGGGTTCTCCAAGGAAAGAGAGGAGACACTCACATGGGGTAATTTGAAGAGAGTTTAAGGAAGGGACAACTTATAAAGTTGTGGGTAGGCCATGGGGAAAGTGGCATAATGGCTAGTTCTCTGTTCTTTGGCTAGCCATAGAGGACCTCACTTCTCCCCCAACCCACAGTTCTAAGACCAGAAGAGGTGATGGAGAGGGGTGAGGACTGGAATCCAGAGGGACAGTCAGGTGGAACAGAGGATAAAAGAGCCACTTGATACGGTCTATATTGATCAGTATCTCTGGGCCACAGTGGAGGTGGGGCGCACAGTGGAGAGTGGATATGGAGAGGCCTGTGAAGTATCCAGCATAGAAATGATAAGCAAATGCCTGATGGAGTAGCACTCAATAGATGATTGCATATATTAGGCAGAATGTGATATATAATGTCTATGATCGTGAAACTATAGGTTTTTATCTGTACTCCAAGAAATCAAGAGGGTCTGGTTTTATATGCCTAGCGGAATCAATGTGATTAAAATGTTGGTTCTTGCCATTTCACCAGGTTCATTAGAGTCCTTTCATATGTACGCCATCATCGGAAGGCACCCGCAACATTTTTAGGACCCTTGCTGAACTGTCTCTTTCATGATAAAAGTATAAAGATGCTATATGTTGAAGAACTCCATGGGCTGTGATAAAGGGCCCTGATTTTCCCACTCTTCAGCCATGCTCCCACTCTCCTATGCCGCTCTGAACCTCAGATATAAATATGATCCTTTTAACATTGGAAAACCCCAAGACTCAGGCTCCTGCCCTTTATTTCCACCTGTCTACACTCAATCCTTTTTTTTTTTTTTATTTCTTAGAGAGAGAGAGAGATAGTGTGAGCAGGGGAGGGCCAGAGAAGGAGGGAGACACAAAATCTGAAACAGGCTCCTGGCTCTGAGCTAGCTGTCAGCACAGAGCCCGATGTGGGGCTCGAACCCACGAACCGCGAGATCATGACCTGAGCCGAAGTCGGACTGCTTAATTGACTGAGCCACCTGGGCGCCCCTGTCTGCACTCAATTCTTGAGTGATCTTGTCTAGTTTCATGGATTTAAGTATCATTAGTAAACAGATGACACCACCGGGTCCAGAGTCCAACCTGAACGCCATGCTAGTATATTCAACTGCCAATTTAACCATTACTGTTTGGATGTTAAAAGACATCTTAGACTGAAATTGTCCCTTACCACACTCTTGACTCTCCTTTCTCCACCTGCCCACAACCTCTTGCCAAAATAGGGAGACAGAGACAGAGACACAGAGAAAGAGAGAGAGAGAGAGCAGAAAAAAAATCCTTGCTCCTGCCCAGTCACTCCATCTCATGTAATAATGGACTTTCATCCTTTTGGATGCTTAGGTCTAACTTGCACATTTACCCTTGACTCCTCTCTTTCTCTCTACCTCACATGCTCTGATGTGTCAGCTTTGTCTTCGAAACACATCCGCACTCCTCACCACAGCTTTAGCCCTGATCTGAGGCACTGTCATCGCTCAGTTCGAGTAATTTGGAGCAGCAGCCCCTGACTGGTCTTGCTACTTCGACAGCTTCCTCCTTCCCCACACCAGTTACATCCTCCACAAAGATGACTTTTGTAAATGTCATGTTCTTAAAACCCTAAATTACCTCTCCACTCACTCCACGTAAAAGTCAGTCTCACCATGTCCTGTGAATCCTTACATGACCTATGTCCTCGCTCCCACTCTCCATGCTCTGACCCCATCTCTTATTTCTTTGCCCCTTAATCACTCTGATCCAGCCACACCAGGTTCTCTTGCTGTTCCATGTATATGCTGAGTATTCTCCCAGCGCAGGGAAGGAGCTTGCATTTGCTGCCCCCTCTACCTGGTTCTCTCTTCTCCCTCCCCAGGTGACCTGCCTAGTCCTACATTTCCACCAGGTTCTGCTCAAAACCCCTTGCCCAGAGAGGCCCTCCCTGACCCAGTATATGAAACTAGATGCTCACCTCGCAATTCTGCTTCTCAGCTTAATTTCCCTCCATGGTGTTACCATCGCCTTAGATATATATGTTTGTTCCTTTCTTTGTGCTTGCTCTCCTTCCTCTGTAGACAAGCTCCAGGAGGCCGGTGACTGTCACATTCACTGCTATATTCTCACAGCCAAGATAATGAATGAATTCACTCATAGCTCTGGGATTGTTAGGACAGTTAACAGTTGATGGTCCAGCAAGATGAAAGTCCTGAAAGGGTTTTCTCTAATATAAAAGTAGAGGTGCAATTCTGGACTGTTAAGTACTTACTTTATGTCCTATTGCCCAGAAAGTGCTAATAAATCATGTGATTTTAAGCTGTTCTTTTTTTTTTCCTGTAAAGGAAATATACATTCATACCTAAATATCTTTTGCACATGACGGTTTTAAGATGCAAACATTAAGATCCCAAAGACTCCGTGAAATGAGATAACACTTGTGAATCTGCCTGTCATGGGGCCCAGAAGGCAAAGTAGTCTTACCAAAGGTGTGTTTCCTTCCTGTCATCGTTCTGAAAGCAGAGAATCTTCTGTTGCTCCTGGACTCCAGGGTAGGGTATGCATTTTACAAGACCTGTCACTCCATTTACACAGCTCTTCCAAATCCAATCAAATTAGCCACGTGGGCGATAAGCAAAAGCAGCAACATTCCCCCAAGCACCAACGGATGATCTCTGCGGAGATCCCAAGCGCTGTCCATTTCATCCTACGTCAGCAGTTCCTAAGTGCATACCCCCAAAAGACTGAGTACCTTCCAGCTGCCTATGCAGTGTTTACCAAACTGTGCTCCAAAGGAAGACAAGCATCAACAAGATATTAATTGGAGTTCATCGAAAGCAATATTTCATGGTCAAGTTAATTGGGGCAAACTGAGTTAACTAAGACAAAACGGACTTCAAGTTTCAGGTCTTCCTTTTTGCATTTTATATAACTGCCTGCTCTGTGAGTCTTCTCAAGAAAAGCCGTATGTGTAGGATTATCCCAACTTGCTTCACAATAGACCTCATCTTTATAGACCCTCAGATTCCACTGGACACATTTTGAAATATTCAGTATAGTTTTAAAGTTTTTGATTCCATTTTCATATAATCTCCCGAGTTGGCAGCAGAAATGTTACTTTTCCATTTTCCAACCTCCCATTTTACAGGTAAGACAAATAAAACTCTCAGCAGGATAAACTGGCCTCTGGTGTAGGTTGTAGAAGGGTAGACTGAACCAAAGTCTTTCACTTAGAATTTTAATTCATTCCCTTATACCGTATTGCCCTCTCTGTTGGTTTTCTAGGGTTGCAGTAACACATTAGCACAAACCGGACTGCTTCAACAATGGAACATCTTCCTCTCGCAGTTGTGGAGGCTTGGAAGGAGGTCTGTCCAACCTTGTCTCCTAGCTGCTGGGGGTCACCAATAGTTCCTGGAGTTCCTTGGCTTATAGCTGCCTCCCTCCAATCTCTGCCTTCATTTTCTCATGAGTTTCTTCTGTGTGTGTGTGTGTGTGTGTGTGTGTGTGTGTGTGTGTGTCTTTCTCACTGTAAGGGCACATGTCATTGGTCTTTCTATGTTAGTCTCCTAATATATTCAAATTTATTATGTGTAAGCTTAAAGCTTTCATTTTTTCTAGCCCAGAATCTAACCTTTGCTTCATGACCCAATATGGAGTCTTCTTCTTTTTTTAATGTTTTATTTATTTCTGAGAGAGAGAGAGACAGCTTGAACAGGGAAGGGTCAGAGAAGGAGAGGGAGATACAGAATCTGAATCTGTCAGCACAGAGCCTTATGCGAGGCTCAAACCCACATATTGTGTGATCATGACCTGAGCCAAAGTGGGACGCTTAACCGACTGAGCCACCCAGGCTCCCTCAATATGGAGTCTTCGTCACAGCTTTGTCAAAGTAGTTCCCTCTGATTGAATGTTTGCCAGCTTTTTTTTTCTTTTTTCATTATTAAAATTTGCCTGAATTTATGCAGTATTCTGAGTACAATGCTCCAATTTGACACAAAAAGGTTGTGATGACAATTTTCTAATGGTTCTCAGGACTTGCACGGTTTCTTGGTCATGTTGCTCTTTTGGGACATTCTTGTTGAAGGTGTTGGAAAGAAGTGTCCTTCCATTTTGAGATCACTCAGCTGGTGAGGTTTAAGTCTAGAGATGCTGGCAACTGTTCTTGTTACTTCTGGAGAAAAGCCTCCTGGGAATCTAGCCAACATCAAAGCAGGAAGAGGAATGAAGGAAGAAAGGAGAGAGGAGGAGGGGTGGGGGAAGAAGAAGGGAGCGCTAACTGACCTGATCCAATGGAGACCCAGGATCTACCCCTTTCTGAAATTCTCTATTGCAAAAGCCAAAAAAAAAATTCTTTTTTATTTAATATAGTTTGAGGTAGATTTCTATCCTTTGTCTGACACTATCCAGAAAAGTAGAGTATGGAGTTCCTTACACCCATTTCTAATCTGCTAGAGGTAAGGAAGGTGGGATTATGAGCACGTTTCTGCTTTGGGTCAGGTTGTGTTAGGCACGTTATACGTCATGTCATTTCAGCTTTATGATAACTCTGTCAGGTATTGCTCACCTGTGAATATGAAATTCATAATATTAGAGGAGTATTTTCCTTTAACTTGTAAGAATCAAGTTTTAAAAATGAAATGAATATATACATGTATATGTCTATGTGTATACATATATATAGATACATACGTATCTCTTTATGTACATGTACGTACATCTGTATTTGTTAGTGTAAAAAAGACAAGATTGATCTATTAATGGTAGAGACTTCAACTCCCTATTCAGAACCAGTACAGGGGCACCTCGGTGGCTCAGTCAGTTAAGCATCTGACTCCTGATTTCACCACAGGTCATGATCTTATAGTCGAGCCCTGCACCGGGCTCTGTGCTAATAATTCAGAGCCAGGTTGGGATTCTCTCTCCCTCTCTCTCCCTCTCTCACCTTGCCCCTTCCTTGTTTATGCTCTTTCTCCTTGTCTCTCAAAATAAATAAACGTTAAAAAATATATTGGAATCAGTGCAAGTTTTTCCAAGATTATCGACTCATTTGCAGCAGGAAAGACAACTTTCAAATGAAACTTTGAACTGCATACATAAATACCGAGAAATACAGTTTGATTGCACCATGGGCAGGCAGTCTGAAGAAAAGAGATGAGCGAGGTATTTTAAATTCCTGGAGATCAGATGGAGGAAGCTAGGTAGTGGTAGGGGAATCGGAACAAAGAATCCATCTCTAGGTTCACTGCCTTGGAGGGCAATGTGTGAGCTTTTTATTTATTTTTTATTTATTTATTTTTTTTTTTTACAAATAGTTTATTGTCAAATTAGTTTCCACATAACACCCAGTGCTCATCCCCACAAGTGTCCTCCTCCATGCCCATCCCTCCTCCCCACCACATCCATCAGTCCTCAGTTTTGTCAGCATTCAAGAGTCTCTCATGGTTTGCCTCTCTCCCTTTCCCCCACCATTTCCGCCCTTCTTCTCCCCCTTGGTCCTCTGTTAAGTTCCTCCTAATCCTCTATACGTGCACACATATGATATTTGTCCTTCTCTGCCTGACTTATTTCGCTCAGCATAACACCCTCAAGGTCCATCCATGTTGCTCCACATGGCCAGATTTCATTGTTTCTCATTGCCATGTAGTATTCCATGGTATAGATAAACCACATCTTCTTGATCCATTCATCTGTTGATGGACACTTAGGCTCTTTCCATGTTTTAGCTATTGTGGAGAGTGCTGCTATGAACATTGGGGTACATGTGCTCCTATGCATCGCATTTCTGTATCCCTTGGGTAAATTCCTAGCAGTGCTATTGCTGGGTCATAAGGGAGTTCTATTGTTAGTTTCCTTAGGAACCTCCACACTGTTTTCCAGAGGGGCTGTAGCAGTTTACATTCCCACCAACAGTGTAGGAGGGTGCCCGTTTCTCCACATCCTCGCCAGCATCTAGAGTTCTCTGATTGGCTCATTTTATCCACTCTGACTGGCGTGAGGTGGTATCTCAGTGTGGTTTTGATTTGTATTTCCCTGATGAGGAGCGATGCTGAGCATCGTTTCATGTGTCTGTTGGCCATCTGGATGCCCTCTTTGGAGAAGTGTCTGTTCATATCTTCTGCCCATTTCTTCACTGGGTTGTTTGCTTTTCGGGCGTGTAGTTTGGTGAGTTCCTTGTAGATTCTGGATATCAACCCTTTATCTGATATGTCATTTGCAACTATCTTTTCCCATTTGGTTGGTTGCCTATTAATTTTCTGGGTTGTTTCCTTGGCTGTGCAGAAGCTTTTAATCGTGAGGAGGTCCCAACAGTTTATTTTTGCTGTTGATTCCCTTGCTTTTGGGGATGTGTCAAGTAAGAAGTTGCTGCGGTGGAGGTCAAGGAGGTTGTTTCCTGCTTTCTCCTGTAGGGTTTCGATGGTTTCCTGTCTCTCGTTCAGGTCCTTTATCCATTTTGAGTTTATTTTTGTGCATGGTGTGAGAAAATGATCTAGTTTCATTCTTCTGCATGTTGCTGTCCAGTTCTCCCAACCCCATCTGTTAAAAAGGCTGTCTTTTTTCCATCGGATAGTCTTTCCTGCTTTGTCAAAGATTAGTTGGCTGTATACTTTTGGGTCCACTTCTGAGTTCTCGATTCTGTTTCATTGGTCTATGTGTCTGTTTTGTGCCAATACCATACTGTCTTGATGATGACAGCTTTGTAGTAGAGGCTAAAGTCTGGGATGGTGATCCCTCCCGTTTTGGTTTTATTTTTCAGGATTACTTTGGCTATTCGGGGTCTTTGTGGTTCCATACAAATTTTTGGATAGTTTGTTCTAGTTTTGAGAAGTATGCTGGTGCAATTTTGATTGGAATTGCATTGAATGTGTAGAGTGCCTTAGGTAGTAATGACATCTTAACTATATTTATTCTTCCTATCCATGAGCATGGAATGTTTTCCATTTCTTTGTGTCTTCTTCAATTTCCTTCATAAGTTTTCTATAGTTTTCATCCTACAGATCTCTTGTATCCTTGGTTAGGTTTATTCCGAGGTATTTTATGGTTTTTGTGCAATTGTGAATGGGAGCAGTTTCTTGATTTCTCTTTCTGTTGCTTCATTGTTGGTGTATAAAAATGCAACCGATTTCTGTACGTTGATTTTGTACCCTGCAACTTGGCTGAATTCTTGGATCAGTTCTAGTAGGCTTCTGGTGGAGTCTGTCGGGTTTTCTATGTAGAGTATCATGTCATCTGCGAAAAGTGAAAGTTTGACTTCCTCTTTGCCAATTCTGATGCCTTTGATTTCCTTTTGGTGTCTGATGGCTGATGCTAGGACTTCCAGCACTATGTTAAACAGCAGTGGTGAGAGTGGGCATCCCTGCCGTGTTCCTGATCTCAGGGGAAAGCTCTGAGTTTTTCCCCGTTGAGGATGATGTTAGCTGAAGGCTTCTCATAGATGGCTTTGATGATGTTTAAGTAGGTTCCTTCTATCCCAACTTTCTCGAGAGTCTTTATTAAGAAGGGATGCTGTATTTTGTCAAATGCTTTTTCTGCATCTATTGACAGGATCATATGGTTTTATCTTTTCTTTTATTGATATGATGTATCACATTAATTGATTTGCGAATATTGAACCAGCCCTGTAACCCAGGAATGAATCCCACTTGATCTTGGTGGATGATTCTTTGATATGCTGCTGGATTCGATTTGCAAGGATCTTGTTGAGAATTTTTGCATCCGTATTCATCAAGGATATTGGCCTGTAGTTCTCTTTTTTTGCTGGGTCTCTGTCTTGCTTGGGAATCAGAGTGATGCTGGCTTCATAAAATGAATCTGGGAGTTTTCCTTCACTTTCTATTTTTTGGAATAGCTTGAGAAGAATGGGTATTAATTCTGTTTTAAATATCTGGTAGAATTCCTCAGGGAAGCCATCTGGTCCTGGGCTCTTATTTGTTGGGAGATTTTTGATCACTGATTCGATTTCTTCACTCGTTATGGGTCTGTTCAGGTTTTCTATTTCTTCCGTGTGAATTTTGGTAGTGAGTGTGTGTTTAGGAATTTGTCCATTTCTTCTAAGTTGTCCAATTTGTTGGCATATAATTTTCATAGTATTCCCTGATAATTGCTTGTATTTCTGAGGGGTTGGTTGTAATAAGTCCATTTTCATTCATAATTTTGTCTATTTGGGTGCTCTCTCTTTTCTTTTGGATAAGTCTGGCTAGAGGTTTTGTCAATTTTGTTTACTTTTTCAAAAAACCAACTCTTGGTTTCATTGATCTGTTCAATTGTTTCCTTGGTCTCTATGTTGTTTATTTCTACTCTAATTTTTACTATTTCTCTTCTTCTACTGGGTTTAGGGCGTTCTTGTTGCTCTGCCTCTAGTTCCTTTAGGGGAGCTGTTAGATTTTGGACTTGCGCTTTTTCTAATCTCTTGAAATAGGCCTGGAGAGCAATGTACTTTCCTCTTAGGATTGCCTTTGCCGCATCCCATAGATTTTGAATTGTTGTGTTTTCATTTTCATTTGTTTCCATATATTTTTTAATTTCATCTCTAATTGCCTGATTGGCCTATTCATTCTTTGGAAGGGTGTTCTTTAACCTCCATGTTTTTGGAAGTTTCCAGACTTCTTCCTGTAATTGATTTCAAGTTTCAAAGCATTGTGATCTGACAGTGTGCATGGTATGATCTCTATTCTTTTATATTTATTGAGGGCTGCTTTATGTCCCAGTATGTGATCTATCTTGGAGAATGTGCCATGCGCACTTGAGAAGAAAGTAAATTCCCTGGCCTCAGGATGTAAAGTTCTAAATATATCCGTCAGGTCCATCTGGTCCAATGTGTCTTTCAAGTCCATTATTTCTTTAGTGATTTTCTGTCTGGTTGACCTATCCATTGCTGTAAGCGGAGTATTAAAGTCCCCTGCTATTAGCACATTCTTATCTATAAGCTTGTTTCTGTTTGTGATTAATTGTTTTAGATATTTAGGTGCTCCCATATTCGGTGCGTAGACATTTATGATTGTTAGTTCTTCCTGATGGATGGACCCTGTAATTATTATGTAGTGCCCTTCTTCATCTCTTGTGATTGTCTTTAATTTAAAGTCCAGTTTGTCTGATATAAGTATCGCTACTCCGGCTTTCTTTTGATTTCCTGTAGCATGATATATGTTTCTCCATCCCCTTACTTTTAATCTGAAGGTATCTTCCCGTCTAAAATGAGTTTCTTGTAGACAGCATATAGATGGATTTTGTTTTTTAATCCATTCTGCTACCCTATGTCTTTTGATTGGAGCATTCAGCCCATTTACATTCAGTGTTATTATTGAAATATGTGGGTTTAGAGTCTTTGTATCTTTTGTAGGGTTCATGTTTGTGGTGGTGTCTCTGGAATCTTTGTTCCTTGCAACCTTTCCTTCAGAGCATCCCCTCAGGATTTCTTGTAGGGCTGGCTTCGTGGTGACAAATTCTTTCAATTTCTGTTTATTTGGAAAGGTTTTTATCTCTCCTTCTATTTTGAATGACAGGCTTGCTGGATAGAGGATTCTTGGCTGCATATTTTTACTGTTCATCACATTGAAGATCTCTTGCCATTCCTTTCTGGCCTGCCACGTTTCAGTAGATAGGTCTGTCACCACTCTGATGGGTTTCCCTTTGTATGTGAGGGCCCTTTTCTCCCTAGCTGCTTTCAAAATTCTCTCTTTGTCCTTGTATTTTGCCATTTTTACGATGATATGTCGTGCAGAAGATCGATTCAAGTTACGTCTGAGAGGAGTCCTCTGAGCCTCTTGTATTTCCACATTGACTTCCTTCCCCAAGTCAGGGAAGTTCTCTGCTATAATTTGTTCCAGGACTCCTTCAGCACCTTTCCCTCTCTCTTCCTCCTCTGGGATTCCTATGATACGGATATTGTTGCGTTTGACTGTGTCGCTGAGCTCTCGAATTCTTCTTTCCTGTTCCTGGATCCGTTTGTCTCTTTTTTTGTCAGCTTCTTGTTTTTCTAGAATGATGTCTTCTAAATCACTTATTCTCCTTTCTGCCTCTTCAAGCCGTGCACTGGAGGCCTCTAATTTATTATGGATCTCATTTATCGCATTTTTTAATTCTTCATGCCTATTTTTATTTTCCATTCTGTCTGTAGCCATAGTTTCTTTGATGTCCCCTATGTTTTTTTCAAGCCCTGCTATTAATTTCACCATTATTATTCTAAAATCTTGTTCACTTATGCTGCTGATGTCTGTTTTGAGCAGTTCATTAGCTGTCATTTCTTCTTGGAGTTTCTTTGGAGGAGAGCTCTTTCGTTTCGTCATTTTAGTTAGCTTTCCAGCTCTTGTTGGTTTTAAAGACCTGTTATGCTCTCTGTTTCTATGAGCACTGCTATATCCAAGAAGACTCTTTGACTTTCCAGGGCCTATCCTTTCAGAGATTGTTTTTTGAATGGTATCCCTCGGTCACTCTTGTTGGGACCTTAGTTATTTTATTTTCCTATTCGTAGTGATATTTGGGACTCTTCACCTTGTGTACTCTAGCTTGTTTCTTGAGGTAGCCCTGGAAAAGAAAACAGACAGACAAACACACAGGAGCAGGAGCACACAAACGCACAGGCTGATTCAACTAACATGCAAAGTGAGAGGGAAAACGAAAAAGTTAATAGAAAAGACGGAGGAGGGAGGGCGAATAATAGGGAGCATAAAATACATAAAAGGGTCAAAAAGGGGAAAAGAAAAGGAAAAAAGAAGAAAACCGATGGACAAAGAACGGTTTAAAGCATATACCTGGATTTCCCAGCTACAGTTAAATAGCCGTGTGTATGCAGCACTGGTTGAAGAGCATAGAGAAAAAGAGAGAAGGCAGGGTGAGACAAGGCAGATTTTGAAATAGAATGAACAGGCGGAAGGGATAAGAAACTTTTTTCAAAGAGGTAAAGGGTAGACTATGGTTGGATAGGTGAGAGAAGGATGCTGGAATTATCCAGAGAAACTATATAGTCTAATTACTCCTGAGAGAAATAGCTGAAAAAGTCGGTAGGTGTAGAATTTACATTTACAGAATGGACTTGTGATTGTTTAAGCAAGCTGGCGACCAGAGTTAATCAGGTCAGTGTTTTGGGGGAAAAAGCGAGAAAAGAGAAAGAAGAAGAAAAAAAGAGAAAAGAAAGGGGAAAAAAAAGAAGAAAAAAAAGGGAAAAAAAAGGAAAAAAGAAAAAAAAAAGGGAGGAGGGCACCTCTCAGGCAGGGATGGGCGTGGCGTGATCCGATGCCTCAGGCGGGGGTTCTGCCTTGGCGATTGTGGGGAGGAGAGTGACGATGCTCCAGTCCCTTCTTGAACCCCGCGCTGCAGCTCGCTTTTTTTTTTTTTGGCGTGTCAACTCCCCGTTCCGGGGACGCAGCCGAAGTTGGTTGCACTCTTCAACCCAGGCCAGTTCCAATCTCCAGATCCCAGTCCGCGCCCCGCTGAAGTTGCCTTATTCACAGCTTCCCAGACAACCCCCTCGGGCAATTCCAGGCTCCCTGCTGAGCTCTGGGGGCTGAGTCAGGATCGCTGCTTCCTTCTCTGGTCGGCTCTGGTGCGCATGCGCGGGGGCTTGCCTGCCGGGTCCGCGTAGCCTGAGCCCGCTGGAGTGAGGAAAACCGGGTCTCTCTATGGCTCGTCACCCGAAACACGAACTCACAGGCAAATTTCCCAGTTTTTAGCTCTTTGCCTTCCCTCTCGAGTTCCAGCCAGCCAGGAGCGCGGACGCCCGGTGTCTGTGCGTCTCCTTCAGGGGTCCCAGCAGCGCTGGAGCTACAATGGCGGCAGGCGCGCCGCCGGTTAGAAGGCTTTCTCAGTGGATTCTGCGTCCTTTTTCTCCGAGTCTCTCAGGTTTTGTATGGTTTCCAATGGCTTCAGATCTTTTCTGTGTGATGTATGGGCGCGAGTGCAAGTACGGAGCTCCTTACTTCTCCGCCATCTTGCCTCAATCTGTGTGAGCTTTTTAACTGTAAGTTCTTCATTCCATTTAATGCTCCCTGGCTATGTGGGTTCCCCTGAGACGGTCATCACTGTTTAATGACAAAGTTAAGTGAAATTAATCTGCTGTGGAAAATAATACAGTAGAAACTATATTCAGTTCTTATCTTTGCTATGACAACTTAATTATGTCACCATCATCCTAGGATCTTTTCTAGATTGAATTGAATACCTGGAATCTTTGAGTGACTCGACATCATCCATAGGATAAAACATTTGAACCTCTAGAGCTTGGGGAATGCATTCTACCAAAGCCCTCCTTGATCAGATCTGATTCTTGTCTAGCTGGCCAGCTTCATTTTGTCACCTGTGACTCACCCTCCAGCTGAACCAATCAGCTTCCAGTTACACAAACATGTCATGCTCTTCTGCCTGGATTTCCCTTCCCAATCCTATTTGCCCGACAAACATCTAATTCATTTTCTTAATCTCTTGCCATAATATGGTGCCTAAACCCAGAGTTAATCACCTTGCTCCTTATGCTACCTACGTCTTTACGTAGGTTTTTTTTCTATCTGAGATAAGGTAAGGATAACACTTCTATCAGGTACTTATTAATGCAAATGGGGGATTCTGCTTTGAGAAATAGTCAATTTTAGTGAATACGACCAGTGATTTTGAGTCAAACTACTTCAGTTTAAATCCTAGTTTTACCTCTTATAACCTATGAGACCTTGGAAATTTATTTCCCTAGGCTCAGCTCTCTCATCTGTAAAATGGAGATAGTAATAATAAGACTCCATAGGATCACTGTGAACGTTGAGATAACCTGTTGTCGAATGACTGTTAACAGCTATGTTCTCAACACGTAGTGTATTATTTTGTCTAGTGACTTAAGGAAGAGGGATGTGTATGATCAGGACTTGGCCAAAGTTATGCCTAGAGCATAATCAGGCCGTTGTCAGGACCCTGCTTGGCATCTGGGTCTTCTTCCACTCTTGCGTACACATCAGCTGTCCACAAAGCAGCCTCGGGAAAAGAACAGCATCCTGGCTGATCGCCTGCCCAAGACCTTTGTCTTACTGTTCCCAGACTCCCCCAGAGCTTCCAGGAAAGTTGTCAGTATACAGTACTGCTGAATTGGGGACATAGACAGTCACACAAATTCAGCCTCTCCTAAGTTCCATGTCATAGTTTGTTGGTTGAACCTTAAAAATTTTGCCTTAACTCTCAAGTAAGTAGCTCCTTCTGACTGTGTTTGAAGTCTCTTCTTTGGGATAAATGAGTGAAACACAGCTCTGGCAGGTGCTATGATCTAAAGATCTCAGAGAGAACCACCAGTCCATCATCAGCTTCCTAAGAAAAGGCGCATCATTGGACAGCCACACAACGGGAGTTCTGGGAGCAGCTGTGGCTCTTGTGAGCCCTGCCAGATGAAAATGCTCACTTGAACTAGCCAGCTGTTGTGACTTCCTAACTAGGGTCATCACCAGTGAATGTGTTTCTATGTTCTGCGTAAGTCTAGGCTGCAGACCACTGTGGAAAGGTCTGTGGCCAACTTCTGTGCTGGTGAAGCACATGGTTAATCAGATTTACACCAGGGGGAATCATTCCTGACTACAGGTCAGTGTGCATCTTATAAGTTGCTTCTTTTCCCAAATCGAATGTTATTTATTTGGCTGGACAACCCAAAGCAAATTTTTGTTGACCTGAGTCATTATATCTTTTTCCTCCAAAATAAAAGATACATTTAAGTTCTCCGTGTTTCCCTTCAGCGTTGAAGGAAGCAATTTTTTTAAGGCATTTTTTTAAAAACTGGTTTAGAGTTGCTCTTGGATTTGTTCTTCTAAAGGGCAATATTAAGGACGAACTACCATCATGCTGAATTGAGTAAGGCATCAGATTATACTTTAATAAAATGAATGTGAACTTTGACCTTTAACCCTTGAATAGTGGTCACCGAAAGCAGTTTCATCTTATCCATTGGCATCTATAATACAGTTTCTGGCATTTACTTTTAGAAAAATTGAACTGCTCATTTTGGTGGAACAAGATGAACAGCCAAGGTCAATGAAGCATCACAAGTAAGTTTTCCAGCCCATCCTGGAGGCAGATTAGGGGGTCACATGGTTTAAAATGGCACTTAACAAATAGTATCTGAGTGGAATTTTTAATCAGAACCCCAGACAATAAACTCTTGGCAGAAGAACTCTCTCTCTCTCTCTCTTTTTTAAAACACACTTCCTCCTCCACCTCACGTTCACCTACCTCCCCCTTACCTGCCGCCCCATCTGTTCTTTTCACTTTCTGAAATAAACATTTCACATTGCTAATGCTGTGAGGTGCCGGGCTGGGAAATTACTCATTCTTTCCGTCACCTATAGAAACACTTTTTTTTTTTTAATGCTTTTTTATTTATTTCTAGGAGAGAGAGAGAGACAGCGTGAGCAGGGGAGGGTCAGAGAGAGAGGGAGTCACAGACGGAAACAGGCTCCAGGCTCTGAGCCGGCAGTCAGCACAGAGCCCGACGCGGGGCTCGAACCCACGAACCGCGAGATCATGACCTAAGCGAAAGTCGGCCGCTTAACCGCCTAAGCCACCCAGGCGCCCCTATAGAAACACTTTTTAAAGATTTAAGTGAGATTTTTTGCCCACCTCTTTCAAAAGAGCTAGATCCTTCCCAAACTTGAAAGGCAATCAAAATTCAGATAAGAAAGTCTCTGAGTCACCAGGTGCGATCCTCACTTGCTTTTCTCGGGCAGGAAAAAATATGTCATGTTCGCCATCTAGTGGGAATACTTGGAATTGTCCACAAAGGTGGTCTGTGAATTCTGGGAGAAGATACTTAGTGTATTTCAAATTTAAACTGAGCACCAAAATAAAGACAGTGCAGATAAGAGAGAATGAAAAGATAAAGATACACTCTAGGTCCTGGGGTTTTTAAGCTCTAAGAAGATCTGAGGGAATCTGGGGCAAAGCTTAAGTGCTGGAGAAGCCCAGCCGTCTGCTCAAGCCTCACCTCAGTGACCCCAGAGGTGTGTTCTTTTCCAGTAATTTCTGTCTCCTTGCTTCTTGAGCTTCTCACTTTTCTTTGGCCCATCAGTCTTCCTCTAAGAATTCTGAAAACCTTTTTCTCCACAATCTTTGCCTCTTCAGCTCCTCACTGAACTCAGCCTGGGCTTTGTGCCCCTCACCCCTTGTAAGGGACACGGAGCAGTCCACACCAAGCTCTTTCCAGTGTCCCTTGGATTGCTGTACAGCTTTTCAACCACAAAATTCTGTCTATATTTTTCTTACTTTTCTTTCAGTAATCTGGTTTCCCTCTCATTCTATCTTTCCATTTTCTTCCTCAATTGTTTCTTCTTTTGACTACACTTCAGTAAAATACTCATTTTCTTCTGATGTGAAAGTTCACAGAGCTTATCTCATCTTTTGTCAGTGTTGATGGAATACTGTTCTTTTACTAAGTGTTGGTAGCCTGAGAGAGAGCCATATAGTTTAAAAATTAGGATAGATGAGTTCCATCAAGCTGAGTTCTGGCTTCCATGGCATAAATGGGACAACTTAAAAAAATAAACTTGGGGCACCTGGGTGGCTCAGTCGCTTACGTGTCCGACTTTGGCTCAGGTCACGATCTCATGGCTTGTGGGTCTGAGCCCATGTGAGGCTCTTTGCTGACAGCTGGGAGCTGGAGCTGCTTCTGATTCTGTGTCTCCCCCTCTCTCTGCCCCTCCCATGCTCATGCTCTGTCCCTCTCTGTCTCTTAATAATAAAGAAAAGTTTAAAAAATAAACAAATATGTATAGTTTGGTAAAAAAAAAAAAAAAGGTTGCAAAAACCAGCATAGATGCTGGAACAAAAAGAGACATGTAGGATAACCTAAGAAATAAATTATTCCAAATACTAAAACTGTTGGAAGGAGAGGAAGAAAGAGAAGAATAACAAAACCCAAAGAATTAATGGAAGAAATCCCCGTGAGTTGGAAGAAGACTCAAGGTTTTAGATGATAAAGACCATCTGAGTGCTGGAAGGATTTCTTACAAAGAGAAACAGTCCTGGCTGTGTTTTAGGGCAATTAATAAACTTGTGGGATTAGGAGCACTCCTTATTAAGTTTCCTGACAGAGAAACAGGGTTATAAAGAGAAGACTGATAACACTATTGGTCTTCTTATTTGCAACACAGTAAAATGGTGAAGCAACATTATGGACTTTGGAAGTTTGTTCTCAAGATATGATTTATGAATTGAGGTGAGTGTAAGGTGTGAGGCATTTTTGGACACATAAGAACCTAACAAGTAAACTGTCCCTATATCCTCACTGGAAATATTACTATAAAAATTTCAACAAAAATTGAATCAGAGTATTGATTTTCAATTTTATTTTAATGTTTATTTATTTTTGAGAGACAGAGAGAGAAACAGCGTGAACAGGGCAGAGAGAGAGAGAGAGAGAATCTGAAGCAGGCTCCAGATTCTGAGCTGTCAGTATAGAGTCCAATGCGGAGCTTGAACCCACAAACCGTGAGATCATGACCTGAGCCAAATTTGGATGCTTGACCAACTGAGCCACCCTGGTACCCACAGAGTATTGGTTTCAAGTTAAGGAAGGATAAAATATACCACACACAGAGAGAAATATTGAAGCCTGTATAGTTCATTGATATGCCAAATTAGCAGAAATCTAGAGTGCCTAAGAAAACACTCCTACCTCTAAAAAAATCTAGGACAGGTTTCATGCTCATCATTTTCAGATAAGAACATTCTCTGGTCATTTTTTGTTTTACCAGAATAGTTTCATGCAGTAATTAAAATGCCAATCCCAAGTAAAAGTCCAACTCTCATTTCCATTCTGAGTTAAAGCTTCTTTCCTTCTCCTGCTTAGGGTTATCGGATAAAGACTTTAAAGTACCTATTAGAGAAAATGCTTATATGAGCAATTGTGAACATTCTTGAAACAAATATTAAAATAAAAAATATCAAGAAATAAATGGAAAACATAAAGTAGAGCTAAATGGAAATTTTAGAAGATGCAGTATCCAAAATTTAAAAAGGAAACTCATCAAGTGGACTCAACAGCAGAAAAGAGATCCAGTAAACTTGAATAAAGAGAAATAGAAATTATTCAACCTCAACAATAAAGAGAAAAAAGTTTTTAAAAAAGTAAAAAAAGAGACTCAAGGATCAATCTCACTACACAAAGGTCTAATGTTTATATTATCGAAAACACAGAAAAGAAGGTAAAAATAGTATCACGCTGGAAAAAACTTGAAAAATAATGGCTGAAAACTTCTCCACTATAATAAAAATGTAAGCCTACAGATTTAAGAAGCTGAACGAACCCAAAACAGTTGTCATTAAAGTGTGCCATCAAAATTGATGAATTTTACTGTATGTATATTATGCCTCAAAGAATCTAAATTTTAAAACGTCTAAATCATTTTTAGGGGTGCTTGGGAGGCTCATTCGGTTAAGTGCCCAACTTTGGCTCAGGTCATGACCTTATAGTTAGTGAGTTCAAGCCCACGTTGGCTACTTTGCTGACAGCTCAGAGCCTGGAACTTGCTTCAGATTCTGTGTCTCCGTCTTTCTCTGCCCCTCCCCTTGCTCACACTGTCTTTCTGTCTCTCAAAAATAAATAAATACATGTTAAAATATAAAAAATAAAATAAAATAAAAATAAAAATCATTTTTAAATAACTAATAAAAATCTGCCATTTAATAATATTCATTGTAAATGTGCTATAGGTGGGACTCACTGCTACCTGTTTGGGTTATTGTGTGACAATAATTCATATCTGTAACAATTTGCTTGCTACTGGCAAATAACTTTAGGTACTTACTATGTGGCGGGTGATGCTTTGAGTGATTTTAAAGTTATTTTTAATTTATCTTCCTGACAACCCTGTGAAACAAATATTTTTATCTCTATTTGACAGAGGAGGAAACTAATTACAAAAATATTAATTAGTAGCTAGAAAGTGGCAAATTCACATTTTGGAACATGTAGCTTGACTTTAGAGACCATTTTCTTAACCACTACTGATTATGGAGGCACATGTTTCATGTCAATACAATGCAATTGTGTTTAGCCCCCCAAATAAAAGTTATATGTCCATAGTAAGTTATATAAAATCAAGGAGGATAAGACTTGACTTGGGAAGCCTTCATTGGAAAAGGTAATTCCAGTTCTGGGTCTTAAAGATTGAGAAAAATTTCAATTCTTGAGTACCATCAAAAATTACGATTTTCTTGAAGTCACCTGATAGTAAAAAAAGATACTTTATTTCTCCATAAAGCAATCGTTTCATTCTTGGGGTCACTAGGATATTTTCAGTATTAAAGGGTGAATGCCCCTAGTCTGTTATAAGCAAAGTTTATGCTATTTGTTAATTGTAATTTGGGTACTTGGAATCAAAACAATTCTCACATGAAACTCTAACATCTACAGTTAGATTAGGCATTAAAAGTTGTATTTAGAGATAATGTTTGAAACTGAAGCCAAGTCTTTCAGCCCAAGAAAAACATTGCTTCAAATGTGCTCTAATAATTCCAGCAGATGGCAATACAATCATTGTTAAAAACAAGTGTTTCACCAGCCATTTGGAAACTAGAAGACAAAAACAATATTCTTTCTATTTCATTTACGTTTTATTTTGTTTTTTCCTTTTTCATTTCTCTGTTTTGAGTCCCTTTAGGTTGCTAAAACCATACATTCTACACAAGAATTTTTAAGGTCTGAAGCCTGCTAACACCATAATTATGAGGGACCGTAGGTACTAAACTAGACACTGATCTTTATTGTATAGAAAAAAGAGTAAGACTAGACCACTTTTGAGTCAGGAGTGCTGTGGTCAGAATTTTACATTAAGAGAATAACTGACAGGCAAAGGATGAGTGAAAGGATGTGGAAAGGCAGGGTATTTGAGGGGCCTAAAACAGAGGTAATGGGAACTTGATCGTGAGCATACTAGTACAAACCAAGTTTAGATGAGGAAACAACTGAAAATGTGGAGGTGAGAGAACTGAGCAAGTGATTGGATGTTAGAAGTTCAAAAGAAGAAAGAGTCAAAGATAACTTTCGTGTTTTAATCTTGGTTGGGGGGAAGCTAGATAGAAGGAGAAGGATCAGGTTTGGACAAAACAGAATTTGCAGAAGTTCTATGATGCTGATTTAACTTAGCAGTTGACAAGTGGGTCTGCTGCTTCAATGAAAAGTTAATTGAAGAGATAGAGGGGAGCCCCTGGGTGGCTCAATCTGTTAAGCATCATCGGACTTCGGCTCAGGTCATGATCTCGTGGTTGGTGAATTCGAGCCCCATGTCGAGCTCTGTGCTGACAGCTCAGAGCCTGGAGCCTGCTTCAGATTCTGTGTCTCCCCCCCTCTCTCTACCTCCCCCATTCACTCTCTATCTCTCACTCTCAAAAATATATAAATATTAAAAATGTTTTTAATTGAAGAGATAGACATAGAAGTGGTGGGTATTTTCCGTCACGGGAGTAGATGAGTCAGACTGAGAGAGAAAAAGACTAAGGTCTAGGAACATTCTGGAAAATGCTTGCATTTGGGAGAAACTGATGATGTGATAAATGTTAGCAGTATTTTCAGAGGAATGTGATGTTGTTGGAACCTGTCAACAAGGATGATTGTAACAAGAATAACATATTTCACGAAGTTTGAGGAGATTGAGAAGAGGCCAATGGACTTGGAGAAAATGTAACCAAACTGATAGGGGCAAAAAGATTATTGTGACAAAGGAATGGACATAGTATGGAAAAGTGGAAATCTCTTTGAGAAGTGAAGGGAAGGACAGATATGGTTCCACAGGTTGACTGGACAGTGGGAACAAGTGGACACTTTTATACAAGAAACACTTCAGCATGGTTGTGTCCGACATGAAGGAGACATTTGAAATTATATTAAAGTTGTTTTCCTTTTTTTTCTTAAATGATATCTAGATAATTTAATGAAAGCGCATAATTTCATTTTACTAGAAATTTGTGGATGTAAGAAAAAAATTGAAAATATAATTTGAAAGTGAATGCTGCAACATGTTTCTCATTATTCATTATTTACCCGGTGTCTGCTCAGCTCCTCTCTGTTGCTGATGTCTGAAGCTTTGAGCCTATGAAAGTTAGCCCTGCTCATCAAGTGTGTTTCCAGTGTCCAAGATCTTCTGACTGTGGCGAGTGATGGCTTTGCAGGGGCTGTGGTAGCACCAACCACGCACTTAGAACCCTAGAAAACTCTGAAGCCTGTCACGCTGTTACAAATGTGAGCATGTTTTCTTGTCCATATTTTTTATTCTATCCTGCTTTTATTTTCCCATAAGGAGAAGAAAAGATCAGTTGGCAATACGTGATCTTGCTTGCAGAATTGCTGAGGTATAGAGTTTGCTTCTTGCCATTAGAACTTTGGTGGGGTTTTTTTGTTTTTAGTTTTTTCATGTGTTTTTTGGGTTTTTTTTTTTTGTTTTTTGGTTTTGTTTTGGTTTGGTTTGGTGGTTTGTTTTTTTTGTTTTTTTGTTTTTTTGTTTTTTTGTTTTTTGCGCAAAGGAGTCTACAGAAGCCGCCAGCTGAATCTGTCTGAGGAAAAAAATTATATAACCTTGAGGTACAAAGGACCGAGTCTGCCAATGAATGCGATAAACATACTGGTTTCATTAGAAACTAATAGCAAGACAGAATTTGCAAACACAGACGCAATGGAAAGGGGAATAAAGACAAGATGAAGATGGAGGGGCGGGGATTGTCCAGGAACTCTCATCTGTCCTTAACATTACAGTTAAACAGTTCGCTTTCCATCCCAAAACTCTTCTCTGCTTTTAACTCTTTGAAGCCCTGTACCATTACTGAAAACAGTCCCATCAAGTGAAAGATGAAATTACTCCCTACTGCTGGGTATCCCGTCCCCTTTGCAGACACGTTTGGAGGCCTGGCAGATAGCTGATGGGGGCCCCGCAGGAAGCCGTGGAACACAAGCTTTCATGCACAACAGAACCCAATTACAGAGAAAGTGAAGAAATTGGCTTTTCCTTAAATCTGTAACAATCAGGAATGCTATTTTAACTAAGTTTTACGAACCAGGATTTATTTTTAATAGAGATGGCTCTTATTTTGCTCCTTCACTCCTGTTTGTATTTTTGCAGAACTGATCGATTAGGTGGTAGACACTTTATACATCTGTTATACTGACCGTTGCTATCAACATAGTGAGAATTCAAATTCTCAGGGAAAACAGATTTTCGGAATAAATCCTCCTTCTTTCAGTAAAGCCTGTTTCTTTAGGTTATATTTTTAAATCCTTAAGGGCAGGAACTTGTTTCCATTTTTTTCCTTTGGTCATAAGTTTTGTTTGTTAGTTTATTTATTCATTCATTCATTCATTTGTTCATTCATTCATTTAAATTCCAGTGTAGTTAATATACCATGCTATATTAGTTTCGGGTGTACAGTATAGTGATTCAACAGCTCTATACATTACTCAGTGCTCATCGACATAGGTGTACTCCTTGCCCTACGTGTATTTTAAAAATACTATCTGTTTAACACTTTTAAATTCTGGCAGTCACTTTCGGTTTACTAGTCCACAGCCATAGCTTACTTCTGTGCCGACAAGACCCTCATTTAGTTCATCTATCTGGTAACAAGTACTCTAGGAAGGGAGGGGAAGTCTTGCCTCAGCCCAAAGGATGAATAGTGATTGGTTTAAACCAATGTGAACACTTCTATCTCCTCACTTATGATTGGTTTGGAGTGTGGTGTGTAAGCCAGTTCTGATCAATGAGACATGAAGAGAAATCTGTTGGGGTTTAGGGGAGACTTTTCTTCCTAATATAAAGAGGAAAACATAAGAGAAGACGCCCTTCCCCTTCCTACTTTTGAATACAATTGTGTGAGAACACGATGTTTGTAGCTGTCCCAAACTCATGGGGGAGTCCAAGGGAACCAGAGAAAGCTGAGGCAGAACGATAATGTTGTTTGATTCCAAGTTCATCAATGCTGGCAATCACTTCTGGCCTCTGATCATGAGAGATAATAAATGCTTTCATAATATTAGCCACACTTAGTTGGATATTTGTACTCTGTAGTCAAAAACATTCCGAGGCAGCAACTTAAAAAGATCTCTCACATGATCTCATTGACTCACAATTTTCTGAGGAGGCTGTTATCTGGAGTCCACAATAAAAAACTGAGACTCAGAATGTTGAAACTGAGACTCAGGAGCGACAGACGTCACAGAACTAGTCGGGAGCAGACCTAACATTGAAACCCTAACTTCGGATGACCACGCACACGCTGTCTGTCACATGACCGGCAGAGGTTTGCTATGGTGAGAGAGGCTCCAATCTTGGGGACTTGCTTTATTCCCAGGTCAGTTCTCCTAGGCTTTCCGGTCTGCTGAAAGCTAGACTCTTCCTGAAACATTGGGGAGACCCGCTGTTCGTGTGCCCAGACGTAAAGATTTGGAAGGAATTTCTTTTTCACATTTGTCCTATCATCCTCATGCCTTCTACTGATTTATATTGAAAACTTTGTTTGTTTTGGGGCATCTGGGTGGCTCAGTTGGTTGGGCGGCCGACTTCGGCTCAGGTCATGATCTCGCGGTTGGTGGGTTCGAGTCCCGCATCCGGCTCTGTGCTGAGAGCCAGCTCAGAGCCTGGAGCCTGTTTCAGAGTCTGTGTCTCCCTCTCTCTCTGGCCCTTCCCTGCTCACGCTGTCTCTCTCTTTCAGAATAAAACATGAAAAGAAAAGAAAAGAAAACTCAGGGTTTTTTTATTTCTAATGAAATGCCCGGATCCAGAGAACCTCAGTATGATTTGAGAGGTTAGATGGAGCACAGCCTCCCAGAGCCCTGCCCTTTCTCTCTCTGATCTCCTAGCTCAGCTGGGCATGGAAACATGTGATACCCATTTCCACTTCCACTTCCACGGGAGGGGTTAAGCTTCTCTCATTCATACTGGCTGTGACCTAAGCCTGTGATCATCCCCAGATCCTACCACGCTCAGTTCCATACATTTGAAACTGCAAATGCCTTGCACTAAAGCCCTGTCACCCCTGGCTAATAAACTCCTTCTGGGAGCAGATATGACTGTTATCGCACAGTCTTAACATGGGTTTCTCAGAAAATGAAGTCCGAAGCAAATATTTACAAGCTAATGCTTTATTGGGGGTTCAGTCCCAGGAAAACTAGAGGGAAGGACAGCAGGTGCTTTACTGAGCTGTCTATAGCTTTGCAAAAAACACAACTGGTCACTCATCTCGCAGAACATCTTTTTAAAAAGTTGTTACACTCTACTGTGTATAAGAACCGCCACAGAGAAAACAGAGGGGTGAGTAATACATCTGCTGGCTTTTCCTCATCTCCTGTGTTACATTGGTCTGAGTTCACCTGTTATGGGAATAACTCCCTTGCACCCCCGGGTTGTTCCACCTGGCTTCTCTAGGCAGCCGTAGGGGGACCCGGAGGCTCCACAAATCCTATAAGGTGAGCTGAGGCTACTGCTATACATGGGGTCTCTGGTGGTGATTCTGCTGGCATTGGCCGTTTCTGGGGCCACTCTTATTGGCCAGCAATCAATACAAATGGTCAAGTGTGGACATGGTAGTCTGGTGAGCAAGGCTCACTGGATGATACAGAAACTTGATCCAAAACCAATCTGTGTTGCAAAAAAAAAAAAAAAAAGGAAGTAATCTTTTTCTCTTTTTTTCCTTCAGATTTCCTCACTTTGGGGGTTGGATTTCTGCCAGGGATTGGTATCCTCACTCCTGTTTATCAGGCACCCCTGTTCTTCCAGAGCCAGAGGTAGGTAGGCCAGTGCTTCTTTTTGTGCAGGAAGATAATCCGTGATCCCTCTCCATGCTGAGAATATGCCAATGATAAAATCCTCTTTTTCTGTCTTCACAGTTTTGAATATTCTTTAACCGTAAGGGAGCGAGTTCATTTTTGGAATCTGAGATCTTCCTGATATCAGCTAATTTGTGCTGCTACAATCAGTAACACTTTATCGGAGCAAAACATAAGTTTAAACTTGTTTTGACTTGTACAGTGTGTTGTGTTGGGTGGGCTGACATATTTTTTTCTTTTTGGGGTTTATAAAACATACATAAACAGATGAGTTTGAATTATATACACCCAACAGGAAGGGAAAGCACAGAAAGATTAGCTGAAGGGGAAGGAGATGAGGAAGAAGAGGACGCAACTCAGATCATCGAAAATGGCTGAATTTAGTTCTGGGACAGAGTTTGGAAATCTATTTTTTCCTCTCGACAAATACTTTGTAGATACTTGAAAGATTTGCCTTCTTTCAAGAACAAGCCAGTTCCTCCACTAGTGGAATTTCTTCTGTGTAAGAATCCCTCAGCAATACATTTGCAAACCCGTGTGCGTAAGGGTAGATTTGGAGACACAAGGCTGACTTAACTCCAAATGTCAACAGCGTTACTTGAGCTGCATTCCTGTTAGTGCTTGTCACCAACAAATACCACTTATCCAATGATTCTTGGTCTAAAGTATCCCACATGCCGCAGGAACCCCGGGAAAGCCACTCTCAGTGGTGAGGACAAGGTCGCGGGCTCACGCGGCCACATTTGCATTTTGACCGCACGCAGCGATGTGAACCGGACCCTGTCTCTCCCGGCACGTTTGCGGTGGAACTGGAGCATGGCAGCCGCCCCCACAACCGCAGCCCTGGAGTGATTTATTGTTTTGGTGAAGTGCTCTGAGTTTTGGTCAACACCGTTAAGATAAAATAAGATCTGAAGAAGAGTGGCTGTTAGGGGGAAAAGTCAACTATGGATGATCTAATGGGTCTGCCAATTCATTAAAAAATTCTAGAAGAAGCATGGTGTCTGGATTTAGACACCTTTAAGTTTCATTTCTGTCCTCCCCATCTATTAACTCTGTACTAGCATGTGCTTTAAAATTTTTCTGAACCTCAGTCTTCTTCTCTGCCAAATGGAAACATTAAGGTTAACTTCAAAAAATTGTTGTGAAGATGAAAAGAGAAACTGTGTGGATTTATCAGGTGTCCTGTCTGCCTCATAGCGGCTACTCAGTAAGGGTTCCACCTCTCTGCTTCTCTTCCTTCCTCTGCCTGATGCACCCTCCCTCGGACCAAGGGTCTCCTGGACCCTGTTGACTGGCTTACACAACAGTCATCCTGGTCTCCTGTCTAGATGCCTTCTACTATCCCCTCTAGAAAAGCTATGTTTTCTTTTCCCAGCCTCCCTTGTTATCTTGTGATGGAGGATATACTTCCGACCAATAGAACATAAAGGGATATCTCTTGAGAGTTTTTAGGGAAAGTTGTGGTTCACTGATAGACATTCACTTTTCTTCCTACCTCACATGCCTGGGTGTGGTGCAGCCATTTTGTGACCATGAGGAATAATCATACTAGAAAATCCAAAAGGCTCACAGGTAGGGCCTCTCAAAGATGGGGATCCTGACCTGAAGGAGCCCCTGAGCAAGACTGGCAACTGCCTTTACCAGTCCTTCACATAGATAAGCAAACAACAACTCTATTTGGTCAAGACACTTGACTTACATATGGTTGGGTTAATGGGGCAGAGTTTGGAGGAAGAGGAGAAAAGAAGAGAGAGAAGGAGATGGTGAGGGAGGGAAGGAGAATAAGAAAAAGAGAGAGAGAAAACAAGAATTTTACCCATAGTACGTCACTGGGCAAGCAAATTCTCTAATTTTGAAGTACTAAATGTTAATTTGGTAGGCTCTGTAATGGTTCCCCAAAAGATACCCAAGTCTTAACCTCTAGACCCTGTGAAGGTTACCCTGTGTGATAAAAAAGGACTTCAGATAGGAGTATGTGTAAGAATATTGAAAATGAAGATATTATCAGAATGGGCCTCAATCCAATTACGTGCATCCTTACAAGAGGGAGGCAGAGAGAGATGAACAGAAACCCACAGGAGACAGGGGGAAGACAGAGGCAGGACATGGGACAGATGCACCATAGCCAAGGACCACCAGCAGCCTCCAGAAGCAGGTGAGGGCGAGGCACAGATGGGCCTCTCTACCAGAGCCTCTGAGGGACCATGTGGCCCTGCCAACAGTGATTCTGATTTCTGCCTAGTGATACTGATTTGGGACTTCTGGCCTCCAGAACTGTGAGAGACCAAATTTTTGTTGTTTTAAGCCACCAAGTGTGTGGTACTTTGTTATAGCAGCCACACGATATTAATGCAATCAACATTCGAAAGACTTTCTGAAATCATTTTAGCATGTAATTGTGATAACTGATGCTTATTAAATGCATCTCTGGACCCGGCAACCACACTCACCACTCTGCATGGATTACCGCACGTGTCCTCACCCCCAGAATCCTCTCTGGCAGCTGCCCCTCTTCTTTCCATTTCCCGGCAAGGGATGCTGCTCCAAGGAAAGTGAGGATACTGCCAGGAGTCACACCATGAGGAAGCACTGAAGTCACAATTTGAACTCAGGCTACCAGAGTCTAACCAGCATAGCCCTGCTGCTGAAGAACGGATGTAGGCTTGCTGCAGATGTTCCCAGTCACTCTCTTAAGAGAAGTTATTAAGTAAAACAGTTGTGTAGAATTGACACGTGTAATTGAGATCCTCAGGTCCTTTAAGTCAGGTCCTGAAGAACAATCCCTTCACAGAATAAAAATGAGTGCCTACTGAGTGTCAGATGCTGAGCTGAGCTCAGAGACTAAGACACACAGCCTTGATCTCAGAGGCTTACATGCTTCCTAGCCTCCCATCTCTCATTAATGGTATACGACTGCATGGCAGTGGTAGACATCACACCAAACATTATGTATCAAAAGAGAACTTCTAAAGGATTTCACTGAACCAAATATAAATTAATATAAGTTAATAAGTTAATTGCAACTTTGAATGATCTACATTGTTATTCTTCCCCATATGTACACTGTTATTCTTCCCCGTCTGTCTACAGGATGAAAAATAAATAGAAACATTGAAATCATTATTTTTTTAGTGCTTATTTATTTTTGAGAGAGACACAGAGACAGACACAGAGTGCAAGCAGGGGGGGTGGGGGGACAAAGAGAGAGGGAGACAGAATCCCAACCAGGCTCCAGGCTCTGAGTTGTTAGCAAAGAGCCCAATGCGAGGCTCGAACCCATGAACTGGGAGATCATGACCTGGGCCAAAGTCAGATGCTTAACAAACTGAGCCATCCAGGCCGCCCCTGAAATCACTATTTTTAAAACATAGCCTCTGCAGCGTGGCTACAAGTTACTTCAGACCTCTGCCGAAAATATCCTTGCATATTCTTTCCAATTGGCACATCAATATTCTTCACTGGATAGTTTGATAGCCTGGTGATAAAGCAAGTGTTTTGCTGGCACAAAACCACTTCTTTTGAGGTTAAAATTTCCTAGCGTTTATTAAACTTTTTATTTTTAATGAGCCTTTGTGTTTCCTGTCTAAAAAGTGAATGGCTGAAGAGAAATTCTCTGTTACCTTTCAGCATTCCACAGGATGGTGCTGTGACAGGCTGTCATTGAGACCTTAATTTGTGCATTTTACTTTTCTTTGTATTTTTGTCCCACTTCCCCATCTTGCCTATTGAAGTAGGTTTTGTAGTGTTTTATCTTGGGGATTTTGCCAATAAAAGTAGAAATGTCTTCATATCCATAGTCTTTCCACTTTTTGAAATACTAAATAATTTGTCCACAAACCCAAGTTAGATTCTCTGCATTAACACTTTCTACTAAGAATGAGAAAGGGGCCAATATTGAAAGGTGTTTAATTCACTAATGTTAGTACAGTGTCAGTTTACATAGATGATACGTATAGTTATCATAGATATTAATGCCTTTGCAATGAAACGGTATTTATACCTTGTAATCAAACAGATAATTATTAACACAACTGTTACATTTTACAGCTGTCTTAAAGATTTCTTCTTAAATAATCTAGTTGACAATACTTTATGAAAAGAGAGATGACTGAAATTGAGGCTTTTGACAAATGTTTTAGGGCCCTGGATCCGAATTATCTTAAGCCTTTTTCACTTTTATGAATTTAAGTCAATTGTTTCTGCTTTTTAAAAGTTTTGTAATTGATTTTTAAAATAACAAGATAAAAGACTTACCTTCTCTAAACTACTTATTTGTTTAAGTAGGCAAATAATTAGTCATTGGTCTATTTAAAAAATATCTTCCAAATGTTGCTTTAGGAAACAAAATCTGGATTTAATTTGTGAGAAATGCACACACAAATTAAAAAAATGAAATTCTGTCTTCTGCACTCTTTTTGCACTGTAAAAAACTGCTGACATTTTGAAACCCACCACTTAACAGTGTTTTTGATCTACACTCACAGTCTATGAGACTATGTTAAATAATCTTGATATTGTCTCCATGAAATTTTCATATCCATTAGTTATAGTGGATCATCTTATTCTGTTCCCTGAAGTCTTGAATAACAAAGATGCTTGTAAAATGGATTAAACCAAAAACAGCTTTTCTTGATGATTAGACTGGGAAGATTTCCGATCTCTGTACCATATTGACATTCTTTTATTGAATTCTCAAAAAATATTACAAAACAACCATTTAATGAAGCAAAACTGAATAGACCAGGAGTCACTGCAGTGAACTAGAACACTACCTTGATAGATCTGAACGGTATCTCACAAGAGCGAAGTCTGGATGGATGTTTATAAGGGGATTGGGGTCTGGACAAGTGTTTCCAGGTGGAGAGATGATGGAGATTGGGCAAAATTTGTGACAAGATAGTTTAGGATTGGTGGACAGAGTAAAGTGAGTGTCTTAAGGGAAGATTTAATGGATAAACTATTATTTGACAAGACAGCTCTTTGCCCAAATAATCAAACTATTGTCTCAGATAAACTAATTTGCACAAATATCTCAAAGAAGATAATATTTACTGGTTTATAGTCTTATCTTTCCTGGGCAAAGTCTTATTGAACAACTAAGTCATGTTGCTACAAGCAGTCTCAGTTCTCACTTTTCATTTTGACATATATTTCTAGTTTATTTTTTTCACAAAGACTCAGAGTTGTGAGTCCTAGGGATGTCTTTTAGAGATAAGCCTATGAGCTTTGGAGAGATTAACATATTGTTATTTTTACTGTACCACTAAGAAGCATTGTGAGAGGGTCATAGTTGGTGGAAAATAAGAATGAGGGGGGAAAAAAGAAGCAAACCAGTAAATTGCTGGCAATGAACAATCTTGCCTACATTTAAGGAGGAATGATTTTTATTGCTGAGAATCATCTTCAGGGTATGACACACAAGAGCCATTGACTTTGGCTCCACTTTTTACAAGATTCTGTGCTGAAGTGAGGCCAGGGAACTTACGCAGAAAAGGAGACAACATTTTCCAGTAAGATTTTTAATGCTCTTAGAAGAGGTGCTGATCACAAAATCTTTGTATGGGCAAGGGACGAAGTTGATAATACATCTGCCTGGCAAAGATGACATTCACGTTTATTTGCTCTCAATTAATGAATCCTTTTGTCTGTTCAAAACTAATGTATGTTAGTTAGTTTTTATTTGTTTTTAATAGCTGGACACTTTGCTTCAGGCCTTTTATGCTAGCTAATGATTCTAACAACAGAGTTGGTATATTTTGGATGACAAAATTGTTTGTATTGTAAAAGGTGAGTCTTTGTCCAAATTCATAATTGTATTTTTAAACACCTTAATGCAATTTCTGTGTGTAACTGGTATGTGACTCTAGTGGTTCAACTTCAATTGCCCATTTTTTGGGTTTTCTTCCATGGAACAGGTGGCTGCACATATGGCCATTCTTCAATATCGGGAATAAAGCTGAAAGAAAGTCATCTCTATTGTTCCTGCTATGGGTGCTCAGGGTATTGAATTAGAAGCAACAGCATGAACTACATAAGACAATCAATAGGTGCTTGACAGTATGACATTAGACAAGTCACCTAAGCTCACTTAATTGTAAATTCTTCCTCTATCAAGGGAGATAAACACACTGCTTATTTCTTAAGGTTGTTATGAGGATCAAATGGAAAAATACGCATGTAAAGCATTGAGCAGAGCACTTGGCATATAGTTAACAATGAATGATTGTTGTTATTGTATTTATTAGATTTATTAGAATATGTCGTGTGTTTATGATATATAATAATACATAAGATGCAACAAAATAATTGGTATTTTGTCTCTGTATTCTCTAAATCAATGACTAGAGAGACCAATAGCGTCTTCACTAGAAAACATGAGGGAAAAAAGTGCCAATGTGAGGAAATGATTGGAATGTGATGTTTGTTTATCGTTACTGGCAGTTGAAAACCTACAACATATGAATTAATATTTTTATCTTATAACTTTATTTTTTTCACTGAATACTTAGTGGCATTTTAGGTATTTTGGAAAATGTGTTTTTCTTAATGAAATATTAGTTTTCAATCAGCGTCTGAATAAAACCCTAAGTATTCAATAAGTATGTCAAGGCTTCATTGAAGAACTTTTGGTCATAGTGATAATGCTTGAGGACAATTTGATCATATCTTACCTAATAAATCTACTCCACTATCCCCCAGATTCAAATGATAGGATGTCAAAGTCAAAGAGAATGAGTTCCATAGCTTCAGCATTGGAAATAGAGTAGTCAAGTGGGAAGCCTATGAATCTGTCTTCCCTTATTAAGATTTACCCCATAGGAAATGATCTTCTCATGAAACATGGTGTGCAGTCTTTTACCTATGGGGCAGAGGCAAATTGGGTGACCCTGCCATGAGGGTGTTGAGGATCGTACAGCATCATAGACAACTGGCAATGGTAGCTCTGGAAATCAATGGAGAAAAGGTCTTTTACTAAGTGACAAGTAAACCACAGGTAAAATGACAATCCTTGTGCCATAGGCAGACTATGTCCCCCAGGAGCAATACATAAATACATAAAAGTATTGCATCTAGGATTTAGATGAATATTTTGTACCTGTAGTTAAATTTTTCATTCAATGCTTCTCATGCCTTTGTTAAACCCTCCTTAAATAGAATTGAAAACTAGCCTGAAATCGGAGTTCTTTATACCAAAAACACTACAAAAGTCAAAGTCGAAAATATCTTTATAGTAATCAAACTGTAAAGATAGAAAAAATGCTATTTTTAAATACAACTCAGAGTTCGTTTTGATCATGTTCGATTTCCTTAAAAACACAGGCAGAGTTGGGGCGCCTGGGTGGCTTAGTCGGTTAAGCGCACGACTTTCGCTTGGGTCATGATCTCACGGTTCGTGGGTTCGAGCCCCGCGTCGGGCTCTGTGCTGACTGCCAGCTAGGAGCCTGGAGCCTGTTTCAGTCTGTGACTCCCTCTCTCTCTGACCCTCCCCTGCTCACACTGTCCCTCTCTCTGTCTCCTAGAAATAAATTAAAAAAAAAAAAAAAAAAACACACAGGCAGAGTTAATTTATCGTCAAAACTTTTAGTGCCACTCCATTTTCATCATCTTACTTCCCATCAGATTCAGTGAAATTATCTACTTTAGTGTTTTGGGTCAGGTTTTTATTACTTGGTGGAAGACTATCAAAGTAAGGAGAAAGTTGTTTTTCCTTCCTTGTTAAGTATGAAGCCAGAAAGAACAACAATATTTTCAAGTTAAAAGTCATTGTAACCTAATTGAAAACTTCAGGCCAAATGCTGGGAACACTGTGGTGAGCATTCTAAAACAAAAATTGAAAACAGGTTCTAGTTGGCTTTAAAAAATCATCTGGCTAATAATCAAGATAGATAATGAGCAAACACATAAAGCACAATTAAAGGAGCAAACATTCTGAAAAGAATAGAAAGAAGAAACAGGTTAAATAAGTAAGGTCTAACAAATCCATTCAGTTGGCCAAAGCATTAAGATTTTCATTTGTGTGGTTAATACAGAGCAACTTGATTTTCCAAAGATAACACGGAAGGAATGTCTGGAGAGAATTCTGATGTGTCTGGATTTTGCCCAATTCTAAACAGGGATTAACACAACCATGGATTATCTCTGCTGTGAACCCAAACTATCTCTTAAAGCTGTTGTATCTTTCCTCCTCTTCTTTGAAGACCATAAAACAAATAAAACATTTGTGCCTTACAGCCAAGAGGCAGTGCACAACTCATGAATTGGCATCTCCTGTAAAATTTAAGCTACTGATCGACCATTAGTAGAACATATGTTTTGAATTAATTTCGTAGTTTGCAAATGAATTTAGGTCATACTTCTTTTATTCATTGAAGTTGAACATTGTGTGTGATATATATGCATAAGTATATATGTTTTATATATGTATGAACATATACATATATAAATTCATATATATAATATATATGATTTATAGTAGACTATATGTATCTATTATATATAATACATATAAAACACATATAAGCACATAAATATATAAATATAAATATAAATATAAATATAAATATAAATATATATATGTCAATGGACAAAAAAGAACCCAGTAGGAGTGTGACTTAAAATCATTTACAAACTGGGAAAATAACTTGAAACAAATGTTCTACTAATGGTGCCTTGCATTTTATATATATATATATGTATATAGGGTATATATGTATAAAAGATATATATATGCCCACTGAAAAACTACATATATAAACATAGATATGTTATATGTAATATATATAACTTCTAATTATATATATCAAATATCATTTGTATATATGATTTGAATTTAGAAATTTTGAGATTGAATATTGAACTCTGGCTATATCAATTCTTTAGCTCTATGCCCTGAGATAAATTACTTACCTTCTCTAATCCTGAAATAATATTTGTAAAATGAGGGTAATGATATAATCCACTTAAGATTACTGTGAAAATTAAATGAGAATGTATGTAAAGTTCTTACCATATTGGCTGGCACAAAATAAGTATTCTGTACATGCCACCCCTAGACTGAAAGCTTTACATATATTCTCATTTATTACAATATTTAATATTCACAACCTCTCCCTCTCTCCACATATACATATATGTTCACAGCAGTGTGAATTTAGAGTAATGATAAAAATTGTCTTCATAAGGTACTTTCTCTCAACTTCTATATATATATAAATGCAGATTTCTGCTTGGGCTTTACCTTCAACTGAAAAGTGAGAGTCCAAATATTTGTGTTTTTTATCAAGCACCAGTGATATTTACCCATATTAAAGTTTGACAACCATTGCTTAGCTGTGTGGTTCTCAAATGCCCTAGGTGATTTCAGTGTAGAACTGGAGTTTTACAGTTGAGAAGGGCTGGTGGCATTAACAGTGACCGCGTCCCTGCAGATTGCTAAGAATGTAACCTCTGTTAACGTAGTTTTGTAAGACCATGTTGTCCACTTAAACACATATGCATATGTAAAGGTACCTATTATGTCTTGTATACATGTTATATACAATATATATTACAAAAAGAACACTAAAATGCATAGTACTGCTTTATTATAAAAGTAATTCATGCTTATTGAAAAAAAAAAGAGGGAGAAATACAGGAGAAAACTGAAAGATGGAAACAAAGACCATGTCCCACAGTCTAGAAAATTACTAATCATTTGCTGTTCTTCCTTCTAGTCTTTATTTTTGTATTTGTTTCTACTAAGATTTTGTTAACATATTCGGACCATTCCATATAAAGAATTTTATATAATCTTGTTTCATATAATATCTTTATGAACATATTCTCTGGTCACTAAAAGTTCTCTGGTTATATACTCTTCTATTGATTGGATACACTGTAATATAGTTGCTCATTCTTTTTCCAATGAGTACTCTTGAGATAGTATCTCATTTTTCATAGTGATCTTCATTATGGTAAACAATAATTAAGAGATATTTTATATTTCATATTTGGTTTACAGTAATTAGAGGTGTGCTATTTCTTAAGAAACAGCTTTGTGACTTGAAAGGGAGATCAAGGAAAGTCTGGCTAGGTTATTTTATTTTATTTTATTTTATTTTAATTTAATTTTATTTTATTTTTATTATTATTTTTGTGTGTGTGGCTAGGTCATTTTAGATGTACCTCTGCCTCTGAGTTAGCACTGAGTGTACGTGTTCTGTTGGAGAAAGGTCTGGAATATCATTTTTATTACTAACTAGCATCATCTTACAAATAAAGAACAACTTTCTCATCACCTCTAATTGGGTTTCTTCTTCCCTACACTTTGTATATAACCTTCTCCAAATCATAACAAAAATAATGATATAAATTGGGAAAGGAAAACAGTTGATTACCACAATTGACTATAGATACAAAATATTAGCGTAATCCTAAATCCAACTCTTTGGTGTATCAGCATTATGAAGAGACCATGAAATACTTCTAGTGGCAATATTGCATTTTCATATTTATAGATACCTACCTTTTGACACACATTGCAAATATTTCCCAGTTTATTATTTTTCTTTTAACTTAGCTCATTTAAAAAATTTTCTACCTCAAAGCTCTTCATTTTGATTCATGCAAATCCAATATATATATTTTTTCTTATCCAGCTTTTTCCCTTAGGATCAGAATTATTTCTTATCGCATCATAACCTATATTTTCATCTACAATTATCCCCTGATATTTTATTATGAAATATTTAAAACTTGGAAAATCTTTTAAAATTTGCAGTAAACACCTATATTCTTACCATCTAAAGCCTTCCATTAAAATTGTACTCTACTTACCTTCTGAATATTTCTATCCATCTTTCCATCACTTTATTCATCATATCAGTCTATTTTTATGCATTTCAGAGTAATCTGCAGACATAACATTTCAGTATGCATACCATATGTATTTGATACATATTTTGTCATTTTACTTTTACATATGATTTTTGTTTCCTATGGCTGCTGAAACAAATTACCACAAACTGGGTGGCTTAAAACAACATATTTATTCTCTTACAGCTCTGGAGGCTAAAAGTGAGAAATCATTTTCACTGGGTTCAAAGTGGTGGCAGGGCTGCTTCATTCCGGAGGCTCGAGGGAGAATTCGCTTCCATTGTTTTCTCGCTTCTGGACTATATTCTGTGCGATTTGTGATCCCTTTCTCATGTCACTCCCACTCCTTTCTTCCACTGCTTCCACTGTTTTCTTCCTTTCTTCTCTTCTGTAGCCAGATTTCCCTTTGCCTTCCCCTTTCTTTTAAGCACACGGTGATCACACTGAGGATATTCCAGGATAATCTTTTTATCTCAAGATCCTTAACTTAATCACATCTGCAAACTCCCTTTTGCAATATAAGGTAACATTCGCAGGTTCTAAAGATTAGGACCTGGAAATCTTAGGGGCTCTTAGTCAGCCTACCATGCATACAAGCATTTATTTCATCTTCATTTGTTAACAGCATCAAGTCAGAATCTGATTGATTTTTCCAAATAATTGCCCAAATTATTGAAAAATACAAATATGAATGATTTCAAAGTTAAGGGATCTTGTATCTAACTGAGATGATACTTTTATCAAATATTATGTTCTTCATATTTTCTCCATATACTAAACTCTTCTAGAGTTACTAATGATACAATACAATAATGATTTAATTTATTGAACCTAATTCTAGGTGTTTTTAGAATTTCTTTAAAGTTGAAAAAAAGAAGCGAAAAAGTTGAAAAATATAATGTGGTTGCTTCAGGAAAATGGCCACCAAATTCCCATATACTAATCTATTCCCTATCACAATGTTTATGTAAGATAATTATCTTTTATTCTGTATTTCCCTCTCTCTCTGACCCTCCCCTGCTCACGCTCTTTCGAAAATAAATAAAACATTTAAAAAAGGTTTAAAAAAGATAATTATCTTTTATGAGAGTAGGCTATTTGAATTCATATGTGGAATACAAGAAAGAAAGAACAAAGTACCACACACTCAAATCTGTGAGTTATTAAATGATGAGGAGCTAACACAAATGGCACAAGTCAGAAAACAAGCCATAGGGGCTAAAAGATATGTACACCAGAATTTTCATGTTAATTCTAATATGTAGAGCATTAAAATTTGCGTTATCTTCTTTCCAGTAAGGGCAACACTTGTTTTTAATAAATATAATTTTTCCCAATTGTCTGTTTTCTGAACGAGTTATGGAATTCCTAGCATTAAAACATTTTAATTGAAACAAAGCCTTTGGCATTGTAATATAGTCTTTAATCTTTGGTAAACATACCAAAAGGGAACGCATTACTGGGCAAGTGTTCCATGTTGAATTGATCATGCCCATTTCTAGAGAGTGTGTTGTCAATTAATTGGTTATAAGAAGCATGCTTTATATGCAACAATGGATGATACGTCTATTCCCATGACCTCATCCTAAATACATATATTGCCATTTTAAGGCTTCTTTGTAATTATTATTCTAAACTATGAAATTATTAATGTGCTTGTACGTTGATTATGAATAAATTCTGGATGTATGTCTTTTTCTTTTAATTGACTTTATTTTTCAGGTTCATAGCAAAAGTAAGCAGAACACTGAGAGTTCCTATATGCTCCCTGCCCCCATAAAGGCACAGCCTTCCTCACGGTCAACATCCCATACAACAGTGGTACATTTGTTACCATCCATGAATCTATATTGGCATATTCCATAGTTCACATTAGAGCTCATTCTTGGTATTGTGACCTACATTCTATAGGTTTTGGCAAAAGTATGACACCTATTTACCATTATAGTACCATACAAAGTAGTTTCACTGCCCTAAAATATCCTCTGTTTTGCCAGTTTACCCCTCCCTCCTTCACCACTCCCCTACCATTGATCTTTTTACTGCCTTCATAGGCTTGCCTTTTCCAGAGTATCATATAATTGGTATCGTACAATATGTAGATTCCTCAGATGGGCTTTTTCCACTTAGTACTATGCATTTAAGGTTCTTCTAGGTCTTTTCATGGCTTGATGGCTCACTTCTCTTTAGGACTGAATAACATTCCACTGTCTCACTGAATTAGTACCACAGCTTACTAATCCATTCACCTGTGAAGAGATGCCTTAGTTGCCTCTAACTTTTGGCAATTGTGAATAAAAAGTCGATAAATACCCATTTATAGGTTTTGTGTGTGGATACAACTGTTTGACTCATGTAGGTAATTACCAATAGTATTTGTTGTTTATAGGTATCTGTTGCTTATAAGCATGGGCAAAGTGAGTGCTGAGTTTTATGGTAAAAGTATGACTGGTTTTGTAAGAAACTGCCAAACTATCCTCCAAAGTGGCTTTACCATTTTGCTTCTCACCAACAATGAATGAGAATTTCTTTTCCTTCACGTTCTTGCCCACATTTGATGTTGCCAGTATTTTAGATTTTTGCCACTTTAATAGATGTACAGGGTAACTCATTTTAATTTGCAATTTCTTAATGATGTATGATCTTTAACATGCTGTCATATGCTCACTTAGCATCTGTATATCTTGTTTGCTGAGGTGTCTGTTCAGATCTTTGCCCATCTTTTAATCAAGTTGTTTTTGAATATACTTTTGAAAATATTTTTTCTAGTCTGTGACTTGTCTTCTCATTCTCTTGAGTGTGCATACATACATATATACAAATATCTATGTATTTTGTTATTCTTTTTATGTTATATATTTGATATTATTAAAATATCTTTGTCTTTCCATTGTAATGTTTGTTTATTTAATGTTGACTATAGTGGTTGTTTAATCAGTGTTGACCTCTAGAAGCATTTGAAAGAACCTCCTGACTTCTAACACTACTGCCTCCTGTTATAAAGATACAAAAATGTGTTTTTCCTCCAGTTAAGCACCAATGAGCAAACCCAGAGGCATGGCCACATTAACTGACTCCCCTTCCCACATTTTGTGAGTTTCCATCTACCACTAATGTCTCTGCCATCCTCCCTCCCGGCTCCCACGTTCTGCCTTTAAAATACCCAGTCACCTCTGCACACCGGACCCCTTTACCTATTGCAAAAGTTTATTATTGAATAAAATCTATCTTCATCACTTTAGTGTCTGGCTTTGTTTTTCTTTGACAGTGGCAAATGTTACATCTGCTCATCTGCCAAAGCACATCAGATGATTTAGCCCAAAGTCCATGAAGGCCAGGAAGTAAAACAAGGGCAGAAAACAACCAAATAGATAAACAAGTGATAACACATATAGCTTGTTAATAAACATGAGTACTAGATATTCCAGAAGGCAATTTTCCTATTGGATCATCATAAAAGAAATGCTAAAAACAGTATTTTTGACAAAGCAAATATATATAGGAAGAGTTACAGCAGTGTCGCTCTCTGAATCGGCAACACAAAATTTCTTCAGAGGAACTAAATGCATTAATTAAAAAAGTGTATAAACTTTAATAAAAGGAATATGTTATTCATTTTTATTCTTAAATGATGAGCAATGTTTCAATGTTCTTGAAATGGAAGTCAATTAGTTGTATTGCCTTGTTATTATTAAAAATTTGTATTTGATAGTGAAAAATAGGAAAGGAAATAAAAATTACAGACAAATCAGAAGTCTGGAAAGCATCTAAGATCCCTACTTCCTATATATCTTGTTAAAATCTTTCACCAGATTTTATTTTCAGTTTACTTAACAAAATCAAGGAACATTGCATGATTGCAACTTGATGTGCCTTATCATATCTTTTACAGTCATTTTTGGGGGTAGTGCATACTAGGAAAAATAACTCCAATTATTTATAGCATATTTAGTGAGATTGTTCAGCCTCTTAAGCTTCAGTCTCACTATATTTCAGGGGACAATACAAAATGTCTTATTTGGATGACATTCACACAGGGTCAGGCCTGGTTAGTACTTGGATGGATGACATTCACAGCCCAGTGTCAACAGTCTCAGAAAATAAATTCCAGGCTCGTGTATGTATCCTTATGATCTGTGATATTTGACTTGAAGGAAAAATAACTTCGCAATGTAATGACAATTCTGAAACAACAGAGATAATATATCTTAACTTCAAATTCAATATCCTTAACATCATCATCAATTAGTGGGAGAGGAAGGGAACAGACCACAGATGTAAATAGACAATTATATTGATGATGGGTAGTTACTGGCAAAACATTCTAAATTACTTCATTCAATGTGTTAAGTGATCATCTGTTAGGTGGAAAGTTTACTTGCATTTTGTAGATGGGAACATGGAAAGGAAAAGAAAATAATAAAGCATGGTGCTTATCCTTCATGAATTTGTTGGATAGTGAAAAGTTCCAGGAATTGATATTAAACATTTATGTGTTTGTTGTCCATCATGACATAGCCTTTGTTCACACAATATCACATTGAATGGAAAATAAGGGAAAGAAGAAAAGGGTGTCCGCCTTCAGAATTATTAAAACAAATTGGAAACATGAGTGAATACTGCCAAAATAGCCCTTAAAGGAAAACAAATATTTTTTTAAAAATAACAGGTACTTGGAAAGCTGGGTGACACAGTTGGTTAAGGGTCTGACTTTGGTCCAGGTCACGATCTCACAGTTCAGTAGTTTGAGTCCCACATCAGGCTCTGTGCTGACAACTCAGAGCCGGTAGCCTGCTTCGGATTCTGTGTGTGTCTCTCTCTGCCCCTCCCCTGCTCATGCTCTGTCTCTCTCGAAAATAAATAAACATTGAAAAAAGGTTTTAAAGAGCTACTTATAGTATATTAGGAAAGAGTGTTTTATGTAAATAAGACTAAAATTTACACAGCTATGGCAAAACATGTAGAAGCCAAATGATCTAAAAAAAATTTATGTTAGATATAAAATAAAACTGAGGGGCACCTGGGTGGCTTAGTCGGTTAAGCGTCCGACTTTCGCTTGGGTCATGATCTCGCAGTTCGTGGGTTCGAGCCCCGCATCGGGCTCTGTGCTGACTGCCAGCTCAGAGCCTGGAGCCTGTTTCGGAGTCTGTGTCTCCCTCTCTCTCTGACCCTCCCCTGTTCACGCTGTCTCTCTCTATCCTAGAAATAAAAAAATAAAAAAATAAAAAATTAAAAAAAAAATAAAACTGAAAGAAATAACAACATTAACAACTGTAAAAACTACAGATTCTCTGAATATTTGTTCTGGTGCCAATAATTGTGCTAGGCAATTTATATACATTACTCGTGTAATTTTTTTTAACAAATAATAACAACAATTAATGTTTCTTTTAAAAGTTAACTATTTTTTAAAAAATTCCAGTGTAGTGAGTATATAGTGTTATATTACTTTCAGGTGTACAATATAATGATTCCACAATTCTATACATGACTCTGTGCTCATAAGTGTGCTCTTCAGTCCCTATCACTTATTTCACCCATCCCCCCACCCACTTCCCCTCTGATAACTATCAGTTTGTTTTGTATAGTTGAGTGTTTCTTGGTTTTTCTTTTTTATGTTTATTTGTTTTGTTTCTTAAATTTTATGTAACAGTGGAATCTTCTAGTATTTGTCTTTTCTCTGACTAAATTATTTTGTTTAGCATAACCTTCTAGATCCATCTGTGTTGTTGCAAATAGCAAGATTTCATAGGTTGTTATCACTGGAACAGTAATATTGCATTGTGTATATATACCATTCTTTCCTTATTCATTAATCTGTCAGTAGACATTTCAATTGCATCCTTAATTTGGCTACTGTAAATAATGCTGCAGTAAACATAGGGGTGCATAGATCTTTGCAAATTAGTGTTTTTGCGTTCTTTGGGTAAATACCCAGTAGAGGAATCATTGGAGCCATATGGTAGATCATATGGATCTAATTTTAATGTTTTGAGGAACTTTCATACCGTTTTCCACAGGGGCTGCACCAGTTTGCATTCCCACCGACAATGCAAGAGCCTTCCTTTTTCTCTACATCCTCGTCAGCACTTGTTTTTCATGTTTTTGATTTTAGCCATTCTGACAAGTATGAGGTGTTATCTCTTTGTGGTTTTGATTTGCATTCTCCCGATGATAAGTGATGTTGAGCATCTTTTTATATATCTGTTGGCCATCTGGATGTCTTCTTTGGAGAAATGTCTGTTTATGTCTTCTGCTCTTTTTAAAAAAATTTTTTTAAATGTTTTCTTTATTTTTGAGAGAGAGACAGACAGACAGAGCATGAGTGGGGGAGGGGCAGAGAGAGAGGGAGACAGAATCGAAAGCAGGCTCTAGGCTCTAAGTTGTCAGCACAGAGCCTGACGCAGAATTCAAATCCACGAACTGGGAGATCATGACCTGAGTCACTTAACTGACTGAGCCACCAGGTGCCCCTCTTCTGCCCATTTTTAAATATAACTATTTGGATTTCGGTGTTGAGTTGTATAAGTTTTTATATTTTTTGGATACTAACCCTTTATCAGATATGTCATTTGCAAATATCGTCTCCCATTCAATTCAGTAGGCTGTCTTTCAGTATTGTTGGTTGTTTCCTTCACTGTCCCAAAGCATTGCATTTTGGTGTAGTTCCAAAAGTTTATTCTTGCTTTTGTTTCCCTTGCCTCAGGAGATATCTAAAAAAAATATTGCTATGGTTGATATCAGAGAAACTACTTCCTGTGCTCTCTTGTAGGATTTTTATGGATTTCATATTTTTTTTCTTCTTATTTTTTGGTTAACCCATTCATTGTTTAGTAGCACGTTATTTAATCTCCATGTATTTATGTTCTTCCCAGATTTTTTCTTGTAGTTGATTTCTAGCTTAATAGTATTGTGGTCAGAAAAGATGCATGGTATCACTTCAGTCTTTTTGAACTGTATGAGACTTGTTTTGTGGACTAATATGTGATCTTTTTGGAGAATGTTTTATAAGCACTTGAAAACAATGTGTATTCTAATGTTTTAGGATGGTATGTTCTGAATATATATATATATATATATATTAGATCTGTCTGGTCCAAAGTGTCATTCAAAGCCAATGTTTCCTTGTTGATTTTCTGTTTAGATGATCTATCCATTGATTTAAGTGAGGTGTTAAAGTTCCTGACTATTATTGTTTTACTGTTGATTACTTTATGTTTGTTGTTAGCTGCTTTGTATATTTGCATGCTCCCATGCTGGGTAATATATCTTCTTGTTGGGTTGTTCTCTTTATGATTATAGACTGTTCTTTGTCTCTTGTCACAGTTTTCATTTTTGTTTATTTTGTCCAATGAAAGTATTGCTATACTGGCTTTCTGTTCACTTCCATTTGCATGATAAATGCTTCTCCATACCTTCACTTTCAATCTGCATGTGTCTTTAGGTCAGAAATGTGTCTCTTATAGGCAGCACATGGATGGTCCTTACTTTTTATCCATTCCATCACCGTATGTCTTGGTTGAAGCATTTAGTCCATTAACAGCCAAAGTAATTGGCTGTTACTTATTTCCATTATGTTACTTGTTTGATGGTTGTTTTTGTAGTTCTTCTCTTGCTTTATATTCTCATGTTTTGCTGGCTTGCTTAGTTTGGTTTCTCATGGTTTGCTTAGTTGGGTTCCTTTCTCTATTTTTTTTTTTTTGCATAATTATTACTGGGTTTTGATTTGTGGTCACCATTTGGTTTATATATAACATCTTATGCATATAGCAGTCTATATTAAGTTGATGGTCAGTTAAGTTTGAATTCATTCTTTATTCCTCTCTTCCTGCCTCCACATTTTAGCTACATGATGTCACACTTTAGATACTTTTATTTTGTGAATCCCTTGACTGATTTTTATAGATACACTTAATTTTACTGCTTTTGTGCTTCCTAGTTTTCTGACTCCTGTGTATGGTCTTTCCTTTCCACTAAATTTCCACTAAATTTCCTTTAACATTCCTTGAAGACTAGTTTACTAATGATTAATTTCTTTAACTTTTGGTTGTCTAAGAAACTCTTTATCTCCTTTTCTATTCTGAATGATAGACTTGCTGGTTTGAGCATTCCTGGTTGTAAGCTTTTTTTTTTTTTCTTCTAGCACTTTAAATATATCATGTCATTCCCTTCTGGTCGGCCAAGTTTCTGCTGAAAAAGCAGCTGATTGACGTATGGGATTTTCTTTGTATGTAACTGTTTTCTTTTCTTTTGCTGCTATTAAAATTCTCTATTTATTACTACTTTTTGCCATTTTAATTCCTATATGTTTTGGTGTGATTTTCCTTGTGTTGATTTTCTTGGGAACTCCCTGTGCCTTCTGGATCTGGATTTCTGTTTCTTTTCCCAGATTTGGGAAGGGTTTTTTTTTCTTCAAATACATTTTCTACCCCCTTTTCTCTCTCTTTTCTTCCTGGGATCCCTATAATGTGAATGTTATTATGCTTGATAGTGTCACTGAATTCCCTAAGTCTATTTTCATTTTTTATCATTTTTTCTTTCTCCTGTTCTTGATTGTTTTCCATGACTGTGTCTTCCAGATCACTCATCCTTTCTTCTGCTTCCTCTAGTCTACTGTTTCTTCCATCTAGAGTAAATTTAATTATAGTTACTGAGTTCTTCTTCTCTGATTGGTTCTTTTTAATATTTTCCATTTCATTATTAAAGGTCTCACTAAAATCCTCCACTCTTTTATCAAGTCCAGTGAGTATCTTTATGATGATTACTCTAAATTCTCTATCAGGCATATTACTCATCTACCTTTAATTTAGCTCTCTTGCTGTGATTTTGTCCTGTTCTTTCATTTGGGACATATTTCTATGTCCCCACATTTTGTCTAACTCTCTGTGTCTGTTTTTATGTTTTAGGAAACTCAGCTACATCTCCTGCTTCTGAAAGTAGTGGCCTTATGAGAAAGAGGACCTATAGTGCCTTGCAGTGCAATGTCTCCTCTTCATCACAATACTCTCCTAGGATGTCTGCTATATGTGTTGTCTGTGCCCTACTATTATGGCTGAGCCACATTTGCCTTCAGTCCAGTCATCTACAATGGCTTTCTTTGCTTGTTGTGGGCTGGGTTTGGTCTCTGTTTTTTTAGTGGGCTAGACTAGGGCCACCTTGGGCTGGAGTTGAATCAGACTGGACATTTGCCAAAGATGCAGTAGCACAGAACTGCAGGGCACTTTCCTTGTGTTGTCTTCTGAGAAGCTTTTTTGGTGGGAAGGGTATAGTCTAGACAGATGTCTGCCCCTAGCCCACTACTAGGGCTGCAATGAGACTGGTGTGTGTGGTTATCTTCCATTCTCCCTGGGACAAAAGTCACTTTGGAATGGTGCTGGCCCTTGTCAGGCTGCTTGCACACTGCCAGGTTGGGGGCATGTCTTCGGATGGGCTCCAGCCAAGGGCATATTGGAGGGAACAGATCTTCAAGAGAACATGAAAGTGATTTGTGGTGCCAGCAAGGCCCATGCTGGTCTGCCTGGGAAAATTCCCTCCAAAGCTTACCAGTTTGGAGGGGTGAGTTCACAGGAAACTTGGGAGTGGGTTGCATAGAGCCCTCAAGATCCATGCTGGTCTGCTCCAGGAGGGTACCTTCAGCTCTCTGGGAAAATTTCATTCAAGGCTGACCAGGTTGTAGGGGATGGACCTATAGAAGCGTGCAAGGGCAGGGCATGCTGTTAGTAAGCTAGGTGGAGAGTGTTGGCCCGGAGCTGGTTCCTGTAGATGTTCAGATATCTAGGCTGAGGGTGAGTATGGGGAGGGAAAAGGCATCTGCCAGCTCTTTTGTTCTTGGAGAAGTATCCTGGAGATCCTTGCTCATGAAGCATGCACTCTGAGATTAACAAATTAATCTCCTTCCTGTATACACTAGGTGTTTTTCAAACTGCTGCTTCTATGTTGTATCTCAGCATGGCTGTTTATTAGGCTGTCTCTTTCCAGGTGGGAATTTAGTTTCCTATGGCTGTCTCAGAGCTGAGTCTGCTGATTTTTATAAAGTTCCTGTTGCTAAGTCCCTCAGATTGTAAGAACTTGTCAAGCCAGGTCAAACGTTATGGGAATCTGTCTTCCCTGTGAGGGTCCCTCATGCCAGCGGTGTCTAGTGTGGGAGTCCGCTCATCCACCTCTCTCTTCCCACTGTGTCTGTTCCTCCTGCAGGCAGTCTAGTGTGTTTGTTTTGCTCCTGACTGTGTCTCTACCCATCATACTCTCTTTGACGTGGCCTCATCTCAACATTTAGCTGTGAGGAGTCTATTTTGCCAGTCTTCAGATCATTTTCTGGTTAATTTACACTGATGTGGGTTTAACTAGTTGTATTTGTGGGATGAGGTAAGCTCAGGATCCTCCTGCCCTGCCCTCCTCCTGAGGATTCCTACTCTTTTAATTATTAAAACTGCCTTATGAATTTAATGCTATTATTATCACCATTTCACTGGTGGTAAAAACTAAGGCTTGGCATGATCTGGTAACTTTCCCAAATTTATAAGTATTAAATTAGTGGGACAAAATTTTGAGTCTGACTCCAGAGTTTGTGTTAAATATCTGAATAATTAGCTGTGACACTTTTCACCAGTAAGAAGTAAAAAGTCTCTATGTGATCATAATATTGTAATATTTCATAGACAACCGAATAGAATACTATGGATTTTTGTGTTCTCTACACAAACAAAACAAAACAAAACACAAAACTTAATCAGTCCTAGCACATTACTTCTTTTTGATGGTCCATGTCATCTTAGGGGAAACTAAGTGAAGAAGATGAGATTCTCTTTAGATAATTAACTAAAACCAACATGGATTTAAAAATAAAAGGTGAAACAATCTTGTTCTCTGATCCTTCTTGCTAGGAAGAAGATATTTATAAGTGTTATTCTGCTCCATTGGGATTCTGCCATCTAAGGATGAAGTTTGATTTCTCCCTCATGTTGTATGGAGTCTGTAAAGAGTAACTTATCCTAAACCTAAGCATTGGGAAACAAATGTGAGATTGTGCAAGCTGTGTGCTGTTACATTACTGCCACTGCAAATGCCTTGAGTGGGTATAATATCTTGGTGCCAACAGAGGTGATGCTTCCTTTCATCATCTGCTCAAGAAAACTACCATTGTAAAGTCAACTCAGTGAAGGAAAGTATTAATAAAATAGATAAGTCTGGTTTATGTAGAGAAATTCTAGACTGAGAGCTTCTTAGTGAGACGCTTGTACTCAGGGAATGATTTTACTGTGCTTTACTGCTAGAGTCCCTTCCCTGATGGATCTCCAATCTTAGAAAATGTTCTGGCTCTCACAAAGATTTTCCCAGGATAAGCCCAGTTCTTATGGATGTTGTCTGGATGTTGTCTTCTATAACCATAAATAAACTGTCCCTGTCAGGACACAGAGGAGCCTCAGCAAACTCAAGAAGTTCTCCAAGCCTCTCTGGGGGCAACTGTTATAATTTCAGCAACATTATGGTTTTGAAATGGTTAGATTAAATTATTTTTTAGGTCCCTCTAGCTCTAACATTCTATGAATAAATAGATTTTGTGGGCAGGCCTGGAAATATGCTCATCACATTTCTCTGGGAAAATGCATTACAAATCCAAATAGACTCAATTAATGGACTTCTGGAACACAGTTCATTAAAGTTGGGAACAACTAAGTGGGAAAGAAACATATAGGCTTTGGAGGAGAGCATATTGTGTCCATGTTTGGCAGAGTCCAGGGTCACTTTGCTACTCCAAATGCTGAAATAATCATGGGATCCATTTATGGGGGCTGAGTGAGTTCCTGAATGCATTCACTGACTTTAGTGATGATTTATTTTTTTATCTAACTTGATCCTCTTAGCTGGCTGTTTTATTGTTGCAATAATAACATTCACTCACAAAAGGAGTCGTAAAAATAATAGAAACAGGAAAACTGGCTTCATGGTGAAGGACTCAAATAATTCATCTATTGAGTATATGATGCTATAAAGGAACTTCAATATACTCTTACTGAATTTGAAAGGGTATATTATATATTGTACAGAAAACAAGGACATACAATCAGCTAAATATGAATATTCTTAAAGGACAAAATAGTAAATAAATTTTACTATACTTGAATATCTGAGAGCCATGGGGCGCCTGGGTGGCTTAGTCGGTTAAGCGTCCGACTTTCGCTTAGGTCATGATCTCGCGGTTCGTGGGTTCAGGCGCCGCGTCGGGCTCTGTGCTGACTGCCAGCTCAGAGCCTGGAGCCTGTTTCACAGTCTGTCACTCCCTCTCTCTCTGACCCTCCCCTGCTCACGCTGTCTCTCTCTCTCCTAAAAAAATAAATAAATAAAACATTTAAAAAAAAAATAGTGTTTTAAAAAAAAAAAGAATATCTGAGAGCCATAGGAGTATGAAATTGATGAACTATCTTTGTATTAATTCTCTGTATTTATTTCCTAAGCTTGGAAAATGAAAGTGTGTGATCAGTGGTCTAAAACCTAAGAATGACACCAAATCCTGGTTATGAAAAAAAAAATGATGAACAATTGCTAATTCTTCTTTTAAACTTTTTGGGAATAAACCCCACAGCCCTCTTCCTCTTCTTTCTCAAATATTGTAAGTCACCAAGAGGTGTGATGACGAAGACAGATCTTAAAGGTGAAGCCAGGTAGTGTGTGGTATGAGATAATGATGTTTGGAACTTAGGGATCATGAATACTATTAAAAAGTTTTTGAGCTGAGATGAAAAGAGCACCCAGCATGGCCAGAAGATTAGCCAACCCCAAAGATAGACTAGGATACCAATAATGTGATGAGCTGATGGTAAGAATGCAATTGAAAAACCCAGTGATCATTCAGTGAACAGTCAACATCCATTAATTGTGATTACAAGAAGATGGGATCATACCCCCTGGAGGGGGGTAGATTATTCAGAATCAGGAATCATTTGGGAGATCATTTCTATACCACATACGGAACTTCAGAAATCCCAATATATACCTATGGTCTTGTTTTTATTTTTCTGTCCTATCCCTCCTGCCTTGACATTAAAACACACAGCGATAATCTTGTGTGTCAGGATGGGAAAAACAAATCCTGACAACAAATGTCTCATATGAAGAAAGAATGTCTTTGAGAAGAATAGTTGCTGAAAACAGACTAGTAGGAAAACTTCCTTTTCTAGATATAAAAGAGTCACTCTTGTGTCTCTATAAAAATACCTAGTTTCTATACACATACCCACATCCCATTTTCTGTTTTGTTTTGTTTGTTGTTGTTACTTTGAGTATGTAACCAACGTAACAGTTGAATTATCTTTGCCCAGGGATCATAATATGACCCTTGACAAGATTTTTTACTAATCATCAGAATTTATTCTATCTTGATGCTGTTTGGTTCTACCCAGTAGTGCAATTTGAAGTAGATACTTTTTAAGTAAAACTCTCTTTCTACAAGACAAAACATTTACAGTTCTAATCATGAAGCTCAGTAAAAGTACAAGTGGCCAGAAACAAAATGGAAATTCTTGGTTATTGTACTCCATTATATGTTAAATATCTATTATTATGCCAGCAAAAATACATAAAAATAAATAGTACAGAAAAGGAAAATAATGGGCTAGTATTTTTAATTATACTGATGCACTTTTGAAACAAGAAATAAAAATCACATCTTAGCCTGTTATAATAATGAATAATCACATTACAGTATCTGTTTTTAATCCCTAACTTTTGAAAAACTGAAATGACCTTATAGACATTATTTTTCTTTGTGTATTCATGTTCAATACATAGTAGGACAACTTTTTCATTGATATTTGCTCATAATTTATCAAAAAAATATTATTTTAATTTAAAGATATTTCTTTCACATGCCGCAATGGTCATTTGATTGTTAGAAAATTTTTAGGAGTTTTTAAACTTTGGTTTTTAGAATATTTTTAAGTTACAGAAAATTATGAATTTTAATGCTAAGTTTCTCCTATTAACATCTTACATTAGAATGGTACTTTTTTTTTATAACTAATGAACTTATATATGTATTATTATTAACTAAAGCCCATACTTTATTCAAATTCAATTAGTTTTTTAGCTAATGTCCTTTTCTGTTAGGAAACCATTATAAACATAAGAATATTGGAAGACACCCATAAAAATCCCATTTCATAATACATTCAGGAAATTGTAAAACTATCATATCTGTTTGGATCAATTCCAGCAACTTTCAAATGATATATTCCCCTCCAAATTATAATATCTACATATGGTTTGGGAAATCTTGAGATCAGTTCTTTTTTTTCTTTTAATGTTTTATTTATTTCTGAGAGAGGGAGAGAGAGAGGGAGACAACGTGAGCAAGGGAGGGTCAAAGAGAGAGGGAGACAGATTCTGAAGCAGGCTCCAGGCTCTGAGCTAGCTGTTAGCACAGAGCCCGACGCGGGAATCAAACCCATGAACTGTGAGATCATGACCTGAGCTGAAGTCAAACGCTTAACTGACTGACCACCCAGGAGCCCCGAGATCACTTCTAATACAACATATTTCTGCTTTTTTAAAAAATAGTTTATTGTCAAGTTGGTTTCCATATAACACCCAGTGCTCATCCCCACAAGTGCCCTCCTCCATGCCCGTCAACCCCTTTCCCCTCTCCCCCACCCTCATCTGCCCTCAGTTTGTTCTTGGCATTCAAGAGTCTCTCATGGTTGGCCTCCCTCCATTTCCCCAACTATTTTTTCCCTTCTTCTCCCCCATGGTCCTCCGTTAAGTTCTTCCTAATTCTCTTATAAGTGCAAACATATGGTATCTGTCCTCTGCCTGACTTGTTTCGCTCAGTATAACACCCTCAAGTTCCATCCATGTTATTACACATGGCCAGATTTCATTCTTTCTCATTGCCATGTAGTATTACATTGCATAGATAAACCACATCTTCTTGATCACTCATCAGTTGATGGGCACTTAGGCTCTTTCCTTGTTTTGGCTATTGTTGAGAGTGTTGCTATGAACATTGGGGTACATGTGCCCCTATGCATCAGCACTCCTGTATCCCTTGGGTAAATTCCTAGTAGTGCTATTGCTGGGTCATAAGGGAGTTCTAGTGTTAATTTTTTGAGGAACTTCCACACTGTTTTCCAGAGGGGCTGCACCAGTTTACATTCCCACCAACAGTGTAGGAGGGTGCCCGTGTCTCCATATCCTCGCCAGCATCTAGAGTTCTCTGATTTGCTCATTTTAGCCATTCTGACCGGCGTGAGGTGGTATCTCAGTGTGGTTTTGATTTGCATCTCCCTGATGAGGAAGGACGCTGAGCATCGTTTCATGTGTCTGTTGGCCATCTGGATGTCCTCTTTGGAGAAGTGTCTGTTGATGTCTTCTGCCCATTTCTTCACCGGATTGTTTGTTTTATGGCTGTGGAGTTTGGTGAGTTGCTTATAGATTTTGAATACTAGCCCTTTATCTGATATGTCATATATCTTTTCCCATTCTGTCGGGTGCCTATTAGTTTTATGGATAGTTTCCTTTGCCGTGCAGAAGCTTTTAATCTTGAGGAGGTCCAAATAGTTCATTTTTGCTCTTGATTCCCTTGCTTTTGGGGATGTGTCAAGTAAGAAATTGCTGCGGTTGAGGTCAAGGAGGTTGTTTCCTGCTTTCTCCTCTAGGGTTTTGATGGCTTCCTGTCTCACATTCAGGTCCTTTATCCATTTTGAGTTTATTTTTGTGTACGGTGTGAGAAAATGATCTAGTTTCATTTGTCTGCATGTTGCTGTCCAGTTCTCCCAGCACCATCAGTTAAAGATGCTGTCCTTCTCCATTGGATACTCTTTCCTGCTTGGTCAAAGATTACTTGGCTGTACATTTTTGGGTCCAGACCTGAGTTCTCAATTCTATTTCATTGGCCTACGTGTCTGTTTTTGTGCCAATACCGTACTGTTTGATGATGACAGCTTTGTAGTAGAGGCTAAAGTCTGGGATGGTGATGCCTCCCGTTTTGGTTTTCTTCTTCAATATTACTTTGGCTATTCTGGGTCTTTTGTGGTTCCATACAAATTTTAGGATAGTTTGTTCCAGCTTTGAGAAGAGTGCTGGTGCAACTTTGATTGGGTTTGCATTGAAGGTGTAGATTGCTTTGGGGAGTAATGACATTTTAACTATATTTATTCTTCCTATCCATGAGCATGGAATGTTTTTCCATTTCTTTGTGACTTCTTCAATTTCCTTCATAAGTTTTCATCATACATATCTCTTATATCTTTGATTAGGTTTATTCCTAGGTATTTTATGTTTTTTGGGCAATTGTGAATGGGATCAGTTTCTTGATTTCTCTTTCTGTTGCTTCATTGTTAGTGTATAAAAATGCAACAGATTTCTGTACATTGATTTTGTATCCTGCAACTTTGCTGAATTCATGCATCAGTTCTAGTAGGCTTCTGGTGGAGTATGTCGGGTTTTCTATGTAGAGTATCATGTCATCTGCGAAAAGTGAGAGTTTGACTTCTTTGCCAATTCTGATGCCTTTGATTTCCTTTTGTTGTCTGATGGCTGATGCTAGGACTTCCAGCACTAAGTTAAACAACAGTGGTGAGAGTGGGCATCCCTGTCGTGTCTCAGGGGGAGAGCTCTCCGTTTTGCCCCGTTGAGGATGATGTTAGCTGAGGGCTTCTCATAGATGGCTTTTATGATGTTTAAGTAAGTTCCTTCTATCCCGATTTTTCAAGGGTCTTTATGAAGAAGGGATGCTGTATTTTGTCAAATGCTTTGTCTGCATCTATCGACAGGATCATATGGTTTTTATCTTTTCTTTTGTTGATGTGATGTATCACATTGATTGATTTACGAATATTGAACCTGCCCTGTAACCCAAGAATAAATCCCACTTGATCTTGGTGGATAATTCTTTTTACGTGTTGTTGAATTCGATTTGCAAGTATCTTGTTGAGGATTTTTGCATCTGTATTCATCAGGGATATTGGCCTGTAGTTCTCTTTTTTTGCTGGATCTCTGTCTGGCTTGGGAGTCAAAGTGATGCTGGCTTCATAAAATGAGTCTGGGTGCTTGCCTTCGATTTCTATTTTTTGGAATAGCTTGAGAAGAATGGGTTTTAATTCTGTTTTAAATGTCTGGTAGAATTCCCCAGGAAAGTCGTCTGGCCCAGGGCTCTTGTTTGTTGGGAGATTTTTGAAAACTGATTCGATTTCTTCACTAGTTATGGGTCTGTTCAGATATTCTATCTCTTCCTATGTGAATTTTGGTAGGGAGTGTGTTTAGGAATTTGTCCATTTCTTCCAAGTTGTCCAATTTGTTGGCATATAATTTTTCATAGTATTCCCTAATAATTGCTTGTATTTCTGAGGGGTTGGTTGTAATAAGTCCATTTTCATTCATGATTTTGTCTATTTGAGTGCTCTCTCTCTTCTTTTTGAGAAGCCTGGCTAGAGGTTTGTCAATTTTGTTTATTTTTTTCAAAAAGCCAACTCTTGGTTTCATTGATCTGTTCAACTGTTTCTTTGGTTTCTATATTGTTTATTTCTGTTCTGATTTTTATTATTTCTGTTCTCCTACTGGGTTTGGGGTGCTATTGTTGTTCTCCCTCTAGTTCCTTTAGGTGAGCTATTAGATTTTGCACTTGTGCTTTTTCTAATTTCTTGAAATAGGTCTGGAGTGCAAGGTAGTTTCCTCTTAGGACTGCCTTTGCAACATCCCATAGAGTTTGGATTGTTGTATTTTCATTTTCATTTGTTTCCATATATTTTTAAATTTCTTCTCTAATTACCTGATTGGCCCATTCGTTCTTTAGGAGGGTATTTAACCTCCATGTTTTTGGAGGTTTTCCAGACTTCTTCCTGTGATTGATTTCAAGCTTCACAGTATTGTGATCTGAAAGTGTGCATGGTATGATCTCAATTCTTTTATATTTATTGAGGGCTGCTTTATGTCCCAGTATGTGATCTATCTTGGAGAATGTGCCATGCGCACTTGAGAAGAAAGTGAATTCCATGGCCTCAGGATGTAGAGTTCTAAATAAATCTGTCAAATCTCTCTGGTCCAATGTGTCATTCAACTCCATTGTTTCTTTAGCGATTTTCTGTCTAGTTGATCTGTCCACTGATGTAAGTGGAGAATTAAAGTCCTCTGCTATTAGCACGTTGGTATTGATAAGATTGTTTCTGTTTGTGATTAATTGTTTTATATATTTAGGTGCTCCCATATTCAGTGCATAGACATTTATAATTGTTAGTTCTCCCTAATGGATAGACCCTGTGATTATTATATAATGCCCTTCTCCATCCCTTATTATTGTCTTTACTTTAAAGTCCAGTTTGTCTGGTATAAATATAGCTACTCCAGCTTTCTTTTGACTTCCAGTAGCATGATATATATTTCTCCATCCCCTTACCTTTAATTTGAAAGTGTCCTCCAATCTATTATGCATTTCTTGTAGACATCAAATAGATGGATTTTGTTTTTTTATCCATTTTGCTACTCTATGTCTTTTGATTGGAGCCTTCAGCCCTTTTACATTCACTGTTATTATTGAAATATATAAGTTTAGACTCATTGTGTTGTTTGTGAGATTCGTGTTTGTGGTAGTGTCTCTAGTATCTTGTATTCCTTGTAATATTTCCCTCAAAGAGTCCCCCTTTGGATTTCCTGTAGGGCTGGTTTAGTAGTGACAAATTCTTTCAATTTTTGTTTATTTGGAAAGACTTTTGTCTCTCCTATTTTGAATGACAGGCTTGCTGGATAGGGAATTCTTGGCTGCATATTTTTTCTGCTCATCACACTGAAGATTTCCTGCTGTTCCTTTCTGGCCTGCCGAGTTTCAGTTGATCGGTCTGTCACCACTCTGATAGGTTTCCCTTTGTATTTTAGGGCCCCTTTCTCCCTAGGTGCTTTCAAAATTCTCTCTGTCCTTATATTTTGCCAGTTTCACTATGATATGTCGTGCAGGAGATTGATTCAAGTTATGTCTGAGAGCAGTTCTCTGTGCCTCTTGAATTTCAACATCTACTTCCCTCCCCAGGTTGGGGAAATTCTCTGCTATAATTTGTTCCAGAACCCCTTCAGCTCTTTTCCCTCTCTCTTCTTCTTCTGCGATTCCTATGATACCGATATTGATCTGTTTGATTGTATCGCTGAACTCTCGAACTCTTCTTTCATCTTCCTGGATCAGTTTATCTCTCTTTTTCTCAGCTTCCTCTTTTTCTATAATTGTGCTTTCGAAATCACTTATTCTTCCTTCTGCCTCTTCAATCCGTGCATTGGATGCCTTCATTTTATTATGTGTCTCATTTATAGCATTTTTTAATTCATTGTAACTATTTTTGAGCTCCATAGTGTTTGTAGCAATAGTTTCTCTGATGTCTTCCATGCTTTTTTCAAGCCCAGCAAATAATTTTATGACTATTGTTCTAAATTCTTGTTCAGTTATGTTACTTATGTATGTTTTGAGCAGTTCTTTAGCTATTAGTTATTCCTGGAATTTCTTTGGAGGAGATTCTTCCATTTTGTCATTTTGGTTAGTTTTCTATCTCTTGTTAATTTTAAAAGTTTCTTGTACACTCTCCCCCTGCAAGTTTTGCTGTATTAAAGAGGGCTCTTTGACTGTTCAGGGCCTGTCCTTTCAGGAAGTGTTCTTTGAATCGTGACTCTTGGTTTCTCTTGTTTAGAGTTTGGTTATTAGGTTTCTCTACTCGTAGCAGTATTTGGGACTCTCCACCATGTGTACTTTGGCTTGTTTCTGGAGGTAGCCCTGGAAAAAGAAAACAGACAACCGTACAGGGAACAAAGGTACACAAACGCACAGACAAAACTAATAAACACGCAAACTTAGGCTCAAGTAAAAACAACAACAACAACAACAACAACAACAAAACATCTCTCTGGTGGGGATGGGTGTGTTCTGGTGTAGACAGGTCTCACTCCACTGTGTCCACTGGCCGCTCCCTGAGGCCCAGCCTTGGTGGTTGTGGGGGAAAAAATGACATTGCCCCAGTCCCTTCTCAACCAAGCATTGTACCTCACTCCTTTGGGCCTGATCTCCCTGTGCTGAGGACATAGCCAAGGTGGTCTGAGTCCTGTGCCCCATGACCCACCTCATTTCCAGGTCCCAGTCCTCGGGCTTTGTTTATACCGCCCAAAACAATCCCGCAGGTTGCTGCTTCCCTGCTACTGGGGGTTGAGTGGGGAAATGCGGGAAGTGTCGCAGCCTCAGATCCTCTGGGGTCAAGCAGTGATACAACCTAGGATCCGAGGCCTCCACTCCCCGCGTGTGGGGAACTTAGCAGCTTCAGGCCCGGCGCCTGTGCCGCCAACATAGTTCTGCTTTTGAACAGTCAATTTGAAATGAACAATGATAACATAGTGATGATCAAATTAAATAAATAAATACTGAATTCTTAATCTTGAGACAAACACATGACACTGAGTCTGCGTGTTTTGGGGGCTGTTGGTTTAATCGTGATTTCTCCAAATTTACTTTTATGTAAAGCACAATGCTTATTAAAAGATAAAAATAAGACACTTGAAAATTTTTAGCTTCTTCATATGTCATTAAATTTCAACAGTACTAAGAACAACTGTTTATATTTAGAACTTAGACCAAAAACAAAAAGGTTTTTTTTGAGGATGCATATTGTGTCACTATGTTGTTCAGAATTGCTCATCAAACAGTCAAAAATTTAATGGGTTTTATGAATGTCTTTAAATCTTCTGCAGAATATCTGTCATCCCTTTACTAACTGCACCCCCTCACTCTGCACTTAGCACCTCACTGGCTACAACCACCCCCACCACACAGTAGATGCAAATCTCAGCTTCCTTCAACTGTTTTTATAAGAAATCTGGTTCCTCTAAGCAAGCATTTTGCAAAGTTTTTTTCCTAGTTTTTTTGAAGCATAATTGAAAAATAAAGTTGTAAGACATTTAAAAGTGTACAATGTGATGCTTTGATATATGTAAACATTGTGAAATGATTCCCTTGATCACATTTAATAATGCATCCATCCTCTCACATATTTACCATTTTTTTAGAACATTTAAATTCAGCTCCACTAGCATATTTCAGTTATAATATACCAGTGTTATCAACTATAGTCACTATGTTTTACATTAGACCTCAGATCTTCATCTTACAGTCAAACATTTGTACCTTTTTACAATCTTCTTATTTTCCACTCTTCCAGTCTCTGGCAAATGCTTTTCGATTCTCTGTTTCTATAACTTGTCATTTTTAAAAAAAATATACCAAATATAAGTGATACCATGTTTTTCTCTGCTTCTTTCACTTAGTGTAATGCGTTACAGGTTTATCTGTGTTGTTGCAAATAACAGGGTTTCTTTCTTTTTCAAGGCTGAATGATATTCTATTATCAAGTTTTTAAAAATGTGCCAATGAAGAGCTGTGTTAAGGTCAGACACACACAGCTTAGCCTCTTGATGTGATGGTTGACACTCCACACCCCACCCGTCTTTCTCCTTTTCCTCAGAAGCAACACGAAAACCACTCCTGTCACAGCGTGTACTCCCAGACACCTTACTGTCTGCTTTGCTCCACCACAGCCAAGATTATTTATGACTTTTTAAATATCAATTCCTTGATCAGAGGAATTCTCATAAGAACTGCAAACAGAATGGCATTTCACTGTTTCATTACATAAATGTTCAGGCCAGACATAAGTTTTTCAAGGAGTAATTACTCTTTCCCTGTAGGAGTCTAGTTTCTAGAATATCATGTATTGGTAGCTGTCATCAGTCTAGTTTGTGATTTGTGGCTAGAAAAACATTGGTACTTAAAAGTGAAATGTTTTCTACTTTCTTTTTAGACTTTAAACCCAATTCCACAGCTTGTCTCACATGTTTAAATATCGTTGTACTTTAAACTGTCATTGGTTAAGCCACTTTATGAACATTTTAGGAAAAACAAATGAAAAGTAGAAATTCTATTAGGAACTCTTTATATATTCATAAGAAATTACTAATAAATGCTTGGCCATTTTTTCCTTTTGACCAGATTGCATAGATTTCATGTGTCAAGCTTTCCCTCCTACTTATTATTTTCTCAAATGTTAATCATTCCTTTTGATCCTTTCTTTGCCTTTCTGCATTTACTCTTTTTGTATTTATTTCATTAACTGTGATTAAATACTAATAATATACACAAAAATTCTAATATTTTGACTGCTCATAATGTTCTATAAATCCATCTTGATCCTGATCCCATTGAGTTAGTGGGTTTTAATTTTATATAAGTACTTTAAGTATCTTCCATGCTCCCAGTTTGGTTATTTCCTTCATACAACCCATTTCTTGGTTTTGCAGAATGTAGAGCAGGGTGTTCTTATTTTTGTTTTTAGTTTTACTGTTCCCCAAGGCTTCCTTAATTGTGTTTTTCTTGGTTAAACAACATTTTGCCCCTGAATATGTAAGCCATGACTGAAGTACATCCACATGGCACTTAACATGTTAAATGATTTTTTTCTAATGAAATATTTGGTTAACAAAGGTAACAAAGACAATTTATAATATATCTCTCCTCAGTCTACTATCTAGAATTTTCTCAGTGGAATGTAATTCTAGAAGTAATCTATTTTCATATTTATTATTTATTACATTGTGTATCTCAGTGGTCAGTGCTAACAGCCAGTGAAATGCAATGCTCAAGGAAGGAGGTAAATAATCGTTGTCCGAATGCATTTGATGATAATGTTACATAAAACATTTTATTGTATCTCTCAACTGTCAGAATATAATACTTCCAATTTAAAGATTAGGAATTTAGGGTTTATAGATCAAAAGGTTGGCCAAAGTTGTATTCTTAAGTGGTAGTATTCCTTTCACCTTCTGCTTAAGTTAATTTTTTTCTGAGTTTTGCCGAGCCCAGAAACTCAGATTTGTTTTATTTTATTAATATATTTTGGTCTACAGTTTTTTAAAAAATAATGTGCCAAATATTGTTATCAAAAAAGTTTTCATATGAAACCAGCTCTATAAAAAGTTTTTATCCCTTTCATTTATTCATTCTTATTATAGTGGTGCTTGCAACAATATGATCTTTCTACAGGTTCATCTCGCAACTTAACTTTGACATTGCCTCCATGAAGGAGTAGGATCTATGTTCTCTCCCCTGGAATCCGGTTGTCAGTGATAGTAACACTCTGTGATTTCTTATGCTAAATCATAAAAGATGATTTTTTTTTTTGCCTTGTATAATCTCTTGGGACATTCAATCAATCATGTCACCGCACTGTCAGGAAGCCCAGGCAGAAGCAGCTTGCAGAGAGGTCCACCTATATGGAGGAGTCATCTCGGAAGTGATCCTGTAGTTCCCAGTTGAGCTGATGCCACATGGAGCAGAGGTGAGTCTTCCACAAAGATCCCTGCTTGACCTGGAGATACGTAAGCTCAATAACTACTGCTGTGATTGTAAGCCACCAACTTTCCTGGTGATTTGTTATTCGACAATAGATAACTAAAACAAGTGTCAATAATTCTTTTCGATTCATGGGAAACTTACTTTAAAAAATAATTTCTTTTGCACTATAGTTCTGAAAGTTTCCTTGTATAAGATACCTTAGACCTAATATGATTTAAAAAAAAAAAACAAAAAACAAAAAATAACCTTCAATAGTTGCCCAACTCCAGGAAGGTTTGCAGAAATCTGAAATAATTTTTTTTTTAATTTTATGTTTATTTATTTATTTTTAAGACAGAGAGAGCCTGAGCAGGGGAGGGGCAGAGAGAGACACACAAACACACATAGAGTCTGAAGCAGACTCCAGGCTCTGAGCTGTCAGCACAGAGACTGACGCTGCTCAAACCCATGAACTGTGAGATCTTGAGCTGAGTTGAAGTCAGATGCTTAACAGACTGAGCCACCCAGGCATCCCTGAAATAATTTTTGTTTTGTAGTTCTGTACTTATCCTACTCTATTATACAGACTTGTTTGTCTGTTTTCACAGGAACCATTCAGGAAAAAAAAAAAGAAATTAGCTAAATTTCTCTGGACTTGATGTAGTGGTATGAATAGGGAATATAAGCTTTGCACTAGTTAACATTTTAACAGGAATCTATTTGACCATCACACTGTTCCATTGGTATACATTATCTGACTTCTATTAATTCTATAATTAAATAGATGTATGATTTAACTTATGGATTCTTCCTTCTATCAAATCTGCTTTCTTTCAATCAGAGCATATCTCCTTTCAGTCCATTTTTTTGGTATCATACTCACTAATTTCTTAAAATTTGATTTTTAAAAAATACAATTCTTTTTCTCCCCATTTTTTAGTCTTACCAAAATAATTGCTCATGGTCATGGTTATCCAGCCATAGCCATCCATTTGACAAAGCTTGTAATACATCAGTTACATTGTTCATCTGCATATTTTATCATAGCATAAGTGAACCATGTTCGACAATGGTGTTGAATACTAAGTGTACGATTCATAGTAATTTTTCAAAAGGGGATGGTGGAAAGGAGCTCAAGAAAGTCACACTGGTGGCTTCATTTTGTTAGTACTTTCTGAGGTTTCTGTATTCTAGAAACACTAAACTTTAGTGTTTCCAGTCACAGCTTCCTTAGCCTTCATTTCCCTTCCTTGGAAAACAAAACTTTAAACAGGGTCTCATGTGTAGGTAATTTACTTGGGAAGTTACCCTAGGTAATGGGTGTGGGGACTTAAGGAGTGTAACCTAGAAGGAGGGAAAGGAATTATAGGAGTAAGTTATCAATTTGGTGTTGCTCTAGCTATAGGAGCTCGACTCCTACGAGAGCTTCTGATGAGCGCTGTAGAAGGTACAAACTCCATTGGCTCATCAGACTTCACTTCAGAAATGCAAATGCAAATTTAGAATGGTTAAGAATCTCAAGACAGTTTACCAGGGCACAGGATTCAGGATGCTGTGTGACAGTCCTGGTTACACAGCCATAGAACTGGCCCTACTTATGATTTTTGAATTGGGCCACTAAATGCCGGGGATGCTTGGTTGTCTTAGAGCAAAGCAGAAACTGATGGTATGAACACAGGAGCTGGAAGGCCAAGACGATCCTAAGAACATGATCTAAAGTGTGAACTTTAGAAGCGCCCACAATCGCAGGGAAGTGTTTAGATGTAAGCAACTTAGAAACCAGCGGTTCAACCTACACTCACCGAACGCTAATGAGTTACTGGCCAGTATTGAATTTGTCTTAGTGCAATGGAATTGACTTTGAATAGCAAGAAATCATTCTTAAACTGTGAGGCACTGCTTGGTGCTCTGAAAAGGCATATTTTCTATTATAAAGTCTGGTCTTAAGGGATGCATAGTGTCTGTATTCACTTCCTAGGTATGACCTAACACAGCACAAGCTAGGTGGCATCACACAACAGAAATGTATTGTCTCATGGTTCTAGAGGCTAGAAGTCCCAAATCGAGGTGTTGGCTCACACTTCCCCTGAAGCCTGTAGGGTAGAGTATTTCTTTGCCTCTTCCAGCTTCTGATGGTTCCCATTAATCCCTGGCATTCACTGGCTTGCAGCTGCATCACTCTGATCTTTGTCTCTGTTGTCACATGACATTTCTCTTCTCATAATGACACCAGTTGTATTTGGACAAGGTCGGGCATGTTCAGGGTGGTATGGCCATAGGTGGCCATATTTAATTAGAGCCCAGTCAAATGAACCCACCGTGATTGCTTCTAGAAAGACCCTGTTTCTAAATAAGTTTACACTCACAGGCACTAGAGGTTAGGACTTTACCATACCTTTTTTTTGTAAGATACAACTCAACCTGTAACAGTGACCCAAGGAGGCTGACAAACTGCAGCTTGATCCCAGCTGTGTCCCTGTCATGCTTATTTATGTAAGTGAATCAACTTGCCTCTTGGAATTTCAGTTTCTGCTTCTGTAAAATGAAAGCAGTAACTTTCTCTGGCTATCTGATGAGGTCTGATGAGACTGGAGTAAGAGTTGGCATGTAGACACAGGATCTTAAAAAGCTTCTGATGTGGATAATGTTACTTCAACTCTCTCAACATCAATGTGTCTTCAGATGATAACTTATTTTTTCTCTTGAGCACAATGAAAGCATGGACTGCTTAGTTTCTAACTGGTATGAAAATCTCATGAACATTAGCTACAAAAGGCCAAAAGGCAGGATCTGCAAAAAGTACATGAGAAACAGCACAGACTTATTTCATTTTGTCGGAGTCTGAGAACATGAACTAACTTAGTCAACACCATCTACGCAGTCCACTTGAGGGAAAGAAAAACACAATGAAACTGTTTTAAGAATTTATTCAAAGATTTATGATCTAATTTTTCACTGTGACACTCACTTTGTTCCCACAACATCCTATTCAAAGACTTTCTGGTGACCTAAATCTGTGATTTTCTCTTAACAGGCCCTTGTTTTCCATCCTGTTCTTGATTTCCAGCTGCTCTTTGTGCTCACTGTTGATTACTGTCAGTGCTAATTTGGGGAGGCATGCAATGTGTTTCCAAACAAAGGGATGAATGGTCTGGTATTTCAGGAAGGACTAAAAAAAGACATTTCAGTCTGGAATTATATAAGCTGGGAGGATGTGTTCTCAAAGGCTTAAAGTAATGGATATAGACTGAGAATGGCAAAAACAATCTTAAAAAAAAAAACAAAGAACAAAGTTGAAGGACTCATACTCCCTGACTTGAAAACTTATTACAAAGCTATAGCAATCAAGATGGTGTGGTACTTACACAGGATAGACATAGAAAATGATGGAATAGAATTAGAGTTCAGAGGCAGACTCATATATTATGGCAAATTTATTTTCAGCAAAGGTGCTAAGATAACTTATTGGGAGAAAGAATAGTTTTTTAGCAAATAGTATGATTAGGGACAATGGAAAGTCCACATGCACAAGAGTGAGATGGGAGCTCTTCCTCATGCCATACACAAAAAGGAACTCAAAATGTAACATAGACCTAAATGTAAGAGCTAATCTAGAGAACTCTTAGAATAAAACAAGAGTAAATCTTAGTGGCCTTGAGTTAGGCAATGGTTTCTTTGATATCACACCAAAAGCACAAAACTTAAAAGAAAAAAAAAATAGATAAATAAATTTCATCAAAATAAAACATATTTGCACTGCAAATGATATGAACAAGAAAGTGAAAAGAAAACCTATAGAATGGGAGAAGTTAGGGCAAACCATATGTCTTCATAAGAGGCTTGTATCCAGAGTATATAAAGAACTCTGACAACTCAATAATATAAGGACCGATAGCCCAATATAAAAGTAAGCAAATAATTTGAATAGACTTAATCCTAAAAAGATATATGGCCCATGAGCACATGATAAGGTGCGTCATTATTCAGTAGGGAAATGCCAGTCAAAACCACAAGGATTTTTTTTTATTATAGCTACATTAGAGTAACTATAATAAAAAATGGGAAAGTGAGCTTAGTGAGAAAGGGAAGGTAGCAGAGAGGTCTCTAAGTCCTGAAGGTCAAAGATGATTTCATTGGGCATAAGGATATTACACTGGAGACAGATGAGTAGAAGCAGAGACAGAAGTTCCAGCCAGCCTGTTGAGGCCATTACAAATACCCAGCATGAGTCATCAGTCAGACACCTTGCGAATGCCCTGTGGTCTGGCAGGAACATGAAGGACTCAGCAGGAATTATCTCCTGACAGTATACTGTGACTTTGCTACATTCACTTATTAGCCTTAGTAGTTGGGGTAAGTAGGGACTTTCTCTGAATCCAAAAGTAACACAGTCATGTTATCTGTGATGACATAGTCATGTTATCTGTGAATAAAGGTGATTACCTTCTTCGTTTTCAATATTTATGTTCTGACTTACTTTTCTTTTCTAAGAATGCGCTGCCTCAACTTCCAGTATAATGTTGAATAACAGTAGTTAGAGGATATTCTTGTCCTGTTCTCAATTTTAGCAGGAATTGAATTCAATTTCTCACTCTCAAATACAATATTACTGTAAGTATTTTCCATGCTGTCCTTTAGCATATAGAAGAGTTTCCTTCTATTCTTAGTTTGCTCAGAGTTTTATCATGAATATGAGTTCAATTTTGTGAGATGTTTTTACCTGCATCTCTAGAAATGATATAATTTTTCTATCTTAGTTACTAATGTGGTAATTACATTTGTTTTCATAAAATGTTAAACTAAGTATATATCCCTGCAATAAGCCCCATTTAGTCTTGATGCATCATCCTTTATATATTATTAAATTCAATTTGATATTTTATTTAAAAATTTTCATTATTTTCATAAATAACATTATTCTATAATTTTCTTTCTTTCTTTTTTGTAATACATAGTTGATTTTGGTATTGAGCAAATTCTAGCCCCATAAGTATATTGATAAGTGTTCTTTTCCAAATTTTCTGTAAGTTCGTGTCAAATTGTTTTTTTTAATCTTTAAATTGGTAAAATCCACCTGTAAATCAAGGGGGGCAGGGAAAGGACAGTAACAAGTATTGACAAACATGTGGAGAAGTTGAGTCTTCCATACGTAGCTGGTGGCAGTGTGACATGGTATAGCCACTTTGGAAAATGGTCTGGCAGTTTCTCTAAATGCTAAGCATACAATTACTATATGACTCAGTCATTCCACTCCTAGGGATCTATCCCAAGAGAATTGAAAAACATGTCCAGATAAAAATTTGTGCCTGAACGTTCATGATAGCATTAGTCATAGTAACCTCAAGCTAGAAAAACTCAAAAGTTTACAATTGGTGAATAAATAAGCAAAATGTGGTGTATTTATACAGTTGAATGTTACTTGAATTGAATGCAGTGAATAAGAATAAAGTGCTGATAATATGCTACATGAATGAACCTTCGAAACACTATGATAAGTGAAAAAAGCCAGTCATACAAGACCACGTATATTGTATGATTCAACTTGTATGAAGTGTGCAGAATGGGCAAATGTGTAGAGACAAAAAGTTGATTGACCAGAGCTGGTGGGAGAGAGGAATGGGTAATGGCTGCTAATTCCTTTAGGAATACTGAAAAGACTCCAAAATTAGACGATGATCACACAACTCTGAATATACGAAAATGTATGTAATTGCATACTTTAAATTTTTTAATGCTTATTTATTTTTGAGAGAGAGAGACAGAGACAGAAACAGAGCATGAGTGGGGAGTGGCAGAGAGAGACACACACACACAGAATCTGAGGCAGGCTCCAGGCTCTGAGGCGTCAGCACAGAGCCTGACAGGAGACTCGAACTCATGGACCGTGAGATCATGACCTGAGCTGAAATCAGACATTTAACCGACTGAGCCTCCCAGGCACCCCTGTAATTGCGTACTTTAAATAGGTGAATTGTATAATATGTGAATCATATCTCAATAAAGCTGTTGAAATACACTATGACAAAAAATAACAGCATGTACTATTTATAGGATAGTCGGGAAAGGAAAATGAAGAAATAATATGTGAACTGAGTTCTGGAAAATGTTTAGGAATTAGCCAGGGTGAAGAGTGAAGGGCAGAGTCTAACAGATGGAGCCTGACAAAGGAAAGATATGCATGTATTAAAGGCTGTGGTAGGCAAAATGCTATGATGGCCCCCAAAGACCCCTTTGATGTTCATGCCTGTGCAGTCTCCTCCCCATGAGTGTGGGAGAGACCTAAGGCTTACTTCCAGCCAATAGAATATGACAAAGGTGAAGAGATTTTCTAAACATGCTTGAAGTCCCAGACCAGTTAATTTGAGTTAATCAAAGTGAAATTATCCTGAATGAGCCTGACTTAATTAGATGAAAACTCATAACAGAGGGACTAGGTACTCTCTGAGGAGAGATGCCCTTTCTCTGTTGCTGCCTTTGAGGAAACAAACTGGTGTGTTGTGAGAAGGCTTCCGGAGAGGGCCACGTGACACCAAACTGAAGGTGGTCTCTGGGAACTGAGTGATTCTCGGACAAAAACCAGCAAGAAAACAGAGATATAACTCTAGATGCAAGGAAATAAATTTTGCCAAATAAGACTGGAACTTGTTTCTTTCCCAGTAGATTCTATAGATGAAAATTAGATGAAAATGCAGCCCAACATACCCCTTGACTGGGGCCTGGTGAGACCCTGAGGCAGAAGGCCCAGCTAAGGCATGATTGTAGTCCTTGTCTACAGGAATTTTGAGATAATATACATGTGTGTGGTTGTAAGTCTCACACACAGACTCAGAAACCACAGCTGGTTTCTGGGCAGGTGATAGGCTATGATTCAAGGAAAAGTTTTATGAAGATCTTCCTGGCAGTTTTCTAGCGAATGGATTGGGGATGGGCAAGACAGAAGTCATGGGCAGTTAGGGACACCTGGATGGCTCAGTTGGTTAAGCACTGGACCCTCCATTTCAGCTCAGATCTTGATCTCAGGGTCTTGACCTCAGAGTCATTAGTTCAAGCCCTACACTGGGCCCCAAGATTGGCATGAAGACCTCTTTTAAAAAAGTCATAGGTAATTAGAATACTCATAATTCTAATGAAGGTTTTAATTATGTGGTAACTTCTAAGGTAGGACAATGAACTGAGAAGGAGGAAAGCTTTGCATAAACCAGAAGAGTACTGGGTGAGGCAAGTGTTCAAAGCTGGGACTATTTGGGATTCATTTCTCTGACTGAAGAAACACCATAGAAGACAACTATGTTTTTTATTATCAAGAATTGTGCTGGATGGGGAATGGGCATTATGGAAGGCACTGTTGTAATGAGCAGTGGGTGTTGTATGTAGGTGATGAATCACTGAATTCTACTCCTGAAACCAATATTGCATTGTATGTTTATTAACTAAAATTTTAAAAAACACCTATTTTGGTGAGTGTATATCTCTCAGTTGAAATGTTTCTTTCCAAAGGTATGTAAGACCTCTTTTTTTTTTTAAGTTTTTATTTATTTTGAAAGAGAGAGAAGGCATGACTGTGCAGGAGCAGAAAGCAGGAGAGAGAATCACAAGCCGACTCTGCACTGTCAGCACAGAGCCCAACATGGGGCCCAATCCCATAACTTTGAGATCACAACCCCAGCTGACATCTTAACCAACTGAGCCACCCAGGTGCCCCAGCATGTAAGACCTCTCAAAGAGAATCTTGTCTGGTACCATTCCAGGCTCCATCCTCCCCAGTGTGACTCTATCAGCCATCTTTATGTCTTGAAATAGCTCCTTTTCCTTATATATGATCCACAATGTGGCTTTTCTGCTTCCTTCTGTATGAACCTTCTCCATAATGTCCCTAGCTTTCTTCTGGCTTCTCTTCATCTTTCTGTCCCCTAGCTATGGAAAAGCATTGGCATTTTCCACCAAGCCACCATGGTGGCATCTTTAACTTTTCCTTGTCCCTCTTGATATGATATCAACATTTCTTGATAATACTTAGATTCACATATTCTGTAGTCACGTTTTAGAAAAGTATGAGGGATCATAAGTCTAGTGCAACAATCCTTTTTTTAATAGATAAGGAATCTGAGGCTAATGGAGAAACCCACGCTTTAATATCTTTTTTTTTAATCTCCAAGGTGATCATTTAAGGCGAATCTATTACCTCTTATTTAGATTATTGTCATAGATCCCCATTGTATGTCAATCTTCCTGAAATTCTTCTTTGGTTATTTGTTAGTTAATTAATATATTAAGATGTTATTAATTCATCTAACAAATACTTCTTTAATATTCCTTTGGTTCTACCCATGTTATAATCTCTGGAGTAAACATGACAGAGTTGCGACACCCAAGCTACATGAAGTTTATTTTTCAACTTCCTATACAGGAGACAGATGAAAAATAAACAACAAAAAATGTACATGTTCTTGTACATGTAAAGAAGAATGCTATGAAGAAAACCAAAGCAAAGTGTAAAAGTATAGAATGATAAAAATCTCTATTTGAAAAACATGCTGAACAGCAGAAGAACGAATGAGGGGCCTAGCAAAGCAAAGATCTGGGGGAAAAGCAAGGCAGTAATAATGAACTATGCGGTAACCATGAAGGCCATGAGGTAGGTAAGTCTTCATGTATTTGACAAAGAGCAAGAAAGCCATCAATTAGAGTAGAGCAAGCAAGGTGATAGTTGGTAGGAGATAAGGTCAGAGAAGGTACAAATGGCCATGTTCTTAGAGACCACCCAACCCCAGCCCATTCAAACATTTCCTCATGTCTCAATGAATGCAATTCAATCTCCTTGAACAGGTAACTGAGGCTCCCCATTGGCTATTTTATTTGACATTGTCCAACTTTATCTTTCATACCTCTCTTTTTATTTTTTAATCTTTATTTATTTATTTATTTATTTATTTATTTTGAGGGAAAGAGTGTGAACAGGGGAGGAGCAGAGAGGGAGAGAAAGGATCCCAAACGGGCTCCTCACTGTCAGTGCAGAGTCTGACACCGAGCTCGATCCCACGACTGTAAGAGCATGACTTGAGCAGAGATAAAGAGTCAGATGACTATTGATGGAGCCACCAAGGTGCCCCTGAATTTTTTACATTCAGTCCAACCATTCTATTCATCAGACCCTAAGTTACTCTGCATGGCCCTGCTATGAGAATGTTCTCCTTCCCCTTTACAATCTCTGACTATAGAAATTGGCAGGATCCACAGGGTCTAGTTCATATCTCTTCCAAGAATCCTCCTGATCTCCTGAGCCAGAAAGTTCTCTTTGTCAGTGCCATTATAAAGGTATATCTTCCTAACATCAGACTTGTGTGTGTGTGTGTGTGTGTGTGTGTGTTGTCTTTTTTATAATGTATCCCAAGCCTCTAGAGACTTGCTCGTCACAGTTTTGTATCACTTATGGGTTTTGGGTAAAACCTAATAAAAATTATATATGATCTAAAAGTGACTTGATTAAAGAATCTCATGTAATACCTTTGATAAAAAAAATATTGCAAAGCTGCATCCTTTCATTTCTGCAGGACAAGATGGGAGAATTATATAAACATACATTGTAATTTACTTTTAGATTGTTAGTTAGCTGATACTCAATAAACACTTGCTATATGAATAAAGGGATGCCTTAGAAATATTGGGAAGAATGGTCTAGTTTTTACAAGTGTGATAAATTCTTACATCCTTAAACAAGAAACATTTTATATTGCTTTTCATTTGCAGGACTAGACTGTGCAACTAATCTATCATTTATGAATCTCCTATTGTAAATAATGAAACTATAAAAACTGTAGACACCTAGCAATAACACACATTTCTTCTAAGCGTTCTAATACTCTCAGAAGATTTTATCAGTGTTATTGTTGACAAGGATATTGTACAGCTTGCTACAGACACACTTAAGAAATTGAAATCAATTTTTCCTCATGGTTTCTACAAACTCATCTTTGAAGGCCTGCTCTAATCTTGAGGTTCCCAAAAACACAAGTTTATGCCCACTTTATCTCTTTTTTTGTTTTTCTTGCTCTTCTTTCTTTTTTGTTCAAAGTTGTGAGTTTTCTTGCTTGTTGTTTTGTTAAAATTATACATACTAATTTTAAAGATCAAACACTACAGAATATAGAAATATAACCAAAAATATCATTTGCATAAAAACATTATTAGCATTTTGATGTAATATTTAATCTGTCTTTGTATTTCACTTACTGCTATTTCATGAATATCAATAAATGAAACAAAGATCTATATCAAAATTTTAATTACCACATAGTATTTCTTTGCATGTTTGTGCATCCTTAATCAGTTCCCAGTATCCCATATCACTAAGGACCTGATTTCTGGTTTCAGAGAGAACTAATGATATTCCACTGAAATGATAGAAGAATTGTTATGAAATATTGCTTCCATGACATAAGTTTCAAATAATGTCAAACAAACAATACTTTAATATTTTTTTGGAGACATCAATTTTCCAATAGAAAATATTTGGTTAAGTGTGACATACACAACATGTATTGGGGCTGGTTGACTTTCTAGGGGTGAATTAAATGCTATGTGATAAAGTTATTTCTACCCTGAGCCATTGGTTCTTAATTCTGACTGCAAATGACACTCATCCTCTGAACTTTGAAAAAAATGACCAAACTATACTCCAAACCAATGCGAATGAATTTTTGGATGAAACCAAGGCTTCTACTGGTTTTAAAAGCTCTTAAATTAGGGGCATCTGGGTGGCTCAGTCAGCTGGGCATCTGACTTCGGCTCAGGTCATGATCTCCCCATTTAGTGGGTTCGAACCCCGCATTGGGCTCTGTGCTGACAGCTCAGAGCCTGGAGCTTGCTTCGGATTCTGTGCCTCCTTTTCTCTCTGCCCCCCAACCCCAGCTCTCACTCTCTCTCTGCCTCTCAAAAACAAATAAATGTAAAAAAAAAATTTTTTTTTAAAGCTCTTAAATTGAAGTGAAATGTGAGAGTTGAGAACCACTGACTGTAATTCCAAAGTAATTTGTGCAGAATTCATACTACAAATCTTGGTAAATAATAGCTTCTTTTATTTTGAGGAGAATCAAATTTCATCTTGAAATCAGGAAAATATGCATACATACGATATACATACAGTTTGCTCTTTCTAGTTTGTAGAGTCTTTTGTGTATGCTACTTACCCTTGAGCATTCTCTGAGAATCAAATTTAATACTAATGGGCGATTTGGAAAGGACATTTTAGGGCTATTTCACCTTTTATCTGAGAATATGCGACAATGGTTTTCTTCGAAGACTCAAAGCTAGATTTGTGGATTACTTATCCCAAGCGGAGCATTTTGATAATGCAGCATTTTGGATTAGCTGAATTAAAGGTTTACTATGGATTTCCTTGGGGAGGGGCCAAAATGTAAGAAGGAGAGGAAAACAGGAAAGATGAGGGGGAGTTTACCATCATTTCTCGTAGATGAGCTGGATTTTGATATGGATGGTGCCTCAAAGTTGTAGGGACAATATAATATTTTTCATTTACCAAGGCTATAGAAAGAAATGGAAATATGTCTATTTGCATGAACTTCAAAACACAAATCCAAAAGCTTCCCTCAAAGGTGACATTCACAGCAATAAAGTCTATAGGAAACAATGTCTCCATAGGACATTGAAAAAATAATAGACAAAAATGTCTCGCACTGATATGTTTTTGGTATTTTTTTCTTGTATTTTTAAAATCATAGATAAAATGATTGTAGGATAAAAGCTAAAGGGCAATTTTGAACTAAATGGAAAATTTTTGTCTTTGAGTTAGGAATTTCTTAACTCTCCAATACCAGGATCATTTGCATTTTGAATAGAATTTTAAAACATACTGTAATTTCTAAAAAGCAATAAAAACACATGTCCTGTTGTTAAGAATATGTAAATTGGCTAAGATACAGAAAATAAATCAATATAATTGGCTATTTTTAGCCAATGATTACTGTACTGATATTTTAAAATAAATCTAATTTAATAGATTTATAGAATACATTTCACACAAAATAATTCAATGGTGTTTTTTTGGTTTTGTTCTTTTTTCAATATCATAAGCATTTATGATGAGTTGGGATAAATTATTTCATGACATTTAATGATGAAAAGTGTTCTTTGCATATTTTGTTTGTGGATTGTGTTTAAGTTCATAAAGAACCCACATTGCTGCTATATAGCATGATTTACTGTTGTAGCAAATGTTCCCTGGTCACGATACTGACTATATAGCATCAGGAAGACCTGATGTTAATAATTTTATGCAACAGCTTTATGAGAAAAATGAACAGGGCAGCCTAGACAATTGTTCAAAGTTTTCAGTATCTAAAAATTTGACAGTATCTAGATAAACCTTCAGATGATTATTTGAATATTTTTAGTTGTTGAGATAATCTTCAGGTATTAAGTTATATTTCCTATTCTCCACAAAGGATAACGTGTTTTTATTTACAGGGTTTGTTTTAGGTAGCATCGCTTCACAGATATAAGGGCTTTGCTTACAGGAACTCTTGAGATTCGGACAATTTAATGCTCCAAGAGCACTGGGCTTACAAAGGAACTGAGACAACTCAAAAACAGAGGTAAATGAAAACATTCAAATAAGCAGAATTTCCAAATTCATCAATCAGAGTTTTAGTCCCCTTTCCTAGGAATGGTTTAGGATGCATAGGCAATGAGGTGGTGGGATTAAACCAAAAACTGTTCTTTTATCATTTTAAGAACACACGCTTGTATCTGTTAAAGAATTTAGTTATAAACATGTGGGTTTTGTTTACATCCTTGCTTTTTGTTCTAATTTTATTCTAGCCTGAGCTCATCATTGTACTGTTTTGTAGTATTAATTACAGTTCATGGGCAAGTTTTGTTTTAGAGTTAAATATTATTTTTATTTTGTATTTTGTATATGATAGTGGGTTGAGGGACACTATGAAAAACATGTGTCAGGCAAGCCTAACTGAATTTGGTGATGAGAACATGTGAATAATAGCCAGGAGCTCTCATTTCTGGCTTAACGTTTGCCTCATTCTCTTTGTGTGGCCATGGGAAATCATTTCACCTCGCCTTGTTTCTATTACCTCATCTATCAGAGAGAGAATAATATTTACCCATTCATATACAGATTAAAAATTTTTTGAGGGTAGAGACCTTGTCATCCTCAAGAATTTTTCCTTAATATTTTTTATAGTGCTGGTCATTGGTACTTACTTGAAGACAACTCATCTAATGTTTAACACATGAATGAAATGAATTGAGATGTTAGGTGTATGTATAAATTAGTATAAATTATAAGTATTAAATAATTACACCATGGTATTATTAAAGAAAGCATGTAGATGGATTATGAAGACAGTTGTCAATCATATTTGATTGCTGTGATCAAATCTGAGAAGATAGAAGTACGATTTAGCAGAAATACCACTGCACTGCAGATCAGGAGGTGTAGGGTCTAAGAATGGCCGAGAGTTCCACCAAAGTCATGGAGTCTTAGGGTTAAACAGGTGGAGATGTTCTCCAAGGTCTTCTTCTCTTTCCCATTTTATGAATGAGAAAAGCAGTGCTCATTTAGCCTTCGTCCTCCAGCTACTAAACCCAGTTCTCATTGTTTCCTCTTGAGAGCTCTTCCTTCCTCAACTTGGCCAAGTCCCTGACCACACTAGCTGAATGTCTTCTTTTCTAGGAGGTTGAATTAGGTGAGGATTAGAGTTGCTTAGTATTCCAATTTCTGGATCACTTAAAGGGAAAATATATATTTTGTTGGATTTTATTTTCTATTTGTAACCCTAGTAAATTAAAACAGTAAAAGACTCTTCAGTAATGCTTGTTGTCACCTTGCTGACACTTTAAGTTATTTCTAAATGGAATAATGGACCACAAAAGAACAACAACAACTCCCTAATACATTTAAAATGAAAAATGGAACAGTTTGATTCTGAGACTTGTTTGCCAAGGAATTTGTGTGGCCCTTTCCCAATCCAACTAATACAGAGTTTAATCCTGTTTTGAGGCAAAACACTTCCAAAGTTGATAGTGAATGTGGAGAGTACAATTGGAATCCTTCTTGGTAACTTAAGCAAATTATTCTGTGAATTTTCATTGCTATGGGGGAAAGGAGACCACAGTACCAGGAAGGCCTTTCTTGCCAAATAAATAAAGTTAAGGGGAAAAAAATGTGATGTTGACAAGGAGAAGAAGCTCTCTCAGAGAATTGCCTGAACTCTTTGGGAGAGTGCAGAAGACTCTAACAGTTGTTTTACTCTCTGGTAATGATTAATGGTACTTTAAATTTGTTGTGTTTAGAAAGTTAGGTGTTGATGGGGGTGCCTGGGTGGCTCAGTCAGTTAAGCATCCAACTCTTGGTTTCTGTTCAGATCATGATCTCATGCTTCACGAGATGGAGTGCCACGGAGGCCTCAGTGCTGATAGCACAAATCCTACTTGGGATGCTCTCTCTCCCTCTCTTTCTGCACCACCCCCACTTGCAAGCACATGCTCTCTCTCTCTCGCTCTCCCCTCTCTTCTCAAAATAAATAAATAAACTTAAAAAAGAAAGAAAGTTAAGTGTTGAAAGAGATCAACTATCCATTAACATTTTTCTGGTTTTTTAAAAATGTTTTTAACATTTATTTATTTTTGAGAGATAAGAGGACAGAGAGCACACAGTGGAGAGGCACAGAGGAAGGAGACAGAATCCAAAGCAGGCTCCAGACTCTAAGCTCTCAGCACACAGCCCAATGTGGAACTTGAACCCACAAACTGTGAGATCATGACCTGAACTGAAGTCGGCCGCTTAACCAACAATTTAAAATAGCATATTTTTTCTGTCTTTCTTCAAAAAAAAAAAAATCCCTTCCAAGAGATTTATTGGTTTTTCCAAGATTCATACCCAATCTGACCTTTCTGTGAGGTCCCCAACTCCCTGAAGAATCCATATTGTTTACTGGTGTATATTTAGTGAGGGAGTAGGAGACCTACCCATTATTTTCTGGTTTCTTATTCCTTCTTGCAGGAGGCAAGGCAATAAATGGAAAAATGAGTCTGACTGAATATCCCACTTGGTGACATTGAGCAATAACTTTTCTATGCTGGTTTCTTCGCCTATATGATTCTCAGCCTGGGGTCTCCAAACTCCCCTGAGTCTCTTAGAATGTCAGGAGAATATGAAAGTCTTATTGCTCTTAAAATAAAGTTTAAGGGTGCATGAGTGGCTCAGTCCATTGATCATCTGACTCCTGCTTTCAGCTGGAGTTGAGGGATTAAGACTCTGTCAGGCTTGTGCTGAGCATGGAGCCTGTTTGGGACTCTGTCTCTCTGTCTCTGTTTCTCTCTCTCTGTCTTTCTCTCTTTGCCCTTCTGCCCTTCTCCCCTCATCACAGACACTCTCTCCCTAAAAAAATATATATATAAAGTTTAATTGAAATCAATTATGTCCTCCTCAATTAGGGCACATGGTCTGCATAAAACTGTCTCTTTACTTTTTATGGAAAAGATTGCAGCTTAATGTGGCCCCACAAGTTGCCTTGTACTGAGCAGGTATTCTGATTGAAAATCATTATATGTGCTAAATTATTTAATTGACAAATATAATTTGGTAGATGTGATCTTTTAAGGTAGAAGACAATAGGAGTGGGGGGGGATAGGAAGTACTATACTTTTGAAGGATCAAAGATGAGAACCCATGCCTCAGGTCATCTCTAAAGTGCTTCCTGGTCCAAGATCCTAGGTCAGAGATTGGTAAACTTTTTCTGTAAAATGGCCACACAGTAAATATTTTAGGCTTTGTGGGGCAAATGATTTGTCACTACTCAGTTTTGCTATTTTAGCAAAATATATATGAAAGCAGCTTTAGACATTGTATAAGTGATTAAATTTATCCGGGTTCTCATAAAATTTTATTTGTAAAAATAAACAGTGGGTAAAATTTGGCCATCAGGCTAGAGTTTGCTGACCCTTGTATTTGCTGATCCCTGAAACCTATTCATCAAGGAAAAGAGGATATAGAGACAGAAGGAAATGTAAGTAGGAGGGAATCTTAGGCCTAGCTTTTCTATGCCAAGTGCATTGATAAAATGACATCAGAGGAATTAAGTTTTTAATACAAATTTTAAATAATGAAGCAGGCATCCCTCTTACCAGTTCAGATGGAAGGATGAGCAACGGAGGTCATATCTACCCCAGGCACAACCAGACTGGCCAAGAAACACGTAGGCCTAGGTTCAAGGGATGAGAATGCTTGCTTAAAGTTCAAAAAAACCTGTAGGATGACGTGTTAACCAGTACTGCCTTAGAGATATAATCACCAGATGTACGTGATGAATTCTCTCTAACACAAACAGTAAATATATATATATATATATTCTTCAGATTCTAAGTCTCTTGAGATGGAAAAGACCTCTGGGGGACCAGATGAAGTGGCCACTGCTAGTATGACCTCATGGGCCTCAAATCAATGGTGTCTCCAGACAATGGGCCTCCCATCAATGGTGTCCACCTTCTCAGGAGACTTTTGCCTCAAATTTTTGCCTTAAAAGCCCTCACTTGTGAGCCATCAGGGAGTTTGAGATTATAGAGCATTCATTTCCCTTTCTCTTGGGTGCTAACCCAATAAATAGCCTATCTTTCTTCACTGCAAAAGCTCAGTGCAGGTTTTTATTGACTCGCTGTGAATCAGGCAGACAAACTCTCCTTTGGTGTGGTTACAATACCTGATGTCCTGTTCTCACAGTGGCAAGCCACAGTTCGTAACAGCCAACACCAAGTGCAGCAGCTGAGCGCAGCATAAGATGTCACAGCTTTACACCCAAGAGCATGCTGTAGGGCTCCGAGCTCAGCGATCCTTTTGAGATTCCTAAATGGGGCAAGTAGAAGACAGTGCTGTGGATAGAAAGTCCCAGAAGACGATTTTGTTCTGTATGGCAGAAGCTCCTAGTTCAGACTAAATATACATGTTCTGCTCTTTCATTTTCCCTAGAGCTTCTCATTCGTAGCTGCAGCCATGGCTGCCGGGATTAAATATTTATTTTCTGGCTTTTGAAGCTGGTTATGGTTTCATGAGGAAGGTTTGGCTGATGGGACATAAGCAGAAGCGCTGCATATGACCTTAGGGAAATATTCCGGAAGGGAGGTGGTGTGCTCTTCTTATTCCCTTCTTTCTGTTCGGCTAAAATGCAGACATGATGTCTGGAGTTCCAGCACATAAGTGGATTCTGAGGAGAAAGTGACACGCTGAAGACGACCGAGTTGCCAGTTGAAAGGAGCCTGGATCCGTCATGATTTTGTGAGAGAGAAATCTCTGTCTAGTTTTTAAAGAACAGCATTATTTTCAGTCTTACACAATCTCAGTCATGTAAATTTGAAATATTGTCCGTCAAACCTGCCTTGTACAATCTTTACGTATCATAGGAGGTAAAGGTATTCTAAAACCATGTACACATCAAAAATGTAGCATATTGTTTTTGTTACAAGTAGTAATAGTGATTATCTCCTTGGAATTAAAGATTCACATGGGGCATCTGGGTGGCTCAGTTGGTTAAGCATCCAACTTCAGCTCAGGTCATGATCTCACGGTTTGTGGGTTCAAGCCCCACGTCAGGCTCTGTGCTGACAGGTCAGAACCTGGGACCTGCATCAGATTTTGTGTCTCCCCCTCTCTGTTCTTCCCCACCTGTGTTCTCTCTCAAAAATAAATAAACATTTAAAAATTAAAACAAAAGATTCACAATGATATGAAACTTGTTTTTATGACATGTTATTACAATACATTTTTAAACATAATATTAAAAAAAAACTTCCCAGAGAATAGTAGATAGAAATAAAACTAGCTTGCATATACGGAGCACTTTCTCTGTACGAGGCACCATGCCAGTTTTCAAGATTGTATGGTCACATCCTCACAATACTAGCTGTCCTTCATTATGACGAAATTGAAGCTTAGAGAAGTTAGACGCTTACCCAGGGCAGGAGTCAATGGTGGCAATAAGTGGTGACTTCTGAATTTAAACCCAAAGCAGGCTCACCCCAGAATTCAATGCCTTATCCAAACTCTGCCTTCTTGCTTCTCCACTTTTTTTTTTTTTTACAAATAGTTTATTGTCAAATTAGTTTCCACATGCTTCTCCACTTTTAAAGTGAAAGTTAATTTAATTTAAGTAATTTAAGTTAATTAGCTTAATTGTTAGAAAATCATGGGGTTGGTCAGTGGTGATACTTAGAAAAATAATTGTTAGTTCAGTATAACAAAAATTCAGAAATGTGGCTATGAAAATAGTGCCTCAAATCTCAGCTGAGTCATTCCAGGTGGGGGCAGGCAAGGAGATGGGGTGGGGTCGCCTGCATGGAGGTTCTTGTCAAGGGCCTTATTTTTGTTTAGGGTGGTGGTTCATCAGGTTTATTTCATTATTAAAAATTATTAATTCAAAAACTAGCTAAAAGCAGACATTGCCTTTAATGCAATAGTGATGACTATGTCATAAAGGAGGATTATGACTAATCCAAAATTTAATTCTCTGTACTTTAAGCCAGCAAAAAAAATGGAAATAAGAGAAGAGAGGGAATTAAAATTTTGAGTTAGTTTGCAAAAACATGCCTTTACCATTTTAGAAGCCTCTGAGGAGGCAATACTCTCTTTCCCCAGTGGGTGGCAGTCTTTTTCTAGCTAAGCCATCTGATCCTCTGCTCTCAGGAAATGCTTGCTGCAGAAAGGACCCAAGTTCCTCTCCTGCTTCTCAGTTTCACCTGATGACTCATCTTGGCTGAGGTCTAGTTGTTAGAATTTGGAGTGGATTTTTTTCATGAAATAGAAAAGTTTAAGCAAATTATTCTCCTAAAGAGATTTGAAAAGACCTTAGGAAACTGGAGATATGGGGAAATTCCAAATGATCAGCTTTCAAAAGTGGGAAGAACTTAGGAGAAAAGGAGACTTGCCTAACGGACATGGTTTTTGAGACCAAAACCTACTCAACAGAGTAGGATGAAAGCTTCTACTAGAATTGACTAAATGTAGGGCATTGTGTGTTGGCTCTACCACATGGGAAATAGAACTCATTCCTCACTAGCTCTGTGAGTTAGAAAATGATAAACAATCTGGGATTACATCTCTTTTTCCTTAAATTCAAGAGGCTTGAGTAGATTATATAAATATATATATGTATATGTATATACAGCTAGAGAAGGGGAGAGATCCTTAAAGTACTCTGTTGCACTAAATTACAAGCCAAGTTTATATAAAATTATTCTTACTTTGCAAATTTTTTGTTGGATGTTAAATACTCTTAAGGATGGCTGAATGTCATAAGAAGGTAAAGTTTTTGTTTCAGAAGTTCATACTGCACCCGTCTCCTCTAAGTACTTGCTACATATATGAATGGAATGCATGTTCACAAATTGCTTTTTGTCAGACTGGGTTCCCCTAGAGTCTGATATATCTTACTCTCTTTTTTTCTGTTTCTGCTCTGCTTGTTCACCTAAGTCTTCTCTAACAACTTTGCAGCCCTCTTTAGATTATTGCAAATGTGAGTTCTTGATCAGTCACCTTGCTTAAAGGAAAATGATTGAACATGAATCATCGTTCATTTGTTTCACTCTTTATTCTCATTCTGTGAGATTCCTCTGTGCTAGTTGGGGGTAGGGATACTAGAAGTGAGGTTTAGGGTGCAGGATATTTTCATTAAAAAAAAATAGAAGCATTTTCGTCTTAAATTTTGCAGCTGGTTTGACTTTTGGTGGTCACAGGTTAATCAAAAATATATGCCTGTAAAACTAAAAATAAGCAACATAAATTTAAGATGAATACTTCACACATATCACTTTTTGTTTTCCCAATGACTGCGAGATGGGGTATGGATATCTTTATCTTATAAATGAGGAAACTGAGGCTTACTGAGCTGTGTAAGTTGCCTCTGGTTGCACCATTAGTGATTGGCTGACCTGGAGTTATGGCAAGGTCTATGGACTGAAGGGGGAGAACCATGGCTCTGCCGTCTTGAAGTTTATCCATAAAATGCCCTGTCCATTGGCTCAGTGGTCAAAAAGAGAAGACATCTAATTTTTTTAATGTTTTATTTATTTCTGAGAGAGAGAGAGAGAGAAAGAGAGAGAGAGACAGCGTGAGGAGGGGAGGGTCAGAGAGAGAGGGAGACACAGAATCTGAAACAGGCTCCAGGCTCTGAGCTGTCAGCACAGAGCCCGACGCGGGGCTCGAACCCATGAACCGTGAGATCATGACCTGAGCCGAAGTCAGCGTTTAATGGACTGAGCCACCCAGGCGCCCCAAGAGAAGACATCTAATTAGTTCTCAATGAAACTAGAGCTTCCAAACTATCATATCAAAGAATTTTGGAAAGAAACACTTAGTTGTATTGCTGAATTATAAAAAGGTAATGATTTGTATCACTTCTTTGACTAATATTCTTTAACTGTGTTGGTTTCCCCACACAGTTAATGATATTGTTTCATGAAGTGTTTGGTTGAATTTAGTGTTGTTATAGTGGAAAAGAATCATTATATCTCTTTGATATTAATTCATGGGAGTGAATTCACTTTAACTGTGAAAAATTCTGAAGCTAAAGGGCATACTAAGAGAATTAAATTCAACCCTGGCTTGGCCCCTTACTACTTTTGATCTTTAGTGACAATTTATCCAGCAGTAAGGACACATATGCCTTCCTTATTTCAAGAGTAAAGAATTAAATTAGTAGTATTAAATATGCCCCAAAAGGTTTTGTTTTTGTTTTTGTTTTCTTTTTAGTTCTAGGATAACTTTTAAAATTTGATTTTGACTCTAATCACCTAATTGCATTTTTAAAAAATGTTTGTTTATTTATTTTGAGAAGGGGGATGGGGGGAACAGAGAGAGAGAGGGAGAGAGAGAGAATCCCAAGCAAGTTCATGCTGTCAGCACAGAGCCTTATGTGAGACTTAGTCCTATGAACCATGAGCTCATGACCTGACCCAAAATCAAGAGTTGGACACTTAACCGACTGAGCTTAGGTGCCCCTAATTTCTTTTAACTTTCCTTTCTGATTTGTACTGTTTCTCATTTTGAACTCCAATTTCTCAAGGGATGAACTTAGACATGCATCAACAGGTTTCAAGTATATCTCTATCAGTTCATTGGGCAACATTTCTAGTGTAAAATTAATGGCACATGGTAGTGCCCAGAAGATACGGATTGCTTTATTTAGTGCTAAAATTGCCAAAGTTCATATACATAAGAATCAAGTGGGATTTACATTTAGTTTCCCAAGTTTCCTTACATAATCTAACTTTTAAGATTTATGCCATATTTCACTTATTTAACTTTGTCATTAGTTGAGAAACAAGGGCTTAATAAATCAAGAAAATAAACATCTCAACTGCACAACACACTTTGTCTCTGGAACCATTGCAAAATGGCCAATTCTAGAAGTGTCACTGCTGGAATATTCTAAAAGTCAAGATAAATTGTGTGACTTGAAAGCCAGTTGTAGATATATGAACGAGATAAAGTTCATGGCATCTTTGAGACATAGGTAGAACCATAACATCAATTCTATGGATGAAACTGCTACAAAAACCTGAAGTTTGTTAGAGATGCCAGTGGACTTTCTTTAGGAATCTCTGCTGATCACAAAGAGAAAGGCTCCGAGGACCTAAACTGTGGCCTTAATCTAATGAAAACAGCTGTTTCCTTCCACGTGTCCCTCCTCCATGGTCCCTGACCCCCCACACGCAGTTGCTAGTGTTTTGATACTGACCTGGAATGCAAGAGCAATAGACATGGAGAGGAAGCTACACATTCTCTAATGAAATGCTTTGATTTACAGATAAGGAAACCTGATGTTCAGAATCCTATTAGGCAGCCTTCTGATTCTTACTTCCACTTCTCTCTTCTACTGTCCCATTCCTCAGGATAGCACCTTCCAAATACACAAGGTCCGTGGTTGATAATAATTTGCTGTATTAAGTCACTAACTGCATGCTTTCTACCCAACCAACATGAATGGACATGTGGAAGAGTTCCATCGACATGGATGGGCTGTGCTGCTTGGCTATGTTGTTTTGTTTTGTGTTGTGTTTTTAAGTAGGAGATCTTTGCACGGGGAGGTGCAAAGAGAGAATCCCAAGCAGGTTCTCTGCTGTAAGCGTGGAGCCTGATATGGGACTGGAACTCACAAACCGTGAGATCATGACATGGGCTGAAGTCAGACGCTTAACTGACTGAGCCACCCAGGTGCCCCATGCCATAAAAAATTTTGAGAAAAGAAAAGAAAACTTTTTACATGGCCCCAAATACCACTACACTGTTTTAGGATGGATTTTTTCCCAGCTGGCATCTGTTCATCGTAAGCATTTAGTCTTTAAGATTTAACAGCTTTTGACTTCTATGATAATTTCATGATACTTCATGATAAGACTCATGTGCCATTTAACGCTTGAAAAATCCCTGCATTTTGGACTTAGGGAGCTTTTGTAACTAGAAATGTATTGTGAGGTAAGTAATAAAATATAAAAGAAGTCCACTAAGGTACACTTACCCATTAGCAGATGATAACATTCTGACTAAGAAATATAAGTTCTCCTTAATAGAATATGACTAGCTGAACCCATTTTAAAAATGCCATTCGATATGTGCTCAGTAGCACATGAAAATTAAATGATTCCAATGTCAAGGATGCTTCTTTTCATACTCTATTACATAATTGATGATTTGAAAGGGAACAATTTGTTTTTCTTGGTCAAAGAGCACTATGTTTACTTGGAGCCCTCAGTGCTTTATGAAAGCAGAAAAAAACACATGACTGGGTTTTGTCTACTAGAGTGCTTTCCAGGTAAATGCACTACATACTAATTTTTAAAAGCAAACTGTCCTCTAGACTGTTTTTCTTCTAACATTTAGTACACAAAGTAGCTTTTCTGGGTAATAACAGGGAAAAATGAGAAAGATATGTGAAAAGGTTGTTCCTTCCATGCAATGAGGCCCATAAATAGGAGCAGAGAGATGAGAAATAGCGAAGGGGCACATTTTGTCCTGAGCACCACTTCTCTCAATTTTTTTAAGCCTCTCACCCAGATCAATTGAAGTATCAGCCATCACAGGCCTTCCCTGGGGTAACAGAACCACAGGGTCCTTATCAGAGTGAGCCACAGGCAGGGGCACGTGCTCCTAGGGAGACTGTCATTTATCCTTCCTTCCCTTCTCTGCACCCCTATGTTGGTCCTCTTTACAACTTTCTCTTCACTAATTTCCCATAAAGTTTGCCCTGGATAAACTTTTCAATAAGAAATCATTTTAGGGTACTAGATGAAAATAGGTCCTGTGTTTTAAATTTCATTTGATCAGATGGTCCCTTGTAGAGGCAATGCCTTAATGGTGGAATTTTAAACATCCTGGAGAGGAAGTAGGAGAGATTATTTTAAAATGCAAGGCCTTCCTGGCTCCTCTACTTAAATTACTTAAAAAAAAATTTTTTTTTAAATTTTATAGAAAGAGAGAGCAGAGGAGATGGGCAGAGGGAGAGAGAGAAAGAATGTCAAGCAGGCTCCACGCTCAGTTGGAAATTCAATGCAGGGCTTGATGTCACAACCCTGGGATCATGACCTGAGCTAAATTGAAGAGTCAGATGCTTAACCGACTGAGCCATCCAGAGGCCCCAATTTAAATTATATAGGCAATCATCATAGCAAGCCAATCAATTCCAATAATTTGAATCTCTCTGGTGGATTGCATTTTAATCCATTTGCACATTCAACAAATATTTGCTGAATGCTAACAAAAGGCCAAGCACTGTCCTACGTGTTGGCTCAACAGCAATGAACAAAGCAGGCTAGGTCTTTGTCTTTGTGGAATTTATAATCTGACAAGTTAGTCGTTGGTGCATAGAATAAGTAAGACATATGTGATGCATATAATGAAATGCAAAGAACAGTTTGCTATGGGAACACATGACCGTGAGAACTCACATATCTGGAAAGACAGAGAAAGACTGGGATGAATATGCCAAAACCATGGACTGACCAGGTAAGTGAGCCACCTGATAATGCCCACATACGGGCCATCTCATTGCCCAAAGGTATTTCTCTGCTTTTTGTCAGTCTGTTCTCTACCACTCCCAACATAAAGATGGTTGGTACAGGAATGAGGGAAATCATACGCTTTGCTAAGGACTAACATTTATTCTTCACTCTTTATTCTTGATTTGGTTGATTTGGTCTGTGCTTTTTTTTTTAAGTTTATTTATTTATTTTGAGAGAGAAAGGAAGAGAGAGAAAATCCCAAGCAAGGGATAACATCGTTAGTTTTTCTCACACTCAGTGTTTTCACTGTTCTCAAAATGACTAGATATGCTATTTTTTTGTGAAGATCCTTCAAAACATAATGTGAAAAACATAGCATATTAAATTTTGTCATCTACTTCATTTTAAGAGTGTCATAAAATTCCCTTAAGTTCAACTGGGTATGGTTTGCACTTGACCGATCCAGCCAGCCAGCACTCCACCGCCTTACAATCACAGGGGAAACATGCATTATTTCCTAAATATTGACACTGAGCAGTGAAAAGCAGGGACTGTTTAAAAACAATGTATAATTCTCAGCTTTTATTTAAGTGTTTCAATAATTAAAATTAAACAAACAGTAAGGTATAAAAATGTTTCCCGTAACCGTACAGATTTGGAAGTGCTTGTTTGTTTAAACAAATAATGTTATGTGTCTCTTCACATTGATATACTTAGTAAAATGGTAAGTGTAAGAAGTACGCAGATAACTGAACCATGAGAAAGACCACTGAGGAACCGTAGAAGTGTCCCTGAAACAGAAGCTAGGTTGACCATGAAATGAAGATGAAACTATGATAATAAAAATAAACAAAGAACATTGAAGAAAACAGATTGAAAATGAGAAGAATAAATGTTCCATGATTAATGAAATGGAAGTACTTGATACAAATAATCAGAAAACTGTAATTGGCTTGGAAGGGTGGAAGGCACACTGCAAAACAAGATATCAGAATTTGAGACAAACATTAAACACAAGTGTGAATATAATACCATTTAATAAGAACTATTAAGTTAAGCCACGACAGTGTGTGGTACCCTGGAAAAGTTAGTTTCTGGGTCATGCATACATGGATATGGTGGTCTACTAAATTGGAAAAGCACAAACAGGACACAAAGTTATACAAGCTAAAGCTTTAAAAGTCAGGTATTATTACTGTGATGTTTATAGTGAAATCAAAATGGGTAATTTAAGCCTTCATGTAAAAACCAGAAAACATTTGTATTTTGGGGAAGTGCATTTATGTATCCATTCCTTTAACTCCAAAGCCTACCCGTCGCAGTTACTTGTACTGTTAAAAGGAACTCTTCTGAAAAGCATTTAATGAGACAGTGATAATATCTATCTTGTGCTCAGTCCTTGTAGATTCTGAGCTGAATGCCAAGTCCAAGGGAGCACGTTGTCAATTACTAAAGCTTTACTCAATATCCAGAGAGAGGGGTCAAACGGTTAAGTGTGAGATCTGACTGGTAGCTTATTCCCATAAGAGAGCAATGTTTTTGCAATTATAAAAGAGCCTCAATGGAGAAATCTTATTTTAAAGATGCTGAATAGTCTTGGTGTACTAGGATGTTTACATTCTAGAACACATTATAGAAATTGAAAATACAATGAATTTAAACAATTGTTTTTATACTAAAATCAAATTATGAATATGTTTATATTGAACATAGAATGAAAATACAAGCTAATGTGAGCTAACTGATTTGAGTACTTATAACAAAATGAATTTAGAAAAATATAGTAAATATCTAGATCTTTCCTTTGATTAAAAAAAGTTTTGCAAATGTGATAAAGGAAGGGGTTAATAAAAATAAAAGAGATATTATGTATATTTGAAATAATGTACATTACTTTATGTTGGAGGAGGTAATCAAAAAGATATGACTATCCGTTGACCTGGATGCTGGACCGGGGCAAACGGAGGCTCTCCGCCCCCATCCAGTCCTTGGATTGTATGCATTATGCCCACTGTTCCCACAGGGGGAGGCTTTCCAAGGATGCTGCCTTAAGAGAGTCTGGTGTTGTTGAGATCATCTGGACTGAATACAAGACAAAACCCAGTTAAGACCTCTACACCAACTTTTATAATTCTCAGGGGCAGGTCTGGGTTCTCATGAGCCCTTTCCCATGTTTGTATATTTCATTTACATCTTGACCAACTTTTTTCTGAATTCAAACTCTAAGTAGAAAAACATCACTTGTTACTCCGTTGAGCATAATGCTTTGTAGGTAAAAGCCGATTACTCTGGGCAGAAAGCTAACTCAAGTAAGATTAAGTACTGTTAGGAAGAAGTTACATATCTCCTTTTAAAAAAATATTTAATAAATTTAGGAAGCATAGATGTATGAGGCACTAGTTAAAATATGAAGAAGTTAGTTTGAAAATAGGCAGGTTTTAATTTTTATTTTAGATAACCAAATAAAGCAATCTGTAAATCTTACTAGTTTAATCCTTGGCATAGGCCGCAAGCAATCTTTAGATCAAGATTGGCAAACTGTCTGCAGGTCAAATCTGGCCCAAGGTCTCTCTTTGGAAATGCAGTTTTATTGGTACACAGCTTTGCCTATTTGTTCATGTATTGTCTACAGCTGGTTTTACACTATAATGTCAGAGTTGAGTAGCTGCAGCGAAGACTGAATGACCCTCAAAGTTGAAAATATTTCCTGACATTTTTAAAAATATTTTTAATGTTTATTTTATTTTTGAGAAAGAGACAGATGAATGGAGAAGGGGCAGAGAGGAGGAGACACAGAATCTGAAGCAGGATCTAGGCTCTGAGCTGTCAGCACAGAGTCCCAGGCAGGGCTTGACCCACAAACCACGAAATCATGACCTGAGCTGAAGCCAGACGTTAACCGACTAAGCCACCAAGGCACCCTGATCCTATCTGACACTTTATAGAAAAAGGCCTACTGTAAAAAGTTACATTCTATTTCTCTTTTGATGGTCAACATTTGGCCAACTTCTATTATTTCAAGATAGTGGTCCAACAGAAGCTCTTCAGATTTCTATAAAATCGGGCAAAAGAAGCAGATTTACAAGCTGATCATGAATTATAATGCTTTTTACTACTAGCAGTGAGTTATATGGTATATGATCTCAACTGAACTCTGCAAAATTCTTGGAACCCAGACCCAGGGAGCCAAATGTTTGTAAGAATATAAAATTCAGAGAAATTATGTCGCTCATTATGAAGCTAAATAATTCAGAGAAATGCCTTTGTGACTTCTTTCACAAGCCCAGCTAGATATGATGATTACAACCTAGGGCAACAATCTTTTTTAAAAAGAACAGCCCTTGGGTACATCTGTGTTGCGTTCTTATTGATTTTCTAGGTAAGTGTTTACATAACAAATGACCTGATTACTCGCAAATGTCAATTTCACCTACGACTCAAGTAGAAAAAAAATGATAGTGGTATTACAATTGCAGAATGTACACTTCATAGATTTGTACCGGATTTGGGCTTAATCCATCAAAAATCATCTTCCTGTCTAAATTACTTGCCTTTCCAACCTATGTTTTTTTTTGACTGAGTATTCTAATCTTTATATTCCTCCTCTTTGTATATCTTTCTATTCTTTATACGTCTACAACCTCATTTCTGAGCTTGGTACATACGCTATAAGATAACATCAGTATCTTGTATCAAATTATTTCAAATATGAATGATTATAGTTTATATTATCTGATAGCCTCACCAGCCCATTGAGATAGAGCAGGTATCTTCAATTTGCATGTGAAGAAACTGATGCAGAGAGAAGGTAAATAGTTTGCCTACAGTTAGATAATAATAATAAGAATCAGTACAAAAAGCAGATCATTTTATTCTAAATCCATAGCTCATATCATTGAAGTGATAGCCTCAGAGAATCAGCTTAGTTGTAATCTGGGAAATGTCTGACATCTAATCATTATGCTTATTACTATTATTTATTGTCATTTATAGTACAACAGTTGGTTTGCACATTGTGGCTAAAATTTGAGGATTCAGGGGATTACAATAATTATGTTAAAAATATTTGTATAATTTGTAACTCTGATTTAATTAGGTGCCATACTTGATTTTTATGGAACTTGTTTAGGGTTTCCTTGAAAGAATAGGTGGGTTGAATGGGAACATGATAGTAATTTCACTTGTATACTATTTCATTATATCTATAAGGCATATTGGATACATTTGCAAGACAGGTGCTGTTGACGCAGGATTATTAGGGTGTAAGGGTGAAACACAGAGAACAAAGATCATTATATCATAAGCTTATTTCATATGTAAGCTGGTACATCCTTCTTTGTAGCATTATATTGTATTTCTAGAATTTTAATTATGCTCCTTTATCAGTAAAAAATACTTGAGTGTCTACCCCTTGAGCATGTAACTATAATAAATATATATTTGATAAATGCATAATCTGTGTATGTATTTTTATTCTAATGTAAGTTTTAAATAAAAAATGAAATGGAAAGTAAAGATGATATGAGGAAATGATTTTAAATTAATTTTTAATTTTAGCTATTTTCAGTTACCACTTCTCCCTCACCAAAATAAAAACAAAACCAAAAGTGAATCCACACAGGTTAGTGGACTGGTTTTGGAGGAGTGGGAGAGGTTAGGAATGTGATTAATATAAGTCAGTATATTTTACCCTGATTTCTATGTAATTCCTTGTGAAATTTATTACCGTGGACTATTATAGCTGAAGAGCATCCTCACAAATGTATGCAGACCCAAATAAAACAAATATGTCATTGTTTTATTGGCTATGCTTGCTAACTCAAGACATTATTTTTAAATCTCAGACACAAATTAAGTAAAGGGTTTGTTTGGTAATTCGAGTAGTAAATTTATATAATCCTCAAGGTCAATTGATTATTCATATAAAACAATTGGATTTGTACAATTGTTTTAAATGTTTTTATTTATTTCTGAGAGAGCGAGAGAGACAGCGTGAGCAGGGGAGGGTCAGAGAGAGAGGAAGACACAGAATGCGAAGCAGGCTCCCGGCTCTGAGCTGGCTGTCAGCACAGAGCCCAACGCGGGGCTCAAACCCACAAACTGTTAGATCATGACCTGAGCCGAAGTCGGACGCTTAACCGACTGAGCCACCCAGGAGCCCCTATCCTTTTTTTTTTTTTTAACAAGCAATACACATTGTGCTTCCAAAAGTTGCTACTTTTGTTCTAGTCTAGTGGATAACCATAGATATCTGTGCCTGTGCACAATCCGCTGTGGAGCAAATGTGGCTGAGATGAGCCACCGCCACTGACTATCCAGCATTTCAAATGCAGAAGCCTCCAAATCAGATTATTCAAGCATTGGAACAGCTCTTCAATTAAGGTATGAGTCTTGGGCTTATGAAACATCAGCTCCCAGGGCAACATTTTATGCCTCTGCTTTGCTACCCTTTGAGTTACCACAGAAGCTTTGGCAGCACTGGAGTTTGTCATATCTCAGAGCCTAGAGTAGTTTAATGACCTGTCTTCCCCTAGGATCATCTCTGTGTGACAGCTAGAAAAAATAAGCCATGACTTTTCAAAAATACTTACAGCAAGATAATGGCGATGTGGGTCGAAAAGGCGCTAATGAGCAGGACTTGACTTCATTTGATGCTCTGACCATTAGACCAGGCTAATTAATGCATAAACTCATACAGCTTTCTGTCAAAGTGAACTTTATTTGAACTTGTTTCAAAGTATACACACCAGGGGCTGACATGGATGCATAAAATTTTGATAATTTAGACATTAAGAAGAACCAGATGTCCTTTTATTAAATACATACTTCATATTCTGAGTGCAATCAGCAGTACAAGAGGTGAGCAGGGTGGGGAGCATTCAAAACCGCAGCAATAACAGTGTCGCTGGTAGCGCAGCATTTTTCGTTCTTGGATTTGACAACAGCTTGTTTTTGATTCTGGAAACTGAAATTATTTTATACCAAATTATTAAATACACAGTAAAACCTTGGATTGCAAGTAACCCATTCTGCGCATGTTCCACAAGACAAGTGAACATTTCTACTAAGTTTTAACTTTGGTAAACGAGTCATGTCTTGCGATACAAGTAGAACATGACATCGAACGTCACATGATCACAACTGAGCCAGTGGTTCTTCTCTCTCTCTCTCTCTCTCTGTGTGTCTCTCTCACTCACTGGGGGATTGTGGGTGATCATCTTCCATGTTCGGATGCTTGGTCTCAGGTCGTGGTGTTTGACAGAAATCAGTGATTTTTTAGAACATTCGGAGGTGCCCACAACTGGCACCAGTAATTTTTTGTTACTTCAAAGCACCTACGGACAGTCCTTTGCTTTTGCCTACAAGAGTAAGCTTAGGAATGCTTTGCTTCATTCTAGGTCAGTGGATAGGTTTCTTGTTAAAGTTGCAAGAAGGAAAAAGATTCCAGAGAGCAGTGGTTCTGTTATTGATAGTGATAGTGATCCTACACAGTAACCTTCTTTCTTTTGTCTCTCTCACACCAGACATAAAGGTTTTCAAAGATAAGCACAGGTTAATTTGCTTATTTTTCTTTATATTTTCTATTATATTACAATATTGTAATCATTTTATATGAGTATTTTTGGGTTGTGGAATTTGAATTTCCATTATTTCCTATGGGGAAATTCACTTGGATATACAAGTGCTTTGGATTACAAGCCCACTTCTGGAATAAATTATTATCGCAAACCAAGGTTTTACTGTATATGACTCAGAGGAAGGTTGTGGGCATGGCATAGTCATAAGATGGAAGTATCCTGTGACCTGAGTCACCCAGTAGAAGATTCCCCAGTAAACACCCCATTGGACTGTGAGGGACCCCATACAGATGTCCATTGGATTGTTAGGCCACCGAGAGTTGTCTGGCTAAGCAGCAAGACATTATGTTAGCTGATGTGATATACCTTGTCCTATTTCCCTTTTCCTCCTTGAACTTGTACCAGGTCAGGATCATGTACAGGAGAAGAAAGGGTGAATTGTACCTCAAGAGATGGAAGATACTATCTCTGACTGGTAATTTGGAAAGTCATAAAGTGAAGAGCAGCCCTATGTAGGACAATTCTCTAAAGAGAGATTTGGCTTTTGTATTATAAAACTACTTTGAATTTGTAAAATTGATTTTTTATGTAGAGTAATACGAAGGACAACAAAAACCCTTCCCTTCCCTTTCCAAAAATGCCCTCTCATGTTTGGTTCAATATGGTATACAAAGGCCCTTTGCCTTAAGAGATTATCTTCAGAAGTCTAAAATACTGCATACTTTATAGTTCATTTATACTACTAACATGCCTCTTTGGAAAGCCATAGTAGGATACCTAATGCATCTAAATCCCCCAGTGGAATTTCTCCTCATTAACATCTACATAAAAAGCTTGAATATCCAGTCTACACTTTGTGAGATGGCTCCACCTCTCCCAAGTCTCTGGAGTTTCACAGGATTATCTCACTGTGTTTATTCCTCAATGCATATTTCTGATCATATTGAATTTCTACTCATGCCAATTGTTGCCTCATTTCTTTTGTTGCCTTCTCTTCTTCACACCATTCTCAATGCCATTCTTCCCTCTTTTCATCCTTAATTCTTCAAAACGTTTTGAACGTATCAGATTATGAAAGCAATGACACCTTACCTTGTGGCCGCATGGGTGGGAACCTCACTTTCAGTAAACAGAGACAATAGTCACAACTAGAGAGTTGTTGACTCTCTAACACAAACAGCTTCATTCCTGAGTTTTGCAATGCCATCCCTGATGATATGAAGACATCCGTGGATATGACACTCATGAGAGAAAATCATTGTTCTCCATTATGAATGGATGAAGTCTAAACGTGGTAATATGGTTAACCTTTTTAAATTGTATAAGGAAGTACTTGTTTTATTTATTTGGTGAGCCAGTCTTCCAAAGTTTAGATCTCTTGTCATCCTCCTCTGCAAATAATTTTCTTTTCCAAATCTCTGAGTATTAGAAAACAGAGAAAGCTTTTCACAAATGTATGTTAACATGTTCTTTTCTCCTCTCTGACCAGGAACACATGTTTTCTAAATGCCTGTGATGGCTGCACCTACAAACATAGCTTGAAAGATATTTGTGAAACCATTTTATGTGACTAGATTTACGTTAGCTGAAATCTGAAAGTAATCTTATGTGTTAAAACTCAGAGTTGAATCTAGCACACTGTCACCTACTGTAGTAGCAGAAATGTTAATACAAGATGATTATCATATACAAAAGAGTAAAATAAAGCAGCCACTCAGAAATTCTTGTATTATGTCTCACAGAGTAATTTGGCCTAAAGCCCTAGCAATATGGCAACTTTTCTCACAATCTTAAATGAGTGTTTGCTGTAGAAATAGGCCATATGGTACTCTAGTAATGAAGAAACATGAAACCAGGCTGTGGTCTCAGGCTCATGAATACGAAGACAGTTCCTGGCAGCTTCTCTTTTTTTGTAGCCCTAGTTGGGCTCCCTAGTTATATGTGAATAGAAACAGAATTTTCCAAATGAAAATAACTGCACACTGCTGGATTGTTGGGTCCTGTCATCTACTGTGCATTTGTTTTTCATTGTTTTAGAGTCTCCATTTCAAATAGGCTGCCTTAACTTAATTTTCATTTGCAAAGATGACTACATTAAAAGCAGCAGCTCTATTAAATCAAATGTGCAATAGTAAAGTTATATGTGTTCACAGGAAAGGGGCTGGAGGAAGTGGTCCTATACCTCTAAAAAAATAACCATTAGATCTTGGGTACTTCAAGAAAGAACCAGGGATGCCACAACAAGAAAAGAAGGCATTGCCATGTAGTAATGGTGATGGACGAATTGGTACAAGGTTCCTTGTGGAATGATTTATTTATTCAGTTGACCATTTTCTTCACCTTTCGTGCTTTTCTTGTCCAGCCAAAGAAAGATAGAATCAACTCTATGTCTTCCTTTTCTGCCTTAGTTCCAGTGATGCCAAAAAAAAAAAAAAAAGTTGCTCAATATAATAAACTCTGGGAAACATATTGCTAAAACAACTTTGATATATAATTCAATGATTGAGTAGTTTATGTTTCAGTGCTCAGCTGGGTTCAATAGCAGGTTTCATCACACTGATAGAGTATTAGAGAAGTGAATTGACTTGATTTCAAGTATCAGCTTTGCCATCTAAATACAACATGGAGGTCAGTAGGAGAAACAAATCTCTGAGCCCATCACCTCCTTTTCTTGCAGCCAGCTCACTATTTTGTTTTGTTTTTTCCTCACTTCCACCCAAAGGTACATAATGCTTTCCTAATGATTCTCGTGAACCTAAGCATGCCATTTGAGCTTGCCTGCCCCTAGGAGTTCCTGAGGCCCTGTGCTAGTCCAGTGCCACTTATTCGTTCATGGTCTATTTTGATGTACACAGAAAGGAATTGATTTACTGACCATGTTATTCACTTCAGGAGTGTCTAAGCTTAAATAAGAGGCATGCTGATCTTATAACCAAATGAAGTTCTAATGGTGAAATTTTGGCATCTAGAAATCTAAGAAGAGCTTGTTTATGGAGGGATTGTCTCATGGAACCTTAAAATCCCAAACATAGGTGGTTTTCTCTACCTCCTACAAGGTCATCATAGGACAATACCAAAATTGATTCTTAACACAGAGTTTGTTTTTTTCCCCTCATCCAGAACTGAGTGCTTAGTAAGTTATAAATTTAAAAAAAAATTTAACATTTATTCATTTTTGAGAGTGAGAGACAGAGTATAAGTGAGGAAAGGGCAGAGAGAATGGGAGACACAGAATCAGAAACAGGCTCCAGGCACTGGGCTGTCAGCATGGAGCCTGATATAGGGGGCTGTCAGCATGGAGCCTGATATAGGGCTCAAAGTCACAGACTGCGAGATAATGATCTGAGCTGAAGTCATATGCTTAACTGACCGAGCCACCCAGGAACCCCTAGTAAGTTATAAATTATGTGTATAAACTTGCAAGTCTTATTAAAGCACAGCAGAAATCAGTGTAATTGGCAAATTAAAAGCCCACTGCCTTCCAAATTGCTATTGGCAACAAAAGTCAATGATCTTGGGTATTTGGCCCCAAGGATGTTAAGAACTAGGAAAACTATTCTGAGCTTGGGTAGGTCATGTATGATTTTTGCTGCCTGCACATCTACATGTCACATTCACAAGAGCTTTGTTTTCCTAGCCTTACCCTGAGATTTTCATTCCTCTTAGTTTTATTGAAAAATAATTAACATACATCACTGTATACGTTTAAAACTAGAGCATGATGATTTGATTAATATGAATTGCAAAATGATTATCATAATAAGTTAAGCTGACATCCCTCCCCTCATAGAGATACAACATAAAGGAAAGAAAAAAGTAAAAACAAAAATTTCCCCTGTGATGAGAACTCTGAGGACGTACTCTCTTAACAACACTCCTGTGTATCGTATCGCTGTATTGCCGTGTTAGCTATAGTCATCATGTTGTACATTACAGTCCGGGTCCTTATCTTACAATTGCAAGTTTGATTATATCTTATGATATAACCTGTGTACTCTTGTTAGCAAGCCAGATTCAAGCCAATTCAGCTCCCTCATACATAGAAAGGAACAGAAAAAAAAAAAAAAAAACCTCTCTGAGGCAGTCTCATATGTTGAAGTGAATCAAGGCTGTGCTTTTAAAGTTTCTAAAAAGCCATCCCGTCCAATTTTACAATTGGATGTCACTTAGGAGGACTGAAGTCATTTTAATTTTCATGGTCTTGAGTAGTGCATTTTCCCACCAATGTGTTATTACAGAAAAAAATCAGGCACTGTTTAGCAGCAGCTCTCCATTCTTAGTACTCTGATGCGAGGTCCTGTTGATAGAAAATTGGCATTTTCAGGGACCTCTGATAAATATAAGTTCTCAGATTCAAGGCTGGAAATCAGTAATAACAGAGAAATATTTCTAATTTCCAATCTCCCATAAGAATAAAAAAATTGTAAGAATGAACGGTCATACTGGTGATGGGCTTATTTGGTGTTATTTTTCTGTGTGTATATAAAAAGCTTATATTATTGCATTGGTTGGGGTTGGGCTCAGTTGCAAGTTACAGAAAACCTCAATAGTTTTATCTTAAATAGGATGAAAATTTAGAGATAAGTGTGTAAGATATTCCAATATGAAGGACTCAGGATTCTTATGGCATATTGTTCCTCTGTATTTGCTTCCCATTCCCAACGACAGCTGCATATCCAACCATTACATCAGCATTACAGCAGTCAGAAAAGGAGACAAAGAAGACGATACTCTTTTCCTATTGGGCAACTTTCCATCACTTCTACTCTAACATCAGTGGTCATAATATAGCCAAATTGACTCACCTAGTTACAAGGGAGGATAGGAATGTACAATGTGTGACTTTGAGCAAGTTACTTTGTCTAATTTCAGTTTTCTCACCTATAAAAAGAGGCTGATAGTTCCTACCTTTTGGAGTCATATGCAGGATTATATGACATAATATACATGAACAGCTTTGCAAAATATCTGACATATGACAAATTCACAGCAAGTTCTGTTATTGCAATATACAGCATTTGGGGGCCTCTTTAGCAATGGTTCTTTACATCTTAGAGAACCAGTAATGATAGTTAACTAGGAACTGCTATGGCACATAAATAAAACAGGCCCCAGACTAGCCCAGCTACTCACACCATACTTTTAACTGCACCCCTACCTAGATTTCTGTGTGATCCTTTATTTTTTTTTTTAAGGTTATTTATTTATTTTGAGATAGACAGAGAGAATGCAGGCTGGGGAGGAGCACAGAGAGGAAGAGCTCAAGAAACTGTGAGATCATGACCTGAGCCAAAATCAAGAGTCAGATGCTTAACCGACATAGGGCCACCCAGACGCCCCTCCTGTGATCCTTTCATACCAATATAACCTCAGGATTAAGAAGAATATATTTCCCATTCTAAAATATGATATTCTTTTTAAAGAATAGGAAGCAGTCTTAAAGAGGCTGAGAGAGGCACCTGGGTGGCTCAGTCGGTTGAGCGGCCCACTTCGGCTCAGGTCATGATCTCGCAGTCTGTGGGTTCGAGCCCCGCGTCGGGCTCTGTGCTGACAGCTCAGAGCCTGGAGCCTGTTTCGGATTCTGTGTCTCCCTCTCTCTCTGACCCTTCCCTGCTCACGCTGTCTCCCTGTCAGAAATAAATAAAACATTAAAAAATTTAAAAAAAAAAGAGGATGAGAAACATCTAAGCATTTAGTAGTAAATCATTTATAATAATGCTAGTCCCTCACAAGTATTAGAGTTAGCTATTATCACTATTATTGTTATTAGTAAAATTATTACCATTGTACATTTAATGGAGAGACTGTGTCAGAATGTGGTTGGAAATATTTCATCAGGGAGGATTGAAATTAGAGATCATAGCCACAAAACAATAGAAATGCATCCATCAGGGTTAAGTTGGGGAAGCAAAGCCTCTCTGAGCATTTGGGGAATAAGAGATTTATTATAGATATCAGATCTCCTGGAAATGTGGGAAGAGCTGGTGAAATGAAGGTCTGGAGCAGAGAAAAGGGATCAGACACAGAGTCACTAAGTTCATCTGTCAAAAACACTGGCAAGAATGGCAAACTCAGAGCTTGAAGGTAAACATAGAAGCCAAGCACACCCAGACAATGCAATAGGTGCAGAGGGGCATGCCATGGAGACATCTACAAGAAGTTCTTAAACTCTGCGTGACCAATGCCAACCATCTGTTTGTGGGCCTGGAACAGTGGGGCACAACCCAGCCCTCCACTGGCAAAGCAAGATGATCAGAGAGCAGAGAGGAGGAGGGACGATCTGGGATCTGCTAGGCACCTCTGCAAATGAACTTCATTGTAACTGATCCCAGAGTCTTTCAATGAATCGCAGCCACTAATTATCTTCCACCTTCCAAGTCACATCTAGAACCATCCAGAGAAGGAGATTCAGGAAAACATTAATCCCAGTTTAACCCAGCAGATTTAGCTCAATCCAGCACAAGGATTAAGTAAATAAAAGTTTTGTTTTAAGATAGAAGGTCCCATTATTTGGTAAAATTTGCTCTCCTTCATGTAAGGATTTATTTAGTACTTTTAATTTTTTAGATATTTAAGTATTTATTAATGATGTTACTGAGAATTATTCTCAACTTGGAAATAAATAAGCAAGATGATTGTGCAACATTTTAACATTATACCAATGTGTTATCCCACACTCCTGACTCCCTCATAAAATGGAATTTCACTGTGGTAATCAAAGCTGATTAGGACCCAGACATTTTGTAGCTCTGAAATGTAGAATTTAAGTTGTAGAAACCTGATAAGGTACAAGGATTGGTTTTTCTTCTGTCAGAGTTGATGACTTCCGTGATACCATTCACGGTTTTATTGTTCTGTAGAACATAATCTAATCTGCATCTAATTTAGCAATCAGATTTCAGGACTTCTTCACTGCCCATAGAAAATTTCTATTTTTCATTCTAAAGGTTGCCTCATTAATGAGTAAAACAAAAATTTTTGTGTATGCTCACTATCTATGCGTATCACGGTTATACGCATTTTCACATTTTGCACATTATACTCTGACCGTAATTACACGGCTACTATTATGTTTATAAACAAGAGGAAATTTCCAAGGCTGATAACACACATGGTAGGTAGGACGGAACGTGGGGAATGTGAGAATGTCAGCACTGAGAATCTCACTGGAACAGTGTAATGGAGGAAGGACACCGTTGCGAAGACATTAGCAGGAATCAGGAAAACAGAAGTGTTTGGAGGAAGTCTAAGGCCCACAGAATGAAGAGGCAACAGAACAGTCACTTAATTCAAAGTGAACCTTGTTCCTATACGGTGCTGTAGTTTTGGAAAAGTGGGGCTCATAGGATGTAATTAGAAAATTGATTTCTCCACCTTATATAATTTTGTCCATCACTGACCCTCAGGTGAAGTCTGGGACAAATTCGTAGCTCCTGGGTATCAAAATGTCCTTTGGTTGGTGAATAGGATAGGTCAGCAATTAGCTATCCGGGTCAGCCTGGCACTTCTTTGGGCAGGACACCCAGTTGGAAGAAGGGGCCATGGAGTACTTCATCTCTCTTCTTTTTGCCTGTTTCCCAAGCTAGAATTATATTCCTCCTTCTCCACTGAATTTTCCCAGCAAACCCTTCAGAAGTGAAGAACGAAAGGCAAGACAAGTGATACTAGTTTTCTACTGCAAAGTGAGTCAAAACAACACACATTTCACAAATTTGTTTTCTTAAAGTTTTAGAGGTCAGAAGTCTAAAATCAAGGTATTGTCAGGCCTGTGTTCCTTCTACAGGCCTCAGGGAAAGGTCTGTTCTTCGTCATGTCCAGCTATTGGTGGTCGTGTCTATTCATTGGGTCACAATAACGCCTCCATCTTCAAAGAACAGTGTCCCAGACTCAGGCTCCATTGTTCCAATCTCCTTCTTTTGCCTTTGACCCTCTTGCCTCCCTCTTATAAGGACCCTTGTGATTTGTACCGGCTCCACTTGGATAGTCTAGGATAACTTTTCTATCTCAAGATCCTTACATTAGCCACATCAGCAAAGTTCCTTTTGTTCTGTAAGGTAACATTCCACAGGTTTGGGGAATTAGGACAGGAAGATTTTGGGGGGGACCTGGGGCATTATTCTGCTTACCTCAGAGGAACAATCCTATTTTTACTTTGCAAGTTACTTACTACTAGTGTTTTCTGGGTTTCAAAGGTGTTTAAAACTGATTTTCTCTTTTGGAAAGTTTCCATGTGTTCTTTGAAGACCACTAACCCTCAGTCCCACTACTGGGAAACTGTTACTCACAGGTCCCTTTTGTCAGGAGCAAATACATCTGCATCTAGCAGAATCCCTAGGGTTGTTGTTTTGTTTTGTTTGTTTTGTATTGTTTTTAATGTGTTTGTTCCCTGCCGAGATCACATTCCTCCAGGAAGCCCTCTTACAAGGGTGGACTCTAAGTCAGCTCTGGCTGCTGTCTTATCTGATGGCTTATCTGATGGCTTATATCTGCATCATGGGATACATGCCCTTAGAGCATGTTTTAGAAATCACAGAATCAGGCTTTGAAACAATGGAGTATGACATAATAGAAAAAATGGCTTTGAGGGATTAGAATATAACTAAAGCTTTGTTGTACCATACAATAATGGTTGCAATCTTGGGCAAGTCTTTTCACTTGGAAATGAGGCTATTTCCTTACATTTTAAAATGATAAAATAATATTAATTATGAAAGTGCCTGGCACATTTTTGGCTTGCAATTGTTAAGAAAAAAATATTTGCGATTATATTGCAGTCATATGGACAATGCTTTGCCTACAACTAGCTTTATTTAAGGGCTCATTCATTTCCTTCTTGACTGAGCATTTCCCTAATTAAAGACAAGAGTCTTCACAGTCTTCACACCTGTCAGGTATTCAATGCATGTTTCAAGTTACACATTCTTTTGGTTACCAGACGTTTTAGTGACGATTATCGTATATTTGGGAAGGATTTTGATAAAAGTGGTCAACATCTTCAATTCACATAGTTACCTCAGACTTCAGTAACAAGCTTTAAAATATTGAGTAATGACACACTACATGAATAACAGGGACAGGATCAGTTGCACAGATCAGGCTTTATGAGACCTGTATTAAAATCAGTTCCTAGAAGAAAATCTAGGAATCAGAGAAGCACATATATTCTAAACTACTGAAAAATTAAGAGAAATTTCGTTCCTATACTATTGTAGAAAGAAATAAATCTTGACAAAATAAGTCAGTAGAAATAGAGGACAATGCAATCTAATCCTCATTTCTAGTTGAAAGTCTAACCCTCTGTCCTCTGTATAGAACGTTCTTAAAAGATTAAGGTTTTTTGTTCTTAATTCATTGATATATTTCTTATATATTACAATTTCTTGTATATGTTATCTTATACATGAAAATATCTTTATAATAAGAAACACATTTCAATGGAATATTTTAATAATGTATTCTCTTTTTCCTCATGATAGAGCCAAGGTCACTACCAAAGTCCCACTAAATTCTATTCCCTTATTATGGAATCTATCACCAGGTATATATCTATATAGAGGTATATATATAGTATATAGTATATACCTATGTATATATAGTAATAGGACAAAGTAATATATATATATATATATATATATATATATATATATATATATATATAGTAATAGGACAATGAGCTTGGGATATTTATCTGGCCCCATGACTTATTTCCTTAATATCTTCTATTTCTTAGTGTATTTTATTGAATCAAAGTAAAAAACATTTAAAATTTCATTATTTCTGTTCAAGCTTTCATAATATAGGTATTCAAGGGTAAACAACACACAAAGCTCATTTTCTTGAATTCTTCAGCTAATAAAGAGGAAAATCACATTTTAAAATTTCCATTATTATATGCTCATTACCATTATTCAAACATTGTGGTAATTATGGAGCATATAGAAGAAAAAGGACTGGCATAATCCAAAATCCTTTAGCTAAATTTTCAGCAGGAGATTTGTAATCACATACTTTACTCATTCCCAATTCATTCATCATCTTGAAAGATCTGCTTTCCATCACTGGAGCCCAAACCTTCAAACCCTGTAAATATTCTCCTCTCCCTTAAGCTTTCCATTCTAAGACCCAGTTCAGACTCTAGCCACTTATTATTTTCTCTAGCTGTTATATCTGTAGTTGAGTCTGATTAACTTAAGCTTATTTGATTATCAGTAGTCTTTTGGGGAGTTGAGAGCAGAAATAAGGAAGTCACAATGTCAGTTGTGGTTAGTTGTTTGCCTACATGTTTGAAATCTAGATTCTCTTTTCCAGAAGAATCTACTAGCTATAGAATATCACTACTTTTTACAATTGATCAACATTTACTGAGTTGCATGTATGTGACATTACACGTATCACCTTTTAAAATCGTTACAAAACCTTCATCAGGCATGTAGTACACTATCTCTATTTTTCTGAAAAGAAAGTAAGGTGAAAAGAAGTTACTGAACTTTCCCCAAGTTATCCAGATGATAAGCATGAGAGCCACTTACAAAATTGTGTCCAGGCACGAAGGTCATAGATTACTAGATACAGTTTTGTGAGAAAAATGGAACTAAAGGTTTCCAGCCAGACTCAGATTTCCTTCACCACAGCCTTAGATAGTGTGTGCAACTTAAGACGGTCTATACTGGACAGACAGGAAGACAGACAGATTCACATAATGGCCTCATTCTCACTCACCGCAGCCATTCCCTTTTTGTGCTTCCTGGATACAGACTTGCCCCTCTAAACCTGGTGGGGCTTGTTGCCAGAACGTGTTCTCAGTTCCAACTGAAACCAAAATATCTCCCCAGAAAAATTTAAATTTTATCGTTCTCTTCAGGTTTTCATGATATAGATGTTCAAAGGGAAACAATACACAAATCTTGTTTCCCTGAATTATTTAGATAACACCTGGGAAAACCAGATTTTTGTTTAACTATATCAGCATTGGTATCTTTATGGTGTAAAGCTGTCAACTTGCCCATCATTGTTTCTGTAGAAGACTGGATTTTCCACAGTGGTGCACACTCAGCCTATTCAGCCTGTGATTTGATTGGAACAAAGTCTCCAAGGGACAAAATGTAGTTGATATACAGTCTTTTACAAAATTGTTGCTATCCATTTTCTATTTATAAACTTACTGCTTGTATAAATATTTTGTTGTGACTTTCCCCCCAAAGATTTATTACTACAATTATTTACGTCTATTGAGGTCAGAAAGAAAGAGAGCTTAAAATGCTCACATTTTAGCCCTTGGTGGTTCCTCAAAAAATTTAAAATACAATTACCATATGATCCAGCAATTCCACTTCTGAATGTTTACCCAAGAGAATTGAAATCTAGGAGGGATACTGTACACCGATTTTCACAGCAGCATTATTTGCAGTGGCCAAAAACTAGAAGCAGACAAACTGCCCATTGGTGGTTGGATGGGTAAATGAAACGTGATATATGGTTGTTTACAAAGGACTATCAGCCTTAAAAAGGATGAAAATTCTAGGGCGCCTGGGTGGCTCAGCTGAGTAAATGTTCAACTTTGGCTCAGGTCATGATCTCAGGGTTTGGGGGTTCAAGCTCCACATTGGGCTCTGTGCTGACAGCTCAGAGACTAGAGCCTGCTTTGGATTCTGTGTCTCCCTCTCTCCACCCCTCCCTCACTTGTCTCTCTCAAAAATAAATGAACTTTAAAAAAAGGAAGAAAATCCTGACACATATTACAATATTAGTTAACCTTGAGAACACTATGATAAGTGAAATAATCTGATTCCAAAAATATAAATACTGTGATTCTCCTTACATGAGGTGCCTAGAGTAATCAAAGTCGCAGAAAGAGAAAGTAGACTGGTGGTTGCCAAGGGCTGACAGGAGTGAGGAACAGGGAGCTGTTTAATGGATCTGAAAATCTTAGTTTTGCAAAATGAAAAGTGTCCTGGAGATTGTTTGCACAACAATGTAAATGTACTTAACACTACTGAACTCCACACTTTAAAAATGGTTTAGATTGTAAATTTCATGCGATTTTTATTTTACTACAATTTATGATTTTATAAAATTATTATCAATAAAATAAAATAAAATCAATCATGATAGCAAGGTTATGGCAAGTGATACAAAAACTAGCTATTATATTGGGGCACTTGGGTGGCTTAGTTGGTTAAGTGTCTGACTTTGGCTCAGGTCCTGTTCTCATGGTTCATGAGTTCTAGTCCCATGTCAAGCTCTGGTCTGACATCTCAAGGCCTGGAGCCTGCTTCAGATTCTGTCTCCCTCTCTGCATCTCCTCACTCATGCTATGTCTCTATCTCAAAAATAAATAAAAATTTAAAAATTAGCTGTTATAACTTAAATGTAACATTCTTTTAAATACTTAAGACAGCATGGTTTAGGAATTGCAGAAATTTTGCTTGTTTTTCCAACTGAATAAACTGAAGAGAGAGGTAGGATAGCTAAGTTCATCCAGAACCAGTCCTGAATATTGGATGGACTAAGTGTGGCATGTTGAAAAAAGGCTGGAGTTGCCATTTAAGAAGACATTTGTCCTACTCTTGATGTCATCAGTAACTGACTAGGTGATATGAAGCAATTCCCTTTGCCTCTCTGAAACTGAGTGCCTTCGTCTAAAATTTGGCTGTTAAAATGGATCATAGCTAGAGTTCCTTGCCCACAAATACAAATTCAGAAATTGTGATTTAATTCCACTGCCTCTTGGTTCCATACATACAAGTGTTCATTGTCAACAAGTTTATGGTGAAAAAAAAAAACACCCAGCCAATTACTACACTTATGGGACTTATGGGTTCACTGTTGACTATATAGTATATGGATATATGGAATTTTATTTCATAGTAATGATATGATTTTACAGTATTTCCCTATATAATTTCAGATACATGAGAAGCAGTATGAGTAGAATAGGAGACACAATATAAATGCAGGACTAGATCAGTTTTACAGAGTTTGAATGTTGGATTGGACTAGCTGTCTAGACCACTTAGCAGAGAATGTATAGAACAATCTTCCAAGTAATAAGAAACCCAAAGGAACTATCAGAAGACTTACCTGTGAAAAAATATCAATTTTCAAATAAGAGTATTTTGGTACAGGTTCTTATATATGGGTCTGTTAGTCATTTTCATCCCTTGAGAACTGTACGTACAGTAATATCAGCCAAACCTGCCATCCAATTGTTCATGAAAACCTAAGCATATTAAATGAGTTTCAAAAGTTTCTTTGGAGGCATGGGTTACTCACTTGGTTAAGCATGTTAAGTCTTGACTTCAGCTCAGGTGATGACTTTACCGCTCCATGAGACTGAGCCCTGCATCAGGCTCTGCACTGACAGCACAGAGCCTGCTTGTCTGCTTGGGATTCTCTCTCTCCTTCTCTCTCTGCCCCTTTTCCACATGTGCTTATTCTCCCTCCCTCTCTCAAATAAATAAACATTAAAAAAAGTCTCACTACACTATGTACCAAGACTCTAGAAGAAGGTGTGATTTACATTTGTTAAACCTGATGACAGAGGGGATGATTATACAAGTGGCAGTAAATGGTAACATACACATATACATTCACTTTATAATTTCATATGAAAACTCACCTCATAAAAATAATGTTCCTAGTGTATAAGGGCAAATGTTGAAGGATGTTTAGTACTGCAGTGTTTATAGTGGTAAATGGTTATAAATAGCCAGATTCTTCATCAGTTAAGAAATGGAGAGATATACATACACAATATAATGTCATGTAGTTGTTTAGAAAATGATGCATTAGTGTGGCACATATGTTACAAATGATGAGCTGATATCAGTACATTCTTATTAACTAAAGTCCGTAGTTTACATTCATAGCCATTAATGCAAAATGTTAGTAACAGGGGAAACCGAGTATACATGTGTGTGAGGGGATAGATGGGAAGCCTCCAGTTCAACTTTTCTGTAAATCTAAAACTGCTCTAAAAGTTCTTATTAATTTAAAAGAATACCCAAAACAATGTTAAAAAAATGAATTAGGTGGGTACTTTCTGACTTGGTTAAAGGTCTTTAATGTATTATTAAGTACAAAAGCTGGTACAAGTTAAGCACATATAGGATGACTAGTAAAAGCAAATATCAGTGAAACACTCTATATATTTTATTATGATTATATGGGAATAGACAATTGAGTGAAATCGTACACCCTAGGGTATTGACTGGTTTATTTGAATGCAGACGTGTATTTAGAGAATAGAGACAAAAATGGTATTATAATAATGGAAAAATATATGTGCTATAGTTTTAAATGAAAGCAAAGATTATATCTTTTATTTTATTATCAAAACAAATACTGACAAATACAACATATATGATACTGAATACTCAACATCTTCCACAAGGATGGTAAGCCTCCTAAGCTCAGACTTCTAAGACTTACTCTTAATATGTAAAAGAATGCTTAATAATATAGAACAAGACTTCTATATTTCAAAAAATCTTTCAAGATCTTAATGTCATTGTCGACTCAAAAATATGTTTTTAAATTAGAAGTTATCATTTACTTCTTTGTTCTGCGTGATATCTACCATCTGCAGGAAGCTGCAGGGAAACTTGATCCATGGGAAATTACCTTAATATACCTGTTTGGTAGTTTCCAAAGATATTATTTTTGTTATTCAACACAGATAATAATGAAGAAAAGTTTTGCCTTCCTCAGTAAAAGCAAAGTAAAAGAGTAAGAAAACACATTCTTTTCTTCTTTTTTCAATGTCTATTTATTTTGAGAGAGAGTGTGTGTGTGCAAGCAAGGAAGGGACAGCAAAAAAGGGAAAGAATCCCAAGCAGGCTCTGCCCTGTCAATGCAGATCCCAACATGGGGCTCGAACCCACAATCTGTGAGATCATGACCTGGGCCAAAATCAAGAGTTGGATGCTTCCCCCACTTAGCCACCCAAGTGCCCCCAAAATACATTCTTTCCTATGGTTAGTGTGCTAATGATCTTGTTTATGCTGAGCAAACATTTCTCAATATAAATTTTAGAATGACAAGTAAGTGGGTGGTGGTGACTTACTGTCTTCACAGAGGCCCTCCTCATCTTACCAGAGAAATAGTTGCCACTGGAGTTGGTTGCCTGCCCTGTAGGTTATAGGCAGAAGCAAGTACATGGATTAGAGGGGGTAATATTTCCTGATTCTATCTACATCCCTCAGTAAATTTCTATGCACTAATCACAACTCAATACTCAAATAGAGTCTTTGCCATATGGGTTATGAGGATGAGTTGAAAGGGGTTTAGGGGACAAGTTGAGTGCAAAGGGAGACTGGGCTCTTATAACTAAGAAAAGAAGGCATCACTAGTTGGGGAGTCACCTGGAGTTTTGGGTTTAATCACACTCCTCTCTCCAGCTGAGATATTTGCACATAAAAAGTTTCAACTGATAGACATTAAAATATCACTGTTATGATTAGTGGAGTTGGTTTTGGAGAATATGACTTGGATTAGGAGCCAAATAGACTTCCTAAATCAAGAAGATGTGGTTTATCTATACCATGGAATACTACATGGCAATGAGAAACCATGAAATCTGGCCATGTGTAGCAACATGGATGGACCTTGAGGGTGTTATGCTGAATGAAATAAGTCAGGCAGAGAAGGACAAATATCATATGTGTGCACGTATAGGAGGATTAGGAGGAACTTAACAGAGGACCAAGGGGGAGAAGAAGGGTGGAAATGGTGGGGGAAAGGGAGAGAGGCAAACCATGAGAGACTCTTGAATGCTGACAAAAACTGAGGACTGATGGATGTGAGGGGGAGGAGGGATGGGCATGGAGGAGGACACTTGTGGGGATGAGCACTGGGTGTTATGTGGAAACTAATTTGACAATAAACTATTTGTTAAAAAAAAAAAACAAATAGACTTCCTAAAATTTTTTCATATTCCCTCAATTTGGAAGAATTACCCAAATAGTCCTAGATTCAACAGCCTTCACCGCAGGGGCAGACTTCTCATAAAATAGGCCAAAAGAAGTGTGCCTGCTGCTGGCCAACTGTTTGAAAATAGAGAAGGGATTGCACTACACAGGCAGCTTGCCCCAACCTCACAAGTCAAAGAAGGGGGTGAAAATAATGGCCATAAGTTTAATAGATATCTCCTCAAGGAAATATGAGGACTGGGGAAAGGGTTCCTTCAACAGGAGGAATGCAATTTCTCAATGAGGTGATGGATAATTATCTCACACTTCATTCTCTGAAAGCAGTAAAGAAGCAGAAACAAGTAAGAGTGACTAATTATGAAAGGGAAAATTATTGACTCTAATATATTACTGAATATTATATGTTATTCCAGCCTCCCAATTCAGTATGATTCTATTCATTTCAATTTAGTGCACTATCTCAGCTGCCTCACCGGTATAAAAATATAAAGATGAATAAAACATGCTCCCACCCCTGAGGGAATTTATAACTTTCCTTTCCTTAGTATTATACAAACTTTCCAAATCATTTAAAGGACATTTTTTAAAACTCTATCACTGTATAACCGTTCTTAAATTATGGGTTTTCCGGGGTTCGTCGTGTGAAGCAGAGTGTAGAGAGCACAAAGGAAAGTCAAGTTGCACTATAGGCTCCAGAGTGAAAGCAGCCCGTGGAGTGCTGAATAGGAGAGGATGATCCTCACCTGTCAGTCATTGAACATGGACCTCCCCTCCCCCCTTAGAAAGGACCTATCCATAAGTAAGGTGACTCTCTTCAGATGAAGCAGTCCCAGAAGTGGCTGATAGCTGGAGACTGTCTTCTGACAAGCTCCCTGAGGCTGGGCAGCGTGTGAGTGTTATACCACCATGTCCATCCCAGTCTACACCTGCACTGCCTAGATTCACTTCTTATACATTTAGGGAAGAAGTCCACTAGGCACCTGTTGGGCCTCTCTTCCTGAGAGAAATATAAGAGAAGGAGGTGAGTGGCCAAATCATAGTTTTTTCCATTGCAGTTGACTTTTGCTTCACAAACTGCCATAGTCTTCCTCCTCCACTATTCATTCTAGAGTTCCCTCACTTCAGTGAACACCTTTACTGGTCTTACTGGTTTATCAGGCGTCTACACTAAGACTATATTCCTGAGGGGTCTGAGACTGAATATCCTGGCTTCTCAGGTTGTGAAAGCTGTACTTGTCCATTTATCATCACAATAGGTCAAGGGAATAGCTATGGAGAATAAGTTTAGGAATTCCTTGAACTTGCACAGATGGGTTAACGAGCCAAAAAGATATAGAAAGCCACAGGATGAATGCATCCAAAATTGGGCTAAACAAGATTAGGTATTCAGGGTGGAAGCACCCCCCAATTTAGTATAATAGCAGAAAGATGCTTTCACAGGAAGGAAGGACAAAAACAGGGAAAGGGGACTTTAGACTGCAGGAGGGCGAAGTTGCCCAGGGCGGAGCTAATTAGCAAAAGAAAGATGCCTGAGGTAGCCAGCTCTTTCTTTCTTGTCCTGTAGGCAAGTTTAGGTAAACAGAGGTGGCACCTCATGTGTGCCATAAACAACCATCCTCCTGGTGCCAGGATTTTGTTTTGTGTAGACGCAAACCCATGATACCGTATATCTTCAAAATCTCCTTTCCTTCACACCCATGAGTTAATGTTCGAGATTTCTTTGTCTCTTTGTGAACATCCATCACATCCATCACGTTTGCAAGCCTTCTGATCCTAATAAAAATGGAGCAAGGACCCTTACTAGGGGCTCTTGTCTCCTCCAGGACATTAGACTTTCTTGCATTTTAATCCTGTGTTTGCTCTCTTCCTGGACAAGACAGAACTCCAGACCCAGAGTCTATGACAAATAGCAAGAGATTCTTCAGTCTGAGATCAAATGTATTCCTCCCTGCCCCCATTGTGTAGGCAGCCTTCCTTCCTCCCAGTCATCTGGTTCAGCGCTGGTCAATCTGCTGACTCTCTTACTGCTGGTTGCTGTCTCAGAGAGCAGCCATAATTTATAGATTGATGGGGCTCTTTCTATGTCCCCTGAAGAAAATATCCTCTTTTTAAAGACCATGAACTCTTAATTCGGTTGAGTCCAGGGCTGTAGGTTTGAGAAGAATAAGTTCTCTAAGTGGATTATTGGAAGTGAAGGTAGGTAGCTCCACTCTTGTTCATACCACTTGTTTCTTGGAGCTATGTATCCTTCCACTTGGGGTCATAGAACTATATAAAATTATTTGATTCAACGTACCTACTGCATCTTAGAGTATGTAGGCACCATTCTCAGAAAGAAGATCTGAGCTGATGCTTCAACTATGACTCCAGAAGGTTGTGCCAGTATTTTGTGAAGCCAGCAGCTTCTGGATGGTGTGGTATGTGACATGATTAGTGGACTCCATGGCATGCGCCCATCATCACTCCCATATTTTTTATGGTGAAGTGGGATACCTGATCTGTTGTGATTGTATGTTAGATTCTATATTAGTAGATCAAATAATTGATATGCCTGTGGATAGTGAGACTGGTTGCAACTCTGTAGGCAGGAGGGAAAAGCCAAGAATATGTATCTATTTCTATAAAGCATATAGCTGGCTTGCGCACTAGTGACTAATGATGCATCACGTGGCTAGCTGGTCTCCTTGAGAAATGGTGCCATTTGTTCATTGTGTGTCTGTATTGCTTTTTCATTCATTTTGAGATAAGAAACTTAAAACATAGTCTCAACAAATGTTATCGTTGACTGTAGGTAGAAAATCTCTAGAAATTACTCAGCTTACTTCCCTGAAACTTCACGTCTGTTGATTCACAACTCCCCTTTCTGCCTCCCCCAGTCTCTGGTAACCATCATTCCAGTCTTTGGTTTTATAAATTTGACTACTTTAGATATCTCCTAAAATTTGGATAATGCAGTACTTGTCTTTCTGTGTCTGGCCTACTTCATTTAGCATAATGTCTTTGAGATTCATCCATGTTGTCCTATACTATGGGTTTCCTTCTTTAAGGCTGAAGAGTATTCCATTGTGTGTGTGTGCACACATACGCGCATGCATGTGTGTGTATCATTTTTTTCTTCATCCATTCATCTATTGATGGACATTTAGATTGTTTCCACATCTTAGTTATTGTGAATATGGGAGTAATAATATCTCTTTGGGATTCTGTCTTCAATTCTTTTGGACTTATACCCAAAGTGAGGCAATGAGATTACTGTCTTTAATCTTTTGAGAAGCCACCATACTGATTTCCATAGTGACTGCAGAAATAGCACCATAATTGGATTCAGTGTTATTCCCTATTGAGAACACTACAGGTTCTCTGTTCTTGTTGGCAATTTGGACATTCAGTGGTAGCAGTAGTTATATCAGCTTTGGTCCGTTTTTTTCCACTTGGCACATTTTGCTTCATGTGCCTATTATGCCAGCATTGGAGTGGCCAATGACAGACTGACTAACATCAGGCTACCAAATCATCATCTGTATGTGGTGGTTTGGTGCATCTACAGTAATGGTTGATTTCTTGTATATGTTAATATATGATACCAAAAAAAAATCATATTTAGCCTCCTCTGATAGGTCTAGCCATATACCTCTATTCTAGGGGTTGTTTTTTTTTCTGGCTCTTCCAATACTCTACTTCCAGGTCTTTGACTAGCTAACTAAATCATTTGATAATGCTGATAAGTCCTTTTCTTGGACATGATAATGTTTTTAATTTGGTACCTTGGCCAGGAATAGGGGGGGATAGTTTTTTAGGCTTTCACTTGTCTTTTCCCATTGTGATACCCTTTCCTTACAGGCCAAGTTTCCAAATTGCGGTAATTGAGAGTATGTCTGTGGCAATTATCACCCAGTCCTCAAAAGGGACTCTGCATGGCACATTTCTGTGTCCATCACATATAAATAGTACAATGTTTTGAATTCAATGGATATTGTGTTGAGGAACTATATTTTAAATTGTAATTACAATTATATTTTAATTTGTTAAGGAATTATATTTTATCACGCATTTACTATAGCCCTAATGAAAGGAATGAACTAAGTTTCTGGTAATTCCATGTTACAATTGATTTCTGATTTAACTGCTTTATTTTTTTTTTCTTCATCAATGGTATTGAAATTTCTTCAATGGATTTATGATCCAGACCCTAAATTAACAACAATACTCTTTTTTTAAGGAGTAAGCATAATCACATAATCCCTGTGTTCTGAATCTTCCAATAGCTCCATACAGCTTCTGAATAATCAAACAACAAATTCATTGCAGTCAATCAAATGAGAAATTTTAAGTTTATGAATTAATGCGTTGGTAGTGAAAAGGGAAACATTCAAGAATATTTTAAAATAAATTGTGCAAGGCATACAACCAATGTTGTATGATATGAGGTAATGAGAAAATTGAGGATGATAGGATGATTTAGAGATTTCTAGCTTGAGCTAAATCAATGGTAATTGCATTCTCCCTACAAAGCATGTACAAAAGTTGTTTATGTGTAGGTGTTAATCTCTTCTATCAGACTTGGATCCATTTGATAAATATACTAATTCATCTTTGTACTACCCACAGTACTTACTATAATATACTGCATATAACATTACTCTCAAATCAGTAGTTGACTTACGAGTGGGTAAATGTGGACTACCAAAATCTTATCAACAGCATGACAAATATGCTGAGGTTATTTGAGAAACCAGTCAGAGCAAAAGAGCTGTTTTTAAAATCCTGACATTCAGATACACATGTAGGCAAGCCATATTATATCACTAATACCAAGGCAAAAATAAGCAAATATTTCTGTTTGTTTGTGACTCCACATTGACTAGAATATGATTTCTATTATGTTTAAGGACTATTATTGCTTATGAATAACCAGGGAACCCTGGGGGTGAGGTTCTGTGTGAAAAGGAGACTTGTTTATCAACGACATCAAATGTGCTAGAAAAAAAATACAAATCCCACAGTCATGGGCTTGTGAGTTAAAATCCAACTTCACAGCCTTGTTCCCTCCACGTTCAGCCAAGTATAACTACTCGGTGTACTCATGGGCAGGGTCAGCCTTTTACATTTCATGGTTTGGAAAAGAGGAACACAGGATGAAGGAAGAATGACAAAATTCTAGCTAGAGAAGGTGGCAGGGACAACAGTGGTGGCATTGAAGACCAACGTGGAAAGCAAAGAAAAACCTAGTTGCACGGTTGGGACCCCAAAGGGCATCCAAGGCCTAAGGATATCTCACATTAATAACCTGAGAATAAGGCAATTGCCATCCTTGGACTCTGTCTAACCCAGACTCTAGGCAGCCTGGCTCTTTGTTAATGGGAACTGACAAGATACTTGGCACTGAAAAGACATCACGGAAAAAGAACAAAACCCAGCCCTGGGCAATGGCATCACAGAGGAACACTAATTCACTTAGCCTGGGACTGCTAGATCTTTCTTTTGTTTGCACCAGCATATGGGTAGTATTATTGGAATAGCTGTTTTGCTCTTCTGCATCTGTTGCTAGCAGCAATAAAACTTCTCTGGTCACCTTATTTATACCTTCTGTTCTCATGACAAAAATAATGATTTTCAGTTCTGCTGTGGCACATCTCATAGCAACACAAGGTTGTTATTATAAATAGGTTAGTTTAACTCTCTTTCCTCCCTCAAATGTGAGGAATAGTTCATAATCTATGCAAGCTGAGCTACAGGTTTGAATAGAGATTCCAGAAGCTAAATGTACAAGTTTGCATAGAGATTCCAGAAGCTAAATCATTATAATAGAGGGAATTGGTAATCACTTGCCAAAGAAATAAAAAAATCTACAAATGGGGAAGAATGGGTCCAAAGGAGGTCATTTATACCAAAACACTCCCTTAAACAGGACAAATCAGTACAGAAGAAATAGGTTTAATTAGAAATAGATGATTATAACATTATGTGGTTGGTAGCATTACCACAAAAACTAGTAGTAATGACCAATATTTGGTAATTATTTTATGGTATAAAAAACAAATAAGGAACCAGTATAGAAATATTATGTTTTGAATTTATATATTGAAAATAAACTGCTCATTAAGGGATATCTAGATTCTTAAAGCTAGTTAAGGGCTGAGTCAACCTTGGGACCCAATTTGATGTTGTTGCTGTTGCTGTTGCTGTTTGTTGCCCACCATGCTTTGCACAAGCCAACCCTAGCCCTTAAAATAAAAGTCAAGCCAAATAAACTAAAATGTCAACAATAAAAATGGAAATAGTCTCATCATCTCATTTTGCCTGCACTATTCATTTCTCTGTATGTTTTTAATCAAGACTATGTGAAGAGGTGCATATGTCATGGTATTTGCTTACACAAAGATTATCAAGCTCATTTCACCATTGGGTATATGAGCCTGGGTAACATCAAAGTGTCAGAAAAGATCATTACTGTGTAAGTGTAACATCTTAGAAGGTGATCCTTGCCTTCTCTGTAAAGATCTCCTGGATTTGGAGAAGAGACAACAATATGAAAAACATCCCCACCACTGCTGCCTTGACTGTGAGTTGAATGGAAGAAGAAATTCAGTTCCCGTGATACAAAACCGTCAGAAAGCACTAAACTTTTTTTAATCAAACATAAAATATCAAGCAGAAAGACATGTAAAGAAAAATCATCAGTATACTTAACTGTAGCTCATCTTACTGCCTCATTATTCCCCCCTTATTTTCTTTATGTTCTTCTTTTTCTTTCACTGCCTTTTTCTCCCTTGCTTACCTGAACCTCCTCTGTCAGTTGCATTCATTCTGCCATCTTTTCTTTTTGCCGGTGTCTCCCACTTCCCTTCTGTGTCTCTGGGAAGTTGAAAACAAAAGCTGTGTGGTAGGATGGTTGCATGTGTTTGTAACACCCATTTCTGAGTATTTTTACTGTATGTATGTATGTATGTATGTATGTATGTATGTATGTATGTATGTATAAAGAGAGAGTGCATGAATGGGCAGACAAGAGCAGAGGGAAAGAGAGAGGGAATCTTAAGCAGGCTCTAAACGCAATGCGGAGCCCTAATGTGGGGCTTGATTTCATCACCCTGGGATCATGACCTGAGCCAAAATCAAATCAGTTGCTCAATCAACTGAGCCATTCAGCGGCTCCACGTTATTTTCAATTAATGATGTTTTTAAGTGAATTCAAATCCATGGTGCTCCGATAATCCACTTTAATCTGCACTGCACTTTATACTTATATTTTGCATGTGATACCTCATATTTATATTAGTTTTTATCTCAGCTATTTTGAGTTTGACTAAAATATGAGTATGAGATAAATTACAAATTTGATCATTATTTAAGTCCTGTGAAAAAACAGATGCATTCCATATCAATAGGAAAATGATAATCCATCTCATATGTTCATATTATAATAATATATCTTGTACATGTATGTATATATATAAAGAGAGAAAAAGGATAATTAAATTAAAAATCTGGATTTAATTTTTCATGCTTTTTCTGTAAAATACAATGTTTTTCTTTGTTAGAGCATCTGACCACTACATTTCCAAATTCAGAGCATAACATTTTGATTAATTGACATAGGTAAGAGACAGGCTTTGTAGCAAATACTATGTGGCAAGGCTAGACTAAACCTGGAGCCTAAACATTTTTCTCACTGGCAATTACACTTACTTTGGATTGCCTATGTTTACCACTGAACCTAAAAATGTAATTAATTAAATTTCTGTTGGTTTTGGAGGTGAGAATTTGGGTAAAAACAAAGTGTATAAAAGCCGTAATTATTCAGAGTTTCTCAAGTGAATTTAAGGGAAAATAAAAAAAAGGACAAAATCTCCAGGAAATTTCCATGCAATTTTAATTCACCTAACTTAGAAAATCTATGTCTACTGAAGATAAGTGTCTTTAAATCCATGTCTTATTGGAGTTATATTTCTTTAATATCACAGAGTTCAGAGTTGTTTTCTTTCCAGTTAGGGAGTTCTGATTTTCCCAACATACTGTGTCAAAGTGTGTACATTCCTTTTAGAGCCTGATAAATAGAGAGGCAATCTGTCATCTCTGATACCATCTATGATAGCAGAAGCCTGGGCAAATATTTAAATAAATACCCATGAGCAACACTGAGATTATGAGCTATAGAAGGTATTTATAATTATCCTTTGGAATTTTCCAAGACAGAAAGGTGCTTTCCCACACTTATCTCATACAAGTTTGAAAACGCTCTGGAGTTTGGGGACCAAACTAAAGCAAAAATTCCCAGAGGTCATTCAGAGTTTGCAGTAAAGCTAGCAGTTGAATCTGGGCCTACCCAGATAGCCTTCTTACCAAATACTATGTGTGTCTGGGCCCTTTTAGCTCCTTCCGGGTTCTTATCACTGTCCGTTTCTGTCTGTAGCTCCTACCACCCGGAAGCTGGTCTCTCAGAAGCTGTTCATGGAATCCCAATGCCAGAAGATGAAAGATCTTGGGGTCAACTTGGTCATGTCCTACACCTTTCATTTTTTTTAATGGAAAAAGAAATTGATCCCCAGAGAAGTGGACGATTCCATTGGAGTTAATAAATTCTAAATCCAAGAATAGACTTCTCACCTTTTGCTTTGAGATCATTGCTTTACTTTCAATTCAGCGGAACATTTCTGTTTATTTAATTTTCCAGTAGACCTTCCCAGGCCTCTACTTAAAATGTAATGTGTGTATTTTCACATACTTGTCAATTTAATTTGTTGTTAGTCACTTTTATCTTTAATTAGTTGTGTGATGAAGTTGCAATTCATATGTAACAGTTGCTGTTTCACTGTAGTGTAGCCTTGATTTCCTTTTTTGACTCAAGGGTTTCCCCATGACTGAACCCAAGGCATTTGTTCAAGCAGATGGCAAAATGATATAGTCGGAAAGGGCCATGGTGATAAGGTGTACTTGTAGATTTTTCATAAATATCATGTCTAAGATATCAAAAGTTAATTAAGAATGTTGAACAAAATTTGCTATGGATGTTCCCCTTTAATTACAATAAGTGCATGACAACCACTGTTGAATATTATATTCTTATCATTGAAATAAAGAGTAATACATTAACATAATATTTTAAAGATAAAGTATTTTTACACAAAAATATATCTTTCAATATTAAAAGTTGTCACTTTAACTAATTTTTTGGCCTATGCTTAGTATAAAACTCCAACCAGTCTTTACAGGATTTTAATAAGGTAAGCAATCTGTTTAAATGGTGATTGGATTATAGTCATGGTATTTTATGGTTTACATAGAACTTTTGATTGTGTGGTCTCAGTTGACGTTCATTGCAGTCCTCTAATTTATAGGTCTGTTACTGTTGTATTATGAAAATTAGCATTTAGTGATGTTAAATTATTTACTTAGCCACAAAATGAGTTAATGATATAGTGTGAGATTTAACCATGTTGTCCAGCTGTAACCGAACTAATGTTAGTTGGCTCCTTAACAAGTCACAGACATTGTCACACAAAGCAAACTTTATCTGCAGCAAATAAAAAGATCATGGGAGAATAGCTTCCAAAGCTGTGAGTCCCCAAAAGAGGACGAACAGGTACCTTTTGCTTAAGGTTGAGATGAATATTTAGTTAGGAAGTCTTGTCATCTTGTGTAGACGAGGGCATAAGGTTTTGTATGAACATTAAGGAAACATGCTTATACATACTTTGGATGTTACATAAATGAGGCTGAGTCTCTTTCTTGGGCAGAGATTTTAGTATTATAATGAAGTAAAGGCAATTTCAGGTCACTCCAGTGGTCATTACAATGTTCTTCTGTGCAGGCGTGAGGTGAGCCAGGGGTTTATCGCAAATGTTCTGGATGGTCTAGGCCAGTGGGAAGTCTTGTCAGGGATGTCACTATCATGTGAGGGGTGGTTTCAGGTTTCATTTGCCTGAGTTAAGAGGTAAGCCAGAGAGAAGAGCTTAAGGGAAAATGTAAGACAAATGTTAATGAGTACAAGCAGGAGAATAGTAAATGTCAGGTCTTGGGGTTTAGCTGGTGACACAATTCCAACTTAGTCAAACAGAAAAACAAATATTTCTTGAGCATTTACTACATGTCAGACATTGTTTTAGGTAGTAGATATGGAATAGCCAATAAGATGGTCTTGTCTACACGTTTAGAATCTTCTGGGAGAAAATAAAAGTATTAACCAAAAGCAAACAAACAGATATACCAGAAACAAATTTAAAATCCACCTTGTGTGTATAAAACCTGAGATAATATATCAGTGCTTAGAGCAGGGGCAAAGTAATTGCTTTGGAAAGGCTGAACACAGAAGGCCTGAAGAGGTATCATTGAAGACCCAAGCTGTGAGAAGAAATCAACTAGGTTATAACTCCAGGAAAGTGTTCCAAGCAGAGGAACAGAAGATGGGGATGCTCGTGGTGTGTTCAAAGGAAAAGACGAGGGGTAGTATGGAGAGATAAAGATGGTGATGTGAGCAAAGATGAGATTGTGTAGGATCTCACATATTGTGTTGGATGGTTTAAAATATTTTATAGTTGCACTGGAGAACCACTAGAGAATTTTGAGCACAGGGTGATAGGATAAAATTTACTGTTTAGAAAGATCACTCAGCGGTGATATGTGGGGGGATATCTTGGGGCAGGAGGCAAAATTAAGGGCACAGAGAAAATGGTTAGGAGGTTACAGAAATAGCTCAGTGGAACAGGATGGTACCTTGGACTGGAAGTAGGTAATGATTAAGATGGTGAGGAATGTTAGGATGTGTTATGCATTTTGAATTAGATTGACAGGATGGGATGTGGAGGGTTACTGAAAGAGAAGAATCAGGTATAATTCTGGAGGCTTTTGTTATGAGTAAATAGGTATACAGTGGTGCCATTTTCTGAAAGATGTATTTTGAAGAATATTACTTCAACAGATACTTATTGGGTGCATATTATCAGTCCATGATTGTACTTAGCACTGGAAATATAGCTGTGAAGGTAACAGAATAAGTCCCTATTTTGAAGCTAGATTTCCTGGGTTGTGGGGAAGGAGACTATAAATAAATAATACATATCGGTGATATGAGAAGTGCTATGAAGAAAAAAATTTTTACAAAGAAAATTGAAGTCTTAAAGTGGGTTTGCTCTTTCCTAGTTTTTTTGGGGGGGAGGGGGTGGTGTCAGCAGGGAAGTGATGTTTGTAGAAAGATCTTAAGATCGCAAAGGAGTAAGCCATGCCAATGTTTATTGGATATGCATTGTATATATGAGTTGAACAGCTAAATATTCAAGTCTAGAGTTCAAAAACAAAAGAAGTTGAAGGGCACCTAGGTGGCTCAATTGGTTAAGTGTCCAACTTTGCCTCAGGTCACGATCTCACAGCTTGTGAGTTAGAGCCCCACAGGCTCTGTGTTGAGAGTTCAGAGCCTGAAGCCTGCTTCGGATTCTGTGTCTCCAGCTCTCTCTGCCCTTCCCCTGCTTGTGCTCTGTCTCTCTCTGTCTCTCTCTCTCTCTGTCTCTCTCAAAAATAAGTAAACATTAAAAAAAAATTTTAAGTTGAGGACCAAGATATGAATTTGAAAATCGTTAGTATACAGCTGTATTTAATGGCATAGAATTTATGGAGAGAAGACGAGGGCTCAGATATAGACCTTGGCCTTGGGACATAAACATAGAGGTCAACATAGAGGTCATATGGGGGAGGATAATCTGGGAAAGCAGTTAAAGGGAGAGGGAGAGAAGGAGGGAGGGAGGAAGAGAAAGAGAAAAAAGAGAGAGAAGTTTCAAGTATGTAGAAAAATGAGACTATGGTCACAGAACTGAAGAATAAAGTGTTTTAAAAAGGAGAGAGAAACTATGTCAGTTGTTGAGAGAAGAATCCTTGTAAGATGAGGGCAGAAAAATGGCCATTGGCTTTGACAAGATTTAGGTTATTGGTGTCCCTGAACAAACCCAGTGTAATGTAATAATGAGGACGGTAGCTCAATTGCAGTGGATTGAGAAGAAAATGTGAAGTGGAAATAATAGGTCTAGACAAGTCTTAAGAAGAATTTTCTGTGAAGGAGATCCAAGATACACAGATGTGGCTGAAAGCTCTCATGGGATCAAAAGAAAAAGGGTTTTTGTTTGCTTGCTTGTTTTGATAATGGAGATATCAGTGCATAATTCTAATCTGAAAAATGACTCAGATTTGAGAGAAAAACTGGTAACGTAGGAAAGAAAGAGGATAAATCAAAAGCAGTATCATTTTAAAGGCAGGGAAAGAGAATCTAGGGCACAAGGGAAGAAATGGACTTGGCTAGAAAAAGGGACCCTAATTCCCTTAGAAAAGGATAAAAAGTACAATTTGTATGCACAAGGTTGAAGGCAGAAAATTGGTTGCAGGAAGATGGGATTGGGTTTTTTATTGGGGTTTTGTTCTTTTCAATAAAATATTATGTAGAAGCTTTTGAAAAATGTATGTGGGAGGCAGCTGAGCTTTAGAGATTTAAGAAAAGCAAGGTGTTAACTCGTCTCAGAGAGGAAAGTGGATTTACTAGAGCAGTGTTGGATGCCCATTAGTATGAATACCAATTTACGGTGAGTCCAGTCAGTAAGTATATGAAATTTGTCCAGGTTTTTTAGCTGCTTGGAGACAGCTGTATCAAGTAAGAAGATAGTGGAGTTTAACTAGGGTTAGGGGTTTCCCGGTCCATTATGATGAAAGAATTTTTATAAAGGAGTCATTATAGTTTTAGGCCATGAAATCTGTGCTTGATGGGGGAAATGTAGGAACTTGGAAGGGGGATGTGGATAATAATAATTTAAAAAGTAGCAGAGTCATTAGATTGGAACTAGCTTAGGGAAATAGGACAGAAGACTCTAAGTAATTGTCAAAGAATGGAGATTTGTGAGGGTAATTTAGGTAAAGAGGAGGAAAAGACTGTTGGTCCTGAAAGGTCCACGCATTGAAATGCTGGGGTGTTACATGGCTACCTGTGAATGATAAAGTCATAATGACCGATGAATGGGGTAGCAGAATCCATGGATGAGACAGAGTTTGAGAGTTTGGTAGATGATATATCATGGTATAGTGAGAGTGGTAAGCACTCTGATATGTGCTTCAAAAAAGAAACAGTTTTAAAAGAAGATTAAAACAGTTCGGGAGTGACAATGAGGGAAGTATGAGAAGACTCATTCAGTGTCTGGACTGTAAGGACCATAGGGAGAAGAGAATAATTTATGTCTCTATTTGAGAGAGAAGCAGGAAGAAATGTACTCAGGCAAGAGCCAAATTTCCTTTAGAGTAGTAAGGGGTAGGAAATTTCAGAGAAGGGATTGTGGGATGTGGGAACAATAGACTAGGAGTTCCAGAAGCCACAAGGGAAGCATTTGGAGAGATGGAGAAAGGGTAGGAGATGATGTAATGCTGTTACTGAGGAACAGGGTACTGGCATCTATGTGATAATGCATAAGAGTCGGGCTGGACTCATAATGAGGAAGAACAATATTGTGAGTCCTGCTATGCCTGGCCCAGAGCCTGTGGCAACTGAGGATTTTTGATGACTGACTCAGTTCACAGATGGAAGTACAGGGCCACTGAGATCACATGAGGTAAAAGCCTTGGTTATTAATCTTAACTTCCTTAATCCAAATCTATTATTTTCCTTTCCACTTAATTGGGTCTCTTAAACCACAATCTGTTTTCAAAGCTCCAATTTGATATGTGAGTATATTGGGGCACCTGGGTGGCTCAGTTGGTTAGTCGTCCAACTTCAGCTCAGGTCATGATCTCATGGTTCATGGGTTCGAGTCCCTCATCAGGCTCCATGCTGACAGCTAGCTCAGAGCCTGGAGCCTGTTTCAGATTATGTGTCTTCCTCTCTCTCTGACCTTCCCTTGCTCTCTCTCTCTCTCTCAGAAATGAATAAAACATAAAAAAATTGATATGTGAGTGTATTATGTGCTATATGGGGTACAAGGAAAGAAAATTTGCTCCCAGTTCTTGTGAAATGAACAAAACAAAACAACAACAAAAAAAGGAAAACAGCTAGAGAAAATAAATAATGGTTGATTTATATGATACAAACTGTACATATATATTAGAAGGAAATGTATAGGATAGGCTAAAAACAATGCTACTTGGAGAATGTAAACTGAATAGTGCCTGGAAGAGATTTTACTTTGGTGGAAAATAGGGAGAGGGTATTTTGGTCTGTTTCCTATAGTTGCAACAAATGGAAAAAATTCAAGTTAATTCAATTTATTATGAGGCTGCCCTTGGGAAAATAAATGGTTTCTCATGGAAATGTGGGAAAAGAAGTCACACTAAGGTCTCAATAAACCTAGAGTTTGTGGGGCGCCTGGGTGGCTCAGTTGGTTAAGTTTCTGACTTTGGCTCAGGCCCTGATCTCAGGGTTTGTGGGTTCAAGCCCTGGATCAGGCTCTGTGTTGACAGCCCAGAGCCTGTAGCCTACTTTGGATTCTGTGTCTCCCTCTCTCTCTGAGCCTCCCTCACTTGTACTCTGTCTCTCAAAAATAAATAAACGTTGAAAATTAAAATTAAAATGAAAAAACCTAGAGCTTGATAGGAAGGGTATGGATTTCTTGGGATCCTGAAAACTCAGAACTTATAGTTAATGGATTTTGTCCTCTAAGATTTTGCAGTTATGACTTGGCCATAGTCCAGTAGTTTTAGTCCTTCTGTCTCTCAGCTTTTCAATTGTGAATTCTTTACTTTCAACTGCAGTCAACAGAGAGAAACCGATTAACTCTCACGTCAGACCAAGTGGTTCAACATCCCATGTATTAACTGCCTCTAATCAGCAACCAGTCTTACTTCAATTACCCAGGGTTGGGAATGAGAGGGGTGTGAATATGTGGCTGCACAGATCCCTTAGAGGGACATATGAGCCAACAGGTGATGACTGCCATCACTAACTACTACATCATTCCAGGCCAGAGAAGAACATGAAGAAATGGCTGAAACTTTTATATTTTTGGATTGAGGAGTGATCATCAGCATTCTGAATTCACGTATATTTAGTCCTCTCATTGTAATTTTTATTGCATAATGTCATGTTCCATTTTGGCTTATACTCAAACTCTTTATGAACTTGTATATGAGCCACAGGAAGGGAAATGACTTAATAAGATAGTTGTCAGAGGATTGTCTTATTACTTTTTCTGCAGCCTGTTAACTACTTGGTGTGGGGACATACGGGAAGCATATTTGGTAAGAAATTTACAACTTACTACTAAAATATGCTTCTGTTCCTAGAATTATGCCAAGTGAATGGACCAGATTGTCTTTTACTAATGTAATGAATGTACCCATTAGTACAGCTATTCCTCTGCAATCTGGGGCTAAGATAACTTAAGGAAGAGAGTTTTGGGGATACTCATCTTCAGCTTTGTTTAAGCCTTTTTTTCCTTCCCCTTCGAAAGTTCAATTAAACATCTTTTACTGAACAGCCGGGCACTTCTTACTTGTATAAACTTTTAATTCAATATTATAGAAATAGAAAGTTTTCATAAACTGTGCAAATAAAATTAAAACTTGAGAAATATCAAACAATGTTTTTCATTGCTAAAATCTTTTCTAAAATCATGGAAAACTAGGACAGCCACTCATAGTCTTCATTCTTCTTTGCACTAGGTCCCAAGGACACAAATGTTTTCTTAGTCTTTTGTAAATGCTACCTTATCTTCTAGCCCCTCACAGTTTCCTTCTGCCCTGCAAAACTGAACTCAAAAATGCAATACAGTCACCCTAGTTTTTTTGATATTTGTTGTTCTCGAGGATAATCAGAAAGGCTGCTAATAACAACAAAAAGTCACCAGTCACCATAACAACTACAAAATTGCAAACACAGGAAATCACAAACCTTTCAAATTTTTTGTAATTTTAATTCCTACCCTGAATGTAAATTGGTAACTGAAACCTCCCATGGACTTGTGTTTTTAGTTTTTTAATCTCTGGGACAAGATTTACCAACAATCTCTTCTCACATTTTATCTCTCCCTCCTGACAGAATGAAACAGGTAGAATACTATCACCTGTTCAAATAAGAATTTTCAAAGGCCACCAGATTAACTGGCTTCACTAGACATTGGTCTTGCTCAAGAAAAATCTTTGGTGCATTTCCTCCTAAGGTTCATGATGATTACTTCCTGTTGATTACACTTAAAAGGACTCATCCAATACAAAAGTCCTTATGGCCTTCTTTGTTCCCAGCTCCTTGTCTTTCCTAAGACTGAGGCCCTAATCTAGTCTCCACTGGGATGTCCTTCTTAGTCAGTCTAATGCCTGGGGTTTCCAGGCCTGGGGTTAGCTAGAAAAAATCTCCCATTCCATTGATCTCTATCATATATTATCGAACAGAGAAATCCAGGGAGCTAGTAATGAAGAAAAATATGACAATAATATTTTTCTCTCTTCCATATCTGATCACCAGCACTGGCCACAGCATTGTTGCAGCCTTTTCAACTTCAAGTTTACATTCTTAGGACCATGTTTACAGTCATTTTTATAGAGAATCTACATGTGTGTTGGGGTAGGGGGTGAGAATACAGATTATATTTTTTCTAGGGGAGTTACTTGCTCACAGATCAGGTCAAGGACAGATTAAAGAGAAACAAATTAGATTAAAGAGAAACAAATTACACCAATATGTATGGACTACGCAACTGACTTTATCAGTTGTAACTTTCAAGGAAATCTAGGAAACATTATTGCTATCTAAAAACAAAGTAAGAAGTTGTATGTGACTGTTTACAAAATAAATGGGATCATTTTTCATAACCCGATGTTTATACCAGGTACTTTTTCAACAGAAATGTATCAATAGCAGAGAAAGAGAGAGAGAAGGGAGGGAGAGGGAATGAACCATGAAGATTAGTGTGATAAATATGAAACTAAATCTACTTTCAAGACAGCAGATTTGAAATTCTTGAACACTGGCTGGAGTTTCTTGTTTTCCACATAAATCAAATGACTTATCTAAGACAGTATACCCTACTTTTGACTACATCTTATACAGAATGTAATTGGATTTTGAATTTATAGGGAATGGGTTCCTTTCTCATCTATAATGCAGATAACTTTAGGCTCTGATAAGAAAGCAATTGAACTTTATTTCATCTGATAGTTTAAGGATAACATTCAAGAATGGAAAAACTTGGATACACTAATATAATTTCAGTGAATAGCAGAGCATTTAAATTAAAAATAATATGTGGCAAGAGAGTTGATGTTATTTCTTTTTCTATTACGTCAAAATCTAGAGAAGCTATTCAGCACTAATGCAATGTCAGGGTAAAAATGTGTACCCTAAAGGTGCAAATAAATTACTCTGTTTTTTAAATTATTTTTTCTATATTACCAAAAAAAGTAAAACAGCCTCAATCACACCATTTTAAAATTATATAACAAGTGAAAAAATTCCCAAATATTTCCTCCAAAATCATTTCCAACATAACCAGTGTTAGGATGTCAGCACACCTCTTTGGTTTTCATGTACTTTGTCTCACTCTCTTTCTTTTTCACACTTTTACCTTCCCATAATTCCATACCATTTTAATATTTCCAAGTATGTACTGTTGATCAAAAAAAGATGTAAAATGTATAGGTTATCTCTTCTTGCCTGTGGAAATAATTATATCACAAGCAAAAAGGCAGAAACATGATAACTCTGAGAGTTTTAAAAGTTCATGCCTACACAGCTGGCTAACTACTCTTTGGTCTATGAATTTCAGTACTTCACTTGGTTAAACATGAAAAGGTGAGGGAGGTGAAAAACAGAGCTAGCAACTTCCTTTCTTGGGAAGGAAATACATGCTAAAGGTATACTTATTCGAAACTTATCTGAGGTGGATAAGAGCATTTACTTCTATATCTTATAAGACCAAGTGTTTGTAGATATCTTATTTATCTGAATCTACTAATATACAGAAAGGTTGACTTCTTGAGATTGGGAAAAGATACTGGAGCCATGTTAATATATTAAACAATGATACACAAGTGCATTTGATCCATTTGAATGGCCTCAACAATGCTCAGATCACAAAGACAACAGAATCCCAAATGGAGAGATGAATCTGGACTGTGAGCCCATACTTGTCAAAAAGTACTATTGATATAAGAACCTAGATGGTTTTGGAAGGCATCTATGCTCACCACTATACCACCAATGCTGCTCAAAGAACCTAGGTGGTTTTGAAACTCATTCCAGTTGGCGACTGTGGGGGTATATGCATGACCTGGGATCAATGACGAAATACATGAACTCAGAAACAGCTACAACATTTGGGGACTCCTGCATCTTTGCTGTGGAGTATTCCCTGACTGAGCAGAATAAATGAACATAATTGTTGGCAAATATTCATCTCACCATGTATAATACTGACGCCTGGGTAAATCAGGAGATATTCTGTGGCAGACGGGTTGGTGGCAATGGTGATACTTAAAGTCAAGGAAACTGGTGGCTGCATGGAGCTGCCCCTCTCAGTGGATGCCTGGGTCGTGAGAACCTGCCTTGGCCATGTTCTCACGTAGCAAGTGGAAGATCTCTGTCATTAACTACCAGGAGATGTTAAAGCATGCATGCCCTTGCTAGAGGGCCTTTCCCCAAACTGAGCATTATGCAGAAAGCATGGTGACATAGTAATGGATCAGGAGTAGGGTTGAAGCTCCAAGATGGCACCTTGGCTAAGAAGTCAAATCAGGCTGGGAAGCAGCACCAGTAGCAGGAGGAGGTAAAAGGCCAGAACTGATGAGACACAGTTTGTAAGCACCCTTGAGAAACCTCAAAGACATTTAAAGAGGTCCTTTCCATTAGTAGGCAAATAAGGGTTTGGAGCTCATGATTTTAGTAGTAACATATTAACATTAATGTTCCTATATTGCATTTGCTCTGTTTGGAGTGTGTTGGTGGAGGCGATGTCTCCCACATTACCTACGATGAGTTTTGAACAAGTTTTTCATAGACAATAAACTGGAAATTATTTTTCCAAGTCACTGTGGCTGTTCTTCATTTATGCATATCATCAGATTATGGTTTGTGACTTTTAACTGTTTTAAGTAACTAAAGCTTATTTAGTCATATCACAAAAATTTATTTTCAACAAGTGGAGTTACTGTTCAATTAACATTTTATTTGGTTTCTTTCTTTCAAAATATTGTCAGAGTTTGTGTTTGTTTGCTTGTTTTAATTTTTTCTGTAGAAGTGATACTTGCTTGGCTAAGAAAAATGTAAAAATAAAGGAAAGCAGGAAGAAGACAATAAGTATTACTCCTAATTCTACCACTAATTTCTTCCATAACTCAAACAGCTAGTGATCAGGATGTGTCAAACCTGAGAATTCTTTTATTACTAACTCTGTTTTTGACCCATCTAAGAAAGTAATTAATACCCCAAGTTCCTTTTATCTCAGGTGTTCTAACTCGAGACTCAATTGACTATTCATAATCTCTGAAAGCAAAATGCCATACCGCTGAGAATTACTCTTTCTAGTTCCTGACTTGGTGAATTGGTTGAATAATTTCATGGTAGAGTAATAACGAACAATACAATGTCACCAAAATGTACAGAATTTGGTAGCAATAATATTGGTAGCTAACATATTTTGTACTTCCTCTGTGTCAGGCTCCATTCCATGAGTTTTACATGGATTATTTTATTTGTTCTTCACAAGAACCCTGTGAGTGGATGTTAGTATTATTTCTGCTTTACAAATGAGTAAATGAAGTCATACAAAATTTGAGTAACTTGTGTAAGACTACATAACTACAAGTAGTGGTCACATAGGCAAATTACCTTAATTTAATAACTAGGGGAGATTAGTGAATGGGTTGGCATTTACTAGTATGTCTTCTGTTTGACAGTAGCTATTTATATACAATTCTTTGAAATTGTTAACTTGAAGAGCTTCTAAATTAAAACAGGGCATATATGAAGGGCTACATTTCAAAATGCCAATTGGCAAACATCATAAAAGAATATAACTCATTTTGGGAGATGCCAATCACTGATGTGTCTTCTGTTAAGGAGAAGTTGAATCATTGTTTAGTTACATGCTTTAGTTACAAATCACATTTCCAACTCACTCTGAATAAGGAAGGGCATACTTTGCTATATTTTAAGTGTTATCCTCAGGCAACATGAAATTATTTGTGAAATTGGCCAATTTATTCGGGTCCAAAGAAAGAGGTATAGAATTGCATATTATTGTAAATTCTTGTTGGCTCATACAGCTTTTTCCCCAAGAGTCTAAATTTAACTTTGTGGTTTTAGTAAATCTAATAAATTGCATGAGAACTATTGGATCAACTTATTTCTGATGAATACAAGTGACCCATTTCCAGCAAATGGAAATCATTATCCCACACCATCCTGTTACTCATTCAAGGTACAGAAATGTTAAGCAATGAACCTTATACCTGGGAAGTTTATTCATGTTACCTTTATCAGAAATCACACCCGATGTGATCTGCATTTTGCCAACCTTGTTCGTTTGGGGCCATGAGGTACAGGAAGTAGAAGGGTAAGACATAATAGGGAAATTGAATCACACAGAAATCCAGTTTAGATAACTTGCACATTGTGTAAAGTGAGACTTTTCCGCTTAAAGCAGCACTTGCCTAAAAGATATCAAAACTAAATACTATTTTTTATCACAACTTCTTGAAACTGATGGCCATGAACTTTGAAAGGCCATCTGCTTCAGGTGATATCAGCACTCTACACTTTCCCCAGATTTAACAGATGCTTTTCTGAACAGGGAACAACAGGACTCATTTTAACCAGTTAAGTACAGACTTAGAAACCATTCGGTCCTATTCAGAATGTGATTTTCAATCCTTAATCAACATTACTATAATAAACTCTACCTTTCCAGCACATTAAAACCCATTGATTTTTTTCCCACTAATATAAAGACATTTCACTAAGATAATGGTAAGTTGCTTTATTGGTCCCTGGTCCTTTGCCTGGCAAGGAAATAAATTCATTGATCACATGATTGATTACTGAAGTAGTCCTTGTCTTTTCTGTAGCACTGGTTCTGTTTTTCTTCCATTATGTTAATGGGCTACATTCATTTTCTATACTTAAACTTTTACTTTTTCATTGAAAATCCAAATAGAAATTTATGCCAAAAACATAATTTTACTGAATTTATTTTTTGAATGTTTATTTGTTTGTTTGCTTATTTATTTATTTTGAGAGAGAGAGTCTGCATGAGCAGAGAAGGAACAGAGAGAGAATCCCAAGCAGGCTCCATGCACAAAGCACAGAGCTTGACATAGGGCTTGAACTCACAAACCATGATATCATGACCTGAACCGAAATCAAGAGTCCAATGCTTAACCGACTGATCCACCCAGGCACCACTAATGCATTTAATTCTTATAACTAAAATAGTCTAAAAAAATGCTGAAAGGAGACTTTGCCACCTTTTGGTGGGAAGTTGTGTGGTGGAGTTATTGCATAGATTACAACATCAAAATTATGTTTCAAAAGCTTAGGCTGGCCGGCCTCATTTCATTAGATTCTCTTTACACTGTAGTTCTCATCTTCATGCCTTACCTGTGTTATCCGGACTTTCCTACCTAGAAAACTTCTTCATCTATCTAAAGCATTAAGGATTCTCCTTTCAAACTAGAAAGATCTGATTCTATTAATTCAATCGCTTCTTTCTTGGGTTAAGAGCTGATTTTTTTTAAACTTGTATGGTAATTTCACTTTTTTTAAACTGTTTATTTCAAACATAATTAACATACAATGTTATGTTAGTTTCAGGAGTACAATATAATGTTCAACAGTTCTATACGTTGCTCAGTGCTCATCAAGATAAGAGTACTCTTATTTTATTTTGTTTTGTTTTATTTTATTTTCCTCTACTTTATTTTATTTTATGATTCCAATATAGTTAACATACATTGTTAGATTAGTTTCAGGTGTACAATGTAGTGATTCAACACTTCCATACATCACTCACTTGTCCTTAATCCCCATCACCTATTTCACACATCCCCTCACCCAACTCCCTCCTGAGAAACCAACAGTTTGTTCTCTATATTTCTTTATATTTAAGTGTCTTTTGTTTGTTTTTCCCATTAACAGATGATTTAAAGCTCATCTCCAGCAAATTTGCTCTGATCAACTCCCATTACTCTTTGACTTTGCCTCATCTTTTATATTAGTACTCTAAGATATATTGGTTTTAGTGTTTTTGCTTAGTAGTTGTACTTTACCTGTGGTTTAACTCACAAGAATATTCCAAGTTTCCCACTGTTGTTCACAATATCCCCTCCATCTTTTGTAATCTCTCAAATCATCTGTTGGTTTTAATAATTCACCACCTTTGCTATCAGTTCTCAAATCTGACCTATGCAACCATTAGTCAATTGTCAGAAATTTCTTTTTTCTTTTGGAAGTGAATAAATATAAATAGAATCTCTTTCATAGGCTCTTTAAAAGGTGAAACGGCATAGTGAAAGTAAACTTAAGCCAATATCTATCAACTATCAAATAATTATTAGATATAAAGCACAAAACAGTAATACATTCTGGGAAGTTTTTTGTTTGTTTGTTTAATTGTTTTTTACTCTCAGGGAATCTTTGAACTCCATCTTCATCCACTTTGGACAATTGCCTTGCAGGAACAAAAATGCAATAATCCAAGATGAGTGACATTGTAATCTCAAAGCTCTATTTGGTCTGGTGCACCCACTCCTATCACAGAGCAATTTTCGCCATGTCTGATAAAAAGGTGGATGATTCTGCTATTAAATGCAGCTCCAAAATAACCCTTCTTTTGCACAAGGTCTCAGGAATAGCAGAATATTCCTAACTAATGTGAGGAAATTCCTACTACTAGAAACCCATTGTCTAAGTCAAAGCATCACACAAAAAATATTGAGGGACACTGCTTAGATATTACAAAGCACATTTTGGGTATATGTGGGAATTGGAAATGGACCAGGTGATGATATTCAGGAATAATTTTTCGTTTTATTAGACATTATTCTGTCATTTGTTTAACAGGAGTTAATGTTATTTTGACAATGCAAAAAGATACTTTTGTTTTCTAGAATGGGATGTTAGGTTGTCTGTGTAATGTTTGGTTTGGACTCTCCCATGCTGCCACTCCATCCCACTTTCAGAGGAGCCACTTTGTGAACTGCCTACAGTGTTGGAAGACTCTGCCAAAGGACTGACATTGCACTTTGCTCATGAGAGTCCATGAGGACCGAGTGGGGATGCTCTGAGCTCGCATGGCTAGATTGGGTAGTTTCTTGCTTACTAATAAACATTAATTTGTCAGAAGGGAGTTTAAGACTTGTTTCTATTATAGAAAGCCACCTGTTAGTGAGAAGTGATAGCTGGAGGCATTCTACATATGACAAAAAGAGCTCTGAGGTTTCTAAAACATAACATTGGATTGTGTTGGTTAGCAACAATAGGATTTTATCATTGACTGGGTATTTGAATGATATGCTCTCTCAATCTTCTTCCCATATAAGATAGTAAATCACCTAAGAAAAACTATACTGACCTATTGGTAATGAGATAATTTTCTTCCAGACTTTGTCTTTAAAATAGTAGCTGCTTCTCAAAGATCTTCTTATCTGAGTTTTCTTTTTTTAAGTTACTATCTTCTCTCTAAAAGTATGAGGGTGTTCTAGAGACACTAAGAATCGAATCTAACATCTCCTTTTGTAATATCAGTCAGTATTTCATTTTTCACAGAAAGAATGGCTGGTGTGGGTTAACATAGCAATTCAGATAAGTGCAGGTCAAATAACAAATTTCTGTGACGTTCTATTTTTCCTCACCCTTCCTTGCAGCAGAGGGCAGCAGTGAACTGCACATATTTCCTCTAGAAACGAGGCAAATAAATATAATTACATAATTTAAAAATCATGTTGAAAATGAGCCACATTCAATAGTGGTCCCCTGAGCAAACAGTAATTTACTTGGGCTACAATTCAGTATATAGTAGCTAATTTCATACCTCAGACTTATGGTTGATTCAGACAATTTAGGATTTCAGTATAACATTGTATTGAATAGTTATTCACAAAATAGACATGGGCAGAAATTAAATATTTTCTTTTTTTTCTAAGAAAAATGTATTAGCTATTTCTATACTTAAAATGTTGTCTTCATCAAGATAAACATATTTTTATGAAATTTTGTCTTTAAAAGCTTTTTTAATAAATTAACTTAAAATGTTGTTTCTTACCAACTGTAACACTTATAGAATTTTTATTAAACTATTTTTCAACTTATGGAATTGGCCTTAAGCATTAAATTTCAGCTTTTAAGTTTTTTCCCTGGTTTTTACTTACATATTTTCATACTTATCCATATTTTCCCTTAAATGTCATCTATTGTCTTCCTAATAAAGAAAATGAAAACTTAGTCCCTTTATACTTCCCTTAGATATTACTTCACTATATTCCTCCAAAATACCATTTTATATTATTCAGTTTTAGGCTCTTACTCATAGAGGGCAATTATTAAACATATGTCTACTGACAGCTGGAAGAAATTTCCAATTAAGGAAAGGTTACTCATGTTTATTGAGTCCTGACTCTGCATAGGATTTCCAGTCGGTGTTAAACCACCATCACACAGAAAACTATTTCTGTGTATCTGTCCAGATTGCAGCATTAGAACAGATCTTTTCAAAGCAGAAGAGGGCATGTGTTTTTGTTAGAAGAGAAAAGATCTTAGATTTCAGTTGTATAGTTCATGTTTAAATTCTGGCTCCACTTGCCAGTTGCCAGACCTTCCACTTCACCACTTCTGCTACCCGTCTGTCTTCCCAGAGATGCGTGGTAGTAGCAATGATCATTTTTGTATTCTGCTTATCTTGTTTGCTTCAATTCTTACTTGGAAGAGCCTGCCACTCCCCTGAGGAGGCCCAGTATTTAAACTTGGATATATTAGTAATTATATTACATGTAAATGGAAAATATTCCAATTGAAAGACAAAGTGTGTTAGATTGGATAAAAAAAAGAAAATTGAACTATATGCTATTTGTAAGAGGCACACATTAACTGGAAAAATAGAAAGGATGAAAGTACAAAGACAGTGAATTTCCATGCAAACATTAGTGCAAAAAAAAGCTGGTGTAAGTATATTGATATCAAAGTAAATTATAAGACAAGCAGTACTAGATATAAATGAAACATTTCATATCATAACATGGTCAATTCAAGAGAAAGACATAACAATTGAATATTTAAATCCACTTAAATACATATTTTAAAATATATAAATGTGAGCTAACAAAATTGAAGAAAGAATAAAAGCAAAGTCAATATTAGAGATTTTAACACACTTTTTTTGTAACTTATAAAAAAAACTGTTTAAATGAATAATGATTTAGAAGATTTGAGTAACACAATTAACCACCTTGACTTATTGACATATATTGACCACGATTCCCTAAAACCATAACTTTTATATTCTTTTCAATTGTACAGGGAATATTTACTTGAAAATACATATCTTGGACCATAGAGTGAGTCCCAACAAATTGTGAAGAATTGAAGTCCTACAAAGATCTCTTCACAATGGAATTAAACTAGAAATCACCAGGAGTAAAATAACTACAAAATCTTCAAAAGTTTGGAACTTAATCAGCACACTTTTAAATAACCCACTAGTCAAAGAAGAATTTACAAAGGAAATTAGGAGATATTTTAAACTGAATCATAATTCAATATATCAAAACCTATGGAATGTTAGTGTATTTAAAGGAAAAGTTAAAACCTCACATTTTAATTTTTAAATGTTTTTATTTATTTCTGAGAGAAAGAGAGACAACATGAGCAGAGGAGGGTCAGAGAGAGAGAGAGAGAGAGAGACAAAGAATCTGAAGCAGGCTCCAGGCTCTGACTAGCTGTCAGCACAGAGCCTGACGCAGGGCTCGAACCCACAAACAGTGAGATCATGACCTGAGCTGAAGTTGGACGCTTAACCGACTGAGCCACCCAGGAGTCCCATAAAACCTCATATTTTTAAAAGCAGTTTTCTTAAAGTTTACCTACAGATGCAATACAATCTCAATGAAAATTTTAATTTTTGTGTGTATGAATTGACACATTTTCTAAGCAAATGCAGCAGACCTACTAAAGTAAGGCGATTTTAGTAGAGAAAAACAAATGAAGGATGAACAGTACCAGATATAAAGACTAGCTTAAGGCTATAGTAACTAGGATATTACCGGCTTACCACCAGCACAGACAAACAGACCAAAGGACTAGAATAGAGAGCCCAGAAACAGTTCCACGCAGGATATGTGATATGCTATAGGACAAAAGCATCACTCCAGTTCAGGAGGGCAAATAGTGCTGGTTTCATTGCATATCTAAATGGAAAAATGTACTTTGATCCTTTACATATTTGTTTGATTGATTAATTAATTAATTTGAGATACATCACACACCTGATATAAAAAAGGAAACAAAGCTACCTCAAGCAAACAGAAGAAAATTTCAGTATTTTCCTTGGTGTAAACAGAGATTTTTTTACACAGAGTGCAAAAACTCCAATATGTGCTAGAAAACATTAAGTGGACTACATTAAAATTGGAGTTTTATATTTATTGAAAGACATTTTTAACATGATAACTGCTAAAAGGCAAATTATACACTGGAAATTTGTGATGCATATATTTCATAAAGGACTTATATTTAACAAAGCTTCTACAAAATAAAATAAACAGACAAAAAAGAATGACAATGTGATTTTTAGAAAGAGGCAAAGACTTAAACAGACCCTTCACAGAAGAATGTATCCAATGATGATCACCAGGATATTAAAACAGGCTTTTCACAAAGAAAGATGTCCAAATAGGCAAGTGAGCAGGGAATTGCAAATAAAGGCACAATCAGATACCGACACACATTTACCACACTAGCTAAAGTGGAAAATATTGCCAATTCCAGCAAGGATATGGAGCAGCTGAGGAAAGTTTAGGTGATAGAGAACTGGGAACCATGGCACCCTGAGTCTGTAAGAGCTCAAATACTGAAACCAGCAGAAGCCCACGGGAAGAGAAATCCGTGGACTCAAGTAAGGCCCAACATAGAGCCTGCCTTCTCTCCCAGTGTGCTGGTGCCTGCCATTAGCCAACACTAAGCTGGAAGCGAGACGGCACTGGATGTGGTGAGGTATTTTATAAAAAGTGAATCTGAAGGTGCAAAGATCCAGTGCCATTTATTTAATTATTTATGTATTATTTATGTATTCATTGTATTTATCAATCCAGCGATTATCTATCTACTTATTTTTACCTTAGCTGGTGTGTGTGTGTGTGTGTGTGTGTGTGTGTGTGTGTGTGCGCGCGTGTGTGTAAATGGTTGCATGTGTACAATGAAATTAAACGGCCAAAGAGATTGAGAATCATAAACAACTAGCATTTGTGCACTTACTATATGCTCAGTATATTGATAGAGACTTCCAGGCTTCTTGCTTAAGGTACATTATGATGAATTTTTTTTTTCAGTATGATTAAATGGCGGTGGGAAGAGGACATTAGATAAAAACCATAACAAAAGCTGCAACAGACTTGTTTTAATGTTTAAAGGACAAAATGGTTTCATAGAATATGTTATTAAAGTTCCCATATTCAAACTTTGAGACAAGAGAGGCAAGGATTCCCTATATTACGATAGCTAATAGTTATAATTAATTTGATTACTGCTATGAGAATTTCATATAGCAATAATTAACATTTTTTGTAATTTGGCCATTATTTGGGTATCTTCTTCTCATAAAGAAAGAGTCTACAGGAGTGTTAAAACAACTATTACGTTTTGCAACTTAGGATTTTTTATATCAATCACATGGTTTTTCCTTGGCACGCAAGACATGCTGCTTGCAAGAAAATGGGATATGTGAGCAAAAAAATACTTGTCATGTTCTAACCATTAGAAACAACATTATATTTGATATGTCTGTAGTCTTTTTCAACATATTTCTAAACATATAAACTTTTTTTGAGAGAGAGAAAGAGCCCGTGTGGGTAAGGGAGGGGTGAGGGGGAGGGAGAAAGAATCCCAAGAAGTCTCCACACATAGCACAGAGCCCGAAGGGGGGCTCAGTCTCATGACTGTGAGATCACAACCTGAGCCAAAACCACGAGTCAGAGTCTTAATTGACGGAGCCACCCAGGTACACTTAAAATATATAAACTTTTAAATAAAGAATCCTATTTTGTGTACAGTTGAATGTCCTCAACTTTCATCTATATCAGAGACATTTCCCCATCTAAACATTAATGCAAAGATTTTATTGTCCATATCAGTAATAAGTTCCTAATGAGAGATTTCTAGGAGTAACAGTACTTCATCAAATTCACATTAGTTATTTTAAAAATCTTGATACAAAATAGTAAATTATTTTCCTGAAAAGATCATTAATTTATATTCTTAGCAGAGTCAAATTAGAATGCAGGTTCATAGTTCCTTCACTATTTTTTTGACAATTTGATAAGGAAAAATTTGGTATGTCATTATTTTAATTAGAATTTGCTTAATTGTGAAATAGAAGGTGTTTCTTGTTTGCTGACCACTTTTATTTCTTCTACTTTCACTAAAGTCCATTTAACTGAATCCACATCTTCTGTTCTTTTGGTTAGGGAATATATATATATATATATATATATAAATGTTTATTTATTTTGGAGACAGAGAGTGTGTGAGCAGGTGAGGGGCATAGAGAGGAGACAGAGAATGTGAAACAGGCTTAGCGCTGTCAGTGTAAAGTCCAACGTGACCCATGAACCATGAGATCATGACCTGAGCGAAAGTCAGTCGCTCAACTGACTGAACCACCCAGGTGCCCTTAGCTAGTTATTTTTAAAAATTAGCTTTTTAACAAAGAGTAAAGATACCAACACTTGTTATGTAAGTGGTCTAATTTTTAACACTAAGGCAATTTGGGCTTTTTTTAGGGTAATCAAATGTATCGTTATTTGTTTTATCTTTTGTATTTGGGGGTCTTATTTTGTTTTACATTTTAATGTTTAACTCATGTAGAGTTTACTTTAACGTATTTATAAGGGGGAAATCTAATTTATGATATATAGTAATGTTTTTCAAATAGAGAAGCCCTCCAAGAATGTTTATATGTCTTCTTGATTTTAATAGAAATCCTTTTGCTATTTATTAGGTAATATTTATTATTCCATCCTAGTCTACAATTTGATTTATGATTCTCTTTTAGATGTACAAGTTCATATGGAATAGTTTAAGTGTTTAAATTGTGTTTGCTTGTATATCATGATGAATGCGATTTAGAAGTTATGTTTTTGTTAGTTACTTTTAACTGAATTGTATTGTGATGGAATAATAGATATCTATAATTTCTGCCCTTTATAATTTATTGAGGAAGACTTTATGATCCAGTGTATATTTTGTCCCCAATCTCCAATGAATATGTGAAAATGTAGACTGTAAAGTTAAATTTGTAGCTGTCAATTTAATATTTTAAATTATTTTGTATTTACTTTTTGTTTACTTGATTGGTTGATGTTTAAGAAATGTGTATTATAGTTGCAGGGGCAGAAATTCTCATGATAGAATATACCAATACAAAATAGACTTTAATTTAATTCTTTTTATTTTAGATTCTGCACAGATAATAACAGCATTTCAATGTTTCAGAACTTTTCACATGTATCTCAGTTTATCTCCTTATATTAATCTTTCATTGCCATTTTGTTTTAAATGTAATTTTTATAAGTCAAATGCTTTTGAGTTTTGTTATTATTTTTTAACTTTTCATATGTAATTTTATTTTTCCCTTTACTTTTACTCTACATAAACAGCAGACCATATTTCAGGTGCCTTTCTCCTCTATTTGGAAAAAAAATGTTGGATTGGCACTCTTGTGCATCTTTTTTTAAAGTTTTTTTTTATTTCAATTCCAGTTTACACAAAGTGTAATATTAGTTTCAAGTGTACAAGATAGTGAATCCACACTTCCATGCAATACCTACTGCTCATCACAACAAGTGCATTCCTTAATCTCCATCACCTATTTAACTCATAGTCCCCCACCCACCTTCCTCCGGTAGCCATCAATTAGTTCTCTACACTTAAAAGTCTGTTTCTTGGGGCCCCTGGGTGGCTTAGTCGGTTAAGCGTCTGACTTTCGCTTGGGTCATGATCTCGCGGTTCGTGGGTTCAAGCCCCGCGTCCAGCTCTGTGCTGACTGCCATCTCAGAGCCTGGAGGCTATTTCAGAGTCTGTGTCTCCCTCTCTCTCTGACCCTCCCCTGCTCACGCTGTTTCTCTCTCTCCTAGAAAAAAAAAAGCTTGTTTCTTGGTTTGCCTCTTTCTCTTTGCTCGTTTGTTTTGTTTTTAAATTCCACATGTGAGTGAAATCATATGGTATTTGTCTTTCTCTGACTGACCTATTTCACTTTGCATAATATTCTCTAGCTCCATCCATGTTATTGCAAATGGCAAGATTTCATTCTTTTTTATAACTGAGTAATAGCCTATTGTGTATGCATACACACACACACACACACACACCACACACACACACACACACACACACACACATTATACATATATATTATTTGGCCATTGTAGATAATGCTGTTGTAAACATTGGTGCATGTATCCCTTAATGCAATCCCTATCAAAATATCAACAACATTTTTCATAGGGCTAGAACAAACACTCCTAAAATTTGTATGGAACCACAAAAAGCCTGAATAGGCAAAGCAGCCTTGAAAAAGAAAAGCAAAGCTGGAGCCATCACAATTCCAGACTTCAAGTTATATTATGAAGCAATCAAAAACACTGATCAAAACAGTATGGTACTGGCACAAAAATAGACACATAGATCAGTGGAACAGAATAGGAAACCCAAAAATGAACCCACAACTATAAGCTCAATTAATCTTCAACAAAGGAGAACAGAATATTCAACTGGAAAAACTCTCCTCAACACATAGTACTGGGAAAACTGGACAGCAACATGCAAAAGAATGAAATTGGACCACTTTCTTACAGCAAACAGAAATATAAATTAAAAATGGATTAAAAACCTAAATGTGATACCTGAAACCATAAAAATCCTAGAGGAGAACACTGGCAGTAACCTTTTTGACATTGGCCCTAGCAACTTCCTTCTTGACATATCTCCAGAAGCAAGGGAAACAAAGGCAAAAATAAACTATTGGAACTGTATCAAAATACAGTTTCTGCACAGTGAAGGAAACAATCAACAAAACTAAAAGACAACCTATGGAATGGGACATTTGTAAATGACCCATCCAATGCAGGGTTAGTATTCAAAATAAATGAAAAACCTAGAAAACTCAACACCCGAAAACCAAACAGTCCAGTTAAAAAATGGGCAGAAGACATCAATAAGCATTTTTCCAAAGAAGATTACAGATGACCGACTGACACATGAAAAGATGCTCAACATCATTCATAATTAGAAAAATACAAATCAAAACCACAATGAGGTATCACCTCACACCTGTCAGAATGACTAAAACCAACGACAGAAGAAACAACCGTGGTTGGTGAGGATGTGACAGAAAAGGAACCCTCTTACACCATGGGTATGACTGCAAACTAGTGCAGCCACTGTGGAAAGCAGTGTGGAGATTCCTCGAAAAGTTAAAACTAGAACTACCTTATAGTCAAGCAATTGCACTACTAGCAATTTACTCATAGAATACAAAAAATATTATTAATGTAATATGAAAAGTTTTATTGGGAGAATTTAATCTATTTCTTTTTTTTTCACTTCCAACTTTTTTTTATTGCATTGATCATTTTTTTTACAAATAGTTTATTGTCAGATTAGTTTCCACATGAATTTAATCTATTTCTATTCACTTCATAACAGATTAGCATGTCCAAAATAGAATTCCTGTCTAAGTATTGTTTTGCCCAGTAGTTCTCATCTCAATACATGACAGACATCCATCCAAATTCCAGGGTACCAATCCCAATTTCTCCCTCCTGCATACTTTGAAAATTCAATCCACCAGTATATGTTGGATTGAACAGTACTGTTGGCTACACCTCCAAAGTGAATTTCATTCTACTACTCCTTATCTCCCTTATTATTATTTCTCACTTAGATTCTCACAATGTTCCATCTATTGCCTCCTCTAATGGATTTTCCACTTAAGAGCCAGAGTCGTATCTTTAAAATGTAAATCGTGTTATGTATAAAATTCTTATTCTTAAAAACTTTTTATGGATTCTTATTGCATCTCGACTTAAATGCAAACTTTTTACTTTTTTCATAGGAGACTTAGACTTACTTCACTTCTAAATCCCTTCACAACCCCGTGTCAAACCCCCTGTCAGTCTCTCCAGTGCATCTGCACTGACCTGTTACACCTTTGAATCAGTCAACTTCATCCTTACTTTAAGACTTTGGTGAATTTGTTTCCTTTGCTTAAAATCATCTTCAACCCAGCTGTTTTTCATGTATAATGCCTCAGTTCACATATATTTCAGCCATGAGGCTTTCTACAACTATTTTACCTAAATAAATCACTCTACCTTAACCCAGTAACCACAGTGGCATCAAACAGAAAACATTCCCATAGTTATTACGGCAAGAACAAATTTAAGGGACTGTATCAATTGCTTAACTTTCAAATTTTATTTAACCAAGGTTTATGAAAATCTTTCCATTGCCAAGCAACAGGTCAAAGAAAGCTTACTGTAATGCTTAAGACCATTAACCTTTAAAGCTGCTTCCCTTTATGTGTTATAAACATTTCTCTTAATGGTGAAATGGGGAATTGGCAGCAAGGTATTTTGGCTCTGTCAGGATGCTTTGAATCCAGATATATGGTGCAGTGTACAGGTAGGAGTTGCTCACTTAACAAATTCAGATGAACAAAAGACTGCATCACTCTTTTTTTTTTTTTTTTTTTACAGTGGATTATTAGCTATCCAGAAGAATGAAATCTTGCCATTTGCAATGACATGGATGAAGTTAGGGGGTATTACACTTAGCAAATTAAGTCAGTCAGAGAAAGACAAATATATAATTTCACTCATATATAGAATTTAAGAAACAAAACGAATGAGCAAACGGGAAAAAAGAGAGAGAGAGAAATTTGTTTCCACACAAATTTTAGGACAGTTTGTTCTAGCTTTGAGAAGAATGCTGGTGCAATTTTGATTGGGATTGCTTTGAAGGTGTAGATTGCTTTGGGTAGTAAAGACATTTTAACTATATTTATTCTTCCAATCCTTTTAACTATATTTATTCTCCCAATCCATGAGCATGGAATATTTTTCCATTTATGTGTGTCTTCTTCAATTTCCTTCATAAGTTTTCTATAGTTTTCATCATACAGATCTCTTATATCTTTGATTATGTTTATTCCTAGGTAGTTAATGTTTTTTGCGCAATTGTGAATCGGATCAGTTTCTTGATTTCTCTTTCTGTTGCTTCATTGTTAGTGTATAAAAATGCAACAGATTTCTGTATGTAGATTTTGTATCCTGCAACTTTGCTGAATTCATGGATCAGTTCTAGTGGACTTCTGGTGGAGTCTGTCGGGTTTTCTATGTAGAGTATCATGTCGTCTGCGAGAAGTGAGAGTTTGACTTCTTTGCCAATTCTGTTGCCTTTGATTTCCTTTTGTTGTCTGATGGCTGATGCTAGGACTTCCAGCACTAAGTTAAACAACAGTGGTGAGAGTGGACATCCCTGTCGTGTTCCTGATCTCAGGGGGAAAGCTCTCCGTTTTGCCCCGTTGAGGATGATGTTAGCTGAAGGCTTCTCATAGATGACTTTGATGATGTTTAAGTAGGTTCCTTCTATCCCAACTTTCTCGAGGGTCTTTATGAAGAAGGGAATCTGTATTTTGTCAAATGCTTTATCTACATCTATCGACAGGATCATATGGTTTTTACTGTTTCTTTTTACTTGTTGTTGAATTCGATTTGCAAGTATCTTGTTGAGGATTTCTGCATCTGTATTCATCAGGGATATTGGCCTGTAGTTCTCTTTTTTTGCTGGATCTCTGTCTGGCTTGGGAGTCAAAGTGATGCTGGCTTCATAATGAGTCTGGGAGTTTGCCTTCGATTTCTAATTTTTGGAATAGCTTGAGAAGAATGGGTATTAATTCTGTTTTAAATGTCTGGTAGAATTCCCCAGGGAAGCCATCTGGCCCAGGGCTCTTATTTGTTGGAGATTTTTGATAACTGATTCAATTTCTTCACTAGTTATGGGTCTGTTCAGATTTTCTATCTCTTCCCGTGTGAATTTTGGTAGTGAGTATGTGTTTAGGAATTTGTCCATTTCTTCTAAGTTGTCCAGTTTGTTGGCATATAATTTTTCATAGTATTCCCTGATAATTGCTTGTATTTCTGAGGGGTTGGTTGTAATAAGTCCATTTTCATTCATGATTTTGTCTATTTGAGTGCTCTCTCTTTTCTTTTTGAGAAGCCTGGCTAGAGGTTTGTCAATTTTGTTTATTTTTTCAAAAAACCAACTCTTGGTTTCATTGATCTGTTCAACTGTTTCTTTGGTTTCTATATTGTTTATTTCTGCTCTGATTTTTTATTATTTCCCTTCTTCTACTAGGTTTGGGGTACTCTTGTTGCTCTCCCTCTAGTTGCTTTAGGTGCGCTGTTAGATTTTGCACTTGCACTTTTTCTACCTTCTTGAAATAGGTCTGGAGTGCAATGTACTTTCCTCTTAGGACTTCCTTTGCCGCATCCCGTAGAGTTTAAATTGTTGTATTTTTTGTTTTCATTTGTTTCCATGTATTTTTAAATTTCTTCTCTAATTGCCTAATTGGCTCATTCGTTTTTTAGGAGGGTGTTTAACCTCCATGGTTTTGGAGGTTTTCCAGACTTCTTCCTGTGATTGATTTCAAGTTTCATAGTATTGTGATCTGAAAGTGTGCATGGTATGATCTCAATTCTTGTATATTTATTGAGGGCTGCTTTATGTCCCAGTATGTGATCTATCTTGGAAAATGTGCCATGTGCACTTGAGAAGAAAGTGAATTCCATGGCCTCAGGATGTAGAGTTATAAATATATCTGTCAAATCTATCTGGTCCAATATGTCATTCAACTCCATTGTTTCTTTAGTGATTTTCTGTCTAGTTGATCTGTCCATTGCTGTAAGTGGAGTATTACAGTCCCCTGCTATTAGCACATTCTTATCCATAAGATTGTTTCTGTTTGTGATTAATTGTCTTATATATTTAGGTGATCCCATATTTGGTGCATAGACATTTATAATTGTTAGTCCTTCCTGATGGATAGACCCTGTAATTATTATATAATGTCCTTCTTCATCCCTTATTATTGTCTTTAATTTAAATTCCAACTTGTCTGATATAAGTATAGCTACTCCAGCTTTCTTTTGTCTTCCAGTAGCATGATAGATGTTTCTCCAACCCCTTACTTTTAATCTGAAGGTGTCCTCCAGTCTAAAATGCGTTTCTTATAGACAGCAAATAGATGGATTTTTTTTTAAATCCATTCTGCTACCCTGTGTCTTTTGATTGGAGCTTCAGCCCCTTTACATTCAGTGTTATTATTGAAATATATGGGTTTAGAGTCATTGTGTCATTTGTGGGATTCATGTTTGTTGTGGTGTCTCTAGTATCTTGTGTTCCTTGCAGCATTTCCCTCAGAGAGTCCCCCTCAGGATTTCTTGTAGGGCTGGTTTAGTAGTGACAAATTCTTTCAATTTTTGTTTATTTGGAAAGACTTTTATATCTCCTTCTATTCTGAATGACAGGCTTGCTGGGTAGATGATTCTTGGCTGCATATTTTTTCTGTTCATCACATTGAAGATCTCCTGCCATTCCTTTCTGTCATGCCAAGTTTCAGTAGATAGGTCTGTCACCACTCTGATAGATTTCCCTTTGTATGTTAGAGCCCTTTTCTCCCTAGCTGCTTTTAGAATTCTCATTGTCCTTATATTTTGCCAGTTTCACTGTGATATGTCATGCAGAAGATCGATTCAAGTTATGTCTGAGAGGAGTTCTCTGTGTCTCTTGAATTTCAACATCTACTTCCCTCCCCAGGTTGGGGAAGTTCTCTGCTATAATTTATTCAAGAACTCCTTCAGCACCTTTCCCCCTCTCTTTCTCTGCTGGAATTCCTATGATACAGATATTGTTCCTTTTGTTTGTATCGCTGAGCTCTCGAACTCTTCTTTCATCTTCCTGGATCAGTTTATCTCTCTTTTTCTCAGCTTCCTCTTTTTCTATAATTGTGTCTTCTAAATCACTTATTCTGCTTTCTGCCTCTTCAATCCATACATTGGATGCCTCCATTTTATTATGTATTTCATTTATAGCATTTTTAAATTCATCATATCTATTTTTGAGCTCCATAGTGTTTGTAGCAATAGTTTCTCTGATGTCTTCCATGCTTTTTTCAAGCCCAGAGATTAATTTTATGACTGTATTTCTAAATTCTTGTTCAGCTATGTTGCTTATATATGTTTTGAGCAGCTCTTTAGCTGTTAGTTCTTCTTGGAATTTCTTTGGAGGAGAGTTCTTCTGCTTTGTCATTTTGGTTAGTTTTCTATCTCTTGTAAATTTTAAAAGTTTGTTGTACACTCTGCCTCTGAAAGTTATGCTGTATTAAAGAGGGCTCTTTGACTTTTCAGGGCCTGTCCATTTAGGAAGTGTTCTTTGAGTGGTGTCTCTTGGTTTGTCTTGTTCAGAGTTTGGTTATTTTTTTTCCCCTACTCGTAGCGGTATTTGGGACTCTCCATCATGTGTAGTTTGATTTGTTCCTTGAGGTAGCCCTGGAAAAAGAAAACAGACAACCACACAGGGAACAAAGGTACATAAACACACAGACAAAACCAATAAAACACAGGCTCAGGTAAAAACAACCACAATAACAACAACCACAACAAAACATCTCTCTGGCATAGTTTGGTGTAGGCAGGTCTCGCCTCCACTGTGTCCCACTGGCCACTCCCTGAGGCCCCGCTTTGGTGGTTGTGGGGAGAAAAATGGTGTAGCCCCAGTCCTTTCTCAACCAAGGGTTGTAAATCACTCCTTTGGGTCCGATCTCCCTGTGCTGAGGACATAGCCAAGGTAGGCTGAGTTCCATGCCCTATGCCCCGCCTCGTTTCCAGGTCCTAGTCCATGGGCTTTGTTTATACCTACCGAAGCAGTCCTGCAGGTCGCTGCTTCCCTCCTGCTGGGTTGAGTAGGGGGTGCGGGAAGTGTCACAGCCTCAAATCCGCCGGGATCAAGCAGCTTTACAACCTGGGATCCAAGGCCTCCGCCTCCCGTGTGCGTGCGGGGAAGTAGCAGCTTCAGGCCCACCGCCACCGTCGCTTGCGCCCTATATTCATAAATTCTTACTGCTCATCTCTAAAATGCTTTATCTTCTCTTAAAACCAGTCACTTTCAAAGTGTCAAACCTGCATCAGTTCTAATGTTAATCCTCATATTAATTGGTAACTAGGTGTTCTTTAACACCATCAAAATTTTCTATAAACATTCAATAAAAATATATAGACAAAACACTTACACAATTTTTTAACTTTAGTGAACATTACCCAATAAGGTAAATTGTCAAATCACAAATTTTGACCTCTGGTCATAATTTTACTATATGCTCTCATAAATTATTTAACGTTTTCTACCTCCTATCTAAAAAAGAGAAATTTCATGCTACATGTTGTAATTTCTATAGTTTCATTAATACATAGTAACATTAATACATAAAAAGTTTTATTATGACTTTAATAAATTTATTCGTATTATTACAGATTTTTATTATCAGTTCGTTTTGTTTTTTCCCCAAAAGCCATCCGTTAGAATTTGACATTGTATTCACACACATTTAAAGTTGTAGCATATCTTTTGTCATGCTCTATCATAAACAATTTTAGTTACTGATATGGCATCATTAAAAATTAAGCAGAAAAACTATAATGGCATATTATCTCATTTTTATAATGTATGAAGTTTGATTAGATAATTTCTACATCTTTGTAATATTCACTGATTTTATTAAACTATCACAGTATATACTATGATTCACTTCTTATGGCATTTATGATACTATTGAGATGGTTTATTAACACTTGTCTGAAATTACAAATGAAGTCTTTTTCTAAGTTAAAAGAAGACTCCTTTGTATATTTGAAACGACACTGCCTTAAATAATAAGGCAAATATTTTCCAAAGGTTGACTATGCCAGTGCTGCAGATCCAAGATTTTATAAAACAGATTTTATGCACATAATAAGATAAAACTTCTTATTAGAAATATTGTAATTGTGTAATACGTAACAAGATTTTGATTTTCCAAAGTTTTCTGAGCTTATTGAAGTAAGTGTGAAAATGAGTAACCAAAGTAATTAATAGTTATTGAATAGTTCTTGGAAAGGGCATTTGGGGGTCCACTGAAGCTGAAAAAAAATGAATGTCCTGGTGGTCTATCATCAACACTATTTTTAACAATATATCATCTGATAATTCAATTAGGACTTCATAATGTCATTTTTGACATATAATTTATAAGACATTAAAGAAGTAAAATTGCTCTAATACAGTTCCCTTGATTACTATCTAATTATCTATGTTAACAAATTTTTTCAAAGCTTATAAATATTAAAATGAAAAATAACAATGGAATTTTGACTGACTCTAGCAGTGTATTATTTTTAGCCATCAACATGTAAACTAATTGAAGTATTTTTTAAAGCCTCATTCATCTCATTAAGAGGTGTGTTTCCCAACATATACATATATATGTATCACATATATGTATGATATATACATATATACATATATACACATATGTATATACATATATATACATACATATGCATGATGTATACATATATACATATACATATATATGTATCATATATATATATTTGCATTGGACACATTTAAGAGCATTCCAAGTATTTTATTTTAACATATCAACATATGCCATTTTACAGAAATTATATTTCTCTGTTAATATTTAGGTTCCTATGAAGAAATTGGATGTCACTTAAAAATATACTAGAGGGTCATACCGCTTTAACATTTCTTGAGGGAGTTGTGAGCAAAACAATGCTTGAGGACCACTGCTTTTTCTTACCGATCTTTTTATTTTCTTCACAGTAGTTGGCATTTTACGGTTGATGACCTCATCGTTCAGAGGTTCTCAGGTGTAAATAACAGACTACTTTCTGACTGGTATCAGAAGGCATGGAAATTATCACATATTACAGACAAGTTTCAGATTCCCAGAAAGGCTGAAGTATAGACCCTGAGGCTACGTTAAACCGGTCACAATTCTCAACCATGCGGTCTGGTCGTCTCTGGCGATAACACGCCGCCGTCATCACTCAGGCCTGTGACAGTTTGAATTGGAGTTCCGGCGTCACCACCCTCGGATTCCACATACTCACCTGCCACGTGATTGGTTCTCCCCATACATTTGCCTCTTCTATTTGCTCATTTGTTTGGATGCAAATGATAGGCTAAAGGAAATTGGGTTGTATGAGTTTTTGGTTCTATATTTAGAAGCTAGAACTTATAATACAAAAAATTACCAAAAATCACGGAGGCAGGTAATGATTCTGGCCAAGTACAAAGGAAAATCATCTAATACAGAGATTTCACTATCTTTTCCAGGGGAGAGTAAGCTCCTTGAAAGTGTACCTTTGTCTTTTTCATGCCATCTACCATATTGAAGAGACCATCCCTTCAAGGATAAGTTGTGTCAGTTCAATTGTGTGGATTTAGAAAATAGAATTGGGAGGAGGAGAGATTGTTTCTGGTAACATCAATGAGCAGTATGTTTGCAATAGAAGTCTACTACCTCATATTTTGGTTGATACAGCTCAGGTCTCAGAGCTCTGAGAGATAGAAGGAAAGAAAGAAAAATATATTCTTTACCTTTCTCCATGTGGATGCTGTGGTTTTTCATAGGAGAAGCATAGGAAAGCCCAAGTTGGCAATTTATACTCAGTTTTAGGGAGAATGCATGACTTATCTGTTTTTAAGTTAAGCATGGATTCAAGGCTTTTTAGAATATGCTGGGCTGAGCACTGTATAAATGTGTGTGTGTGTGTGTATGTTTTGTCTCCAGTGTACTCACTAAGTTTATTCTTGTTTCTTATACCCTGGGAGCTATTAATCTATTTATCATACCACTCTAGGTAAATGAAAATTGATCTTGCTTTCTTCTATCTTCTGAAACATATATTATTACTAAAAACATGCTTGGAGCCACTAGTAAATGTTCTTTAGCATATTACGAAGCCAGCTTCCTATACTTATTATTATTAAAGTTACATTGTGTTAGCTTGTTATGGATTGAGTTATGTCTCCCCCACTCCCAAATGTATGTGTCGAAGATCTAACCTCCAGTGCCTTGGGATGTGGGCTTATTTGGAGATAGGTTAGGGGCTAAGAGGTAATCAAGTTAAAGTGAGGTAATTAGGATGGGTCCCTATCTAATATGACTTGTGTCCTTATGAAAAGGGGAAACTTGAATACAGACACGTGTTCGAGATGTCACGTGACCATAAAGGCAGCGATTGGAGTGATGCATGGGGTGAAGACACGAAATGGTAACTAGTGCCAGCAAACTGCTAGAAGCCAGGAAAGAGCAGATCTTCATACAGCCCTCGGAAGGAACCCATCCTGCTGACACTTTGATCCTGGACTTCTAGTGTCCAGAACTGAGAAGCAAAACATTTCTGTTGTTTAAGCCACTCGGTTTGTTGTAGTTTATTACAACAGCCCTAGGGAATGAATAACACCTTATCTAACATTAGCTGTCTCATATTTTCTTTGTTATATGTGTCTTCTGAGCCTTGAACGTTTTTTTTTTTGTTTGTTTGTTTTAATCTCTAGAACAAAGTTTGCTTTTACATCAAATTCCAGCTTTAGGAGGGATGCCATCAGATACGTCACATCTCAGTCCATTTGTCGGACCACTGCACTAGACGTCAGCTTTCCTAGGGAACTCAGAAAAAAAGAATAAAGCTCTGGGGATCTAAGAATTCTAGTCTTTCTCAGGGTCCACATTTCCTGGGGTGCGCCTTCTTTTGAGTTACTTGTCTGCCATGCAGCTTGTGGGAGATAAGCCTCTTCCTCCTTCTGAGGGCCTCTATTCTAGGCATCCTGGAAACTGTTTTAGATAAAGCTGAGTCAAGCCTTAGGAGGAGCTTTTCTGTCACTCTGTCTTATCTCTCTGCTCTTTCCTGGAGTTTAATTTTCTCACTCCTCTGCAGTGAATAGCTCAGATTCTGATATGATCCTGGAAGGAAGGGATCAAGGAAACACCTCCCTTTTTATTGCCTTGGACATTTGCAGTTCCATATTGTGCGTGCTCACTTACCAGGCCACCACACCGAACGTATGGATGCAGTTAGGAGGAACTGACATCTTAATGATACTGCTATTCCAACCATAAATACAGTATAGCTCTCTATTGATTTACATCGTTGATATTTTTCATTAGAGTTCTGTAATTTTCCACATATAGGTCTTTGCGTAGTTTGTTAAACTTGTAACAAAGTACTTTTTTTCTTTCCTTGTTTTATTTTGGTGCTATTGTAAATGGTATGTTGCTAATTTAAAATTCCACCTGTTTATTACTAGTACTTAGGAAAGCAAAAATAATGATTACATATTAATGTTTTATCCCGTGATGTCACGGGCTATATGCTTAGTAGTTCCAGGAACTCTTTTGTAAATATTCTTTCAGGTTTTCTGCATAGGCAAACATGTCACCTGTGAACAAAGACAGGTTTGTTTGTTCCTTCTTGATATGTATACATTTGATTTCCTTTTATTACCTTATTGCACTAGCTAGAACTTCCAGCATGATGTTTAATAGGAATAGTAAGAGAAGACATACTTGTCTTGATCCTAATGTTTGGGGGAAAAGCAGCCAGTTTCTCACAATTAAGTATGATGTTGTTAGCTCTGATTCTTGTGTACATGTTCTTCATTGTGTTGAGAAAATTCTCCTCTATTCTTAGTTTATCGAAAGGTTTTATCATTTATAAGTGTTGAAGTTTTACTGCATCAATTGCTATGATCAGATGATTTTTTAGCCTATTAATGTGATACATTACATTAATTTATTGAATATTGAATTGGCCCTGCATACCTGGAGTATCTTGTTGTGGTGTACACTTTTTCATTGTTTGATCTGAATTGCTAATGTTTTTGTGAGGACTTTGCATCTATATTCTGGAGGGACATTGGTCTGTGGTTTCCTTTCTTGTAATGCTTTTATCTCTCTTTGGTATAAAAATAATGCTGGTCTCATGGAGTGAGTTGAGAAGCATTCTCTATGCTTCTCTCTGTTGAAGGGGATTAGGAGAATTGGTATGTAATCTTCTTTACATATCTGGTAGAATTGAACAGTGAACCCATCTGGCCTGCTTCTTTCAGCTTTGGTAGGGTATTAGTTTCTTTAATAAATTCCTTTAATAGATATAAGTCGAGTCAGATTGTCTGCTTCTCCTTGTACGAGTTTTGGGTAGATTGTATCTTTCAAGGAATTGGTCCATTTCATCTAGGTTCTAGAGTGTGTGTGAATAAAGTTGTTCATAATGTTCCTGGATTATCCTTTTAAGGTCATAGGATCAGTAGCCACTGGTCCTCTTTCTTATATTCGTAATTTATATCTCTTTTAGTTTTTCTTAATCTCGCTAAAGGTTTCTCAATTGTATTGATCTTTTAAAGAGCCTTCTTTCGATTTTGTTGAGTTTATTACCATTCTGTTTTTACTTTTATTAATTTCTGGTCTAATATGTATTCCTTTCTATACTTTCTTTAGATTTAAATTCATCTCTGTGTCTTCTTTTATAAATTAGAAGCTTAAGTTATTTATTTTAAATCTTTCTTCTTTTCTAATTGAGGTATTTAATGTTGCAGCTTTCTTTTAGGCACTGCTTTCACTGCATCTCACAAATTCTGATATTTTTATTTTCATTTAATTCAAAATATTTTAAAAATTCTTTTAAGATTTCTTATTTGACCTATGTGTTATTTATAAGAGTATTGCTTAATTAACAAATATTTGCAGATATTTTCCATCTACCCTTCCATCATTGATTTGTAATTTAGTCCTTGTGGTCTGAGAACATATTTTGTGTGATTTCTTTCAAATTTGTTAAATCTGTGTTTATGGCTATGAACGTGATTTCTTGGTAAATGTTCCATGTGAGCTTAAGAAGAATATACACTTTGCGGTTGTTGGACAGAATCGTTTATATATGTCAATTATATCAAGCTGTTCAGGCCAACTCTATCCTTATTGATTTTATGCCTGCTTGATTTATCAATTAATGAAAGATGGATGTTGAAGCCTGCAACTGTAATAGTGGTCTTGTTCATCATCTCTTTCTCCTTTCAGTTCGCTGTTTTCAGTTCTCTATCTGAAAACATAGAGATATGTTTTTGCCTCATACATTTAATGCTCTGTTGTTAGATGCATTTATATTTAGGCTTCTTAGGTTTTCCTGGAGAATTGTTCTTCTTAGGATTATTTAAAGTTCCTTTTTCAGGGTGCCTGGGTGGCTCAGTTGGTTAAGCGTCCACCTTCCTCTCAGGTCATGATCTCACGGTTCATCGGTTCAAGCTCCCTGTCAGGCTCTCTGCTGGCAGCTCAGAGCCTGGAACCTGATTCAGATTCTATGTCTCCCTCTCTCCTGCCCTTCCCCTGCTTACACTCAGTCTCTCTCTGTCTCTGAAAAAGATATATATATATATATTTATATATTTTAATAAATATATTTATAATAAATATATAAAATATGTTTATATATATAAAATAAAGTTCCTTTTAATCCCTGTCTCTCAAAAAAATATATTATATATATTATATTTATATATATAAAATATTTTAAAATATATAAACATTTTATATTTTATATATATTATATAATATATATAATATTTTAAAATATATAAATACTTTATATTTTATATAATATATTTTAAAATATATAACTATTTTATATTTTATATATTTATATTTTATATAAATTTATATTTTATATAAATATATAAAATATTTATATATATACATATATATAAAATAAAGTTCCTTTTAATCCCTGAAAGTTTTTCTTGTTCTGAATTCTGCTTTGCATGATGTTAATATAGCTACTCCAGCTTTCTTTTGATTAGGATTACCATGGTATATTTCTCCATTTCTTTTCTTTTATCTGAATTTTGTATTTAAAATGGGTTTCTTGTGAACAAAATGTACAGGGGGTCTTATTGTTTTTAGCTTGCTCTGATTATCTTTCCGCAGGTATGTACGTCTATTTACATTTAATGTGATTGTTGATATAGTTGGATGAATACCTACCATGTTGGTAATTTTCTATTTGTCATATTTGTTCTTTATCTCTTTTTCTCCCCCTCTATTTTTGCCTTTTCTGATTTTTTAAAAAGTCTTTATTTATTTTGAGAGAGAAAAAGAGAGAGTGGGAGGGAGAAAGAGAAAATCCCAAGCAGGCTGTGCACTGTCAGCACAGAACTTGACATGGGGCTTGAACTCACGAACCATGAGATCAAGACCTGAGCCAAAACCAAGAGCCAGTCACTCAACCAGCTGAACCACCGAGGCACCCCAGGTTTTAATGATATATTTTCTATGAATCAATTTTTTTCCTCTTTTACCATATCAATTATTTCTTTCTATAATTTTTTGTGGTTGTCCTAAAATTTACAATATTCATTTTTAACTAATTTAAGTCTTAATTCAAACGACACTATATTGTGTCACCTGTAATTCAGGTATCTTGTAACAGATTCCCAATTCCTCATTCTAGTTCCTTATGCCACTGTCATTTATTTCACTTATCTGTACACCACACACAATCCACACATTGTTAGTACTTTTCCTTTTTATAGTCAATTATCCTTTACATGAACTATAAAAAAAAAGAGAGAAAATTTATTTTACCTTCATTTTTTCCTCTTTCCGGAACACTTCCTTTCCTTATGTACATCTGAGTTTCTGACATATCATTTTCTTGTCTCTATAGAACTTCTTTTAGCATTTCATGCAGGACCAAGAATTTCCTTAGTGTTTGTTTGCCTGAGAAAGTATTTCTCTTTGAATTTGAAGGATAATTTCACTGGCTGTAGAATCCTAGGTTGGTAGGTTTTTCTTTCCACACTGCGAATCTTTCTCTTTTCTGTTCTTGGTTTCATGGTTTCTGATGGGAAATTCACTATAATTTTTACCCTTGTTATTGTATAGGTAATAATTTTTTAAAAATTTTGCCTCTTCATCTCCTTTTTTCCTGCACAATTAATATAATATACTTATGTGTAGTTTTTTGTTGGTGGGTGGTGGTGTTTATTTTCCTCGATATTCTCTGAGCTTCCTGGCTCTCTGGTTTGGTTTCTATCTCTAATTTTCAAGTTCTTAGCCATCATTACTTCAAGTATTTCTCGTGCTCCATTCTATCTTCATTCTCTGCATATTGTATGCATGTTATACCTTTTGAAATTTTTTTACATTTCTTGGATGTTTTCTTCCTTTATCATTATTATTATTATTATAAAAATAATTAAAAAGAGAAAAAAGTTTTTGAATTCCAGTTTGGGAAGTTTTTACTGAGGTGTCTTCAAACTCACTGATTCTCACCTTGGCAGTACCCAGTTTAGCGATCAAAAGCAGTCTTTATTTCTGTTACATTGTTTTCATTTTGATTATTTGCCTTTGATTCATTCTGAGAGAGTCCATATCTCTGCTTATATTATCCATTTGTTCATGCGTGTTGCCTAGTTTTTCTTTTGGAACACTTAACAATTCTTTATAGTTATTTAAATTCTCAGTCTGAAAATTCAGTCAGAGCATATCTTTCTCATGTAGCATATGGTTCTAGTGCTTGCGTTCTCTGTTCAGACTCTGAGTTGTGTTTTTTTTTTCTTTTTTGCCTGCCTTGTAGTTTTTATGAAAACTGAACATGATGTATAAATAACAGAAATGACAGTAAATAGGCCTTTAGTGTGAGAATGTGTTAATCTGGCTAAGAGCTGGGATGCATTGAACACCAGCACAGTGCCAGAGGCTTCACATTCCTCCCTTGTCTGTTTGTCTCCTGTCTTAACTCTGATCTTCTCTTAACCATTCCTTCTCTGGGGAAGTCTGTGTCCCCCAATTCTTTCAGCTGTTATCTGCTGTTGTTACACCAGAGCCCTGTTGACATGGGGGTCAGCTGTGGGAGAATGGAAGTGTTCTATACACTTAGGATTAAATCTCAGTTGTTTAGTTGGTCTGGGTTTCTGTGTGTGTTATGGATTTCACAAGCATTTCTCAAGTGATAACAGCTTTTCTCCTCTTTATATAAAAAAGGAAGTCTAGGAGCGCCTGGGTGGCTTAGTCAGTTAAGTGTCCGATTTTCACTTGGGTCGTGATCTCGTGGTTTGTGGGTTCGAGCCCTGCGTCAGGCTCTGTGCTGACTGCCAGCTCAGAGCCTGGAGCCTATTTCAGAGTCTGTATCTCCCTCTCTCTCTGACCCTCCCCTGCTCACGCTGTCTCTCTCTCTCTCCTAGAAATAAATAAAAATAGTTTTTAAAAAAAGGAAGTCTAGAAGGGGCTGTAATGGTAGAAATAGCCTTGAGCTGGGATAAAGCTCTGGCAAAATCTTTTCCCTATAGAATAGACTTAATTTTTTTTTTTAACATTTATTTATTTTTGAGAGACAGAGGGAGACAGAGCATGAGTGGAGAGGAGCAGAGAGAGAGGGAAACATGAAATCTGAAGCAGGCTCCAAGCTGAGCTGTCAGCACAGAGCCTGATGCAGAGCTCAAGCCAATGAACTGTAAGATCATGACCTGAGTTGAAGTTGGATGTTTAATCGACTGAGCCACGCAGTACCCCTAGAATAGGCTTTTTAAATGGAGAATTCTCTAGATATATATCACGATGATTACTCTTCCTTTCTTCCTGCCTAAGCCTAGAAGATATGTTTCTAGGATCTTCATCATGAGAATATGGTGAGGTTAATGAAGGTAAACCAATGAAAATGTGGGAGACTACCTAAGACTATAACCCCCAGATTCTTTACTCTAAGGCTAGTTCCAAGGTCTTCCTCCAGAAATTTGTCAAAATTACCACTGAAGTATTCCTACCAGTTTATGCCCCAACAGCTTCTGTTCTTTAATAAAAATAATGACAATAAAGAAGCAATAATAGCAGCAACAGTATTAATTCTGAAGGCACCGTCACTTTAGATTTACATACGTATTAAACTGTGCCATTGCTTGCCATTCATTTCAGAGACCATTCTTATTCCTTTTGGACAATTATTTTTTTCTTAAAGTAGTAGTGGTGGTGGCTAATTCTCTCATTTATGTGTTTATCTGAGAAAAAAATCTTAATTATATTCTAATTCAGGATTGATAGTTGTTTGTGGGTCACAACTTCAGATTAACCTTTATTTCCCAGAAAAAATGTTAAACTTTCTGTTATATTTTATTTGATTTCCCTCAATGCTGCTGTCAATATTTTTGTCAGCCTAAAGTCATTTCCTTCTTCTCCTTTTCTGTTTCTCTTTCTTCCCTTTCATCTCCTCATTCTCTCCCTTCATCATTTTCTTCTCTGCCTTTAAATATTTTCTTTTCTTCTTTAATTTTTTTAATTTGAGAGAGAGCAAGACAGTGTGTGTGAGCAGGATAGAGGGGCAGAGGGAGAGAGAGAAAATTTTAAGCAAGCTCCAGGCTCAGTGTGGAGCAAGACATGGGGCTCAATCCCTCGACCATGAGATCATGACCTGAGCCAAAATCAAGAGTTGGACGCTCAACCCACTGAGCTACCCAGGTGCCCCTCCTTTCTTCTTATAAACTCAGAAATTCTTTATAGAGGGTATTTCTTATCATTTATTAAGTATGTAATCGTATTATAGTCAAATGACCCCTTTTACTGTTTGCCTGCAATGTCACACTTCCTTTGCAATCTTAGCCTCCACTACTCCTTTTACTGAAACACTTATTAAATTGTTCCCATGTGCCAACATTCTACATTCAGTTCCCCGACTTAATCCTCTCAGAAATATTCTAAAGTTAAGGATTGTTATTGTCCCCATTTGACAGATTAAAAAAAACCCTGAGTCGTGCTAAGTAAAGGACAGACTTGGATTCTGAGCTTAGATCTTTCTGGCTCTGAAGTCATCTCTATTAATATCACCACCATATGACTTCTCAACATTAATTTTCAGCTTGATTCATCTACTGATTCTTCTTCATTTGAATTTCCCCAATTATTACTAGCTAAACGATGAATTCAACCAATAATAATTAATTATTTTCATTTTTACTGGCATATACTCTTTTTCTCTCTAGATGTGGTATTAGACTTCTAAGAGCATAAAATGTATCATTACCATGTTCCATTGTACCATCTAATAAAATACTATGAAAAATAAGGTGCTCAGTAAATACTATTTAAGTCACAAAAAATCTAATTATGTTTCAAACCTTAAAAGGAACAGATAGTTTTTTATTTTCTGAATAAACCTGTCTATAAGAATCATATTCTAATTATTTTTAATTAAAATGCACATGTGTGGGGCACTTGGGTGGCTCAGTTGGTTGGGTGTCTGACTTTGGCTCAGGTCATGATCTCCAGGGTCGTGGGTTCAAGCCCCGTGTTAGGCTCTGTGCTGACAGCTAGCTCAGAGCCTGGAGCCTACTTCAGATTCTGTATCTCCCTCTCTCTCTGATCCTCCCCTGCTCACGCTGTCTCTCTCTCTCAGAAATAAATAAAACATTAAAAAATGTTAAATGCACATGTGTAACAATTACCTAAAAAAAAAAATCTACAGCCATTAAGGGGAGTGCCATAAAATGAATGATGATGTCTGGGTTAATAATGTGTCATTTAAATAACTAAAAAAGTGATTGCCTATTTGTCCCTTTTTAATATATGTCAATATATCAGGGTTATGGTTCACATTTGTGTTTTTGTTTTAACTGACTTAACTTGTCAATTTTTAAACATACCTAGGGTTTTCCACATTTCTCCATGCACCGATGATCATTTTAAAAGCAGGCATCAGAAATTAGACTGAGACCGGACCACAGTCGGTGTGGACCAAAACATGTGTTGTTAGCATTACGGTAATAGGCTGACTTCTTTGACATCAACAACATGCTTTTCTTACCGCAATTTGTTCCGCTATATTGTTTCATCATTGTAAGTGCTTGTTTAAAACCCATTTACAAAGGTGATTGCCAAGTATTGACTAGAACTATTGCAAGAGATTTAGATGTGTGAAGTTTATGCTTCGTTATTAGACTTTTAACTGCCTTTTGCTTGCCAGGCACAGTTAATACTTGAAAACACTATAACCAAGATGATGAAAGTTCAAGTTCCCCATGGCCGTCTTTACTTGCCTATCCTCCCCATCCACCTTGGAGTATAATTCCAGAAAATATACTGCCTCTCAGAAAATTCTTACATTCTTGGAATCAATTCCAGTAAGGCTAGTTACGTGGTGGTCTAATCCCTTCTTGCTGTGCTCCAAGTTGGCTTTTGATTGTTATTTCAAATAAAATTCTTTTACTGCCTCCCTAATATGTCCGCATAGTAAAAGTCCCAGAATAGTCTCAATGCCTTTTTTTTTTTTTAGATGAAAAAATTCAGCCTTGGGAAAAGTGTGGTGGGATTTTGGTGGTTGTAGCTATCATGCAAAAAACTTACGATGAGTCTGTGATTCAGAAACAGCTACGCATGCATGTGTGAGTGCACACATACTTAGCAGCCCTGTGATCAGGGGTGTTGGCAAGGATGGATGACAGTCTGGTGACCGTGAAGCAGGGATCTGAGGAACAGGGCCAGAGGGCAGCTGGCCGGCCAGCTCCGCCGAGTTCTCAACCGCTTGTAACCGCGGTGACGCAAATGTGCTCCCAAACTAAAATCAGGAACATGAAGGAATTGACAGAATGATAGACAAATATAGGGAGGAGGACACACTAAGGACGATTGGAAAAGAACAAAGAACATTAGAGGTCCGTGCGGGGGGTACATTTCTCGGGCATCATCGGCACTGTTATCTGTGCATGACAAGGTTTCCAAGAATCTAGAGAGCCAGCCTCTTACCCAGAGCGAGAAACCACTCCTTTGCGGCATTCAGTTAGAGATGCTGAGAAAAATATTGATTTGTTCTTACTGATTACAGATTAGGTTGTAATTTGAAAGGCCCATAACATGTTTAGTGTGAATTCAAAGCTTCGTTGTGATCTGGCTCGCTAGGAAACTGATCCCTCAGACTGCAGGGCTGCGGCCGCATGCAAATGTGTTTCCTGTTCTGGTGTTTGCAGCCTTTTCTTTTCTGCTCCCGCCTATCCCGACCACAGCTACACTTGTTATTGGGAAGACAGCTCCTTTGAAAGCATTAAAAGGCATAAGTAATTATAGATTGGTTTTGTCCCTCAAAACCAGAAAAATTTATTTATGTCTTGGTAGAAGTACTTCTTTGGTGTTTCAAAAATAATTTTGGTCATTTTCTGGGATATAGGATTTAGGAACGGATACAAAAGTAAATACACATATGCACACATACATGCACACCTTCTAATGCTTGGGGTTTTTTCCTCCCTAAATTTTTAGGCTAAGGACAATCTCATGATTGATACTTGTTTGATTTAGACAAACTTATAGTAAATAGCCATCATAGATATTTGTGGGACTATATTGTAGTGTTAGGTCACTTCAGTGTAATGTGTTGACATTTTCCTGCTGCTGATTTGCAAACTTGGTGATTTGTTTAGAAAAAAATCAGATAAACATAATTAACCTCTCAAAATTAAATAAAAAAACATTGTCAATTTTAAAATTATTTGAAATTTGGTATTCTGTAAATGTATTTTCTTGTTAATTTTAACAGGTAACTTTAAACGTTTCCAAAAAAATAAGCTAATAATTTATAAAAATGATTTCAATTCTTTTCTTTTACTTTCATTGTAGTTTACATTTCCAATGAAACTATGTCCAAACCTGTTATATTTTAAATACATCCACATGTTATGTTTAATCCGTTAGATCAGTACAGACATTGGAACACAAATTATGTGAGGATTTGGATTATAACCATATATAGTGCTTGGAATTCTAATTATCAATGAGACATCAACAGAATGGTAGATTAATTAGGTAAGTAAAATAATTTAATCCATTTTGGATGTATTTAACTTAATACACTTGGATATTTCTTACTCTTAGTAAAATAAAATCCACAGCCTCACACATGTTTTTCACTTTATTGTTTTGAATGTGCGTGAACCAATGTAGGGGGAGGGACATATTTTAGTAAATAGTTTGTGGTTTGTTTTAAAACTCTTAAATATACAGACATATGGTACATGAGCCTTCCTTTATACTCTTGCCCCAGGCCTACAAATGTCGGGGCAGCCTAAGTTTTGACAGCGTGAATATAATTCAAATTTACCTTTGCCAGATGCGAAAAGAGCTGTTTCTCCACGGATGTGTGTTGTGAGAATCCTTAAAAGACCACACTTACTAATTTACTTGGAATGGAATAAAATAAGGAAATCAATTCATGCAATGTCCTAAAATTGCAAGACAAGTTATTTAAAAGTTTTTTAATGTTCTTTAAGTGATGAGAAATTATTTATAATTTTAGCAAAAATCCAGGATATGGAATTTGGAATTATCTAGTAATATACCACCAATGAAACAGATCTCGTGAACGATCATTATGTAATTGATTATTCATTGTTGTTCTGGCTGTACATTATGTCTTTTTGTGAGGGAGTTCCATGTGACGTATTCCTTCCATCTGAAGAATGAAGATTGACAGAGGACCATGGGAATGAGTCTCTCTCATCAGTAATCTTTTCTGTCTTCCACCCAATTGTTTGGCCTTTTTGACTCAAGCTTCATGATTCATCATATGAGCGTATCTAATGCTAAGTAAGGTCCTCTCATTACTACCAGAGACACGTGGTGGGGCCACTGTGTTTCAGTGGGTATCTTTGGTAACTGATTCAATTGAAAACTCCCCTCCTTTTGATAGTAACTCCACAGCTTTCACTGAAATGATCTTTTCTTTTTCTTTTTTTAAATATTTTTATTTATTTCTAGGAGAGAGAGAGAGAGACAGCGTGAGCAGGGGAGGGTCAGAGAGAGAGGGAGTCACAGACTGAAACAGGCTCCAGGCTCCGAGCTGGCAGTCAGCACAGAGCCCGACGCGGGGCTCGAACCCACGAACCGCGAGATCGTGACCTAAGCGAAAGTCGGACGCTTAACCGACTAAGCCACCCAGGCGCCCCTGAAATGATCTTTTCTTAATCTATTTTTTTCTTGAGAGAGAAAGAGAGAAGGCGCACGCACGTGCGGGAGTATGTGTGTGCATGCAAGTGAAGAGGGGAAGAGGAAAGGGAGAGATGGAATCTTAAGCAGGCTCCATGCTCAGTGCTCGGAGCCCTGTGCAGGGCTCGATCCCATGACTCCAGTATCATGACCTGAACTGAAATCAAGAGTCAGAGGCTCAACCGACTGAGCCACCCAGGCGATCCTTCACTGAAATGTTTTATAGTTACTTTTCTTTTCTCTAATATAAGCCCTCAACTTTCCTGCTTTTAAATAGTTTCAATCTTTTTTCAAAGAAATCATAATTTGTAATCTTGTACCTGGTGTCCATTCCTCCAGATTCCAGTATTTCAGAGGGTCTACAGCCAGTGCTTTAAGGTAAGATACCTTGTCATTGGCTGGAGGATGTGGTAACTGGCCCCACTCAGCCTTTAACAAGTTCTCAGTGTAATACTTTCAACTCTGGGCTTTTACACTGTGAAAGTCTATAAAAGTAATGATGAATGGGCTTTTATGTCTCTTGAAACTCCCCCATTTTCTGTATCATTATCATTCTTTCAGGTTTGATCAATTTGATCATTTTATCAATTAAAGAATAATGGGTACATAGTTACACCATTGTGTAAACTGATATATATAAGAAGTGAAAAAAGACACCCACAAGACTTTGTTTCCTTCAACTGCTCCTTTCTAATATCAGGAAATACTACATAGCTTTAGAATTCTATAATAATATAATGGTCTTTGCTGTTTGAGTGATTAAGCACAGATCTTTTCACACCCTGTTCTTAATATTCATGAATTAGAGAGCTCTTGTGTATAACTATCCGTATATTCTTATTCTATCGAGAGGTTATTTATTTAGTTCTTATGCACTGTATTTTTTTACTATAAGAACTTTATTGATATGCAGTCATACACCACATAATTCACCCATTTAAAGTGTACAATTTAATAGTTCTTAAGTCAGATCAAAAATAAACTATGCCCATCATCAATGTGAGATTGAATTATAGTTTTATACAGGGATAGGCTAATGCACTGAGCAAAAAGAAAATTAAAGAGATCTGTTAGGGGCTGAGATATTCTGGTTTAGGATGGGATGTTCAAGAGCAATTTTTCACCCTTGTATCTAAACAGAAAACCAACCAAAGAAAAAAAACTACCATTTCTGTACAGTATATTTTATCCATTCTCCTCCAAATGCCAAGTTTTATTTTTAGGGACTTTCATCCTACTCTAAATATTCATCACTATTTTCAGAGACTTTCAAAAACAGCATTCTTCAAACTAGGGTACATGTATCCCTAGAGTACATATGAAGGAAAGAATAATGTGGTAAAAAGGGAAGAATAATAAGCTTACGGGATTAATTTTACAGGAATCTATTAATAGAGCTTTAACATTCACCCCTAACTTTTAACTCCTAAAATAAATCTTCCCGAGAACTCATCTGTGGCCCAAATATCCCCTTTAAAATCATGCTTCTCTCACTTTTACACAGAAAAGGCATACCTCTCACTAATATACAATTATTTAAAAAAATACTTTTTTTCACCATTTTTCCAAATTGTATGATATTTGCTTCATTCTGATGAATCATGGCCTAATAATCATTGTAATGACTTTTTAACACAAAACTTTCTATCACTTAGAGACTGGGGAGTCAGAGGATTTATAATTTTTAACTTTAGCATGTACATATTTTTCTTAATTAGAAGTATGAAGGATTAACATAAGATTTTCAAGTATGAAATTATATTACATTGGGATAAAACTCTATGTGGAGATGAAAATGGAAATTGTTTTTTATGGGGAAAAAGCAGATATAAAGTTTCTGATGAGATTGCTCATGCATTTATACATGGATAATGTTGGATATCAAATCCACCATGGTGGTTAGACAATGGGGGATACGTTTACAAGTATTATAATAGTTTTATTTAAAAAATCAGTATTTACAATATATTGGATCTCCTTTTGCCAGTAATTAAACTTTGTTGAGAACTTATTGATACCAACTTGTAAATGCATGTGGGGTATTTTCTTCAATGTTCCTTTAGCAGTAAAAGAAAAAATGTTTTGGGATTTCATTCTTTAGTTATTGATGAAATCAACACATATCCTTCAGCCCCTTTTAATTTTTTTAAGTTTATATTATTTATTTTGAGAGAAACAGAGAGAGCATGAGAGGTGGAGGGGCAGAGAGAGAGGCAGAGAGAGAATCCCATGCAGGCCCAGTGCTGTCAGCACAGAGCCCCACGTGAATCAGGGTTTCATCTCATGAACCATGAGATCATGACCTGAGCTGAAACCAAGAGTAGGATGCTTAACCAACTGAGTCTCTCCTTCAGCCCCTTTTAAATTTTTTTTTTATGTTTTATTTATTTCTGAGAGAGACACACACAGAGTGAGCAGGGGAGGGTCAGAGAGAGATGGAGATACAGAATCTGAAACAGACTCCAGGCTCTGAGCTGGCTGTCAGCACAGAGCATGACACGGAGCTGGAACCCACGAACCATGAGATCATGACTTGAGCCAAAGTCGGACGCTTAACCTACGGAGCCACCCAGGCGCCCCTTCAGCCCCTTTAAAAGATAAGAAGTGAATAAGGCTGGGTTAGTTAAACCAGAAAGTTAGCTAACTACCCAGAAAGCCTGTAGACGTCATGATTTCATGAAATTATTAAATATTCTTTTGTGTAGTCTAAACATCAAGTTTTTCCTTAAGGGAAAATATGTCATTTAAGATGACATATTTCGTGTTTGGTTTTGGAAATTAACTTCATTATTGTCCTGCAGTTATTCAACAAAGGTGTGCTTTCAAATATGTCTTTTGTACCCTCACCTCTAATAGTTTTCACGGCCACTAGCACCTGTCATAATTTCTAGGCCGTGATTCTTTTGTGATCTATCTCTGGCTTTCTAGAGCTCAAGGTTTATCTTGCCCCCTGGGCAGTTATTTATATTTCTACATTCTTTATTCTATTGAAATCACACCCTTGTGGGCTCTTGAAAAAATTATTGTTACTTATTTCATTTATTTGCTTGTGGAGAGCTCCTATTATTTCCCAGGAGTCTATGGTTTTAATGATCATTTGATAAACATTGCATAGAAAGGAGTATTATTACTCTAACATGCTCAGGAATCCTTAACGATGATAATAAAAATAATGGTAATAACAGCAATAATATCACAAACAATAGTAAAAAACTTCCCCAAGGCTACTTGGCAACTAAGTGGCAAGGAAGTATGATACCAAACCCAAACTCTCAACTGCTACTTCAAAGTAGTACCTGATGGTAATGCTAGTAGCTATGTGTAATATTATGTAGATAATGGTCCTTCCAGTTTTCTAATTTTTAACTATAAATTTATCAATCTAAGTTTGAGTGGCTAGGTCATAAAAATAATATTATTAGGAATAAATGATCAAACTCCATAGATCCTGGATGGAAAATCACAGTTTTCCCTTGACATCGTCCATTTATATTCAAGATGATGCCATAAGTTACATTGGGGACCAGTGTGGCTGGGGCAGGGCCACCACTCTTAAAAGGCTTAGAGTTCAAATTCTACTGAATGACACTATATTAGAAAGTTGTTCTTGTTAATATATTATTGGAAAGATAGAAAAGTTAAATGTTCATTTCTGCTGGTGAGGTTTTTTTCCTCTTTGTAAGCCAGAGTTCCAAAATTAGTCCGAAATCAGATTTTGTCGCTAACATTGGTCTTAAATTAAAAAAATAAGGTCATGGTGTGTTTCTTATAAGTTGATTTATGCCAGTCCCAACTGTGTCAAGGGAGAAAAAAGATGACAATCAAATTTTGTACTGAGAATATATTAATGTCTTTTATGTAAACCTCCACTCTGAAATATATTTTTAAAAAATAGTCATGGGAGGGGCGCCTGGGTGGCTTAGTCGGTTAAGCGTCCGACTTTCGCTTGGGTCATGATCTCGCGGTTCGTGGGTTCGAGCCCCGTGTCGGGTTCTGTGCTGACTGCCAGCTCAGAGCCTGGAGCCTGTTTCAGTCTGTGACTCCCTCTCTCTCTGACCCTCCCCTGCTCACGGTGTCTCTCTCTCTCTTTCCTAGAAATAAATAAAACATAAAAAAAAAATAGTCATGGGAATTGCTAATACTCCTTTACGTTCTGAATCAAACATGAAAGAATCAAATAAAATGATTTTTGTAGCTTTTTTTCTCTAAATGAGAACGTGTTTATCAGGTTTTATACACATCCATATCACTGCATGTTCTCCTGAGTTATCCTTCATAGAAAATATTATTAAGCATTACTCTGAAATTATCACAATATAAAAATGATTCTGTGGCTATGGCAACCACAAAATAATATGAGTTAGAGAAAGAATATTCAGGACTATGGTAAAGGAAGTGAAAAGCAGCCTAAATAGGCCAAAATTTGAAGAGGAAAGAAGCCAGAAATTGACTTCCTCAAAATAAGTCATGGAAATGGGAAAAAATTAAAATTACATATTGTGCTAAAATAAGACAAAAAACAATGGGTATGTAGTTTTGGAACTGAATGCTTGCTTTCAAGGCTTTAAGATCGTGGGAGAACATTAATGATCTTGTACAAAATAGAAAACCAGAAAATCATCTTCTGTATAATGTTCATTGAAACTATTTTTAACTTTAGTATTGACTTGTTCTTCATTGCAATGTGATACCTTTCTAGAAAGAGGTTAATATATACACTGGATTTTATAAACAGGACTTAATGAAGGATTATGGAATTGAAGGGAAACTTCAAAGTAAAGTCCAGCCATCATTCATTCATTCATCCATTCATTCAATATTCCTTTATTCACTCAACAAATATATTCTTCAATAATTGGGGAAAGAGCAGTGAATGAGCAGATAATTCTTACTTATATTTTCATAGGGAGATATAAACAACAAGTAAACATGCAAAATGACTAGAAGAGCTATGTAGAAAGAACATAAGGGGAAGTAATAGAGAAAATGGATAATTACATTAATACATGGGATGATGGAGGGAAGGTTTACTGAGAAGATGACTCCTGAGTAAGGCTAGAGAAGGTGAGGCATGACACCAACAGGTATCTAGTGGAAGAGTTACTTAGGAACAGCAAGCACATGCAATAGAGCTTAAGACAGTGGTGGATCTGGTATGAGTGCAGTGATGGGCAGTACAGAGCATGACAAAAGGTGCGCTTTGGGTAGAAAACTCATTTAAAGATGTTCTGTTATATGGACTGATGCAGGATTTCAGTCAGGGCCACCCATAGGTTGTATGGGGTCCTAGACAAAGGATTTTTGTGGGCCCCTGTTGTTATAAACAATTTCATTAAACTGTATCACATTTTAATGGGCTCATGCATGGAAATTTAGACTAATGAGTAGATGAGAGATACTTAAGTTTATGGTTAGCAATGATCCTGGGTGAAATTGAGGCAGGGATTATTAGTCAACCACTTTCTTCCCAGCCCCTAGTACCCAGATCCTTATATGAGACACTTTCTGCCATCCTTTTAATTCCATTGTTTGTTTCATTTGCTCTTCTACATAATCAATTCAATCTCTAGCCCTTGGCAAGATTCTGTACAATTACTATGCATTCTTATCGACTGTGCTTGAAGCAGAGACATTAGTTAGAAGACTATTGCAATAATCCAGGAAATAGATGATTGTGATCAGCTGTATCAAATACTGCTGATACATCAAAAAAGACGACTGAGAAATGATCCTTGAATCATCAGTCCATCCTGATTGTTCATGTTGGCTAATGACCGAACACTGCAAGAGAAAGGAAATTTCTTGCTAAAGTACTCCTTCCAAACTTCTACAGCTTTGGCTGTTAGACTTCTGCTTAAGGCATACAATGTCTAAAGTTAATGTTGAATTCCCTGATGTATCCACGCACTAGTTTAGTTCTTCTCTTCTGTAACACCACAAAGAACATATGGGCATGGGAAATCTTCCTCCTTCATTTAACCTGTTAGTAAAGGAGAGGGTTCAACTAAAAATTTAGACACTGGTCCAAATAAACCTTAAATTATTATCCACTTTCTTAGTCTCCTAAGAAATTAATCTATTGTTGCTTTTTTTTTTCTTTGTCAAGGACTAGAGGCTGAGTTGGTAATTTGGGCAACAGGACAATTAAGTAAGCAGTAGAATTAGCTGGATGGTAGAAAGTGGCTCCAATAATGATCTGAGGACCAGGGGCTGGAAATGAAGAGGACTGTACAATAGTTCCTCCCCATCTATAGCCAGGGTTACTCCTGACACTGAACCACATTCCTAATTAGGCAAGAGGTACCTACATGCTTTTGTCCTTGGGTCACAGCTGGTCTCAGGATATGGGTTAATTCAAACTCATTGGTAGAGGTCAAGAGAGACATTTGTCAGACAGTTTCTGACATTAGGGAATAGACTGTAACTGGAATGATCCTCAAAAATAGGAGCTTAGAGCCTTATGACAACAGAAGTATATTCTACATGCAAAACATGACTCTTAGGCAGTTCAGGTGTATGTGAAACATTTTACTATGTAAATATAAAATAACGTTATGATAGCTGAAGGACCATTTTCTTTTCTATCTGTCATATATTTTATGACATTTTCCAGCGTCACTTGAGATATTTCTGGTAAATGAGGTACAAAAGTCAAAATATCAATTGAAGCTGCAGACCATAGATTTTTTTTCTCTTTGTGTTTTATTTTCTCAAAATTCTGTTAAAGAAATAACTTGAGATTTTGGTTCAGGTTATAAATAAGAAGCATCCAGGGATAAGACCCATGCATGAGTCAGCATGAGTCAGTAATTCAGTAAGCCTGGGAACTGGAAATGAGTTGGAATGTAATAACTTTCTAGCACTTAAGTGAATAAAACTTTTGAACACTTGAAATTTCAAATGTCTGTGGTTGTCTGTTTGAAGATGATTTTGTAATACAAAGTAATTCAGGGAAAGGTCTTTCATACAGGACCAAAAGTTGCTTCCACGTCTTATTAAAAGAATTACATTACTTGAGTAACTCAGCCATGGTGAAATACAGAAGTTACATAGTGTGAAATCCTGCAACAGCCACAGCTAGTGAAAGCTTGAAGTACTTAACGTGAAACCCCAAATAAATCATTTCCGGGACAGATCTAAACAAATTTCATAATATAAAACAAATGTAACTTTCAAATCTTCAAACACTGTACTCTTATAAGGAGGGGTTTCCACTTGTCGAAGGAAGGAGCTGCATTTGATTTTATCAGTCTCTTCAGCTCTGGTGATGGTAAAGACATCTAAATAAATTGCTGGTGAATTCCTGTTATAGAAAAGCAAACAATCAAATAAATAGGCAGATAATCTCCCACTGCCAACTACTGAGCTAATTGACTAAGAGATCCAAACAGGGACACTGAGTAGTTATAAATTACAAGCAGTAATGACATTCCAACTGATTGAAGAAAAAAAACAAAATAACATAGTCACAAGCCAATCAGTATGGGTGGCCCAATTATTCAAAAAGCAGCTGTAACTAACCAGGAGAGTCTTACCGGTAAATATCTCTTGAATATTAGTCTAGGTTATGAGTAAATTCACCCAGCAAGTTAATGATACAAAGGAGACTTTGACATCAACTAAGTCACTTTTATGTGCCAGTATACTTATATGTACCGAAATTTTATTCATATTCATATGCTGGAATTTGATCACTACCTCACAAGCTGTTTGGAAAAGTATACAAATTTATTGGGTTGTTGAGAAATAACGAAATTAAAATTTTTCAGTCAGTAAACTAACTTGGATACATGTGTGGGTAATAATAGACCAGTATTACTTGTCAAGGTCCTTCCTATCAAAAGTGTGGTAGCTAATTTGACTACGGTGAAAGGATTAGAAACTGACTCAGTTTGTAGAATATACTGAATCTTAGCTAGAGTATATGCCTCCCTATGACTTTGAGTAATATTTTGTGGTTTGCATTGAATGCTTGGTTAGAGAGATAAGATCAGTGTTGTTGGTTTCTTATTTATGGTGCTATAACTCTAAAAGCAGCAAATTGGAATTAGTGATGTGGCGGCTGATATCTTACCCCACTTCTAAATCATAGTGTTGGCTGTGAATTAGAGCTTGATGATCCTGGATGTATTCCCAAGCTCTTTCAAACCCACTTGTGTTACAGGTCAGTGCTAAGTTACCAAAAGCTTCATAATAAACTGTTCATCTGAACGTGGAATTGCTAAGTAAATGCTGCAGAGAAAGAAATTTAGGAGAGAGAAGGAGCCCCACTCCCCTTTTAAACTATTATGTTCAATCTGTTTTATTATATTTGATAATATCAAAGGCTTTTGATTTTTATATATTACTGCATACTTAAAAATTACCCAAGACCTATCCCATGTTTTTCCATTCTTACAGAGTATCTAGAAATATAATGTATACAAAACAAGAAAACCTCTTTTGCAAGATTAAAAGAGTTCTGGAGATTGATTGCACAACTATGTGAATGTACTTACTACTGGAATGCATGCTTAAGAAGTGTTAAGATGGGAAATTGATGCCATCTGCATTTTACTATAATTTTTTAAATGCTGAAAAAAGTGAGCAGCAGGCAAGCAAAAAGCAATGCCATGTCCTGGGGAAATTCTAAAGTCACTTCACTCATGGAAGGTCCACAAATAACCTACACTATCCTTAGTCATGTAACTTCTTAATCAGGCAGCCTTTTCAAAGCAGCATACTAACTTACTTCCTAGAAAGGTTGGATACATAAGGGGAGAGGATGCTATCTGCTTTGTTCTCTGCTATATCCTCATTGCCTGGAATAGGGCCTGGCATGGAATAGACAATACATCCAACAAATGGGAGCCCGCTTATTTTCTACGTTACATTATCTGCTAAAAGTAAAAAAACAAAAGAAAAGTCAATCTCTGAGGATAGATATTTTTGTGACTCTCAATTCTAGGAGAAATATATCTTAAAGCCCTGTTTTCAAGCATCATATGCAGTCCATTTCAAAATATTGTTTCTGCAACCATGTTTTACATTCTCACCACAGTATCTTCCAAAATGATATCCCACACGATGCTTTCTGGAAATTTGGCGGATGTGTTGAGCACAAAAGAATTTTAGATTACAGATGACTGGGAAGGGCTAGGTTACATCTTCCCACTTTTCTATGTGGTAAGAATACTCATCCCTTTTATAAGCCAGTGAGCATCAGGGGCCCTCAAGAGGGCATTAACAACAAGCTGTGCTTCCCAAACACTTTTAATCATAGAGCATTGTGAGTGTGTGTATGTACATAGTACTTGGTATATATTTCCTGGAAGGAAAGCTCTCCAGCTCAACATTCCACAGAATGGAGCTGGAAAATGCTGTTCCAGCTTGAAACCCGCGTGTTGATTCTGTGTCAGAGACACCCCTGCTAGGTGAAATTATGTTAAGTTTCTACTTAGTGGGTGAGGATGCTCCAGGTGTCCTTTTGAGTGATCTAATCAGGTTTAAAATGTACATCATCTCAAAAAGATCCATCAGTCTCCTTTGGTTATCAATTTAACTTTTGACACTAAGTTATGTTTGGAGAACTGTGATATCAGGATGATTCATTTTTGGATCACACACAAACTCCGAGCAGATTCTCCATTCCTGCTATTTTTATCATAGTTCTCCAGGATGCATCTCCAAAGATCAGCACAGTTGTTCTTTTCCAATGTCCACCTTAGCAGTCCACCTTAATTTACTTTCTGCAGGACAAGAGTGCTGTTTTTTCTGCTCAGGAACTAGTAGGAAAACATGGAATCACATCATTTCTGTATTACATTTAAAATCACAAAGATTTATGTATACATATATTTTTTCTAGTTGACGTGTATTCCATAAATTCTGTGTATAGTGATGTTTTATTATGGGATATTGTTGAAGCATATGATTAACATGATTTATCTGGAGCAACCCAGGAGCAAATTCTTTCAGTAAAGATAAAAATCCTTTCTGCCTTCATTTTTAAGGATATATGTGTTTGACTATTTTCATAAAGTAGGATACAGCTGCAACCATGAAGTTTTAGTTGTGGTGGTGTTGGTAAAAAGATGATTGATAATCTGGAATTTCTGAAGAGATTTCATCTGTCCATTCTCATTTAATTTTTGCAAATACTCTGTAAGGTAGATATTATTAGAACTGCAAAATGGTTCTGACAATCAAACAAGTTTTAGTGGTTTGCTCAAGTGTCTGTAGTTAATAAAATGAGCTGAAACTTAAATCTAGTTTTACCAAATCCAGCCTCGATTCTTCTTTCATTAGGCTGCAGCTACTTACCTTGATAAATATATAATGCAATTTAAATAATTCGGTAAGTGCATTTATATGATGAATTCCTAGAAAAGGAATTGATGGGTCAAAAGATGCACACACAAAAAAATTGATATATATTGTCAAAATCTTTCCAGAGGCTAAGTCAATTACATGTTCACATAGGGGTTTCTCTTTACTCATACCCTAGACAGCTGTGTGTCTTATTAAATACTGAACATTTTAACAAATTGTTCTTCTAGTAATTTTGATTTCTCTAAGTGGTGAGTTACTTTGAGGGCCTTTTAATGCTTTTTTTTTAGAAATGTACAGTTCTGTTTCACAAGGTAGATTTGCTTTCCTTTTGGTCCTTTTAGAAAAACCATTTTGTCTCATTGATTTATAAAAGCTCGTTGCACCTTAAGATTAGCCTTAAGGGGCACCTGGGAGGCTCAGTCAGTAGAGCAACCAACCCTTAATTTCAGCTCAGGTCATGATCTCTCGATTTGTGGAATTAAGCCCCACCTTGGGATCAGTGCTGACAGGGTGGAGCCTGCTTGGGATTCTCTTTCTCCCTCTCTCTCTCTCTCCGCTCTCTCTCTCTCTCTCTCAAAATAAACAAACAGACTTTTTAAAAAAGATTAGCTTTAATTTATGGGAATATAAATTAGTGTGGAACTGTTATGCCCAGATCACGATCTCCCCAAAATCCCAAGACTTTTTCAAAAAGATTAGCTTTAATTTATGGGAATATAAATTAGTGTGGAACTGTTATGCCCAGACCACAATCTCCCCAAAATCCCAAGACCACCAAAGAGTCCAAGTCACGTATGCAAAGGCAAAGGGCTTTATTACAGGCTTAAGCTCCGGCTCCCAGACCTCACCAACGCAATGGATCCATGCTGAGAGCCCCGAGCAAAGGCAGAGTAGGGTTTTTATGGGGTTTGAGACGGGGGAGTTACAGAAGTTGTGACATGGCAACAGTGATCCAATCATAATTATACAACATCATTGACAGCGGGTTTGACCATACACATTGTCTAGAGTATGCGATACTTTTGGCGGGATCCAATTACAAAGTTTAGAGTACCTTTAAATTTAACCAATCACAGAGCGAGCCTAGGGTCTTACTCGGCGACTAACGGGTTAACTTTAACATTAGGTAACAGGGTCCTAACTATAGTTTCTATCTCCAGGCCTCTCCCTTAACAATGTGGAGGGTGGTCGCTGGCCTTTCCTGACTGGGTGTTGCAAGGGTGGTTTCTCCTGCCTTGGGCAATGTGTAACTACCTGATAGTTTCGGGGAAGCCGAACTCTCAGGCCATCTAGTTTAGAGGGGAAACTTAAAGCCTGTCATGGAGTCAGTTTGGTTTAGACGTTTAGACTTGTGGTCTTACAGAACCAAATTTATGCTTGTAATAACACTTTCCACAGTCATTCCAATATATTTTCTTTAGTGGGAGAGAAGAGGCAGAGTGCTGGCTAATACACTGAGAATTCAGTGTACATGATCTGTTTTATCTGTGATTTGGTCCGTCTGAAACATTATTTACTTTATTCCCCACCAGATTTTCTTTTATGTCAAAATATGGACATGCTCATGGGAAAGTGTCACACATGTGAAAGTCATCTGTTATGAATGTCACAGAAGAAAGCAGTTTGAGAAATATTTATCGGGTATATCATCCCTTTTTCTAATGCAAGGGTGGAATGGGGATGGGGTGAATAGGTGAGAGGGGAAGAGTCCAGAAGCACCGAGGTCAGGTGACTCACTAACAGTCATGGGATTACTGAGCACCAAAGGGAAAGACTACCAGGCTCTTGGAAGCCTCACATTTCGATCCCAACTTGCCAACAAATAAATTCTACTGGCTTGGCATTCCATTTCTTCTTCAGATCCAAGCAAGGAAAAACAGCATCCTAGGAAGCTCTGCAACATTCTTGATATGGTTTCCCATAAAAATCCCCTTGACAATTAGCTAATATGAAGCATTCACATGAGTTTATTTGGGAATTTGGCCGAGGCTGTGTTTTTGCTGTTGTTGCTGCTGCTGAAATAGTTTGAGTCTGAAATCATTATGGCTGTGGTTACATGTCTTTGGCCAAAGGATATTGTGAAAGTCTCCATCACCACAGAAACAGATGAATATTCCTCCGCTCATACTGGAAAAAAAGTGAATTGGTGACAGCAGCTCTGACTGCTTCATGGGAGGCCTCAAGCGGTGACTCAGGCTCGTGAGTTGATGTCCCCAAACATGATGACCCATTTCCTCTCCTGCTAGTACTCGCTGCTGCTCACAGGACCCTTGGTGCACTTTGAGCAGTCTCTTTGAAAAATTACTTTTCTCCCAATTATTTTCTGGATTTTGGATAGCTTTTCTAAAGAAAAGATTTGACATTATCCTATCTGGAAAAAGTGAGCTCTTTCATGAAGCTAAGGAGCAAAATTGCTACATTCATTAAAAAAAAATCTTAGGTTCTGATTCCTGAAACTTTGATATTCCAAAACAATAAATGTAATTATAGAAAATTTACATAACATAAACAAACAAAATCCAAAGAAACCACCTGCTATGCCAGCACACGATATGAATCCTGTTGCCAGTGATGAACAGGGAGTTTCTCTTCTATGAATTTTTGTCTTTCAGCCTTTTAAAGTTTTGATTTAATTACAGGTAACTTAAAAGAGCACAAGGACAATTCTTTTTATATACTCAGATAATATAATAATGTTGTTTGGTGAAACATTCATCTCCATTTTATGAAAAATATCAAATATATAATGTGGCAATGTGGCTAAATTTGACAGATTTTAAAAGACAGGTCTTAGCGCGCTGTCTCCTCAGTGAAAATCACTAAGCTCTTTAGGCTTTTCTTTACCCCATTTCTGAAATGGAATTTGATGACCCTTAAATTTTTTTAAATCCATACTTTTATGACTCCATTCAAAAGCAAACATAGGGAAATCCCCCAACTCAATCTCCGAATTCTGTTAAGTGTGTGGGAGGCCTCAGACTAGTTAGAAGGTCTTAGTTTACCATCTCAGAAACATGAAAAACATCAGACTAAGTGATTATTTTTAGTTACAGATATATTTTGGGTTTTGGAGAAACCAAGAAAATGACTCTTTCATTGCAAGAATGCTGCTTGTTGCACAGTTTAATATTTCCTTTTAAAATGTGGTCATAATCCTGAAAAGCGTCTGGTATGTATCAAGATGCTCTCTTTTCTTTTCTTTTTCTTGTATGTAATCATCTCATTATTTTTATTAAAAAACATGAGTTCTTTATAGAAAATTCAAGGATTTCCAAAAATGTTTAAAGAAGAGGTGACTCCACATGCCACCACCATAAACTAACAAGAATCAGCATTTGTGAACATCACTACAAATATCTTCTGTGCATTAATACAGAGGGAAAGATGGACAAACAGACTAACATAACAATGTAAAGTGAGTTTGACAGGTGTAGTTAGCTCTATAGGTAGAATCAATTTTATAATACTTTGATAATTCTGTACTTACAATTTTAATAAAATTCTTAAGTTTAAATATACTTGAACCTAATAGAAAAAATAAGGAAATGAAATTTGAAGTAAAGGAAATGCTGAATATCATTTCAATCAATTTGTCTTCAACTCATGGGATGGGGAAACAATTTTGAAAACTGTAAAAATGTTATAATCAATTTTTTCTTTAATTTCTTTTTCAATTTTCTGAAAAATTGACTCCCTAATATAAAAGGTAAAGAAGTTAGGAATCTTACATCTTCTCTATCCTTCCTTCCCCCATCTCATTTTTATTAGTTCTATTATCACTATTGCTTTTAAGACTTTTAAGATTTCCATAGACCTAACAATCCTTATTTTTGTTTAATATTTGTCATATGTTCAAATATTCACTGATTATCACTAGTTCTTTTCCCAAAGCTTCTCCATTTCTAAGAACATCGTTTTAAATCATCTCTTGATTATTCTGATTTTATTCGCAATATAAACTTTCAGGAAAGGCTCTGATTATTACATCCTCCAAGCTCTCTTATTTAAAATTGTTGAGCTCTTGCCTTTATACTGGAATTGTGATTTTTTTAGATAAAAATTTGGAATAAGGGTTCTATAGAACTATAATTCTATAGAATCTATATCTATAATTCTATAGAATCCCTGATTTCTATAGTTAACAGTAACAATTCCATTGTATTGTCAAACTAAAGGACGCTATGATGATAGTTTTAAAACACTTAGAATAGCACATGGAAAGCACTTAGAAAGTCCTATGTAAATAAACATCTGAGACCAGTCTTCTTTTTTATCTCCTTACTAATGGTTTGCTTCATTTGTTTAGATGCTTGAAGATTTGTTTATATTTTAATACATCAGCAGGATATGCCACAATACTGATTACTCTGCATCAGTATTTCTTGGAATATAGTGCATCATTTCAAATTGCAAATTAAATTTGCATTTTGGGAAGTTTCTTCTTTTATATCTAGGCATATTTTTCCACTGTATTTATTTATGTCTCTGTTTTAGAAATACCAATTTTGCTTCAAGTGTTTCACCTCTGCTTCACTTCCATATTGATAAACATCTCATCTTTTAAATTTTCTTGTATTTTTCTTCCTGTGTTTACTGTAATTATCCTAAATCTTCCTGCATGATAATGTTTTTAGTCATAAATATCTTTCTTCTTCCAGTTCTTTTTAATTCATTTATTAAATATGCAGAAATGTAGCCTTTGTTAAGATATTTCCATAGCTCTATAATCACTGCTTTTCTCTTATTCTATTCTCTTATTACCTTTTCTTTAATTTTATTTGTTTCTGACTTTTTTGAAATGTAATAACATTGTGCAAGTTGAAAAAGTACAACATGACTATGTGATACATGTGTATATTGTGAATTATGATCATAATCATGTTAGTTAATACATCTATCACCTCATATAATTATAATTTTTGTATGTGTATGATAAGAATATTTAAAACCTAGTCTTAGCAATATTCAAATATACCTTACATTATTGTTAACTATAGTCACTATGCTGTATATTGGATCCCCAGAATTTATTCACATAATAACTGGAAGTTTGTGCCCTTTGACCAACCTCTCCCCATTTCTCCCAGCCCCTGCCAACCACCATTCTACTTTCTGTTTCTATGAGTTCAGCTTTTTTAGATTCTACACATAAGTGAGATCATGCAATATGTGTTCTATTCTGCCTGTCTTATTTCACTTAGCTTAATGCCCTCAGGTTCCATCCATGGTGTCATAAATGGAAGGATTTCCCTCTTTTTCATGGTTGAATAATATTCCATTGTATGTATATCCACATTTTCTTTATCCATTCATCTGTCGATAAACATTTAGGTTAATTCCATTACTTGGCTATAGTGAATAATGCTGCAAGGGACATGGGAGTGCAGTTATTTCTTCGAGATCATGATTTCATCTTCTTATCTACCTGTGTTTTCTTGTTCACTCAATTTCTTTAAGAGGATTAGTCTGAATTCTTTGTCAGACACTTCCTAGATCTTCATTGCTCATCAGCTCTTGAAATTTTATTAGCTTCTTTTGATGGTATCCTACTTCTCTGATATATTGTGATGTTTGCATTGGTATCTGAGCATTTGAGAAAGTGGTCTTTCCCAGCCTTCTTCAGGACTTGGTTGGGGCTGCTGACTCCCTCACCTGCCGTGGGCCACAGGACCTGCCCTGCAGATGCCTGGCATCTCCAACCAGGATTCCTGGCTTCATGAGGCTGAAGATGGTCCTCCGCATTCTCTATCCAGATAGATCTCTAAACTGGGCTCCCGAGCTCTGATGGAAGTGGACAGAACTACTAACCACACTCCCTGGATTTTTTTGTTCTTTTTTAAAAAATGTGTATTCATTTTTGAGAGAGAGAGAGTGCAAACTAGAGAGGGGCAGAGAGAGACAGGGAGACAGATCAAAAGCAGTTGTGAACTTGGAGCCCGAAGTGGGGCTTGAACTGTTGTGCCTGAATCGCGAGTCCCCTGAGACCTCCAAGGAGCCGACACCGATACAAGTACATAAGGGTCTTTATTACAAGCTCGAGCAGGGGCTCACCCATTAGCCGGCTCAGCGGCAGCAAGCAGAAGCCCTGAACAATAGCGAGCAGGTTTTTTATGGGGTAAGGGATGGGGGGTGTTACAGTGCACACGTCCGTATTGCATCACCACATAAGCACCAATCCTAATTGTATAGCACCCATGGTAACAGTTTTGACCATTCAGTGTCTGTGAGGCGTCCGTTACTTTTGGCGGGACCCAATCATGACCTTTGAGAATCCTTTGAAAATGACCAATTATGAGATGAGCTCAAAGGGCCTACTGGGGTTTAGGCAGGCGGTGAATGATCGGCTGGTTTGTACAGAGTAATTACCTGCAGTGCCCAGCTCTGACTCAGATCACAGGAATGTTTCACATTTCTTTTGATTGGCTGATCTGAGGGCGGTCCCAGGGTGGCTTCAGCTGAAGCTTTTCCTGGAACTGGGGCTACGTGCAGCCCGAGGTTGCTCTTAATGGAGGCCTTAATTTCAGGCTCCTCAGAACTTATGAACTGTGAAATCATGACCTGAGTTAAAGTCAGACACCTCACCGACTGAGCCACCCAGGAGCCCCCACATCCCACAAAGATGAAAATTTAAATTCTCAAGATTTTGTTGAGTGATTTTCTTTTTTTAAGCATCACTTTAAAAAAAGTTAGGAACAGAATCATACTCTAACCGAATCTTGTGTTCTTTTCCTCAACAGCCATTTTTCAAGCAGCATTGGGTCCTACCTAGTCCTTCTGATAAGCTTTTATTAAGGTTTTATGATTTCTGTTTCACTTAGTTGGATGTTGGGAGAGAAAATTTCTGCAATCTGGCTTTATTCTGCCAACTATAACTACAAAAGCAAATGGATTGATTTTCTTTCTTTTTTATTTCTTTGTTCCTTCATCCCTTTCCTCTTTCACATTATTATGTTTCTTTTTTAAATTTAATGTCTTTGCAAATGTAATCTATTAGCGTGATTTAAAAACTAATGAGTGTAGGGGCACCTGGGCAGTGTCTGACTTCCACTCAGGTCATGATCTCCCGGTTCTTGAGTTCCAGCCCCATGTCGGGCTCTGTGCTGACAGCTAAGAACCTGGAACCTGCTTCAGATTCTGTCTCCCTCTCTGTCTGCCACTCCCCTGCTTGTGCTCTCTCTGCCTCTCAAAAACAAATAAACATTAAAAAAAAACCTAATGAGTTTATTTAGGAGGTATATCTCATTCCTATCCCACCCTTTAAGTTCCCATGCATCTCACATAAGTTCTAGTGCTCTCAGGTGTACACTTCCAAAGTTCTTGATGTATATAAAAGTACAAATGAATAGGATCTAATATTTCCCGTTTTACACAAAACATTCCATATTGAACACCCTGTTATGCATATATTTTTTCATTTCTTTGGAGATTTTTCCATACCAGAACACAGAACCCCCCCTCATTTTTTATAGCAGCCTCAAATTCCATTTCATGCCTATATCATGATTTTATTTAAACAATTTACTATTAGGAGACTTTTAGGCTATTTTTTTAAATGTTTTATTTATTTCTAGGAGAGAGAGGGAGACAGCGTGAGCAGGGGAGGGTCAGAGAGAGAGGGAGTCACAGACTGAAACGGGCTCCAGGCTCTGAGCTGGCAGTCAACACAGAGCCCGATGCGGGGCTCGAACCCACGAACCGCGAGATCATGACCCAAGCGAAAGTCGGACGCTTAACCGACTAAGCCACCCAGGCGCCCCTCTTTTAGGCTAGTTTTAAAATTTGATGCTATATACAATGCTAACAACTGTTACCATTTTAATTTGATGTCTTAATTGTATGCACTCCCCCATGAACTATGCATGTGGTTTCCAACAGTTTCAACGTTTGTTATCAAACTTCTGGACTTTTGCTCATGTGATCAGTAAGAAGTGATATAATAGTATAGTTTTAATTCATGCATATCTTGTTGTGAGTGTATTTGGTCACGTTTTCATATGGCTAAAAGCCATTTACATTTTCTTATTCTTTGTTCATTTGTCTGTTGTGTTCTATCTTTGTTGTTTTTAAGTTCTATCTAATTTTATTTATTTTTGAGATAGAGAGACCACGTGAGCAGGGGAGGGGCAGAAAGAGGGAGATAAGAGTATCCAAAGCAGGCTCTGCGTTGACAGTAGAGAGCCCAGTGTGGGACTCAAACTCATGAACCAAGTCAACTGTGAGATCATGACCTGAGCTGCAGGTAGAAGCTTAACCTACTGAGCCACCCAGGTCCCCTGTTTGGTTGTTTTTTTGAATTTCAAATAGCTGTTTATATATTATAGAGATCCTATAGGTCATCTCAACTCATTGGTTGGGGTATTCTGTCATCAAGGCAGATTCATATCTACAGTGGGCATTAAGTTTAGGAACCACTGAGTTAGGGCATATGTATATGTGAATGTGGGTTTAATGTACATACTAATTATGATGCTGGTCTTTTCATCTTGAGACTGCTAACAAGATCATCATTCTTTTTTTTTTTAATCTCATATTATTCTGTGAGTTTTCCTCTTATTGCTGAGAATGGTATCCCTCTCCATTGTACATGACCCATTGTGAAAGTGGTGACTCCCATGTCACATAGATCTAGACAGGTGCCTTATAATTTTTTTAACGTTTCATTTATTTCTGAGAGAGAAACAGCATGAGCAGGGGAGGGTCAGAGAGAGAGGGAGATACAGAATCTGAAGCAGTCTCCAGGCTATGAATTAGCTGTCAGCACAGAGCCCGATGTGAGGCTCGAACCAAGGAACCTTGAGATCATGACCTGAGCCAAAGTCAGACGCCTAACCGACAGAGTCACCCAGGCGCCCCTACAGGCGCCTTATAAAAAGATATATATACCAATGGGTGTAGTAGAGTAACGGTAAATTCTGGCCAAGGCAATTTCAGTCATTATCCTAGAAGGTAGAACTTGATCCCAACCTTATAAATGATATTATTTCCATTTTCTAAAATATATATTTGGATTTGACAAAGGAAGCCGGATGCACACACAAACACAAACATGCACATGTGTGTGCGCACACACACAGCACATACAGCACACACACACACATCAGACAACTAGAAAACGTATATCCAGTTCTCTACTGTCTATTTTTAAGTATATGTTCATTAAGATGAAAAGCAGTGTTAAATAACGAGCTGGAAGAGGTTAAACTAAAAAGCACCTGCTTTTACTCCTTACTTTGTTTTAAAGCCACTTGGGGCTACATTTCTCTCTCTTGAAAGGGTATCTTAGAAAGTTTCAATTTTTTTCATTTATCCTTAGTAAATCCTATGGACTATTTACCAAGCATCATCTCAATTTAGAATTAAAAGTCTTGTACAGTTCTCAGCTACTGTATTTAAAGAAACTTCTCTCCTCCCTCAGACCAAGGAGGATACAGTGGGGAGGGCACTGGGGGTGCAGGGAAGGAAGAACTCTCTCTCCTCTTCTACCCAAAGCTACCTCTGGTGTGTTGAGCTGGGGAAATAGAAGGAAAAGAGAAAAGATAACACAAATGTGCAGACGGTGTCGTCTTTGGTTGATATTCTGAATCCTGGAGTTGGTGCCTTTATGTATACATTTATAAACACAAATAGATAGTTAATGGAAATTAGCTTTTTTAATTCTTTGGCAACTACCTGATTATTTAACAGGTAACAAGAGAAAAGTGATCAAAATTTAGGAAAAGAAAGTAAGATGCTTACATCATAATATACTGCGAAATAAAATTACAGATTTAGAAAGGAATTGTAACAAACCACCACCACCACTAACAAAAACAACAACAACCACTTAAAAGGATTAGCACAGGCAAATGGATCAACAAATTGTGGTATATCCAAATAGCGGGATAAAAAGGAACAAGCTATTTGCAACATGGGTGAATCTCAAAACGACGCTCGAGAATAACAGCCCAGATGAGAGAGTTTGTGTGTATGTTGCCACTTATGTAAAAGTCGAGGACAAGTCATTGGTCTACAGTGACAGCAGCAGTGGTCAACTGGGAAGTAGGCTGGGGACAGTGAGGAAAAGGTCTGTAAGGGAACACAAAGAAGTGTTGGGGGTGATCAATATGTTCCCTCTGGTGGTGATAGTTTTATGGGGGTACACATATGTCAAAACCTATCAAATGGTACACTTTAGATATGTGTAATTAATTACATATCAATAATACCTCAATAAAGCCTCTTTTTTAAAAAAAGAAAAGAACTTATTGGGAGGTGTTGGAAAAACTAGATATTCACCTGTGAAAGAATGGAATTACACCCTGAACTTATACCAGTCAATTCAAAATGGATTAATGAGTTAATTGTCAGACCCAAAACCATAAATCAGTTTATAGAAACTATAGGGACAGAGGTGCCTGGGTGGCTCAGTGAGTTAAGCATCTGACTCTTGGTTTTGGCTTAGGTCATGATCTCACGGTTCATAAGTTCAAGTCCCCTGTCAGGCAGAGCCTGCTTGGGATTCTTTCTGTCTCCCTCTCTCTCTCTCTGCCAATCCCCCCTCAAAATAATAAATAAACTTAAAAAAAAAAAAAGAAAATATAGGACGCCTGGGTGGCTCCATCAGTTAAGTCTCCAGCTTCAGCTCAGGTCATGATCTTGCAGTGTGTGAGTTTGAGTTCTTCATCGGGCTCTGTGCTGACAGTTCGGAGCCTGGAGCCTTCTTCAAATTCTGTCTGTCTGTCTGTCTCTCTCTGCCCCTCCCTTGCATTCACTCTGTCTCTTTCTCACTCCAAATAAATAAACATTAAAAAAAAACATTAAAAAAAGAAAACATAGGGATAAAGCTAATTGATATGAGTCTTAACAGTATTTGGGGGGGGCATGCGGATATGACTCCAAATCACAGGCAACAAAAGCAAATATACAAGTGTTATTATATCAAACTTTTCTGTGCAGCAAAGGAAAAATTAACAAAGTTTAAGGGCAACATATAAAATGGGATAAAGTAACCGCAAAACATATACCTGGTAAGAGGTTAATATTTAAAATATATAAGGTATTTTTACAACTCAATAACAAAACCAAATCACTCAGTTAAAAGATGGGCAAAGAACTAGAAGTGACAATTGCCAAAGAACACATACAAATGGCCAGCAGGTATATGAAGAGTTACTCAAACATAACTAATCATCAGGAAAAGGCAAAGCAAAATCGCAATGAAATACCACTTCACACATATTAGGATGGCTCTTTTATTAAAAAAAAGTATAGAAAACATATTTATAAGGATACAGAAAGAAGGGTACCCTTTTGTTCACTTGGTGGTAATTTAAATTAGTAGAGCCATTATGGAAAACAGTATGGAGTTTCCTCCAAAAATTAAAACTAGCAGGGGTGCCTGGGTGGCTCAGTCAGTTAAGCATCTGACTTTGGCTCAGTCATGATCTTGCGGTTCATGAGTTTAAACCCTGTGTCAAACTCTGTGCTGACAGCTCAGAGCCTGGAGCCTGCTTCAAATTCTGTGTGTCACTCTCTCTGCCCCTCCCCCACTGACATTCTGTCTCTGTCTCTCTCAAAAGTAAATAAACATTAAAAAATTTTTAAAAATTAAAACTAGCATATGACTCAGCAGTCCTACTTCTGGGTACATATCAAAAAAAAAAAAAGACTAGGAGAAAAGTTGTGTAAATATTACCTTTCTCAAGTATGGGAAAGATCATTCTCTGAATAAAAACACAAAATGACTTATTATTTGAATAATAAGTTGTTAAATTATATCATATGAAAATTAAGGTATTCTACATATGAGAAATGCCATAAAATTGAGTTACTCTGACCAAAAAGTCTTTGCGAACAAATCCATAGATATGTCTCCTAAAAATACTTCAGAAAATAACAATCTCAGCAGAAAATTGTATTATCACTCATGCTTAGAAATTGTTCGATGATACAGGAAAATGCTCATTTTCTATTATCAGTTAACATAAGAACCAATTGGCAAAAATATGCTATAAAATGCCCATCGTGTTTAGTTCTGTGTAACGACATTACAGAAACCTTTAAAATATTTTCATACTTTTCTGGATTGTCTCAATTTTCTTTCATATTTAGAAAAGAATATTGTGTTTTAAAAATGCAAAAGTCTAAAATAAAGTAAAAAATAATTATTGATCCCTAAACCAACTTCAGGGGAATGGTATGGGAAGATATTTGAATAATGTATGTGTTCACACTTGGTGAAAAGATTACCGTTAGAAACGTTTGTCCTATTGAAAATGTGATGGCAATTATTCATTTCAAGAAGGCTTTTTTTGAAAAGCATGTTGAATGTCTAGAACTGTCTAGCCTGTTATCATTTTGTAAGGTTGCAAAAATGTCATAAGTGAGCAGAACGATAGAGTAGGTTAAGTGTTGTCTAAGCTTCATCACGGTGTGTGTTCTTGGATGAATCATTTTATTTTTCTGTCTTTTAGCTCATTTATTAGAAAGGTTTGAGCTTTAAGCTCAAGCAACATTTGAGCATGACAGGGAGCACTGTGATGTGGGCACTGTGATGTGGGCAGCCAGAGATCTATTTGCATAGAGGGCAGGAGGTCAGTCAGGCTATAATATCCCAACATTAGCAGGGATTCTGGTGGGGCAGGAATGCTTCTCAACTGAGTTTTAGCCATGAGAACAGAAGAGCGGGTCTGAGTACACACAGTTTCTTCTGTTTGAATTTGTTTTGGGCTCATTCCCCATAGATTTGTGACTTAAGAAAATAACATCTAAGTAAAAAGCGTAAAAACAATTTTAGTAAAAATTTCATAAGTCAATAAATAGAGCATAAACTGCCTTACTAAGAAATCTAGTTGTTTCTCACCAGAGTGAGCTTTCCATGTAGCTCCACAGAGTCAAGCTGAGTGATGATGTCTGACCTGAGAGGTCAGAGTAGGCAGAGGACCCAAAAGAAACCATTGGTTACGTTCATAAATGGACTCTCCCAGGGAAGCTTTGTAGTGAAAGGACTTTTAGAACAGCTGGAGCAAGAAAAAAGACAGAAGGCATCACTCTGCTTGAGGCACAGATGAGATAGTGCATGTGCAAGAGCTCTGCGAAATAAGGATCATTACAGGAGTGATCACGATGTATATTTGCTCAGTTTGGACACCACGTGAGCAACCGAAAAGAAAGGGAACAAATCTGGGACTGGCTGTTCTTTTACTCTGAGGCCCCACTCTTCACTGTTAATTATTGCGAGGCCTTGTCTACGTTAGCAATTATAAGAAAGATCAAAAATCAACCAGAAATGGGGCGCCTGGGTGGCGCAGTCGGCTGAGCGTCTGACTTTGGCGTAGGTCATGATCTCCCGGTTCGTGAACTGAAGCCCTGCATTGAGCTCTCTGCTGTCAGCACAGGGCCTGCTTTGGATCCTATGTCCCTTTCTCTTTCTCTGTCCCTTTCCCGCTTGTGCTCTTTCTCAAAAGTAAATAAGCATTTAAAAACATCAATCAAAGAAATTAAAAAAAAAAAACCTTAAAGCAAATTGTTAAAGTTCTTTATAATATCCTGGTATGTATACACAGACATACATAATTTATGTAAATCGGGTTATATCATGCATACTCTTTAGCAACTTAATGTTTTCACCCAGAGTTATTCATTAACAGCTTCATCCCATTTAGGGGAAGGCATAGTATCCCACTGTACGGACAGATCATCTTTATTTAACCAGACATGTACTGCTGGAGAATCATTCAATCAAGTCTTTATTGAGCACCTACTATGTGATAGGCAACTGTGCTACATTGAGGTACTACAGTGAGCAAAGTGGAGATGATTCTGGAGAGCTTCCAGACAGATGTGCAAAGACACAAAATGAAGAACCAGGAGATCCTGGTCTCTTCCACCCAAAGAGTAACTGGGCAGGGCCTGAGAAGTGGGGAAGAATTTGGTTCAGTTGCCTCTAACTGTGAGCCGCCCTGTGTGGTGCTCGTTGGAGCAGGGTAGTGATTAATGTTGTAGGCTGCGAACACAGTGAGAGTACCAAGCGCAGGCTGTTTCCTTATGACACAGCGACAATGTCCAGGAAGCACTCTCTTCTTTCTTGGACATCTAGAGCAGCGGCCAGCCGCAGAGCTCACGCTGCTGCCCGTAGCCAAAGGCCTGGGAGCTACTGAAGGAGTTCACAGTCCAGGTGTCAGGGAGCATGATGAAGAGGCCACCCCGTGGCCAGATGTGGTGGAGGGAAAAGGAAGCAAGATGAGGCACCAGGCAGTGGCGGCTTCAGGTAACGTCCTCCGTTTCTGTTTCCATGCATTAGAAAACGTGTTTTCTTTTCGTTCTCATAAAATTTGTTTGCACGTCAGTATATTTTTCTTTGTGTTTGAAAACGTTCTCTCTTTTAAACTTAGAATATAGATGACACACAATGTTATATCAGTTACAGGGGTACGACTTAGTGATGTGACAAGTTTACATATTATGCTCTGTTCTCCACAAGCGTAGCTACCATCCATCTGGTTACATTGCTGTTACCATCTCATTGACTGTATCCCTCGTGCTGTGCTTCTGGGAATTGCATCGGGACTGCTCTGACAATGCATGGTCATTCTGCAAATTAGAGTATCCTGGATATCTTGAAATACTTGATATGAAAACAGTCTAGTTGGATTAAAAATCCATCAGTACTCTCAAACAAAAAAATTGTTGATGGAAGGAAAGGAAAACCTGTTAGATTCCTTAGATACGAATTCAACTCTTACTTCCTGATGCAAAGAATCACCTCCACAGAAAACAAGTTCATATTTCTCATTTTAAAAATAGTAGAAAAGATTTAATTTGGTTCAATAATCAATTTCTTCTGTGTTTTGCATTATGCTTTTCTTATGATAAATATGTGGTGTAATAGTAATATTCTTCATCCAAGCCCAGTTAGAAAGCAATTAAAAGCCTTTTATTTTACCCCAGTGTCTCACATAAATATTATCAACTTTTTAAAAATCTTTGCTAGGAAATGATACAAGCTAAGAAGCACTGATCCAATGACTGATTCTTAAAGTATATGTGGTGAGGGGCGCCTAGGTGACTCAATTCAGACAGTTAAGTGTCTGACTTCAGTTCAGGTTCTGATGTCATGGTTCATAGGTTCGAGCCCCACATCAGGCTCAGTGCTGACAGCTCAAAGCTCAGAACCTAGAACCTGCTTTGGATTCTGTGTCTCCCTCTCTCTCTGTCCTTCCCCCGCATGCTTGTGCTCTCTTTCTCTATCTCTCAAAAATAAATAAACATTAGATAAATAAATAAATAAATAAATAAATAAATAAATAAAAGTATCTATGGTGAAGGGCCTTTTTTTTTTTTAATTTCCAGTCTGTAGTGGATTTTTGTGAAAATGAAGTGGAGATAAAAATGAATGACTAAAAAGAGAAAAGATAAAAAGGCATAAAATATAAGCTTCCATTTTTTAATTACAAAGTTCAACATATATGAAATTATCTTGTCAAATTGCTATAAAAGTTTAATGCTTTTTCCCAGTTATTTATGTTATTAGGAACTCACTAAAAACCAGTTTGCAGACCAACGATAGAAAATAGACCACACTTTGTGTCACCCTGATCTGTCAGTTTGATTCAGAATTTCATCTATTTTGAAGCCACTGAGGCATTTCTATATTATTAGGCATAAAACTTAATAAATTTTCTGATTATTTCCTGGCAATAAATTCTTAGAAGCAGAATAATAGTCTTTTTAAACTTCTTCCATAGATAATGTAAATCATTTTTTTTCCCCACTGATACATTTTAGCATAGCCAAAACAATCCTTAAATAGAAGAATAAAGTGAGAGAAATCAATCTTCCCAATGTTAGGACGGTGTGGACCTGGTTGAGGGACAGACACATAGATCAATCAACAGAACAGCGAAGCCAGAAATATCCATTTAAACACATATGTCCAATTTTTTCTTGACAAAAGAGCAAAAAAAAAAATTTGAATGGAGAAGGGACAGCTTTTTCAATAAATGGTGCTGGAGCAATTGGACATCCGTGGGGAAAATGTGAATCTCAACCAAAATTCACATTTCATACAAACATTATCTCAAAAAGTAGGTCATGGATTTAAATATTGAGCAGAAAACTATAAAACTTCTAGGGAAAAAATGAGAGAACATCTTTAGGAACTAGGATTAGACAAAGAATTCTTAGATTTGATCCAAAACATGTCCCATAAAAGGAAAAATCATTAGATGGGATTTCATTAAAATTAAAAATTTTGTGCTGCGAAGACTCTTCTAAAAGGATGAAAAGATAGGTTTCAGACTTGGAGAAATAATTGCAAATAACACATACAATAAGGGGTTTATATTTAGTATATATAAAGAACTCTCAAAAGTCAGCATTAATAAATAAACAACCCAATTAAAAATGGGCAGAAGGTACCCATAGGCACTGAACTGAAGAGAATGCATGATGCAAATAAGCACATGAAAAGATGTTTGACATTATCAGAGGGGCAGAATCTGAGGGTCCAGGAAAGGCAGAGCTTAGCAGCTATACTCAAAGAAGGAGCTATGAAAAATACCATCATCATTGTCACTGTTTCCATGATCATCAGTCATTAGAGAATTGCAAGTTACAGCCAGGAGGAGATAACGCCCCTTCAGAATAGCTAAAATTAAAAAAAAAAAAAAATCCCAACAAACTGGTGATAACCTTAAATACTGGAGAGGTTGCACAGAAACTGGATCATTCATTTATTGCCTTTGGGAATGTAAAATGGTACAGCTACTGTGAAAAATAGTTTGGCAGTTACTTTCAAAACTAAAAATACGGGCGCCTGGATGGCTCAGTTCGTTAAGTGTCCAACTTTGGCTCAGGTCATGATCTCTTGCTTTGTGGGTTCGAGCTCTGCGTAGGGCTCTGAGCTGTCAGCAAAGCTGGAGCCTGCTTTGGATTCTGTTTCTCCCCCTCTCTCAGCTCCTCCCCTACTCACAATCTGTCTCTCTCTCTCAAAAAATAAAATAAAGACATAAAAAAAAAACTAAAAATAGACTTCCACAAAACCAGGACATATATTACAGAGAATTTTTTAAAACATTTATGTAGATGGTAACCGTGGGTGGCTCAGTCGGTTAAGCATCCAACTTTGGCTCAGGTCATGATCTCACGGTTCGTCGGTTTGAGCCCTGCATCGGGCTCTGTGTTGACTGCCAGCTCAGAGCCTGGAGCCTGTTTCGGATTCTGTGTCATGCTCTCTCTCTCTCAGAAATAAATAAAACATTTAAAAAATTATGTAGAAATGTGTACATGAATGCTTATGGCACCTTTTTTTTTTTTTAAGTCAAATACTGGAAACAACCCAGATGGCAGTACAGTATCAGTAGGTACATTCATATCATGGGATACTACTCATCAAGAACAAAGGGAGAGATATTGATACAGACAACTTGGAGGAACCTCAAGGAAATTACATTAAGTTCAAAAAGTTAATCTCAAAAGGACACATACTTGAGATCCATTCATGAGTCCACTGATGTAACATGTCTGTGAATGACATAATTATAGATAGGGAAAACAGATGAGTGGTTGCTAGGGATTAGGCATGGTTTGGGACTGGGCAGAATGGCACTAAACAGATAGGACACGGTTAAGTATCTTAATTAAGATGGTACAGTTAAGTATCTTCATTGTGGTGATGGTCACAAAGAGCTACACATGTGATGCAACTACAGAGACACACACACACACACGCACACACACTCATACAAGTACATATATTATCAGTGAAACATGAATAAGCTCTATAGTTGTATCAGTTCCTGGTTGTATCAATACCCTGGTTTTAAGATTGTGCTATAGTTAAGCTGTATGTTAACAATGGGAGGACATTAAAAGTTTTATATATATGTATATGTAATCAATTTTATAATTTAACATTCTATTTCTAATGACTCAACATTAAAGCATTTGGAGAGGAAAAAAAAAGGTCACACAATGATGTGAGGAGGGAGGGAGCCTGGGGAAATTTTCAGAATGGAAGACAGCTAACGTAGCATTTACCAGTATAAATTATGCATATTTTGACATCTCAGTTTTATATCCTTACATTGTGGTAAAGAAAAGTTAGAGAAAATGAACAAGATCCTACTAACAGAAATTTCAGGCAGGCTGGTGAGTTGGCACTTGGTTATTGAAAGCACTCAGAATTCCTTGGTATAAGGGCTCTGTCCAAGTTCATGGCATTATTATGCCTATGACTTCGAAAGCCTTATTGGGTAAAAGCAAGGGGACTTTCTATAAACACACTGTTTTTATCCAGATGATTTCCGAGAATAATAATGAAAAATGATAGTGAAATATTAAAGGAATGGGCACCAAGTAAGGAGATTGCTTTTGAAATGATGCTTGGGGATATTTATACTTCACTCACTAAGACTTGAAAGATTTCTCTCTGCCCATCAGTGATAGCACTATTGTTGTGATGGAATCACCAGTCTATCAAATGGTGTGCTTTCTGGTATAAGTTTCCTTGGATTGGTTGAAAAGTCTAGAACTTTCCATCCCTGATAGGTATCAGGACAAATGGGTAAAGAGATCCCAAATATGAGAGAAAAAGAAAAGGAATTGAAGGGGAGGGAGGCGGATATGGCTTAAGTGAGAAAACAAACACACACAAAAACAAGCACAGCCAGGATCCTTTCCCCTTCTGTCAGAGCAAGCCAGCCATCCACGTTAGGCTGACCCAATTCATAGCTACACCTCTCTGTCCCACATGATCTCAAAGGCAGAAGACAGAGAACAGGCAGCGGACTCTGCCATAGGAAAACCCACATGGGAGATCTCTGTCTGTAAGCATCCCATGTGAGACAACTCACCGGGAATACCAGGCATGAGATGGCATCTGTAGGGGGTGAGAAAGGGGGTAGAGAATGGAGATCTACCAGTACTATTCTTGGACCCTGAAGTAAATATAAAATTAGAATTTTTGCTGATCAGCCTATGCAATCACTTAATAGATACTTAGAGTCATACCTTTAACCGAATAAGGTGGATTTGTCATAATTTTAAATAAAAACTCTTCAAAGGTCAGATAAAAATTATACTGGGGCAAAAGCATAGATGGGTCCTTTGAAAATCCTTTGAAAATGTGATTTATTTGCATGATTACTTACTTTTTAAAGGATTATGAAGCAGAGGTCTATTCAATTTACTTTAACCAGTAAATAATAAAAGACGGCTCATTTTCTTTATAATTGAACAATTATTTTTCATGCTTCTGCTGAAAGAGATGGATTCTGAAGTGTGACTAGGTGGTGAAGCCAGTTAATAGAGCCTGTTACGATGAAAGGAGAAAGAAGGGGAGAGAGAGAGAGGAAGGAAGGAAGGAAGGAAGGAAGGAAGGAAGGAAGGAAGGAAGGTGGGGGAGAGAAAGGAAGGAGGGAAGGAAGGAAGGAAGGGAAAAATTTTTACAAGAACATTATTCACAACTTTTGGAGGGTAAGATCATGAGCACTGGAATCCATCTGGCTGGGTTTGAATCCTGGCTTCACCACTTACAAGTTGCATAAACTTGTTTTGGTTGCTTAAACTTTATGTTCTTCATCTATAAATTAAGGGTAATAAAACAACTTGCCATATAGTGTTATTGTGAGGGTTAAATAAATCAACAAAGCTTTTTATTTTTACAATCATAAACTCACCAAAAAACTTGAGGGCCAAGGAAAGATAGGGTTTACTAGCTGTGCTCATAGAAATAGTAATGAAAAATATCATCATCGTCATCATCATCATCATCGTCATCATCATCATCATTATCATTGTCATTATCATGGCTGAGATGGCTTCACTGGTCAATTCTACCAAACATTTAAGAAAGAAACAGTACTCAACCAAAACTCTTTTTTAAAAGAGAAGAGTTTAAAATAGAGGAAACAGAATGAATTCCCAACTCATTCTTGGAGGCTAGTTTTACTATATCACAGTAGGAGAAAGATATCACAAGAAAATAATACTAAAGACAATAATATCCATGAACAAAAACTAAAAAAAAAAAAATTAACAACAAAAAGAAACTGAATCCAGAAATACATATATGTATGTATATATTGACTATATGACCATATACGACTATACACTATCCAAGGGGACATTTCTGCAATGTATCAAGGACTCAGAAAGGCCATTCTGTGGGATTAAGTATTTAATAAATTCATTCTCTGTAAAGAAATTGAATGTCTCATTCTTCATGTACTCACACTTGTTTCTCAGCCTCTTCAGCACTTGCTATGAAATATGGGAAGTTCAAAGACAGATTACAATGATCAGAAGGAACAATAGAAAGGGAACAAAGAAAAATCTTATTCAAGTCTGGTGTTGGCATAAGTATAGTAGTAGAAACTTGATGTGTATCCCACAGTGACAAAGAGATCCCTCAAGTACTGTCTCTATCCACTAACAGATAGTCTTAAGGAACACACTCATTACACTGAGTTAGGCAAGTACTAGATGAAAAATCTCTCCACATCTTTCCATAACCAATCCAAGGCTGATTGACTGGACCAAACTCCCGTCCCCAAATTCCATGATGCTGTGTTTCTTTCATGACATGTATAACCAGTTTACAAGAATATGTTTATAAATATAACTACTGGGGCGGGGCATCTGGGTGGCTCAGTGGGTTAAGCCTCCAACTCTTGGTTTTAGCTCAGATCTTGACCTCAGTGTTTTGTGAGTTCAAGCCCCGTGTCCAGCAATGGCAGTGTGGAGTCTGCTTGGGATTCTTCCTCTTCCTCTCTCTCTGCACCTCCCCTACTCATGTTGTCTCTGTCGCTCTCAAAATAAATAAATAAACTTAAAAAAAAAAATAATAAAAAAATAAACATAACTACCTAATATCTATATTTATTTAAAGGTTTTAGACTAACCAGTGTGAATGGACACTAAACTGAAAATACAAATAATTTTTATGCCTTGGCAAAAAACAAGTCTTACATTTGGTCAAGAACTAAAGGTCAAAGGAGATAGGCGGATTACAAGAAAAACAAATTATAGGGACTGATTCCCATAATAGTTTGGCCAGATTTTTCCTATACATGTTACACATTCTTGTTTGGAATGCAGTGCTGTTTTTTCAGTAATTACAAAAGAATGATAATGCATTTTTTTCACGTTGGATATTATCTTTGGAATCAATGATATGCTCAGTTTGCTATGCCCTTAAAAATTAAACCTTATGATAGAATGCTTAAGAACCTTTGGGAACTGTAGTCTGGAAGAATGTCTCTGCCATCTGGTAGAAACAGGAAAACTGCTTCTGCCTTCGAAGGCAAGTTTAGCCTCGATATTCCAAGTCAGTAAGACTCTTCCTTTAGGGGGAGCTCGTGGTTTCAGTGTGAGCCTAATGGCCAGTGGGCGGACAAAGGTGTGGTAGGGAGTGAGGATGGGGGGAGTGGAGTGGGGGGAGGAAGAGGTAGACGCTCTCAAGAGTTGAGGGGCTTTTGCAGCTGCCTCCACAAACCAAGTGTGTCTCTTCCGAACCCTGAGGTCAGCACTGAAATACTTGCTGTTGTTTTCTACCTCCTTCAGAGAGATTTCTTTGCAGTGGGTGAAATCTTGCCCAGAAGTATGTGGCTTTGAATCTTAGTAATAATTTGTGATGCTGGTCAGTGGGTAAATGTGAATATAATTTGGCAACACTTCACCTTACCCTGACAGCTGTTGAAGTTTAGCTGAACTAGGAACTCGTAAAAATGACTCCAAACATTCCACATACTGTCTTTAATTGTATTTCCCTGAATCTGCTCGAGGGAAGTCTTTTAGCAGATGTCCTAACCATATGGAACTGTCCTAGCAATTAATTTTTATAACTCATGGGCTGAGAATGTATTGAATGGAAATAGGCCTGCTGGATAGATAAGTGTTGTTGACACTTTTTATAGAAACAGTACATTGGGGGAACTTCTCGTTTATGGCAAGTTCATCCTTCCTTCTCTGAAGCACTGCTCAGACATTCCTCCATTATTCTGCCCTGCATGTTGTCAAAATGCTAAATACTCTTTGTTCTGAGCACCTCCGCTTTCTCATCAAGGTCTCTGACACTGTTATTTTTCTTCTTTCTGAATAGATAGGAGGGAGGCAAGATGGCGGAGAAGTAGGGAGCTCTGTACATTTCACTCGCCCCCATCTTTCTTTCTGAATAGACAGGTAAGTTTTTTTTTCTTCCTGTCCTGTACGTCTAACCCCTTCATGAAACTCCTCAAAGTCTTAGTCTTTATCTTCCCACACCTGTCCCAACTGACTGTTTTGAGGGTGGATTTTGAGATTTTTGAAACTACTGATTAATTTCCTCTCCCACCAACCATGTACGCCTCCTATAGTGATTATAGGAAAGTTGTCTTTTAGACGTCTACCCCATTCATGCTAAAGACGTAGAAGAGAAATTTATGATAGAAGGCCAGAGCAGTGTTGTAAGAAACCTTTGTTTTGGTTTCATACATATTCATATGTATTGGTTATTATGGGATTTATATTAATTAATTGTATTCTAGAATACACTTACATTTTAAATTGCTATTTTTATTGTTGTTATTATTGTTATTGTAATCTACTTGCCCTCCTTATTCCCCGGGTACCTTTACAAATTCGGTCTCCTTGCATTTAAGGAGTGCAAATTCGGTCTCCTTGTTGCATACATTGTGCACCACATAAAAGTGTTCCCTGCTCTCAACTCACCCAGATCCCACGTTCACCTTTCTTGGAAGTGTTGAAGTTCTTTTTTTGTTGTTGTTTATTTATTTTTGAGAAATGGGGGTAAGAGGCAGAAAGAGAAAGGGAGACAGAGAATCCAAAGCAGACTCTGGTCTGTCCGTGCAGAGCCCAATGTGGGTCTCAAACTCACATATCTGGAGATCAGAACCCGAGCAGAAGTGGGACACTTTACCGACTGAGCCACCCAGGCATCCGGCAGTGTTTAAGTTCTGTAGTTGTTTTCAACTGGCTTCTCTCACTTAAGGTGTGGGTATGCCCTGAGAAAAGGTGCGGCCAGTGAAGTAGGAGGAAAACTAAGAGAGGGCAGTACCCTGGAAGCTGAGTCGAAGGAGCAGTGATTCACAGTGTCCAAGCTGAGGAAAGCCCAGGTGAGGATGGAGAAGTTTCCATTAGGAAGATAGAGGCTATTTTAGTGCAGTGGTTGGGTCTGTGTAACTGGCAGGGATTTAAGGAAGAAGGAAGGAGAAAACAGTAGGTAGGGAGCATATATAAATCATTTAAGAAATTTTGTAGTAAGGAGAAGCAGAGAAAGTAAGTAGGAAACGCAGGGGTGAAAGCAGACCAAGGTTTATTTGCTTTTGTGTTCAAAAGCAAGACTGGAAGGGGTAGGTTTGCCCTTCACAGGGGCACAAACAGTTCATCTATTTTGTGAGAGGCAAGTCAGGGTATGTGTTCACAAGGGGCTGTGAGTGAGTAGGCAGGAGAAGGATTTCAAAGGAATCATTTGATTGCTTCTGTTACTGCCATGAAATTGGAAGCAATGCTTTTAGCTAATTTATGTAAAGCCTTTGCAGAGAATGTAAATTTCATTCCAGTGCAACCACTGAACATGTGCACATCCACTTACTCGTGCATTTATTTCACTTTCTGTTTATAAAACATCCCCTTCAACTCATTCCTTCTTCTTCTTGGGAATATAGATTCAAACTCAAATAAGGGAAAGCTTGCTGATACTGGTAAGTAATGCCTTTATGTGTGTGTGCGTTTGTACAGGTGTGTGTGTGTGTGTGTGTGTGTGTGTGTGTGTGTGTGTATTTTCTTTTCGTCCTCAACCACCTTCCCAAAGACTCTCAGAAGTGCTACACCAAAGGGCACACCCATTATATGACTGGACACATGCCTCCGGAGCCCTGCATCAGTCTCCTTGGCCTATTGGAGTTCAGCAGCAGTGGGGATTCATCCTCACCTGGCACGCTAGGTATCCTGATCAAGGCTTTACACCTAAATGCCTCCCACTGCAGAAATAACCCAGGAGACTCCATCAATGTGGGACAGGAGCTAGTGTATTATCTAAGTGACAAGTCTACTTTCTATGTGAGTTTCGTTCATGGGCTAAAGGGCATCAATCTCATTCTTCAGGGCACCTCAGGGGGACATGCTGTATACTCCTAAGGAGCTAAATAAACAGAATCCCACTGCTCCCCGCAGTGAATGCTCCTGCTTTTCATCTCTCTCTCCTCTTGTCCCTGTTCCCTCACCTTCCTTCTGGGAATGACCCCCTAACAGACACCTGAGCCCCAGTACTCACGTAGGGCTCTGGTTTTGTAATCATTTAAATAAAAAGTGAACATCTAAAACCATAGAGGGGGCTGTAATATATAATAATAGAACAAATCTGAGCTGATAGAGGACCATATTTGGAAGCTGAATTTTATTCTGAAATTTCCTGATACCTGAAGCTCAAAGAAGAAATGATGGGCAAATAATGATTATTGTCTTATAAAAAGAAGTATAATGATTGACTTGGCAAAACTCTTATCTTTAAGAAAACTATAAAGAAAATTCAAACTCAGATAAGATATAATAATGCCTTAAAATGAAATACTGTGGTGTGAAAGCCTTATTCTTCACATCTCCCCATCAGGAGAACCTAAACCCTAAAGTTGTTCATGCATTTTGGCAGGTGATCAAGCTAATAGAATGAGTCTTGTGTTGATCATCTGCATTATCTCAGATTATTCCAAAGTCTAAAATATAATCATATACCTTTATACTGCTAACAAAATTTTTGAGAGATTTTTTAAAAGGTAGAGTACAAAGATCTGATAAAATATTTTGTCTTATTGCACAGATTCTACAATAAGCTAACAATGCTTTGATTTGCCTCATAATTAAGCAAATAAACTCCCCTCCCTTCCGGAAAGGGTGGAGACTCCACATCTGTAAAGCTATGAAAAGGCAAAACATGTCACACCTGATACATCTGCCTTACAGGTTTAAGTGGAGCTGTTTGCTGCCATAAGAATGCCTAGACCCGCTCGAAGGGTCTTGTTTGCCCTCAGCCATAATTACACAGTCAGAAGTCAGCAAAGTAGTGCCTGATATTTCTGTGCAATTGTTCAGTCTATAAATAGCAGTTTTGTGAACTATTAGTAGAAGAAATTTCTAATAATGCAGCACTCCCAGTGTGTAGAGTGAGGTTTTTCTGAGGAGCCTAAGATCTAGCCTGGTGCAAGGCTTCCTGGGTATGTTACCCTTTGTATCAACTAGGGTTCAGTCAAAGAAGCAGAGCTGCTAGTAGGTCTATGTTAAGAAATAAGTTGTGGATACTGACTGGATGAGTCCAAAATCTGCCGTCAAGAAGAACGGGCGGGAACACTTGGGCACCAAGGAAAACTTCCACAAGTGGAAACTCTTCTCTTAAGGAAACCTCAGCTCCTCTCAAGACTTTTCAACTCACTGAATCAGGTACACCAAGATTATCTGGGATAATCCCCCTTACTAAATTCAGTTGATTATACTAAAGTCCCATGTACAAAATATTTTCATAGCAACACCTATATTAGTGTGTGTTTGTATCCCTGGGGACTGTAGCCTAGCCCAGTTGACACATCACACTGACCATGACACCCCTAAAGAAGAATTATGAACTTTCGCAGACTTTAGTAACACAAGAAGCAGCCTGGCAAAGCTTGTTTGGATAAAAGTAAGCAAGAAAAAAAGAATTGTGAAAACCTCTCTTCTTGCTAGTCTATTTCTGCCGAAGTACTTTGTAGTTCATAGTCATTCTTCAAGAACAGTACTAATCTCTTTTTTTAAAAAATTGTTTATTTGAGAGAGAGAAAGAGAGATTGAATGCATACAGGTGAGAGACAGAGAGTTAGGGAAACAGAGAATCCAAAGCAGGCTCCAGGCTCCCAGATGTCAGCGCAAAGCCAGATGCAGGACTTGAACCCAAGAACCATGAGATCATGACCTGAGCCGAAGTCAGACGCTTAACCAACTGACTGAGCCATCCAGGTGCCCCCGTACTAATCTGTCTTAAGTATCGGGATACTTTTAAGCAAAGGGTCTCAGTGCTTCCAGGGATTCATGACTAAACAAGACCTAGTCCCCAGAGAACCTCAATGACACCAATCTGATTTTCCAGGGGATCTTTGGTGAATTGACTGAGGATCTTTGAGCAGCTAAAAGCAGAAAGATAAAAAAATTCTCTATTAGGGAAATCTCAGTGACGTTACCAAGGTTTCAGAGGATGTATACATTAACTTGATTTCTAGAGCATGGACTAGAAGCATCACTTATGCTATCTAATGCCTGCACTAATAACACTGACACCCCTTTGATCAGGACCAGCTGCTTAGGGTGAGGTACCAGCCCTCATTAAAGATGGTCTGGCAGCCTAGGAGGTCACTAGCATAGATTCTCAAAGCAATGTCTTACCTTATTAAATCTTCATGCCTGAGGCTATTTACATAAATTAAAAAACCCAACTTTCATTCCTAAAATAATCTACTTTTCTGGAAAGGTTATCTAGCTCAACAACAACTTTGAAAGGAAATGAGAAAGGCTGAACTCTGCAATATTAATGTGACATTAGCTTGTGCAGGTTCTTAATTGGCATTGGAATGAGTGGCTTTTTTTTTTCTTTTTTCTTTTTTTTCTTTGGTAGTTACAGTAACTAAATCTCAGGAGCACACCTCTGAGGAATAAAATGAAAGTGGGAGAGAAGTACAAAGCTGGTAGTGCACAGTTTACCTTGAAAATCCCTCAATGGTATGAAAAATCTTCAGTGCAAAAAATGTAAGATTAACAGGAATTAAAAATTGCCTATGGGTAATGTGGGCCAAGAATATAGTCTACCACATCCTTCTGTTCTCATAATTTGCCTTTAGCTAGTCTTTGCATGTTAGAAAACTCAATTGGTGATAATAGGAAGTAGTCAGTTATCATGGTTTGTTTTCTTTCCTTGTCACTTTTTTTTTATGATGAAGATTATGACTTTCAAAATTTTCATATTTAATTCCTGGCTTTTCCTGTAGCTTTGTTTTTGTTACAAATATTAGTGAAATGTGGGGTGCCTAGGTGGCTCGGTCAGTTAAGCATCTGGCTTTCAATTTTGTCTCAGGTCATGATCTCACGGTTCATGAAACCGAGCTCTAAGTCAGGCTTTGCTTACAGTGTGGAGCCTGGTTCTAATTCTGTGTTTCCCTCTCTCTCTCTCTGCCCCTACCCTGCTCATGAACGCTCTCTCTCTCTCTCTCTCTCTCTCTCAAAATAAATAAATAAAAACTTAAAAAATTTTATTAGAGAAATGCAAAACTGCCTCCCAGGCAGAATAAAAGGATATGCAGTTCCAATCAGCTTGGTTTATTATCAGTCTGTATTCACAGTTAGGTTCTATATGGGATTTTAAATTTTACTGACTTTTAAAATATCCTCCTCCATTAACTTTTTAAATAAGTACAATTATGAATTTAAGGAAATTTTATTATTTCTAAATAAAATTAGAATTAGTTCTAAATAAACTTAGTTTTAAATAAAAAATTATAACCAACATTGCACTTTTAAATATACTACCTTTTCAGGAAGGCATTCAAAGCAACCAAATACAACACATTCTATGATGAAGTTGTTAACACATTTCTAGAAATTTACTTGTGTGAATTATCTTCAGAGCCTGCATTAAATAGTTTATCATATTTTTGAAGAAATAAATGAAATACACACACATAAATAAAATTTGGAGTTAAGCTGCAGCATAGACAAGTCGTCAAGTGAATCATTCTATCTCTGATCAATAAGCTATGAAACTGGGGTGTCAGGGTAGCTCAGTTGGTTGAGTGTTCAACTCTTGATTTAGGCTCAGGTCATGATCCTGAGGTTGTGGGATCAAGCCCTGTGTTAGGCTCTACACTGAGCATGGAAACTCCTTAAGATTCTCTCTCACCCTCTGCCACTCTCCCCCATTTGTGATTTCTCTCTCTCTAAAATAAAGAAGAAGAAGAAGAAGAAGAAGAAGAAGAAGAAGAAGAAGAAGAAGAAGAAGAAGAAGAAGAAAGAAGAAAGAAGAAGAAAGAAGAAGCTATGAAGTGAAAACCATACATGAGTACGTATTATTGAATCTGAATACAATTTTCAGGAAGGAGTTATCAAAAAGTATCTGAAATATATTCCTTGCAGAGGCATAACACCAACTTGGATGTATATTATTGGATATGTTTGCTTTAGAAAGTGATTTAATATGTGCAACACTTTTCTTACCTGCTTTAAAATTGCTTATATGTAGTTTAAAATTACCAGTTCATTATCATTCTACTAGGGGGTCTAGTCAGATGAATTACTGTTAGAAAATAGTGTTGCTTACTTATCTAGAAGGAGTTCTTCTCTCCTTCTAGATACATGGCTGGATTTCACTCTTCCTCCTGTTTGTAATTAAGCAGGGCCCCATGACTAGTTCTAGACAATAGGTTGTGGGGCAAAGTGATCTATGTAACTTACTGGCAGAGATGGTACAAAGTCCATGTATAATTTCACTCTCTGTTCTTCAGCCAAGAAGACCATGTCATATATAGGATGCAGATAAAAGATATGGAACATGTAACAGCCTGTGTTTTGTGTGAATGTGGAGCCAAAGCCCCTCCAGACCATTCTGGACATAGTGGGTGAACAGGAAATAACTTTTGTTCAAATATGGAATTTTTGTGTTGACGTTTCAGCACAGAATAATAATGGAACCAAGCCCAACTAAGATTGTAAGTATTTCTTCACCTTTAGAATTTAAAGAATGTTGGGTATCATTTGATCTTACGGTGAAATTTAATTAGCGATCAGTTCCATCCTGCATGGCATGGCCCCTCTTTCACTACCAGGCATCAATTACCAGGAAAAATGCTAGCAACAAACCAAAGTCCTGGGTGGGGGGAGTATTTCAAGGGACCTCATTGTTATTATGGTTAGGTGGGGAAAGGCAGTCTTAAAAGAAGTAAAACATAAAACTCCTTATTCTACTAGGCTTATCTAGAATTAGACTATCCTTTTAAAGTCTTTCTAATTAGGAATTGGTTTTCTAAATTTTAGTTTCAATTTAGTTCATAGGCAATATCATACCTCATAGAAAATAATGCCAAGTATTAAAGCAATTTTCACTAACATATTCAAAAACAAACATTATCTTACTGAGCGAAGAGCCCTGATAATATAGGGAGATAATTTGTGATGGGGGTATTATCTAGAAAAGGTCCAGAATATATCCCAGTCTTATTCTGGGTGATCAGTCCTGTGTGGAAACTGACACCCTGCAAACAAGAGGCGTCATGAGGCAGGAAGGAAGGGGGTCAAAAAGGAACTGAAGAACCAAGACATAAAGTGAGATGGCTCAAAATGTATTTCATTCTTTTGTGATATTTAGTCTACTGCTCATACTGACTTTGATTCTGTTATTCTTGTTTTCTTTATGTCTAGTCTGCTAGGCCACCTAGGAGATGTATATGTCCAGGAGTGCCTGGTGGCTCAATTGATTAAGCATCTGATTCTTGGTTTTGGCTCAGGTCATGATCTCACAGTTTCATGAATTTGAGCCCTGCATCAGGATTTTGCTTGGGATTCTCTTCTCCCTGCTCTCTGACCCTCCCTGACTCATTCTGTCTCTATCTCTCTTAACACACAACAAAAACAAAACTAAACTAAAAAAAAAATACATGTATCCACTTAGTTCACTGAATATGCTAATGAAGATTCATCAACACAAACACAACACGGTCACAATTTTGAACCCTTTTCTGCAGAATTTGCTGCCCAAACTACCTCATACTACATATAGTTTTTAAATGACCAGATTAGGAACAACTTCAACCTAATTTGTGAATATTTTCCATTATTTCATCAGTGGTTTTGCTAAACCTTCTCCCTCTGGTTGGAGAGAGATATTAGGTCTCATGAGACTGTCTTAATATGTTTAAAGAGCTTTTAAAAATCAAATTGTAAGTACTAGCTATATAATGACCTAACCAAAAGAAGCTGCAGTTATTAAAAGGGCAACAGAAAATATATTCATAAGATATTCAAGAAAAGCATTGCTTCTATTTTTGTAAAGATACTGTCTGAAGTAATGTGAAAATGTTATTGTCTTAGTGATGCTGTTTTTGTTTTAACAGAAATGATCATACATTTATGCCATTGGCTATATAAATGGATCCATTAAAGCATGTACTAAAGTATCAATGTTAAAATAATTATATAGTTATGATCATAGTCAGTGAGAAATAGCCCAAAACTTCAGCAAAGTCACACACCTAGTGAATATTTTATTCCTTAAAATAAACACATAGGTTTATTTGAATAAATAAAAGTGAGTTCCTGGATATTGTAGAGACATGAGTATCATATCTGGGAAATTAGACTGAGCTAATATCTTTGGCTGTCTAAACACAATGAAAGGACAGCATTCCAAATGCAGTCATGCCAGAAACAAAGTGAGAGAGAAAATAAAACAATTTCCAGCACTTTTATTTTCAGTCTTGGTTTCGAGGCCATATTTTGGAAACTTATAGTGCTATGTATATGAAGGGCATGTAGCATTCATGAGGAATGAATTGAAAAATCTCTTTGAAAGGTTCTAATTTGTTTCCAAGTCCCTGAAAGTCACTGTCAAACTCAGGGTTATGCTAGGTTATAGTATAGTTGAGAAATGAGGAGACAACATCCCTTTGCATTGGTCTGCTAAGGCTGCCATAACAAAATACCAGAGACGGGCTGGCTTAAACAACAGAAGTTTATTTTCTCATAGTTCTGGCGGCTGGAAGTCCAAGATCAAGGTATTAGAAGATTTGATGTCTCCTGAGGCCTCTCTCCTTGGCTTGCAGATGGCTGTCTTCTCACTTTGTCCTCACATGGCCCTTTTTATGGGTGCTCACCTCCCTGTTTTCCCCTCTTTCCATAACTACATCAGTAATACTGTATTGGATTGAGGGCCACCTATATAACTCCATGTAACTTTTCTTCTTTAAAAACATATCTCCAAATATAGTCGCATAAGAGATTAAGGCTTCAAGATATGAATTTGGGGGGAGGGACAATTCAGTCCATAACACCCTTCTGATAAAATATTAAGAAATATGCTCTGATCTTCAAAATCAGAAAAGATGTAGAAACAAATTCCACTTCTCCATGCTATGTTTTAACATGTTTCATATACAAGACATATCTACAGCCATAAGAATGATATATAAATACACTGGGTACTTAAAAAATGATTGGAATTATAATAATCAAGGGGCAAAGCCATTTTGAAAGATGAAATTCCAGGTTCTCAAGAAAGTTTTTCCTGCAGGGGCCCCTTACTGTGGATCGCAGGTGTTGTCAGTGCTCTGGCCACAAGGCCTGCATCTTCCAGTGTGCTCCGGTGGCCTTTCAGTTGCTGGGATCTGTACATATATTCCTGAGGGCTGTTTTATTGGAATGGAGGAAAGCTTTATTCAAGCAGAGAAGAAATTCTGGAAAATTCACGTCTCATTCCACCTCCCCAGAATTTCTCACATAGGCTCTCAGGAGCTGGAATAATTCTTAGATGTGTGCTTAGCAGCTTCCTGGGTTCTCCATGAGATTAAACTCCAGTTGCTCCCTGCAGTAAATGGTTTAATAGTGTACCCTTTATTAGCTGGCATTCCTATGTCTCTTGTATCCCACAGGTAAATTACTTGCACTTGATTCCTTGCAGCAGAGTCTACCCCTGGAAAAATCCAGTATCAGATCTCACGGTGGACTGAAAGATCAAATTTCCATCAGGACAGAGGCACATCTTACATAAGATGTTTTTGCTGGTGGTCCTTCTAATTTAGGCTTGCAGATAATTTTTTATTTCCATTTTCTAGAAACTGATGACACATGAATGTAAGGTGAAAGTTTTCGAATTAGAGTGTCTAGAGTTCCCAGTTCTGTGTACTGTCTGGAAGATTTGGTTATTTTACACATTTAGGTTTCTCTGAATTGCTAACCTGGGAGAACCAAAGGCATAAAAGTGGAGCTGCCAGAAAAGATCAAGTAGATAGAGATGGGGGGATCCAAGGTAGAGACTGCTCTTAAGGAGAATAGAGTAAGATGTAAGCCAGGGAAGGAGGATTTAAAAGGGTCCTAAAAAATAGTATGTTGCAGTGGGCTCATACCGCCGCCTAGCCAGACTGAACTATAAATTTTTCAGGAATTTTGTAAGGTTGTTGTTTAAAATAGCCAAAATTTAAAATTAAATTATATAAGCATAATTTAATAATATATGCAAAATAAAGGTAATAATCATTATTCCCTTTTTATTGCTATTTTCCATGGTCTTGAGGTTTTATGTCTATAGTATTTACAGAGTGGAAATACTATATAATAATATGTATTATTGTATCTCTTTTCAACTTTGCATTCAGTGATATCTTGTTGGTAACCTAAAATGAGATATACTGGGATATTGCTGTCAATCAGGGACTGTTTTTTATTTTGTTTTTTTTTCTGGAGACCCAATTATTAAACATTTACCAGCATAGTACTGATGACAAGATAAAATATTTATGATAATTGAGTATTCTGAATACAGAAGAAGTAAATTTGGAAGGAATACAGAAGACTTCTCTGACAGAATGGTGTTGAGCTTGGAATACCCTGTCAGACTTGTTAAAGTTATATAGAACTTCACTGTAATCTAAGACCTTTCTGCCTCACCTTTACTCCTTCCCACTCTCCTTCACAAGGATCAGACCAACCCTGTGATATTACACCTCTCTCAGCCTCCTCCAGCTCTGTTTTCCATCATAGGCATTTTCCCTAATAAATCTCTAACATTCTTGATTCTGCCTTGTGCCTGCATCTCAGATTATCTAGACTAACACTTGTGGTTCCAAGAGTGGTACAAGAAGACCCTCGGTAAGATTGAGATTCAAGGGGCACCTGAGTGGCTCAGTTGGTTAAGCGCCCAACTTCACTCAGATCATGATCTCATGGTTTGTGAGTTCAAGCCCCACATCAGGTTCTGTGCTGACAGCTCAGAGCCTGGAGCCTGTTTCAGATTCTGTGTCTCCTTCTCTCTCTGCCCTTCCCCCACTCGTGCTCTGTCTCTCTGTCTCAAAAATAAATAAACAAAAATAATTTTTAAAAAAAGATTGAGATTCAATACTCTTCACTGACTTGCAGGTGAAAAGGACAGCATTGTGGTTGGTAGGTGGGGCCTGGGAAATCCCCAGAACACAGCAGCAGCTTAACCACTAAGAACCTTGGAAGAATGTCCTAGTGTAGAAAAAAAATGTTATAGGCAAAAGCATAAAAGAATTTAAAATATATAGACAGAGGGAAATCCAGAAAGACAGTGGAGTTTGCTGGTTATTGAAAAGTTGTACTGATCACATGAAGAGGAAAAATGAGAGATTAAGGGCCTTAGTAAAGCAGGCTGGATTTTGATGGCTCTGTGTGAGCACCAAAAGCCGTAACAAAAGGTCCCTTACTCTCTGCAATGGAAGAGGGGCCTGCTAAGCAGCAGGCCAAGGACCTTATTGTTAAGGTTTCAGTTTGAGAAACATTCCATTCATGGCCAAGGCAATTCTAATATGTAGAGATAAAGACCTTGATGGGAAAGCCTGGGCCCTGTGGTATAAGAGGGTAACATCTGGCTGGGTATCTCTGTAGAGGTTGGATCTGCAGTTCCTCTGACCTCTCTAGACTTGCTGATGTGACCCACCCTTCCAAAGTAAAAACTAGTACTTCTGATTTACCTGGAATATCCTGCAGGTACCTCATTGCAAGACAACAGATGTCTGCTTCAGGAAAGGCCTCCACATCTGTCCTGACTGCCAGGCCAAAAAGTAGCATTAAATTTCAGCATGAGATGGTATTTGTGCTAAGGTTGGGATTTGTGCATGATTTGTGCTAAGCTTGATTTAAGAAAAAGACGTTACCCATCAAATGGTTTGCAAAAGGTAACTAGTATGTAGCAGGAGGAGTGAGGAGAATGCCTATTATTGAATTTTGAGAGTGCTTAGTAAGGCTGGATAACCAAGAAGTTCACAACTTGGCCTCATTCTCTCAAGACACATGATCTAGCTCCAGAGACTACTTGCTGCTGGGATGACTTGTGGAAGTCTGGACAAAGTGATGGTAAAAATTCAGCAAAGTATAAATGGCCAAGTTTCCTTTGTAGACAGCAGAAGTAATAAAGAGGCTGAAATAAGTAGGCATTATGGGAAAGATATGTTATGTGAAGACCTTGCAGACGATCATGTTCCACGAGAAAAGACAGAAGGACACACTATTCACTGAATCCATGAGGAATGTGCTTATAAAAGGGCCACCAGCATCAGTGGAAGTTCAGTGGTAGCTTTTCTGGGTAGGCCAGGGGTGGTGGTAGGGGAGACTGTTGTAGAGCTGAGTTATTAGTCTCCATGGAGATGTAGGCACAAAGTAATAAAAAACAGGTGAGGGGACACCAAAATATCAGATCCAGGAGGCAGCAATTACTGTAATGACCAATAAGATTGGATGAAGACCCAAGAAGGCTTGAGTCAAAGGTAAATTGTGGAGGTGGTTGAGTATTGTTCTCTAGGTATAAAATAAATGTATACCCACATTGACGCTGTTTAACATGTACTGATAACCCAAAAAGGGCAAAAATGAAGGAGTAAAAATTGGAAGACAGAAACTCCAGGAAAACATCAAAATGCCTTGCCTTTTGACAGACTTGAGCAAGTTATCAGATCTAGTACCTATGTATAGAAGAGGAGGCCAGGTCCCTTGGAGGAAGGAGCCTATTAGAAGCAGCCTGCCAGCAAGTGGCTGGTTTGTCCACTCAGTGTATAGTTCCTATCAGAAGCTCAGGGTCAGTTCTGTTGCTGACAATTTGGACATTTAGATGCAGCAGTACTTGGATTATCCTTGGCAAGTAAAATCCATATCAGCCACTGTAGTCTTTTCACTTATATGACATCATGCCTGTTTTGGGTGTGCAATGATGGAGGGTGGTTAAAGTCAACTGGCAAGTCATCTGTTTTTTCCATGGTGGATGCTTACAGGTGATTATTAACATATGAGACAAATATCTTCACACTTCAGGTGCTCTTTTGCATGTACATGAACTTGTCTCTGCTCTAGACTTCCTTGTGTCTCATCTTCCTGGACTTTTCCTTCCAGATCCTTGTTCAGATGACCAGACCTTGGGCTGTTGCTCAAAGAAATATGTATATATATATATATATATTTATTTATTTATATATAAATATATATTTGCATATATATAATATGTATATTATATATAAATACATAAGTATTATACTTATATGTAAACATATATTTATATATATTTAATTAATATTAATTTAATATATAATATATTTATATGTACTCATTTCATCCCACTTCCACACAAAATAAATAACTAGGTACATGACTCAAGGCTCCTCCCATTGGGAAGTTTTTTCTTTTATCTTTCAAGGGCACAACTGAATGAGGTGTAATTTAGCGGCTGTCTCTTTATGGCTTGTCCTTCCTCATGTAACAGACCAGCCCATCTGTAAATTGAGCTTAGGCTTGCAATTAAAGTATTTCATGGTCCTGTAAGCAGTATAAATGCTTGTTTGTTCTTCTGGTTCATCCAAGAAGTATATCCTAAGAGGCGTTGAGTGTGCAAAGACGAAATCACACAACATCTGAGTCAGAAAATCATCCTACTGCGACCCTGTGCTCTGCACGAACGCACACACACTCCAGGGACACCCACTGCTGGTCTCTGTGCTCTCATCCCAGTCCAGTCCTTTAACTGCTGGCATCTCCTCTGTACAGTTTCTCTGCTGCCCTGAAATTAGCTGGAGTGTAGCAAGTGTGCCAGGGCTGGCCTCAAACCTTCTCTTCGAGGAGCAGAATTCCGACTCAACTGTGACAAACTCCTGAGTGTTACCTTACCCTGCTGCCCTAGCACCTTGTGTAAGACTTGGCATAAGGTAGGGGTTCAATGATGGCTAGAAGGTTCTGGAAATTGAGTTCTCCAAAGGTGGGTCCCTTGAACACTGCTGCTGTATAAGAATTACCAGAAATTATTAAGGAGAGGGGCGCCTGGGTGGCTTGGTTAAGCATCAGACTTTCACTTAGGTCATGATCTCGTGGTTCAGGGGTTCGAGACCCGCGTCGGGCTCTGTGCTGACTGCCAGCTCAGAGCCTGGAGCCTATTTCAGAGTCTGTATCTCCCTCTCTCTCTGACCCTCCCCTGCTCACACTGTCTCTTTCTCTCTCTCTCTCTCTCTCCCCTAGAAATAAATAAAAAAATATTTAAAAAAATTATTAAGGAGAGGACAGAAGGGGCCTAGGGAATGATTTATGTTCTCAACACAAAATTCTCCCCAGCTCTGTGCCAAGAGCTTAAGATTCAGTCTGGGTTGGGGGTAGGGGGAGGGGGTTCTTTCAGCTAGGACAGTTTCCAGTGTGTTTCCGAAGTCATTCTGCTTCTGACAAATGGCTCACAACCACTGCACACAAGGTTGTGGAGTTTTCCTTCCCTGGCTCCCAGAATTTATACATATCCTCAGGCTTCTTTCACTTAGTATAAGGCATTTGGATTATTTTCATTTGGAGAGAAGTATTAAAAAGCTGCTATACACATTCATGTATGGGTTCTTGTGTGAACATGTTTTCATGTTACATTGGACAAATACCTAGGAGTGGAGTTAAAAAGTTATATGGTAAGTGTGTGCTTAACTTTTTTTTTTTTTTGAACAAGATTTTTAAGTAAACATAATTGGTTGGAAGCTACTGCAAATACTTCCCAAAGTGATCTCAGTCTATGCTTCTTAAAAGATTGAAGACTGATCCTCTTAATAATATTTTAAATACAAAGAGACCTCAGATCCTTTTCTGAACATATTTTACTTTTACCTTTCGACCCTCTTTACCCATTTATTCTGCCCCAAACCCTTGCCTCTGGCAACTACCAACTTATTCTCTGTATCTGTGAGCTTGTTTGTTTGTTTATAGTCTACATATAGGAGAGATCATAAGGCGTTTCTCTTTGCTGTTTGACTTATTTCATTTAGCATAATACTCTTGAAGTCCATCCATGTTGTCACAAATGGCAAGATTTCATTCTTTTTTATGGTTAAATAAAATTTATATATATAAACGTAAAAAACAGAAACATTTTGAAATCAGGGAGTGTGATTCCTCCAACTTGGTTCTTCTCTCTCAAGATTTTTTGACTATTCATAGTTTTATGTGGCTCTTTACAAATTTCAAATTTATGTGTTCTATTTCTTTCAAAAATGACACTGAAATTTTGTTAAGGATTGCATTGAATCTGTAGGTTGCTCTGGGTAGTATGGGCGTTTCAACAATATTAATTATTCCAATCCATGGGTATAGAATGTCTTTCCAATTATTTGTGTCTTCTTCAATTTCTTGTATTCACATATTGTAGTTTTTAGTACACAGCTCTTTCACCTTCTTGGTTAAAGTTATTCCTAGGTGTTGTATTCTTTTGTTTCTTTGGCTTTTTAAATGGAAGTGGCCCCTTTACAGCCAACATCCTTGTATGCTGAAACTTCAGGTCTTTCTGGGATAACAGTATAAATGAAGGAATTCTAATCTAGGATTTGGGAATTATAACAAAGCCACTGGAGTGAAAAAAGTTACAGATATAATGGACGAATAATGGATAATTATTTTACAGGTGAAATTGAGAACAGAAATGGATGAGGTTCATTGTAAAATGAAAGAAGTTTAACTTGTCTTATCTCTTGAGTGACAGAGATGATGGCTAACTATAGTTATTTTGGGAGATGAGAGAGGGAAAAAAGGGTTTGTTTGTTTTTTTCATATCTTTCAACTCTTTTTGTATCCACTACAAGTAAATGATGCAGCCAAGATTGACAAAAGTACCTTGCATAGAATACTGAAGGGATGGAATATTTCTTGCTGTGGGTAGTAAGGACCAGGATTGATTATGGACAAGTCATAGAGCAGAAGGTGTTCTAAAATCCTAAAAATACTTAGACATCAAGCATTTGTAACAGGAAAAATCAGCAGAGATACAGAGGAAAGTAGAGAAAAAGGGACAGCAAAAGTCTTGAAAAGAAATCAGTGGTCAAGAGAGTTTCAAGAGAAAGGTTGCACAAAATACATGACAGAATGAACACATCACATGGGATCCTACTAATGTAGGTACCAAATAGGATTTATGCCATCTTTCTCAGACCTAGAATATGTTTTCTGACTTCTGTTAAGGTGTACCAAACCCAAACATTGAAACAAAGAGATGTAGCAACTAATGACAACCAATATTGACATCCCTGTGTGTGCAGATGACAGCGCAGGAGTTCTACACACAGAGGTGTGCATGGTTCAGATCTTAGTTCTGCCACAATTAGTTCCATGGCTCGGATCTTGTTATTTAAATGGTCTCATTCTATATTTTCTTATCTGTAAAACTGGAATAGTGATATCTGCCTCAAAACATTGATGCAATAATTAGGTGAAAAAACATAAGCAGAATAGTTTTTCAATAAATAATTCATTTCCTTGAATTATATAAAATATTAATATGGTTGAAGTACTAATTTCCAGAATTTCGGTACTAAAATCCAGAATTTCTGTTTCGAGTGTTTGTGGACCCAGATCAGGATGGAAGCCTGGAGGCCAGGAAACTTCTCTTGGGGCTGTGTTTCTATAGCAAGAACACTGTTTTTCCAGAGACGTTATATTTATTTGGGTTATCTTTGGTGGGTTGCATGGCTACTGATAAAGCATCACTCAGTTTGCAAGCCTCCCCTTGGCACTGCTATTGGTGATAAAGTTTGTTGCTTGTTGAAATGGGCCATATCTCACTATTTTTATAGACCCTAGCCAGTAGTAAATGAGCATATCAGTCAAAGTTGATGGGTATAGTTATACTGCATGGTTGCTGAGAGCCCAAAGCTGGGTGACAACTATTAAATCATCTTGTAGACAAAGATTCCAAGAGGGAATGTTAGGTCAGAAAGGCTGCTTATTAAATCTCTGAGATCACGGTTTTCTGTGTCTCACTGGAATTCACAAGCCTCAATGACTGTAGCTAATAGGCCTGAATTTTCTCAACAGTCCTTTCTAGAAGGCATACAGGAGAGTGGCTGAGCAACTTTTGCCTGGGATTCTGACTGTTTTTATGAGCAACCTTAGGTCTTCGTAAGTACACTTGTAAGGAAGAAATTCCCCTCTGAAAGCAAATCAAAAGCTCTACAGTATATGGTCAAAGTTTAACTTTGAATGAGACAAATCGTTTTGTAAAGCCTATGTGTAGAGTTTAAATGAGTCAGACATTTGGAAAAATCTCAGTCTCAGAGAACAATCCACCAATCCTGCCCCAGATTCTATAATAATATAGGATCTGAATTTTATCACTTATCTGCCAGGTTAGATTTTTAATAAGGATTGTGTATTACTAAAGAAAAGGAAATACTCATATACAGATAGGTTCACACTGTCTAAGGGTCGGTAGTAGGAGCATCACAGGGTAATTGAGAAGGAACTAGGAGTTGTGTGTTTAATGTCTAGTTGACTATAGCAACCAAAAGAGAATACTTAATGTTTCAGGGATTTTGTTCTGCATTTATTGTTGCTTTGGGGCCATTGGTCAGTTCTGGTGTTTTCACAAATAGATTGTAGAAGCTTTTGACCTTTCTCCTTTGCACTTCTTCCTCTTCTTCACCTTTCTGATATGAAAAGTCTTCTTTATGATACTACTTGATTTTTTCCAATTTTCTCATGCATGATTTTAAAAATTCTCAAAATGAATTGGACTATTAGGTGAATGTGATTCAGATATTTGTCATTGTGATGTCTGTCAAACTGTTTAGGCTTTTTTAACAGGCTAAGCAGATGTCTACTCACTTCTTCCCTTACTATTTCATGAATCTCCCTTGAAACTGAGCTGGGTTGCAATGATGAATGATTTCAGGTAAAGGATATCGTCATCTGTATATATAATGAACTCCAAAAGAACACTCAAAATACATTTTAATGCATTTGAACTCCTGTTTATATTAGTCATAACTAGGATGTTTGGATAATTTTTCCTAACTTGAGTATATACAGTCTTTCTCTGTTGACGGCTTTATACTTGTTCTTGGTGAACTTCCCTTTTACATTTATTATATTATATTTTAAGGAACTTTATATTTTACAGTATACCTTTTTTTCTTAATCCACAACTAAACTTTGGATTTCTTGCATGTAGCCACAATATTACTTATCCTTGAATCCCAAGAACTTATAAGTTCCTAACCCATAAAAGATACTCAACTGATTTTTGACTAGTAATTAAATGAATTAACAAAATAAGTTTATATTTTATGCAAAGTAAATGTAAATTCAAAGTAACAATAATTCATCAAGGTTTCATTCAAAGTGATGTTCAGTAATAGTTTGGTCATTACTTCTTAACTAAATTAAGAAAATAAACCTTATTTTTTTAATGTTTTATTTATTTCTGAGAGAGAGAGGGGGGCAGCATGAGCAGGGGAGGGTCAGAGAGAGAGGGAGACACAGAATCTGAAGTAGGCTCCAGGCTCTGAGCTAGCTGTCAGCACAGAGCCTGATGCAGGGCTCGAACCCACAAATCATGAGATCATGACGTGAGCCGAAGTCAGACACTTACCCGACTGAGCCACTCAGGCGCCCCTAATAAACCTTATTAATTAAGACAGCCACTGAGCAAAGTTTAAAGTGTTGAGGAAAGGTTTGCATTAGTGAGAAATCATAATATTATCTTTTGCAGAGTACAGTGATGAGCAGTTAATGAAGAATAGGACTGTTCTCCTAAGTACAAGTAGAAATCTGACTAATCTACTTGCTAATTTTCTCCCTTTCTGTTACATCTGGTATCAAGATGATGCTCATGGTACACTATCATTGTCACGGTTGTTGGGTATTTTTGTTATTGTTATTTTTTAGTAGCAGGAACAATGGATTCAAACCAGTTCATCTAGATTCTTTTCCTTAATATGGTTTGTGACCAGAGAAGATGGTGTATGAGATTAACTATATAGACTTTGCGCATAGATAAAGCATATCTAAATGTTCAGAAAAGCCTTTAAATAGTGACCTTACTCTTATCTTGTAAAACCTAGAAAATGATTTTGACTATGCATCAATTGTCTTTGAAAATAATGATCAAAAGTCTATGGCTTTAGAATAAGCAAATGAATAATAAATTTGAGAACATATAAGTGTACAGTTCTTAAAATTCTATAAGAAACAATGAAGAATCTATTAGAAAAACATTTAGAATACATATACAAGCAACGGGTGAATTGTTTGAATTCACAGAGTTCACATAAACCAAATCTAATAGAAATATTAGATAAAATAGAAATATTATATATAGTTATTATGTATAGTATATATACATATAGAAATATTAGCATATAAATATACATATTAAATACATATATTACGTATATACACATATCTTATAGACACACACACATATATACATAAATATATATACAATAGAAAAATAATAGAAACATGAGCAGGGGATTTGAATAAATAAGTCTCAAAAAATATACAAATGCACAAAGAAATGTGACAATTTTCACTAAAAATTAAGACATAAAATCGGAAATCAGAAAAGTGATTTTCTAAATATGTAAATACATTGTCAAAAAATAATATGTGTGGTATTATTTCTTAAAGGAAAGACTGTGAGATAATAGGGCTCTCATACTTTGTTGATGAGAGAATAAAGTGGTGGCATATATTTGGAGAGTAATCTGATATCTGACAAAACCACACAGATTTTACATATTTTTAGTGATTCATTCTGTAGTCATTCCTACAAAAGAACACCAGATACAATAAACCTTATGTCAGCATTTTTAGCTATTGGAAAAACCTGAAAATATCTTCAGTTTTCACCAATTAGCCCAGTTAAGTCCTAGTTTGTACCTGTCCCCTCACTGGTTTCTGTCTGTTTAGCACTTGTCACTCTTAAAAATATCTTAGTTAGGTAATAAATATATCATCACCCCTCCAGTATGGAAATGGTTAACTTAATTCTGAAAGAGAGTATGGTACACATGGATTCATTTTTTCATTATATTCCTTTCTATACTGTTTGAATTTTGCAATGTGTATGTACTACTCTTCTTCTTAGAATATTTTTGGTAAAGTGTGTGAAACTTAGTTATTCTCTAAAATTTAGTTAATGGAAATAAACTTTCATATTCTTACACAAACTATTGTATCACTGTTTTTATGGTTACTTTCAGTGGAGATAAAAATTCCTGCTGAACCCTGAAGTTCTAACTCTCTGATTTTGATGCAGACTAAATCCTAGTGAATTAAGTTTTAATTGTTTGTTGAGGAGCTGAAGTTTGTTCTGTGTGAGACCATATCAAAATCTCTTGGTTTGGTACTAGTATAGTGCGTGTGAATTTCATATATAGATGTTAACATTTGCTGAATGAAGAAATTTTATGCCTGAAATAATGTTCTCAATTTGAGCTTAGGTCATTTAGTGCTAAGCGTTATGCTGAAAATCACAAGACATGATTGAAAAGAAAGTCTCAGCAACTCTTTAATATGAAACAGACTAGAATTGGATGGACAGAATGTCAGGGAGATTCCTTCGTAAGCCTCCTTATTGTTAACTGTGAAGGTTTCAGAATCAGACTGCTAGGGTTCAAATCCTGACTCTTATCATTTGGAAGTTATGTGACTTTGGGCAAATTGGTTACTTTCTCTGTATCTGAGACCCTTCATATGTAAAATCAGGATAGTGACTGCTATGAACTTCATGTACGTGTCCATCACAAAATTCATATGTTGAAACTCCCCAGTGTGATGGCATTTGGAGACGAGACCTTTGGGAGGTCATTAGGTTATGAGGGAGCATCCCTCGGATGGCATTAATGCCCTTATGAGAAGATGCCAGAGAGCTAGCTAACTTGCTCTTTCTCTTTCCATCCTCAGCGCTCTAAAAACCAGGAAGAGAGTTCTCACCAAGAACCTTATCAGTTAGCACCTTAATATTGGACTTTATAGGCTCCAGAACTGTAAGACATTAATGTTTGCTGGTTAAGCCATTCAGTCAATGGTATTCTACTGGAACAGCCTGAACTACAACAATTACTATATCTAATTCATAGGTGCATTTGTTTCCTATGATTTCTGAAACAAACTACCATAAATTTAGTGCCTTAGAGCATCAAAAATTTATTCTTTTGTATTCTGGCATGAGAAGTCAGAAGTGATTTCACTGAGTTCTGATTTGACTTACAAAATATAAAAACCCATCTAGTTTTCCTCGGATATTTCCAGTTGCTTTTTTTCCCCTTATGGTCTTACTTTTCTCTATACTTGTCTAAATGGGGTTTGTTTTTATTTTACATTCTTTCAAACTACTTCCTTGATGAGGTTCTCAAACCTTGCAGTATATTCGTATTGTCTTCAGAGTTAAAATGCAGTGCCCAGGCTGTACTTCCAATCAACGCAGTTTGCTTTCTGTGGCTGGGAAACAGGTATCGTGTTTGTTTGTTTGTTTGTTTGTTTGTTTTAAAATTTATTTGAGATTCCAATGAGTAGTAACATTTGAGAAAAAAAATGATGTATTTTACTATCCAAAGTGTGGTCATCAGACCAGTAGTTTGGGTATTACCTGGATGCTTGTTAGAAATACAGAATCTCAGGCATCTGGGTCGCTCAATCAGTTAAATGTCCAGCTTTGTCTCAGGTCATGATCTCATAGTTTGTGGGTTCAAGCTGTCATTGGGCTTTGTGCTGACAGATCAGAACCTGGAGCCTGCTTTGGATTCTGTCTCCCTTTCTCTCTGCCTGCTTAGCCTCTCTCTCTCTCTCTCTCTCTCTCTCTCTCTCAAAAATAAGAATAAACATTCAAAAATAAAGAAAAAAGAAATAGTCTGTGACCCATCTGAGATGAGCTAGGACAAAAAGTACATTTTTCAAGTCCTAGACAATTCATATCCACACTAAAACTTAAAAAGGACTGATGCAGATGCCTATATTTCAGCACTTATCCTAACTTTCTTTCCTATGCTCTTTCTCTGTGTTTCCACTGTCATTTGCTTGTGGAATAGCTTTACCTGTATCATCCAGTGAGGACCTCACAACTGAACTTAAACTTTCAATTGAACTAATATTCTTTGCTTTCAATTGAACTAATATTCCGATCATGAATCAGCATTTTTCTCCGAGTCTTTATCCACGAATAATATCTTTGCTCATCCTGCCTTTATACCTTCTAAAAAATTGTCTCTTTTAAAATCTTTTACATACAGTCCCAATGTCCTTTTATAATACTCTTCCAAATCTCTCACGTGTCATTCCTTTCCATTTGGACCACCAATGCAGACATAATTACCTCTCACTTGAACTTTTCAGATCGCTTCTTTACATAGATTTTATGTGAGTATAGTTGACACACAATGTGACATTAGTTTCAGGTATACAGTTTCATGATTTGACAGGTTTATGCATTATGCCATGTTCACCATAAGTGTGCCTACCGTCTGTCTCTCTACATTGCCATTACAATGTCATTGACTGTATTCCTTCTGCTCTGCTTTTTATTCCTGTGACTTACTCATATCATAACTGGTGGCCTGCGCTGAGATTGCTTCTTAACTGATCTTGTTGCCTTCAGTTGCTCCTCACTTTAATCTGTTGAGCACACTTGGGTTAATCCTCCTGATACACACCAGTATCAGCTGGCAAAGAGGAGTGACTAATCTTAATGATCTCTGGAAATGGTCAAGTATCTTACCTGAGCAACTCACTCATAAATTTCACTTTAAGTGAATTATAATCTACCATTTTAATAACCATATTAAAAAAATTTTTACCTTTTCGAATTTCTTTGAAGATGGAAAACTGGTGACTGTAAAATAGAGTGCAGGGGCACCTGGTTGACTCAGTCAGTTAAGACTCTGGCTCTTGGTTTCGGCTCAGGTCATGATCTCATGGTTCATGAGTTTGAGCCCCCCAATGGGCTCCACACTGACTGTGTAATGCCTGCTTGGGATTCTCTCTCTCTCCCTTTCTCTCTGCCCCTCCCCTGCTCATGCTCTGTTTCTCTCTCAAAATATATAAATAAATAAATAAACGTAAGAAAAAACAACAGTGTAGATTGGCAAAATCTAAAACAGTCAAATCAAGAAACCACAATGTCCTTTGAGAGCAAATATAAAAATAATAAATTATTTTTACTTTCTATTAATTTAGAAAGAGTCCTGCATGTTTGCCATTTAATTTAGTTATTCTTTCCATCACTTACCATTTGGAAAAGAAAGAAATTATTAACATTTCTAATCACAGCTGAGAGTACTTCATGTATTTCCTCAGCAACAAAATATAATAAAATTAGTTGTTCAGATTATGCCATTTTAATGTTAGAAGTTTTTTTCAAACAATAACTATGCCATGTAAGAATTAATAAATTTTATCTGGTTTCAAATATTAATGATAACATAGTTTTCTACTTAACCATTACTTTTTAAAAACAGAATAGAATAAACTCAGGCTCAATTAATAGGATACTTTTATTTCTTTGTAATTCTTAGTCTCACTATAAAGAATGAAACAAGACAGTCTTAACAAAAAAGATTTCTTAAATTTTTTAAATGAGAAACTTGAAAAGTTTATAAAGAAAAGTACTTGCAGAATTCCAGAAACTCTGTTTGTAAGTGTGTGCCTGGACAAGAAGTTCGTTGAAAGGTAATTGGAAGGACCGAGGTTGGTTAATCACTGAAATAATTTCAATTAAGTTTATTTTATCTACACAGTGCCCTTTCATGTTTAGTATTTATATGTTCTATTAATAAGAGAATTGCAATAGAAAAACTCCTAGGTCCTTGGCACTGCTTTTGAGTCTAGGAAGAAACCCGAACAAATTTACTAATCATTTAATTCTGCTTCCTGATGTGCAGCCGTGTTTCCTGAATTCTCAAGAATATGGTAAGAATGCTCATCGAGACATTCCTGATAGAAACATTTTCCACATTGTTTTTTCTAACCTACGAAAAAATAACTGACTCCAAAAAGATGTTCGTTAGCTGTGTATTTTTTGTTGTTCACTACTTAAATTACAGGACTAATTCATTTCCATTTCGGGTGGTTCTTAAACAGAGACAGATTTTGCTGATTTAGCTAACAAATAAATGATAATATGGCATAAACGTTTGATTGCTACAGCCACAGTAGGCAGCAGATGCTTAAAAACAGTAAAACCACAGATTCTAACCGACAACAATTTAAAGGGTTGAGTCCTCCTCTGGGAAAAAATTGAAACAGCATTTTTGGAATCCCCCTTGCCCCAAACACTGAACAATTGTTTTAAATATGAAATTTCATAGATACCAAAACAAACAAGTCAGTTTTTTCTCAATTCTATGGGAATTGCAGTAAAAGTTCAAAACTTAGCAAAGTAATGGGCCAGTGCTTGCGTTAGGGGATCAGTTAGGGAGTTGTAGGGTTTAAATGATTGCAAATTTCCTATTATATATAGACCACACTGGGTGAAGGTGAAGATAAAGTAAAAGGGTACGGAGAGCTGGAGCCATTGGTATGGAGCGGGAGATGGCTGCCTTGCATGCTATGTTGACAACAAAGAAGGGAGTGTTACATCCTGGGTTGGGTTGTTGAGTTTATTTGGAAACTGCCATTTTGATGCTCTAGGTGAGGAGAAGCCTGGATTTAGATGTCTCTGGAAAATGGAAGAAAGTTATACTTCCCAAATAAATGTATAAATTTACATAACTGGTAGTTTTCATCCTTTGACTGAAGTATGAAGGGGGGGTGTTTTGATTGCTTATCGTACAGAGCTAAGTTCGTTGGGTTCAAAGACACTTAATTACAGATAATTATGGGAAAGTGACATTATCAGTATTCTGCTCATCCCCACAGATCCAGCAATTAAAATTTTTCTTATAGTTTTGAGTTCTTATAAATTTTGAGACAGAGAGACAGAGCATGAGAGGGGGAGGGGCAGAGAGAGAGGGAGACACGGAATCAGAAACAGGTTCCAGGCTCTGAGCTGCCGGCACAGAACCCGCCGTGGGGCTCAAACCCACTAACCGGGAGATCATGACCTGAGCCGATGTCGGGCGCTTAATCGACTGAGCTACCCACGCTCCCCAGATCCAGCAATTTTAAAGATATAAAGTTGAAGGACGTATTTTCTTGCCTTCTTTGTGCTGCTTATGAACTCCTGGGACTGGAGAACACACAGCATACAGATTAAGTACATGTACAAGCATAGAGACTCATACCTATCAATTTTGAATATAAAAGCAAAAAAACCCCACCAGCTTTTGCTCTTCACTGATGAAACCCAAAGTACTCGTATTTACCCATTCTTCAGCATTAACAGTTCTCTATCCCTACCTTCTCCCTGTATCGTATATATCAGGGCAAATCCATTGCTGCTTCCCTCAGTAGCCACCATCTAGTATACTCCATGTAGAATCCTAACAGTGTTTGCAATTTATCTGAGAAGAGTAGACAAGTGACATTTTCCAAACTAAATTTGAATCATTTTTCTTCAACACATATTGCCTTGACAAAAATAAAAGGGCCAAACAAACAAACAAACAAACAAATAAAACATTTCTTCCAATGTTTGCTTGATTGGAATTGCCATTTTTCCAAAGAGGAATTTCAGAGGCATCTTTGACCCTTCTCTTTCCTTAATTTAAATGACTATTTATTCACCATATCTTATTGATTCTACTTCCTAAGTATTATTGATTCTATCTTTTCTCTAAACCCACTATTACTTCCTCAACTTACGCCCTAAATTCTCTTGTGTTGACTACCCTATTGGTTTTTTAATTGGGTACCATGTTTTCAGATTTTCTTTCTTATGAATCCTATACTTTATTTTATAAAAATCTGAAGTGGGTTACTCTATGTTTCCCATTAGACCAAAACCAAAACCAAATAAAGACAAATTTGAACATTCAAAGAGAATAAAATTTAAACTTGTCAGTTAGGCTAAAGCGATCATACAGTCAGCATTCTTTGTGTTCCCAGATTTAGAGTAGAGTTTGAAACCTAACACCTTGTAATTATGGATGAATTCAAAAGGTATGATGTCCTACAAGGTCTACTCACTTATTTCCTTCCTTACTTCTGTTTTTCCCTACTGCAGCTCTCCTAATCCCAGGTTCATGAAGCCATGTGATTTAGGTACCTCTCGTTATAAAACAGCCAACACAGAGTTAAAAAATAATTATGTTCCAACATGGAAAGAACTATTTATAGATTATTAAATAATTAATAAAGTTACCCTCATGAATAAAACTACTGGTTATTATACCAGCAAAACAAAACAAGACAATGGGTTTCTTTGGGAATAGAAGAAAATTGCAATCTGGGACAAGCAAGTTACTTCAAAACAAAAGTCAAGCCCAGAGGATACAGGAAAGGACCACTCTTTTATAGAGGAAAGAAGGAAGTAGGGAGGGCCATCATAAACAAAAAGTCATGGGAGTAAACTGGGAATTTAAAGTATAATGGCTTTTCATTGGTTGAGTTATGACTCTCATTGGTTAGGTTGCTTCCTGTTGCTGAAGAAGAGGAAAAACTCTCTTCCTCCCACTGGGATAGTAAAGTAGGGGTTCAAGTAGTTGGGCTTGTAAGGCATGTCTCTTCCTACTGAGTCTGCAATTGATGGTGAGTAGTAGGGCACAAAGTCTCCCCTTGCTGGGCTCCCAAATCCTTTCTAAAGGAAGTTTCCTTTTATTAATTTTCACAATAGTATATTCTGATGTGCTAGTAAGTATAGATAGGTAGATAGATAGATGGATAGATAGATAGATAGATAGATAGATAGATAGATAGATAGATAGATGATAGATAGATAGATAGATAGATAGATAGATAGATAGATAGATAGATAGATAATTGATGGAAGGAAGGTAAGGAGAAAGAAGGAGCAAGAAAGGCAAGTTGTGCTTACCATTTCCTTCTTACTACCATCAATTTGAGTGTATTGAATTATTGTGCCCTCCTATGTTTATATGTCATTTTGTCAAGCCTAGTAGGAAAACATGGAAACAGATTTATGATGTTTTTGTGGAACTAATGCAGTTTTCAAAATCAAAAGATGACTTGATGTGATAGCACTTTAAGTGATAAATTTAGATAGAAGTTTCAGTGGAAGGAACAATAGCTTGAAAGCATATGTTTTAGACATGTCCTTGATATTTATTTACTCTGAGAACTTGACAAATTACTATGTATTTTTCCATCATCTTATTTTATTAATAGGACATTGCTATTTTTAGGCTAATATTTGAGCCTTAACTGTTTAACAGGTGAAATAAGGATATAATATCCACTCCAACTTTTGATACTACACAGTTTGATACTATGAAGATCATATCAGATAAAACAAAATACTCTGAAAATTGTAAAATTTTATGGAAATTTAATATTTTCTCCACTCATTCAGCCATTGAATAGATAAATTAAAAGGTACTTATTTAGTATAGTAATAAATAGTGCTCCTTAGAGTTCCCAGAAGATTCTTATATATCCATGGCCATCTTGGCATTTTAAAATAATGTTCTTCTGGGAATTTTATTATGAGGAAACTAATTAATGAGCATATTTTCTTTTTTAGTCTTCTCTGGAGTGGCAAGATGCAGTAAAGTTTATGCTGATGTGTATTTGAAAGTTAGCATTTTAAAAATGGAATACTTTGGGGACACCTGGGTGGCTGAGTCAGTTAAGCATCTGACTTTGGCTCAGGTCATGATGTCGTGGTTCATGGGTTCAAAACCCGCATCAGGTTTCACATTGACAGTGTGTAGTCCACTTGGGATTCTCTCTCTTTCCCTCTGTCTCTGTCCCTCCACAACTCATGCTTTCTCTGTCTCTCAAAAATAAATAAATAAACTTAAAAAATTAAAAATAATGAAAATGGAATACTTTGAGTTCAGATGAAATGAATATCCTTTAGAATCTGGGATTTTTTTTGTTGAATATTTTATTGCTATGTTCCTATCAAATAATATATTCTTCAGATTTAATATTTTACTTTAAGGATGGCTTACATTTATGTATTTAAATGCATCTGTTTTATTCTAAATATCCTTGAAAAGTGTATATAAAAATGAAATTTGTAAATTCTCCTTCACTTGGAGAATTTAATTTATGGTAAAGAGTGGTGAACATTGTAACTATCTAAGGGTGTTTCAGCCACTACTTGCTCTACTTTCATACATATATTTATCTCATAGTAACTTGGATTATTGCATTCTGACTGATATAAATTTTATGGGAAATAATTGGTTAAATCACAGCCAGTAAATCAGTCCCCTTTGGAAATCCACTGACCTGAAATGTCAGTGAAATGTATATCTTGATGTATTACACATAGATTGAACATAACAAGTGGTATTTAAGCTTCTCACCATCTTATGAACAATCCAAAGTGTGTTGGTATTTCCTGTAGCAGAGCAGGCATTATTATTCCCTTCTCACAGACGGCTCTTCCTGGTAGTCTAGATGCTGGTCTGACTGATTCTCACAATAGTACAAGAGAACTTCAAAGGGAAATGCATCAGATTTCACAGTTTTTTTGGTAAGCATGCTGGTATTTATTAGCTTTGGAACTTAGTGTAAATTCACAGTCCTTGAGGACATCAGCTTTCACATCTTTAAAGCAAGTGATTGCTAAGATCTCTTTCAATATAAACATTTTACATATTAATTTAAGTGTAAATCTTATTCTATATAGTAAAATCAAATATACTATCATAGCTAAAAGTGTTTTATGGAAAATGTTGGGTAAAAAAAAATCAAACTCAATCCCATGGCACTCAGGATTCTTTTAGTACTTAAAAAGTTTCTTCACTCATGGCTCTCTTTTCTGGTTGCCATTTAATAAATTATCTTTTCATAATACATACAATATATTGAGTCAGATAATTTCAAATTAGAAGTTTATTTAGTGTATACATCATTAAAATTTAAAATTAACTTTCATATTTATTTATTGCTTTTATCCCATACTTCATTTCAAAAATTTTCAAAGATATAAGAAACTTGACTTAAACACAATCTAGATGCTAAAACAAACATTTTGGGCAGCCGGGTGACTCAGTTGGTTAAGGGTCCGACTTCAGCTCAGGTCATGATCTCACAGTTTGTGGTTCGAGCCCTGCATCAGGCTCTGTGCTGACAGCACGGAACCTGTGTCTCCATCTGTGTGGATTGTATGGATTCTGTGTATCCATCTCTCACTGTCCCTCCCCCATTCATGCTCTCCCTCTCTCTCTCTGAAAAGTAAACATTTAAAAAATCTTTTAAAAAAATAAAATAAGCATTTTGCTCTCTTTGCTTTATCACATATCTATCCAACTATCCATTTCTCTGACATTTCATTAATCTGTCTCATTATGAATACATTTTAAAATAAGGTGCTAACATCTGTACCTTTAGCCCCTAAATACTTTAGGGTGCATAACCTTAAGTAGAGTTCAATATTTGTTTGTAACTTTTTCTTTTTTAGTTTAAATTGCCATACAGTGAGCAGCACCTGAGTGCTCAGTCGGTTGAGCGTCTGACTCTTGGTTTCACAGTCATCCCCACCTTGGGCTCTGTGCTGAGCATGGAGCGTGCTTGGGATTGTCTCTCTCCCTCTCTCTCTGCCCTTCCCTGCTCTCTCTCTGGTGTACATGCTCTCTCTCTCTCAAATAAATAAACTTTAAATTGCCAAACAGTGAATTGCACAAATCTTAAGTGTACCATATGATAAATTTTGATATATATGAATATCTATGAAACCCAAAGATTTGTCAAGATAAAGCATATCATTATCTTTCCAGAAAGTTTTCTTGTGCCCCTTCCTGGTCAATCCTTTGGCATATCCCCTAAAGACACCTACTGTTTTGATTATTTTTCCCAGGAGAGATTAGTTTTACCTATTGCAGAACTTCATATAAATAGAACAATATAATATGTGCACTTCTGTGTAAGGTTTCTTTTACTCACCAAACTTTTTCAGGCACATCAATGTTGTATGTATTAGTAATTTGTTCCTTTCTATTGCTTAATACTATTTAATTGACTGAGTACACCAAAGTTGATTTTTGTTATGTTTGTTTTGTTTGTTTCTCTCATTAAACTTTTGTTTTAATGGATTTCAAAATTCTTTGACAGATATTTGGTCAAGTTGTGTCCATTAAAAGTACCGATTTTAAAAACTAATAACAAAACTGCCACATACACGCACACACACACACACACACACACACACACACACAAATTGTCCACAAAACATTACCCTTTCCTTCTAAAGGTTTTATGATGCATTGTTATCAATAACCAGTCTTTTACTATTAAACTTAAATGGCCAATTGACACAAACAGTTGAGACCATTCTTCCATCACTGATCAAGACTGGGGTGGCAGGTATTGGTGGTAATATTTATTTAGCCTTCTGAGCTTTCTGGGAAGACTTGGTGACTTTGCCAGATCTAGCTGCCTTCTTCCATTGCTTTGATGACATCCACAGCAACTGTCTGTCTCACATTACAAGCAGTAAATGGCCCAGAGGAGGATAGTCAGAGAAGTTCTCATCACACATAGGAACCGTATCAATGATGGTAGTATCACCAGACTTCAAGAACTTGGGACCACCTTCCAGCTTTTTTCCAGAATGACAATCAATCTTCTCCTTCTGCTCAGCGAACCTGCAGGCAATGTGAGAAGCGTGACCATTCAGCATAGGTGCATATCCGGCACTGATTTGGCCTGGATGGTTCAAGATAATTACCCGAGCTGTGAAGACAGCTGCTTCCATTAGTGGGTCATTTTTGCTGTCGCCAGCAACATTGTCACGATGAACATCTTTGACAGATACATTCTTGACATTGAAGCCCACACTGTGCCCAGGAGGAGCCTCACTCAAAGCTTCTTGGTACATTTTAACAGACTTAACTTCAGTTGTAACATTGACGAGCAAAGGTGACCACTATGCCAGGTTTAGGAATACCAGTCTCCATTTGGACCACAAGACAGTACCAATACCGACAATTCTGTAGACATTGTAGAGGGGCAGATGCAAGGAATTTCAGTTGGACAAGTTGGTGGCAGAATGCAATCCAGAGCTTCAAGCAGTGGTTCAACTGCCAACTTTACAGATGACTTTCCATGCCTTGGCTCCAGCATGTTGTCACCATTCCAACCAGAAATTGTCACAAATGCTAATGTTTCAGGATTGTAGCCAATTTTCTTAATGTAGGTGCTGACTTCCTTCTGCTGTAGGCTGGCTCAGTGGAATCCATTTTGTTAACACCAACAATAAGTTGCTTTACATCCAATGAATAAGTCAGAATGGCATGGTCACGGGTCTGCCCATTCTTGGAGAGACCTGCTCCAAATTCACCAACACCAGCAGCAACAATCAGGACAGCACAGTCAGCCTGAGATGTGCCTGTAATCACATTTTTTATAAAGTCTCTGTGTCTTGGAGCATCAATGATGGTCACTTAATACTTGCTGGTCTTGACTTTCGACAGGGAGATATCAATGGTGATACCACATTCATGTTCAGCTTTCAGTTTGTCTAGATACAGGCATACTTGAAAGAACCCTTTCCCATCTCAGCAGCCTCCTTCTCAAATTTTCGATAGTTCTTTTGTGAATCCCACCACATTTGGTAGATTAGATGACCAGTAATGGTAGATATGCCTGAATCTACATGTCCAATGACAATGATGATCATATGAAAGTCTTCCTTTCCTATGCTGGTTTAGGTTTAGTGATGTTTTTCATGATATCCATGTTCTGGCGACACATCTGTTGGGGAAAAGCTGAATACACCATAGTTTATCTTTTTTTTTTCATGGACTCTTGGGCTGCTTCCAGTTTTTAATCTAACATAAATAAAGATGCTATGAACATTTGTTTTAGGTCTTTATATGAGCATATATTTTAATTTCTATTTGGACTACCTAGGAGCAGAATAGCAGAGTTATAGGGTAAGGTATATGTCTAGTTTTAAGAGAATCTACCAAAAGTTTTCCTAAGATTTTTGTACCATTTTACACTCCAACTATCAGAGTTTGAGAATTCTAGTTTGTTAATATACTCACAAGTATTTTATGTTGTGTATTTTTAAATTTCAGACACTCTGGTAGGTGTGTAGTGGCATCTTACTGTGATCTTAATTTTTATTTCTCTGATGACTAATGATGTAGTTTACCTCTTCAGAAATATATAGGCCTTTGTCAGATACATAATTCATGAATATTCTTTTCCTGAGATTTGGCTTGCTTATTCAGTTTCTTAATTGTGTCTTTTGATGAACAAAGTTTTTTTTAATTCTGATGAAGAGTAATTTACTCTTCATATAAAAATAAAATGATTTTTCTTTTATAGTTATTGATTATTGTGGCTTTAAAAATAAACTTTTCTTTCTTCCAACTCTCAAAGACCTTCTGTTTTCTTCTGAAAATATTGTTACATGTTTACCTTTTATGTTTATGTGTTCTAATATAGCTATCCAATTCTTCTAGCACCATTCTACAAAAGGCTTTCTTTTCCCCATTGCATTGTTATAGTGCCTTTGTAGACAACTGAATAATTTGATAAGCATGGGCCTATTTCAGAGCTCTTTATTATTTCACTGATTTACACCAGAATTATTCTGTCTTGGTTATTGCATGTTTATGGTAGGTCTTGAAGTAAGGTAGTGTAAACACTTATTTTCTTCTTTTTAAATATTGTTTTGTCTATTCTAGTTCCTTTGAATTTCCATGTACATTTTAGAACCAGATGATCAATTTTCAATAAAAAAGCCTGATGGGATTATGCTGGCATTGTATCAAATCCATAGATTAACTTGAGGAAAATTGACATCTTAACAATATTGAATCTTTCTATTTATGGACATGGTATCTTTCTTTGTTTCAGAATTTTTCAGAAGAATGAGTGGTCATTACATCTATTTTTAGAAATGATTGATTAATGAAAATGACAGGCATAACAGAAAAAGCAGGGGAAAAATAGGTAGAGAGGGGAAGTTGGAAAATGTGGCTGTGGCTTATACTATGTATTTAGACCATACACAATTCTTATGAAAAAAAAAGTTCAAAGATCTTGAGAAAGCTCTGTAATTGGAGTATTTTAGGCCCAGTGTGAAGCCAAACCTGCAAAGCAGTAAATATTTTATTATGTAAACGGTGTATCATAGCAACTTGACGTGTATGTGGTTAACATGTAAGCTAAAGGAATGATGAGTGAAAAAAAAATTCTAATCTTATCCTAACAATATCTAAAAAAGCTAAGATTATGCTTAGAATTAGGTTTCTGTTTGGAAGTTAATATAATTATCTCATACCCACAGCTATTATGACAAACCAGATCTATTTCTGGCTGATTAATGAGGAACAATGATGATCAGTTAAAGTACCAACTGGACTCTCTTCCTGATGTTTCTGTTTCATATACTAAGTCATGAGGATAGTAGTGTTATTGATACTATATAACAGTAGAAGCTTTTATGATCTCTGTAAGCTTGGTAATGGAAGTTTATTAAGATTACTTATTATAAAGAAAACAAACAGTGGTTTCAATTTATCTACAAGATAGTCTTTGATTAATGAAGTTAAATGAATTAAAGAAGCAACATCTGACATATCAGTAATACTCATTGTTCTTTGAGTTTCTCTTTCTCTCTCTCTCTCTCTCTCTCTCTCACACACACACACACACACACACACACATTTTTTTTAAAAAATCAATTTAACAGAATAGAAAGCTTAAATGGTTTGCTTGATCACAAGCTGAATGTAATTTGTATTAGGACTCTCTGGCTTTAATATGTCATAGTTCCATATGCTCTACAGCTTCCTGAGTAATCTTAGCAGGTGGTTAAAAGGAAATGTGTGAATGGCTGCATCGTCCACCCTATTCCGTATTGCTATATTAACTGAATTTTTAAAAGTTTACTATTACAGAGACCATCTCTAACCCAGACCCAGAAAAGCTCTATTAGGGTTTTTTCGGGTAATTTTTTTTAACTAAACATTCCAAAATTATAACTGAGAGTAGAATGCTACAGCATTAAAATGTTTTGTAAACCGTTTTGAATCAGATTCCAGAAATCAAGTGGTACTTCCTATCCTTCACATGAATGCTTCATCCCAGTTCTGAAGCATGAGATATTTCTATCTCTATTAGTATTCCATTTCCATCTGTGTGATAGAAGCACAAAATACTTTAAATTGTAATGATATTCTAATGGTTTCTGCTTTAATATGCTCTTTTGCTTCTATTTGGTGAATATATCTTTTACTGATGATTCCTCACATCACATAATGAATTGTTCCATTTACTATACTACAAGCTTGAAAAACACAAGTTATATGTTTTCTTCTCTAGACTGTGCTGAAATGCTACATTTAAAAAACCATGAGGGGCACCTAGGTGGCTTAGTCGGTTAAGCATCCGACTTTCGCTTAGGTCATGATCTCGCGGTTCGTGGGTTCGAGCCCCGCGTTGGGCTCTGTGCTGACTGCCAGCTCAGAGCCTGGAGCCTGTTTCAGTCTGTGACTCCCTCTCTCTCTCTCTGACCCTCCCCTGCTCATGCTGTCTCTCTCTCTCTCTCCTAGAAATAAATAAAAACATAAAAAAATAAAAAACTATGAAATCTATACCTTCTTTTAAATGTCATACTATAATATCTGTTCATTTTTTCTTTTATAATAATAATGCTGAAAATAACTTAGATATCAGCTCTCCAGCCTCCTCATTTAATACATAGGAAACTAAAAAACTGAGATATGTAACAATAAACTATTTGTTAAAAAAAATAATAAATTAATTAATTAATTTTTAAAAAACTGAGATATGTAGTAAGTCACATAGATAATTAATACTTAGCTCAAATTGGAATTCAGCTGGGTCTTCTGGCTTCTAAAGCAACATTGCTTCTATGACAAGAGAGAGAGCCACAATGTACTTATCCATTTACAGTCAAAATGGGATAAGCAACCATCAAGAGAATCCCAAACATACTATCTGGCCCCATTGTTCCCTGACTGCCTGTGTGACAGCAGCCTTACCAGTATCAATTACCCAAGCCAGATAGTAACTCATCTTCTGCCTGCTGGTCCTGCATATTGATAAGGCTTAGCAAGAGTTAACTACCTCCATAGTCCTTTTGGATACGATTTCTACTCCATTTCTCAAAAGCCTGATAATATCACACCAGCTAATGAATTCTCCTCTACCACTACTCTGTCCCGGTTCACCAGTACAAGTTTTAATGATTACACTGCCACCTACCAGGGGCTATCTGTGTTCCACCTACCACCAGTGATTAGGTTGTTACTGCCAGCCACGTGGTAAATGATCCAGCTCCAGAATCCCATCTCACCATCTGCTCTCTCAAACTTTTAAGGATATGAAGTTCTCCAGAGCTGGTTCCTCAGGAAGCAGCAATTAACATGGTTTTCAAGGAGTAATCTTTGAGATCAACACCCTTGAAAGGAAAGATGAAAACGCAGGACTGAGCAGCAACGGAAGTTGATTTAGTTTCAATGAGGGCCTCAGACAACTCTGCGGAGGGTTCTAAAGTTGGGACAAGGGAACTGGCATTTATACCCCTACATCAATTAATCATCAAGATGCAAGGTTGCAGGTCCTTGATAGAAGTGACTCTCTTCAGCTAAGCCAATTCTGCAGAGGCTGACACCTATAGGTTTCCTCCCAGCAGTAGGGGAACAGGTCTTTCATTTCTGAAGGGGATGTGCACAGTGCATCACAGGGGCCAGCACGCTTCTTTGGAATATTCACAGTTTATCATTTTTTATATCACTCTTACTGATGTATTTATATCATCCCACTTACTACATGGAAGGCATAGTGAAGATAGGATGTTGATCCGCCTAATAATGTCAGTTACTCAGTTTTATATTTGGGTTATTATATTGCATGAATGCATGGCTTTTTCTCTTTCCTAAAATCTTTATGCTAAATTGAGCATTTATACTGATGCTAAGTAAAAAATGTCAACAATTGCTCCAAGTGACCCTTTCTTTTTCTTCTTTTGCTGGTTATCATTTACTCTATTTTAAAGATGCAGCTCTACTGGGGTGTCTGGCTGGCTGGGTCAGTAAAGCATGTGACTCTTGATCTTAAGGTGTGAGTTCAAGACCCACATTGGACATGGAGCCTAACGATAGATGATAGATAGATAGATAGATAGATAGATAGATAGATAGATCGGTAGATCGATAGATAGATACAGCTGTGCTATAAAGTTCTTCTGGGTCCCCTGGATGGCTCAGTTGGTTAAGTGTCCAACTCTTGATTTTGGCTCAGATCATGATCTCACCGGTCATGAGTTTGAGCCCTGCATCAGGCTCTGTGGTGACAGCATGCGGCCTGCTTAGGATTCTGTGTCTCCATCTCTCCCTATTCTCTCTCTCGCTAAACAAGCAAACAAACAAACATTTTTTAAAAAGTGATCCTTCCATCCTTGTTCAACTCTGGCTATATCCAGAAATTATGTTGATTTTGAAAGGATCATACTAGAGACAGTTTATAAAGTTTTAAAAATTTTACTTTTAAGAGATGTCTAATGCCTCTATTAGCTCATATTAGCATAATATGTGTGTGTGTGTGTAAATTATGAAAAAGATAAAATCTAAATGGACAGAAGAAATCATCTGGACTTTAATTACTTCTCCATCTCAGCATGAAGCTTAGTGCATACTGGATATTCAGCACTTCTGTTTATTGAATCCACATGGTGAAATATTCTGTGCATTGGAGACTTTATTTGACAGTGACAAATAAGGTGATTAGGTCACCAGCTGATCAGCTCCTTAGCAACCAAATGTACAAATTGACCTCATGTATACCAATAGTTCCCTTAGAACAATCTGTTTAAGGTATAAGAACAATAAAAGGAAAAGTAAATTTTTGCATTGTCTGGCTTATATTTATAAATATGGATCAATTCTAGTTGAACCAGAAGTAATTGAAATTTTGCCCAAAACTGGAAGAAGGACATTGGAAAGAATACAACATGCCTCATGGAGTTCTAGCATTCTTTTAGTTTTGACAAAGTATAGACAGTGTTCCCATAAGATTCCCCCTCTCTGGTCATACGGAGACATTATTTACACTGCTTTTTAAAAACTGTGTCCTTTCTCATTTGTGTATTTGCAAGGGGCTATCAGTCAAGCTTGGTAAGATGACAGATCCTTAGCAATGTGTTTACACTCCCTGAGGCAGCCAGCTAATAGTTGATGGGATTATATGGTTAGCAAGCTGAAGGCTGACAATATTTCATTATGCCAACAACAACATTTACTAAAGTAAGGCTCAAATAAATTCAGGTAGCAATGTTCCCTTCAAGGAAATTGAGAATATGAACTCTTTCTGTGTAGAATCAATAACATAAGACTATTTAACACCATACTCTGACAGGATGTCTATATGAATGGGCTCCTAAGTTAATAAACATCCTAATAATATTGTTAAAAAATTCAAAGAGTGTAAAGCTATGGAACTAAATATGGGGAAGTAAATCTGATTGTTAAAATGAATAAGGATATAGAAATGCTTAGTGGTTCTCTATTTAGTTGTTTAGTGTCTTATACAAATAGCCATTTCTATTATTTTGAAAACTAACTTGTTTTAGTTTCACTAAAAAAATTTTTTAAAAACTGTTTTATTTATTTTTGAGAGACAAAGACACAGAGTGCAAGCCAGAGGGGGGCAGAGAAAGAGGGAGACACAGAACACAAAGCAGGCTTCAGACTTCAAACTGTTAGCACAGAGCCTGACTCGGGGCTCAAACTCATGAACTGTGAGATCATGACCTGAGCTGAAGTCATTGTTAACCAACTGAGCCACCCAGGCACCCCTGGTATTGCTTTAATGTTACCAATTCAAAGAAGCCATACCAAGAAATAAAAGATTAAAAAACTCCCATGTTTCTCCACTGAGAACTAATTATGATAGATATTAGATGGACAGTATTCTAAACATACCTAAATGTATGGAGAGAAGGATAGACACATTAACAAAGAAAGAAATTTTATAAAAATAAAATCATACCTTACATGCTGTTTTTAACAAAAAGTATTAAAATTTATTTAGTTTTTACTTTTTTAAGCTTATTTATTTTGAGAGAGAGCGAGCGAGCACAAGCAGGGGAGGAGCAGAGAGAGAAAGGGAGGCAGAGAACCTCAAACAGGCTCTGTACAGTACAAAACCAGACACACGGCTCAAACCCACCAACTGTGAGATCATAACCTGAGCTGAAACCAAGAGTCGGACATTTAATAAAGAGTCGGCGCCACTCAGGCGCCCTGAATTTATTTTTTATTATATTTAACAGAATGAAAGAAACCACAGTGAAAATAAAGGAAATGGTGAAGCTCAGATTCTTTTTGTTTTAATTTCAGAAGATAGTAGCTATTAAAGTTTCTCTAAGAAGAATAAAAAATGAAAAATTTAAAAACATTTTTTTTTCTTGTTCTTTTTAAAACCAATGACTACCAATTTGTCTTCCTGCTTTGGGAGCAAAGTAAATTAGTACATTCTACACTTTTCCACCTCTCTATTATTCTTAGTTTTGTTAATTATACTGTTAAGTTACTGTGGTTTATAATATTTACATTGTTACATGACTATAAGTCCCATAGTCATTTATTCTTAAATCTGTATTCAAATACTCAACACTGGTGTTTTAGCAAAGATTATCTATTTTCAGTTAATTTATATATATATTTTTAATCTTTATTATTACATTTGATCATTAATCAATTTTTGAAATAAAGGCTCTTGGACACTATATTTCCTCAATTTTTTCATTCTTGAGAAAATCTATAATTTTAATAGTAAGTCTGTGACTTAATGAGGAACAATGCTAGGTATAGATTTTTTTCTTATAGTTTCTATTTCTTATACTTTTATGAATATAGATGCTGCTTTATTTTCCTCTGTCATGGCATGATGGTAGGAAGATGTCTAAGGCCACCCTAATTCCCTCCTTATAAGCTACTCAAATTTCCATCCATATACTTAAATTAATTATTATTTTCTAAGCTATAACTTATCATAAACATATATTTATCTATTTTCTTATAACTATGTGTGACCTATAAATTCATTTCAAAAACTTTTCAGCTATTGTATCATTGAATGTTTTTATTTATTTATTTATTTATTTTTACAAATAGTTTACTGTCAAATTAGTTTTCACATAACACTCAGTGCTCATCCCCACAAGTGTCCTCTTCCATGCCCACCCCTCCTCCCCCCCACATCCATCAGTCCTCAGTTTTTGTCAGCATATCATTGAATGTTTTTAAAGACTACCAATTATATTTATGTTGGATGGTCTTTGTCTTCCTTTTCTGTATTTTTTCTCTTTATGAATTTCATTTGCCTCTATATATTTCCTACTTTCTCTACATTTATTACAATGATAAGTAATTAATTGTAAGTAAGCAATGGTAAGATAAGTAATTAAAATTGAACTCTTCTATTCTTTTAGATGCTATCCAACTTTTTGGATATATAATGCCATTTTAATTCTTGACTTTTTCCTTCAGTAATATTTCTTTTAATGTTACTCTACTGTAATAATCTTATCTTTGAATACTTTTTCCTCAAAATTTATGGCTTCATTAAATTCCCCTTTAATATGGAGGTTTTCTTATGGTGTCTGGATTATAATTTCTTTCAGACTGAGTTCTTCATCTTTCTTTTGCTTAACATGTTACTTATTTTTGCTATAAAATATTCATGTTTGCAGTGACAATTCTTTATATTTTCCTCACCCAAACATTCCATTTACTTTTATTTCATTTTGATGACCTTTCCATGACTCTTTTACTCCTTTTCTAAGATCTTGAACATGGAATTTGAGGAATAAATGTTGTCTTCCTAAAATTTCATTCAAGTCTGAAGGCGCAGGATTGGGAAGAGATTATCTGGAATTTTGTGGAGCTTTTGTTGGATGACTTAAACTTTACTTGGTCTTTGTTATTTTGTTGAGAACCTTCAGTTAATGCTATGGGTTGAATTATGTCTTCAAAGAGTTGTTGAAGTCCTAACCTTAGTTCCTATTAATGTGACCCTATTTAGAAATAGGGTATTTCAACATGATCAAGTTAAGATAAAGTTGTTAACATGGAATCTAATCCAATGTGACTGTATCCTTGTAAACAGGGATATGTGGACATAGTGGCAGACATGCACATGGGAATAATGCCATGTGATGGTGAAGGCTGAGGTTGAGGCGATGCATCTACAAGTCAAGGAATACCACTGGTTACCAAATAGCACAAGAAACTAGGAAGGAGTCATGGAACAGACTCTTCCACACAGTCCTTAGGAGCAACCAGCTCCACTGACACACTGAGCTCAGATTTTGAGCCTCCAGAGCTATGAGACAATAACTGTCTGTTATTTATGCCACACTGTTTGTGGTACATTGTCATGATGACCCTAGGAAACTGATATGTCTAGTTAGGATTATTTCTTTTTCTTGTGGGGAGAAAGGACATTCAGTTTTGGCTTATTCCCCCAATGTAACCTACAGGCCTAAATGTTGGGGTTTTTTTTCTTTTAAAGGGGAATGGGGATAAGAATAATTAAATTCTGTTGTTGTTCAATATTCTTGCATGAAGATAGGAAACTTCACTTGGAGCCATCTCTGTCTCTTACCTCATTCTTCAGTTACTATTCCTTCATTTATTCTCAAAAGCTTATTAAGCTTAGACACAGAAATGTATTTAATACAGATTCTACCTAAACCTTTATCTGTATTCATGTTTGGCTTTGAATACTTTTGAAAGAAAATATGCCCATGTTGTCTTGAACATAGCAAGTCTTATGCCAAGGATCCTCTGAGCCTTGAGCTCTAATATAGATGGCCCTGTGCACATGTGCCTTTTCAATTTCTATGATTTCCAGGCTAGTATTAGATCTGTGAGCAATTCCTCATCCATTTAAATAAAGAGAACATTCTAATAAGCGTGAATATGTCACTTTTTAAATACAAATAATGGTATTTAAGTATCTAACTTTAGCTCAGGTCATGATCTCATGGTTTGTGAGTTTGAGCCCTATGTCAGGCTCTGTGCTGATAGCTCAGAGCCTGGAGCCTACTTTGGATCTTGTTTTTCCTTCCCTCTCTCTGCCTCAGGCCCCCCAATAAATAAACATTAAAAAAATAAATAATGGTATTTCTAGATAATGATAGGTTTGTTTTGATAATAACAACTGAATTTCTAATTTCTCTCATATCTCCCCTTTTTACTGAAGTACTAGGATAAAACATATTTATTTATTTATTTAAAAATTTTTTAATGTTTTATTTATTTCTGAGAGAGAGAGAGAGACACCATGAGCAGGGGAGGGTCAGAGAGAGAGGGAGACACAGAATCTGAAGCAGGTTCCAGGCTCTGAGCTCGCTGTCAGCACAAAGTCCGACTCGGGGCTCGAGCCCACGAACCGTGAGATCGTATCTGAGTGAGATCATATCTGAGTCAAAGTCGGACGCTTAACCGACTGAGCCACCCAGGCGCCCCAAGATAAAACATTTTTTAAGTTAAAAATAAAACAAAACAAGAACTGTCCAACAAAAGGAAATGGTAACAATAATGATGACTATTCATCTATTTACAAAAGTTATTTTCATGCAAAGAATCCAAGCTGAAGGGATCAAGCTAGCTCTCATTTCACTTCTATCCAGGGGGAAAGGAAAGAAATGGGTAAGACAGGGGCGCCTGGGTGGCTTAGTCGGTTGAGCGTCCGACTTTCGCTTGGATCATGATCTCGCGGTTTGTGGGTTCGAGCCCCGCGTCGGGCTCTGTGTTGACTGCCAGCTCAGAGCCTGGAGCCTGTTTCGGTCTGTGATTCCCTGTCTCTCTGACCCTCCCCTGCTCACGCTGTCTCTCTCTCTCTCTCCTAGAAATAAAAAAAAAAAAAAAAAAAAAAAAAAACATTAAAAAAAAAAAGAAATGGGTAAGACATTGGCATATAATAAGAACTGAATTCCTAGTCTTCTCAATTAGAGTATCTTCATTTAAATGTATAATCCAACATTTTTCCTAACTGCCAACATACTTTAGGTAGTTATTTCATAACACTCCCCAACAATCAAAAAAGGACTGCTATATGGGCACCTCAGTCGCTTAGTTGGTTAAGTGTCCAACTCTTAGTTGGCTCAGGTCATGATCTATCTCATGGTTCCTGGGATCCATCCTCACAATGGGCTCTGTGCTAAGTGGAGTCTGCTTGGCATTCTCATCTGTCTGTCTCTCTGTTCCTGCCCCATTCACTCTCTCTCTTTTAAAAATAAATAAACATCTAAAAAACAGAACTACTACTTGAGCTTAGGAAAATTATATTGCAGCAAAAACAAACAAGCAAACAAACAAAAGCCCTAATTATTAATGAATAAAATCTCTGTACTGTTTCTTTTTTTAATGTTTATTTATATATTTTTTCAGAGAAAATGAGAGAAAGAGAAGAAGAGAGGGCCAGAGAAAGAGAGAGAAAGAGAGAGAGAAATCCATACAAAATCTGTGCACTATCATCACCGAGCCTGATGGGGGGCTCAAATTCATGAACCATGAAACCATGACCTGAGCAAAACTCAAGAGTCAGACAACTTAACCAACTGAGCCATCCAGGCGCCCATCTGTACTGTTTCCTCATTATAATTGGTACAAAACTAATTAATCCCATTTGAATAAAGGAACATTGGCTCATTATAGAATACTTTATTAGGAGAATATTTCAATTCCTCTATTAGGCAGTGATAGTTGTCTGTGGCTTCCTTTATCCACATTAGTCTGTGAAGGACAATGATACCTAAGAGCCAACACTAGTCCTGGGAGCACATATCTTCCACATAGCAGTGCAGCAGTTTAAATGTGTTTAAATGCATATATGCATACAATAACAGAATCCAGCTGATAGTGGACTAGACAAATGAACTTCATTGTTTTCTTTAATTACAAAAGGTCTGAAGGTAGATTTCCTTTTACTGTTGATGGGCCAAAGGACAGAGTGCTGATGCCAACCATGATGGTCCCTTTCATTAGGAAAGCGAAGGAGGCTGGAGAAACAAGTATTTGGCTAATTCTATAAAGAAAGGCATGGAGACAGCATTTGGGAATGCTTATTGAATCAACCATTCATCAGGAAATAATATGAAAATAACATATTTTACATGCTCTTTGTTTTCCTATTAGTTTATTTTCCACATTTGTCAGCAAGCTTCTATTCAGTAATGAATATTCATTTGCTAGATTAAACCCTTTGGATTTAAGGTACTTCAAGATCTGAAGTTTCCTATTTAGAATATAATAAAAATGGACTCACTGGTTGACTCCTTTTAGACTCTTCCACCATTTCCATTGGGAAAGAACTTTTGTAAAATATTTGCTGACTCTAAATGTTGGAGTTTTTCTTGCATTAGTCACAGTAGACTTTGCAATCAAATGAAAACTATGATGGCCACAGATACTCAAATTTATATTCTGATCCATTTCACATACATGCTTGTGAGATAAAACACAAAAATGACAACAGCATGGTGAGCCAAGAAAAGCGAGAGCCTAAGAAATGATTCAGGAGCTCCAAACTGATTTTGAAACTCAACAGTGCTTCTGAGGATATTTGCCTCAGGGCAGTCAAGTTACTGGGCTCTGGGTTAAACTAACAATGGGAAGCCCTAGATGTAAGGGATTAAAGTTAATATTTATGTGAGCTTTGAACCATTGGGACCCCTTAGGTTAACTAGTTACGTAATATTAATGGGAAAATTTAGTTTTATCACTATTTCCCATAGAATGGGAATGTATTAAATTTGCTTATGAATGTTTAACAAAAGTATTATAAAGTATCAGGTTTACCTAGGGAAAAGTATCCTTTGGGAGATACTCAAGGTGCTCAGAACATTAGGATGTTTAAAAAAATAATAAAAGTAATAATAAAGGAAAGAAGGTTGAGCAATATAAAGGCAGTTGGCTTAGCGTACAAGGCAAGAGCGAGCTTCCTAAAATCTCAAGTCCCAGTGAGCCCAGCAGAGGGGTCTATTCAACATTAAATCACAACATAATCAATGGCTTCTGGGTGGCTAGGGTAGGAAAACATGCTAACTGCCGACTTTTTAAGATGTTTTTGAAAACCTTAACACTTTGGACTAAAGTGTTTGCTAAAGAGAACAAAGTGGGTGTTACAAACACTTTGAGTGATTATGTATGTATGTGCCAAAAAATATACAGCAAGGAAAGAACAGGAAGTAGAGGAATAAACAGATGCGTGAAATAAAAAGCAAAGCCTTTAATAAAAGAAGGAAAACAAGTTCTCAAAAATGGGCTCTATTATTGTGTCCTAGACCTGCCCTTATCAATCAACCTTGCTCATCTTTTTTCTTCTTTCTTTTTTTTTTTTTCAAAGGTACACAAATTAGAGAAAGCTTAGCAGTCCTATTTGGAAACCAGAAGACCTTGCTTCCTGCCCTTAACATGGTCACTCATTCTGTCAGAGCCCTGTTTCCTTAGAGCACTTTATGATTCTGTGGAGGCTGAACAGGGCAGAGCAGAGAGTTAAAAGTACTCAAGACTGTAAGCCTAAGGTTTATCCTTTTCTATGAGTAAAACAGATGATTTTTTACTATAATTACCTCCATCATCCATGGCCCACTGCCCATGTCAAAACGACAGGCTTGCTGGTGTTAATGCTATAGAATTGGTTTTAACCCTTTGTGAGACTGTTAAAAATATTTTTAAATTGTACAAAGGCCACATGCATTTGACCTGTAACAAGCTGGACAGAGACAGAGAAGCAGAGTGCCAGCCCTTATGGTTGCCTATCTTGGGCAGGTGCCAGGCAAAACTGAGTCACATAGATTCTGTTCAGCATTGGATCACTGTTCTTCTCAATGTGGCTCTTCGTGTTCCTCCCCACAGTCCTCAGGATATCTCTCTTCTGGTTGTTAAAGAACTCCTTGCCTGTTTTCTCTGCTGGGAACCTGGTTCTTGTCTAACCAAATTGACTCCAGTTTCTCACCCCAATAGCCAGCCTGGCAGATATTTTTGTAACAAAGGCTAGTGTTTACAATGGTGATATGTTGAATTGTGGATTGTCTGCATCAGTGCTATTTTGGGTTACCGGCTTTTGTGAGTACTTTTAGCATCTTGCTATTTGATCTTACCAATTTTTGGCTTTGTTTTAAGGGGTGTCTTAGCTTTAAATCCCCCAAAAGAAAGCCTGGGACAAAGGCTTGTTTGTAGGCAGGTATTTAAGAAAGACAGAGACAAAACAGAAAGTGGGAAGGAAGGGGAAAAAAAGCCAGTACAAGAATTTGCTACCTATTTATCCACTGCAAGTGGCTGGAGCTTGATCCAATGTGACTTTAAGTGGGGACATATGAAATATGCCTCAGAGCTGTGTAACCAGGGGACAAAGGAGAAAGCATATATCCATCAGCTCCTGGACCACTGGTCAAGGATGAGGTCATCGGTATTAACTCCCCAAGCTTCCTTGTTTATCGGCCTCAGCACCCAGACTATCCCTGCTGCAGAAGAGAAGCCCATGGCAGAAGCAGAGCCCTGCAGTGAGTCTGTGCGAGGTGCTAACAAGATGGGCTTTTGTGAAACTAAGCAAAGGTTTAGTGAGCTGGTTTTGTAGCAGAGGCTGGAGGAAGAAGTGGGACAAATAGAATCTGAGATAGTGTATAAGAAGTGTCAGATGTACTGGAAAGGCCAGTTCCAATACTATTAGCTCCAAGGTTGTCTCCTCTCAAGAGTACAACATAAGGCTGGATAAAATACTTTCCTTAAGGAGGGTTAACCGAGTAACAAAGTCAGACATTTTCTGTCCTCCTACTTGGTTTTATTACAAGAGAGCCTTAATGAATGGGCCTCTTTGGCCACGAGTTATTCTCAGATGCAAGTTGTTCTGAAGTGTTACCAACTTTTCAGTAAAATAATAAGTATAAATGCATTACATAATCTATAATAAAATCTAAAAATCAGGAAGAAGCAAGAGTAAAACATTCTGGTTTCTTTCATTTCTTATGGATTTGTCAAAGGAAGTTCTGTTCTATGAAATATTTCAAGAAAAGCAAAGAATTGCTTTCAAAGAAACCAAGGTATTTAAGTGGGTGAAAAGAGAATTCAGAAATCTAATTCCATAGAATGTTGGTATCTAAAAAGCAGGAAGTTAGGATTTCTTAGTATTCCATCAAGCCATGTAATCCCAGCTTTTCTGCATCTTTAGTTTTGAATGGTTTGCTCATAATTTCCTCTTAACCCTTCCAATCCAACTCAAATTCCATCTTTCCTTCAAAATGATGCCCCAAACCGCTTCTCCTACATTAACCTGTCCCTGAATCTGCTGGCATATGTGAATCTTTACTTTTCTTCATCTTTGTTAAAAGCAAAATACAGTTTGCCAGTATTTCCAAACTGCTGCTTCACAGACTGAGAAGATAGAATATTTAACCACATACTTCAGTTTGCTTCACTTCTCTTTCACTGATAGTGGAATAATGACCCAGTTCTCTATTTATTCACCTGATATATATTTATATGAGGTGTTACATACATTGAAAACCATGAGTCTGCCCTTTAAAAATGGAGCATTCATTTATTTACTCATTCACACACACACACACACACACACGCACGCACACACGCACACACACACACACAAAATGTATTAAAACACTTACCCCAAAGCAAGGACTTGGGCTGAGAGCCATATGCATAAAACTAATATGGTTCCTGCTTCACAGAACTTCTGTAGAGCCAGGGATGGGGTACATACCAGTATGCAATTTTATTTTTAAAAAACAAAAATTGAAAGCTGAATAATGTGCTAAGAATGAAATAGGGAGCTGAACTGGAGGATAACAGAGATGGACTTTAAAGCCAGCGTTCAAGGAAGTGTTCTTTGGGAAGGTGATACTTACGCTGAGTCCTAACTGATGGGAATGACTAGCTCCATGGAGGGTTGGGAGGAGAATATTTTAGGAAGAGGCTACAGCATGGAAAAAGTCCTTGAGCCAAGGGGACTATAGAGAAGGACAGTCCCAAAGAGGAGGTTGGAGGGATGGGCAGGGCTGCCTCATTCTGGACCTTGTAGCATAGTGAGCATTGTGGTTTTTTTCTAATGTGGAATGAAAATTCCTTGAAGGATCTTATGCGAAAGAATAGCATAATTGAATTTGCTTTAAAATTATTAGTTTACCATATGGAGATTAGTTTGGAGATGGAGGTGAAGGGACTAGTTAAAAAGAGGTTGTTTGAGCTTAAGATGATTGGTGAGCTCCACTAAGAAAGAAAAGAACAGATTCAAGATGCATTTTAGAAAGAAGATTGTCAAGCATGGAACAGCAATAAGGAAAAGTACATTTCCTAATATGTATTACCTGAGGTAAACGAAATAATTTTTTTGGTATGCTTGCCTTCTCTCAGCCACCAAATTACTAACTCTTCAGGACAGGATCAATTTTTATATGTGACCTATATTTTCCTTAAGCTTCTGAGAACAAGATAGATATTTAATAAATACTTGTTTTCTTGTTCAGTTTTTATTAACTAAACCACAGAATATTTCATCAAAATTATATTAGATGGTGGAATAAAATATTGTGAATACTTTCAAGTCTTTCCAATGTTGTTTTTATTACTCTGTTACTTGGTGGATAGATGCTAAAAAACAGAATGTTGACTTTTGTGGGTGTTTCATAAAAATGAGAAATCTCTCTGCTTGATTTAGCATTGATTCTGCCAAACTATTCAACGTGGTTTCCAACAGAACACAAACTTGGCACCTAAAATAGGGCACTGTGTGTCCTCACATTTGCAGCAGATCAAAGCATTCGTAACCCATGTAGACGCTGGACAACTTTAGAAAACAAAGTCAAAATCTTCACAAGATAGTCCCAAGCAAAGGGGACACACCAATCCTCGCGTAGCAAAAACACTTTCTCCAGGCAAATTCTGAAGAAGAAACGGTCATCTGCACACCTCCCTTTCACACACTTTCCCCTGTAGTGGTATCTTTTTTCCCCCAAATACCAAAATTTGCTATCATGGAGAAGACCAATAAGTTTATTTACACAATGGTATGAAATTCTTGAGGGGGTTATATTTCCCAGGAATTTCTGGCACCAAAAGTATTTCCATAGATTTCGTTTTAGATGTGGAGGAGCTAAAGGGATGGTACTCATATAAGAAAATCCTACTGGAGGGTCAAATGGTGATTCTGCCTCCTGCTCTGCATGACATGAGGTCTGGGGAGGATCTGAAGACAAAACTCCAGAATGGATCTGGTTGAGAATTAGGAGGATCTTGGCAGCCCACATATCTAGGAGCTTTCCTTTAAATTCGGAAGTCCTTGATTCTCTCTTTGGCCTCAATCTGTAGTTTTGAAGAATTCCAGAAAAATTATACTGTCTTCCACTGGAAAAGGCCTCCACACCCTCTTGTTGGAACTGGAAGACCTAGTTACAGAAGGGAGGTTTGTCTTTCTTGTGTTTGCTAAGGTTTGTCCTTTCTGCCGTCTAACATTTGAAGAGGATAATCAAATGTTTGAAAGTGTCAGATAACTGTCAGCATGGTGTTTGGGATTAAAGGCTCAGTTTGGGAAACAGGGTGTTCACATTTATTAATGGTTCCACAAGAGCACAAGTCTGTCTACTGGACCCAGGTTGGCCTGCATGATTGTCTTTTTGAGTAGCATACTACTGCTATGTCCTGTGGCTCCCTGATTCTGGTACTAACCTTGACGCTGACTTAGAAATTTTTATGTTATGTTTTTGACCTTTATGGGACAGAGTACAAGACTCTAGCCTCATACCTTTGTCCACCTACTATATATTGACAAACCGTCATATACGAACAGGGATCATCTATCATGAACCTTTCCTATAGTCCCTGATTCCTGAGCCCTTAATAGTCCTCTATACTATGTATACCTTTAATGACATGGAAGTCTTACCTCTTAAAACTCTTTGTAAAGTCCTAGATCATATGAAATTTCCCTCTATGATGAGGATGTTCAATCTCCATGTAGACCCCTTCATACTAGCTTTAACCTGAGCCATATGAGCAGATCCTTTCTCTTAAGAGAATTTTTCAAAAATTTGGAGTCGGTCACATTTCAGCCAAATATTTGGAGTCCATGTCCAATTACTCATCTTCTTTAGATTATTACCTCCAATTACTTCAACCATTTCTGATAATAAAAGTTTTAAGACTTTTTACTGTCCTCTGTTTTATCCCAATCACTATAGCCTTTCAAACATTTCTTCCAATGATTGACGCACAGAAGAGAATACAATAACTCAGGATTCACCCTAAGGCACATGGAAATGACAAATCTTCCTCGTCCTTCATACAAGGTGAATTATACTGATTCAGATTAAGGCGACCTTTCTTATTGCTCTGATCACTTGTCAAATATTGGTATTTATTTGTCGTAATTCCAATAAAAAAGTCTAAATGGTCTTCAGTGTGTACTTGCCATGCTCTTAAAATATTGTTTCATTTTATTTATTATGTGATCAACATTCCTTCTTTATATTCCCTTGTTTCTTTGAAAAATGTTTTTTGAGAATCTGCTAAATGCCAGTCACTCTGCTAATTAGTAGAGAGACAATGCTGGCCTACATATCATGCCCCACCTTGTTCACAGTTTATAATCTAAGGGCAACTAAAAGAAGTAAATATCTAATTAATTACAAATTACTATAATTAATTCTCTAAAGGAGTAACTAAGGGTGTTACTGGAGTCTAAATGAGGTAGCTTAGGGAGGTTTTTCTGCAATAGGTGGCACCTGGGTTAAGGAGTTGAAGCGGGTACAAAGCTGGAAAGGAGGATTAGTTTAAGCATAGAAACTTCTTATCTATAAAGTTCCAGGCATGAGGCGGAGCATGGTGTTTTCTAAGACTGGTTAATAAGAACAGTTAGAGCTTATGCATGATCTGAGAGGTGGATATTACTGAGAGATGACTCTAGAAATATAAGTAGATTCCAGATTCTGAAAGATTTGGGACTATAACTTGAAATAAATTGGTAGCCGTTGAAGGGTTTGATGGAAAGGAGTGACACATCGTTCATGTGTTTTAGAAAAATTACCTTATTGTTGTGTGAAAAAAAACACTCAAATCAGGGAAATAAGACAGGAAATTATGGCAGCTCTCCAGGTGCAAGATCATGGTGGCTTAAATTAAGAATTTGGTAGAGGGTTGGGGCACTTGGGTGGCTCAGGTAGTTAAACGTCCAACTTCGACTCAGGTCATGATCTCACAGTTTGTGAGTTTGAGCCCCGTGTTAAGCTCTGTGCTAATAGCACAGAGCCTGGAGCCTCCTTCAGACTCTGTGTTTCTCCAGTCTCTCTACCCCTCCCATTCTCATGCTCTGTCTCTCTCTGTCTCTTATTAGTAAACAAAAACATTAAAAAAAAAAAAAAGAAATTGATAGAGGGTTTACTTGAAAGGCTTAAAATATTTAAGGACATATGTCATGAGGAAACATCTGTTATATTAGATATTTGGCTGATAGAATTGATAGACTTAGGCCCTCATGTCTTGGTGGATTAACCAATGTCAAGGAAAGTGAAGAAGAATAACTAAGTTTCTGTCTTGGAAAAGTGTATTGGTTATAACACTCACTGAAAGAAGATTCAGATTTGGAATGCAGTAAGAATAAGAAATTCATTTTAGACAGTTGGATTTGGATTCCTATGGGTCATTCAAATGTGGATGGTCAATAAGCAAATACACATAAGTTAACTGACCTGAGATTTAAAAAAGTAGATCTGTGTATTTACATGAAATTAAGTACATAATTAATGAAGATTACTATATACGTACTACTTGAAATAAAAGACTGGACAATTGTAGAATGAGATGAAAGGCAAGCTCTGGATAGAATGCAGATGAGGGGGGAAATGGGAACTCCAGAAGGAGGAAGAAAAGTATGGGCATAAAGATGGTACTTAAAAAAAAAGAAGAAACACCAGAATGTGTTACCATGGAAACCAAAGAAAGAGAATGTCTTGAAGTAAGCAGTCAAGATTGTCAAATGATGCTGAGCACTTGTGTCCATTAGATTTAAAACTAAGGAATTTGTTAGAGATCCTGACAAGCATAGTTTTAAATGATAAGGGGAAATAGCTGCTTGTAGATAAAGGAGACTAAGAGGACACAGAATAAAACAAGGTGCCTCCAAAAGCAGGAATTTTCTCTTGGGCGCTTCTGAAAATGGTAATGTAGATTTTGCTTATGTTGTTCTAGTGATTATATTGTTACCATTTATTTCTTTTTGGACAGTTCTTGTTTTGTTTTATTTTTAACATAAAAAATGTTATATTCTGGGGAGCCTGGGTGGCTCAGTCGGTTAAGCATACGACTTCGGCTCAGGTATGATCTCATGGTTTGTGGGCTTGAGCCCCGTGTCGGGTTGTGTGCTGACAGCTAGCTCGGAGCCTGGAACCTGCTTCAGATTCTGTATCTCCCTCTCTCTCTGACCCTCCCCTGCTCACGCTATCTCTCTCTCTCTCTCTCTCTCTCTCTCTCTCTCTCAGAAATAAATAAAACATTTAAAAAATTTTAAATAAATAAATAAATATGTTTTATCCTAGTACAAAGTGGTAGTTACATAGGATGAATAAGTCTAGAGATCTAATGTACAGTGTGATGACCACAATCAATATTGTGTTGAATACTGAAAATTTGCCAGGAGAGTAGATTGCAGGTGATCTCACCACACACGAAAGATAACTAAATGAGGAGATGGATGTGTTAATAAGCTTGACTGTAGCAATTATTTCACTATGTATATGTACAACGTACACCTTAAAATACATAGAATTTTTTAAAATAAAAGATAAAAAGATAACACCAAAATATTACTTATGGGACCAAAACATTCCCTGTAGACCATTTTTATTGTTAAAAAATAGTATCTTATGCATAGAAAACTCTGTCTTTCTCTATTCATTTATTTATTCCACCAATAATCACAAATGCTGACTAAATATTACAGACACTGGACTAAGTGTTGGAAATAGAAGAGTAACACATAGTCGTAGACTTCAAAAGGATGATAGTATATATAGAAAAGACTTCCTATTATTGAATGCCTTGCCAATCAGTCTCTTCTTTTAAAATTTTAACTTTTTATTTTGATATTAGATAATTAAAATTATCTATTAAGACACCAAGTAACACAAGAATAAACATAAATTTGAGAACTATCCAGCCTGATGTCAATCAATAGATACTACAATGTTTTTTGGTTTGTAGTTTTTTGTTTTTTTTTCTGGAGGCAGGTGGCGAGGGTGGTTAACTTTCCAGAAAGTAGTCTAACAGAACTCATCTAATTTGCATTTTTCACTGCTTATACTAAAGACTATCATGAGAGACTTTTGAGGTTCCTCACAAAAATTCCAGAAAGTCTGAGATTTAGAAGGACTATGTTAGCCCCAGGGAAAGAATCCGCCACTTTTTTAATCAAAGGTTAACTTAGTGGTATAAGAAGGTCAGTGGGTCATTACCTTAACCAAAAAAACCAAAACCAAAATGAAAAGAAACAAAAACATAAAAACCCAATGGCATCGCAAAACAAAATATAAACAATTTTCTTCAGACACATCAAGGCTTGTCCTACGTAAATAGTGATTTTCCTGTCTTTGCTTTGAGATTTTAAATGTCAGCCAACAATCTTCTTGGCTTCTTTTTCTGGCACCAACTCCTCTTGGCCATTTCTAAAACCTCATGGAGACTGTTTGCTTCTCCATACTGCATATAATTAAGAGTTCAATGTAGTCTAAAATTCAAAGTTCCCATACAATATTCTGATTACATTTTAGAAGTTCTAAGACATAATCTACCTTTACATTTTTGTCTTATTCTACTATGACAGATAAATATTGCTCATCTTGGTATCTTAATTAATTTTAAATAACTTGTGGTAAAATTCTTTTAAAATTACAGTTTGTTTTTATTAAGGAAGTAAAGATATGTTCTATATGGTAGAACAATGTGGAAAATAGAGAAAATGTTAAGATAAAAATAATGTAGTTGATATTTTGGCAAAATAGCTAACATTTCAAATACTATATACAAAATATAGATCATGTATGACAAACTTACTTTCTTCACTTGGACATTTATTTTGAATTTTTTTTCAAAATTGCTTAAACTTTCTCCCACAGAAGGATACTGAGGATATAGAGTTTAATCATATAGATATACTATAACATATTTAATCCATGTCCTTATTTATCAGCCTTTATTTTCACTATCTTTAAAAATTGCATAATAAATGTTTGTGTGAATTTCTGATTATTTCATAATACATATTTATAGAATTAGATTTAAAGAATTAGACTTAGTAGGTCAAAGAAATCAATATTTTTTAAATGCTTTTGATACATATTTCCAAACACCTTTCTAAAGGTACCATTATCACCAACTATATGACTGTTTAGCAGTATCACTGATATTTACTCTGCTTAGTTTATCATACTGTATCTATTCATCTGTTCATCCTTCTTTCCGTCAATCCATCTTATTTATGAAGTATTTCCAAATAAATTGCATACATCAGTACACTTTTTCCTAAATACATAATTAACTAATGTTTAATATCTGTTTAGTTTTTTTCTTTTAATATAAGAATGTGTAAGTCGTAAGAGTATTTCTGGTGAGTTCTGATTAATACTTATTCCATATAACCCAAAAATACCATCAGTATATATACAGAACATTATAGAGTTGTTCTGATTGCGTATGTTTTTATTGAATATTTTTAAACTTTCTCTTCTCATCTCCCACGTGAAGTACAAGGACAGTCTGACCGAGTCTATCTCAAATCAGTTTTCTTTCTTTTTCTATTGCTCCTCACATTATCCCCTCTGCTCTGCTATACCTCTACACGAGCATTGCAAACATTCCCCTTACTTACAACCATGCTCCTCTTCGGTGCATTTTTCACATAGCAAATTGAAAGATCTTTCAAAAATATGAATTTGGCTATGTTACTCTCTTGCATTCAGTCCATTCAGAATTCTTGCTGTGGACTGACTCTGCATGACCTGGTCTCAGCTTCCTCCCCACCTTCATCCATTGTCTAACTCCTTCATGGTCTGTGCACTTTAGCCATACTGGCCTTCTTCCAGCACTTTCTCTTCTCAGGACTTTTTACACCTGTTTATTTTTCCCCTTGCCTGGAGTGCTGTAGCACCCTCCCCTTGTTGAACTAACTTTTTGTCTTAATATATCTCTTATTGAATGAAGTCTTCCCTGACAACTTAATATATCTTCCATTGTTAGTCTCTTCGATCACTCCTTGCTTTCTGTTCTCCAAGCATTTATTATAGTATACAATTAGATGATGTTTTCTGTGCTTTCTTATTTCATGCATTTCTCAGCCCCTAGGTTGTAAACTCTTCAAGAGCACTGTATGGTTGTAGACTACTTTCGGGTAGCCTGTGGTTGGCAACACAGCAAGTGCACACTATACCTTTAGCAAATTGTGCAACAAATGGATGGGTTGATGACTCCTTCAGTTTCGCATGCTCAGCCACATGCTAAGGAAACCTCTATCAAAATTCTTTTCACATGCTTATCATATATGGTTAGTCCATGTACTCTAAACATGACTGGAAATGGACAAACACTTTGTAAGATATATGATGGAAATAGATAGAGCTGACAGACAGGAGTGTTCAATCCTAGTCCTTTCTTAGTAACATGATTTCTTTCCCATTATATTTGAACAAACTTTCTGTCTCAGCTCATTTATTTTTTTCCTTTCATCTAAAAGCTATTGCTGTAACATACCCTTTGCACACAATAGTACTTAATACTTTACAAGTTAAAGGAAAGACACATGATACACAATTATTAAGACTCTATCACAACACAGAAGCTGTTAATGAGGAATGTTGCTTTATCTTCCTGCCTTATATCACTAGCCCAAAACTGATACCATAACTTGATCAACTCTTTTAATTTTTTATGACTTGCAGATAAAAATATTGGTAATTACCTACTAAGCTGCAACAGCATGTTTTTGTTAGAGAAGTTTTGTCAGACAGCCATTCCTGTAAACTCTGACTGTAGGATTGTCCAAGCAAATGTTTTCAGATTTTAAATATGTCACAGTGAATTACATCTCCATGCCTAATATTCTGAGCACTCACAAAGAAGTGCAAGAAATGCTAAATTTCTGTGATGTAGACAGAGGTGAGTCAAGACTAAATATCCCTTTGCCTGCTTTATTCTACTGTAAGGGAAAGAGTAGAGAGTAGGAGTTCTGATTTTTTTTCTTTACTTTTCTACTCTCAAATGTGAGCTCCAAAGTATTCTCATTTTCCACAAATCCAGCCCAGAAAAAAATGATAATAGAGGTTCATGAATGCCCTGTCCCATAGAATAGGGAGTAACGTTTTGAAAAAAATCTTTCATGGCTTAAAGTGCCTTATCAATATTTCTTTGCTGTTTGTACTACTCACTTCCCACATTCGTGGCTCTAATTTTATTGTGGTATGAAGGCAATGGAAAAAATCTTGACGAGTTTCATTAAGTATTGGATCTTGGAGAGAAAAATATTTCCACATTGACAGAGAAAATACAGAGTTCAAAAATAGCATTCCTCTAATTGTCACTACAATGGCCATGTTTGCAGTTTGGTAAATACCATGGAAACACATAAAGCTTAGGCAGTGCCTGGAACCTGCTAAATTAACTTAGCCCCTTTCTCTAATTGAAATTTAATCTCTATTTGTTGCATACCTAACTTCTTGCCTTTGTGCTTCAGATTCCCTAGTTGCTAAGAGATAATGCTCCATTTATTCCTGAGATAGAGCATTTCACTATGGATGCAGGGTACCCAGAGTATCCAGAACGTCCCTCTTTGCCATTTTATTTAGTCATAGCTCTTCAACTAAGCAGCAATATATTGAAAAGTCTGCTACCTTAGAGATAGTGCAACCTCAGTGGGTTGGAACATAAATACAGCTTTCAAAACTAGTCTTAACCCCAAATTCAATTTTGCCAATCACACATGGTTCTTTTAGTCTGCCTGGTTCTTGCGAGTCTAAGCTGGGCTAGAATGAGGGCCTGATGGTCAGCAGGAGTGACACCCTCCTCTGAGAAAAGTTTTGTGAATATTATACTTTTTTTAAGTTTATGTATTTATTTTAAGAGAGAAAGAAAGACAGCAGGGAGGAGCAGAGAGAGAAGGAAAGAGAGAATCCTAAGCAGACTCTAATTGAGCCACCCAGGCATCTCTGATTATTATTACTATTTATTGAAAACTTACAAAGTAACAATAAGAGTTTAATATTTATCTCAATCCCCATAATCACCTTTGAGGTAGGTGTTAGTATTATGGCCATTTTATAGGTGAGAAAATGATGGGTTGTCCAAAGTCATACAGTCATTAAAAACTAGTTAATAGAATTTGATTTCTGATGTGTCTGGCTCCAGAGTTCATGATCCTCATTTTTCTACTCCACTCCTTCACTCTACCTGGGAAGGAACAGACTCAAGCTCATTTTTCCTAGTGCCTCTGCCTTTCTAGAAGAGAGAAACTCGGACATTGCTTGAGCTTTGCTGCTTTACTCTTTGTTTAATAATGTTAGAGAAAAATTATATACCAGACACGTGTTACAAGTGTCAAGGAAGACATTGCTCAAGACAACGACAATGAAGCTCAAAACTACTGTAATAAAGGATAGAGGTTTAATTAAACTCTGAATACAATAAGGACTCGTGCAGATTCATAGCCAGGGGACAGGGTGAAGGAGAAGATGGGAAATGAGTAAAAGGAACTTGGTTAGATACTGAGGATGGAGGAAGAGGAGCTTGACAGGAAATCCTTGTCAAAGAACATGCAACTCAAGGCTTCTTCTTTATCAGTTCACTCCTTGTCTCTGTGAGAAAAACAAAATGTAAGATACCAGTACTGACTTAAAAAAAAAAAGAGAGAGAAGGGACATAGTAATGGAATTCTGTATAATAACTCATCTGGAGTTGAATAGAAGGCCTGAACCATATTCATTGTGATTAAACTCTAGACTCTATGAGTTTCACGTTCCTTCAAAGGAAACACCTGTAGGGAAGATAACTCCTGTCCTGGCCTTTCCCATTCCTTCCTTAAACTTAAAACATAGAGGCTCAAAGGGACAAAAGGATCCCAAAGATTATCATCCAACCTTCTTGTTTTTATAGATTATATAGATATCATTGGTCGCAGAGCCATACCTAGTACATGGTTCCTTCTCTAGCAGGGAATATTTGAAGACAGAAGATTTTCCCCTTATTCATGTTTTATTCTGAACATTATTTAAAAACATTATTGACTTTATGAATACTTTCTTAGATATAAGTCAGAATCATTATTATTTTTTCAGAAATACTTTTTAATATCATATTGCAATTCCCTAAATTTTATTTTAGTCCTGTTTCTCATTATCAGTACTACTAAGAGCTCCTTCAGCTTCTTTAAGCAGCACAAATCTAAAATAATTTGTTTCCGAGTCTGTAATGTAACTTGATTTTGAACCATCTGAACATCGGGAAAACAAAAGAAAATAAACATCTTAAGAGTAACTTGAGTTTACCTTAGCCCAAGTTTCCAAGGAAGTTACATGTATATCTTTTTAAGGATTAATTAGACTTCATGAGTTTTTACATTTGTTTTTTATTTTGTTACTAAATTTCAAAGAAAATGTATAATTAAATTTCATTATCTCAGGGGTATAATCCATTATTTGAAGGCTAATAGTCAACTTATAATAAAAAAGAGGAAAACAAATCTTATTAGATACAGAAACAAATACAAATAAAATATTTCAATGCAAAAAAAAGTGTTAATTCAGAGGAAAAACTCTTAACTACGTTTCAATTTTTTCCAAATGTCCCAAACATGAGAAAAAATTTGGATATTTGACTTTGGCCCTGTTACTGCACCCCCATACAACCTCAACCCATATGTCTTTGTCACTTTTTATTTTTGAATTATTCTTTGTTACTCTCCTTTCCAAATCCTGGTGTTCTTAGGATCAGCCACAGAACAGGGAAGTCGCTTGAAGAGTAAGTAAGTCTTTCACACACCAATACTTGACAAATGGATGTGTATATTCATGTGATTACCCAGTCTCTATTAGGGTCAAATAGCTGTCTCAAGATGACTATGATGGATGAAATGGCTTGAAGAGGCATGCTGGTTCTTTCTGGAAAATTTTAACTCACCTCTGTGCAGAAAATACATGTTTATTATTTCTTTACTTTTCCCCTATCTTATTTTGTCCTGTCTCTTCCTTTCAACTTTCTTTTTGTGCCAACCATTTACCTCTCTTCCTTGATCAAAGAACATACGGAGAGGGGTGAGACTTTCAGCTGTGAACTTTGGCCCCTTCGTGTTCCCTGTCTGGCCATAGCTTATGTGTGGAGACTGGGGCCAGAATCCCAGGCAGGGGCCCAGTGATTAAAATATGGACCTATTGCTCTTGACACCTGCTGATGGTACTGTGATACAATCATTCTGTTTGGATTCCTTTGAGTCCAGTGGTGCTTGGGCCTCGTGAACTTCTATAATTGTAAAATACACTAAAAAAAAAGTGTCCAAGGACAGTTTGAGACTTCAGTAAAGCACCATTATGTAAAATAAGTTTATCTTCCACTTTGTTCTATTGCCAACTCTCAGGGCTGGGCTGGTCGGTTTGCTTAAAACTGAGAGAAGAAAGCTTAGACTCTGGCTCAGGCCCTGAACATGGTTCTGGAATCCAAGATTGTAACTTGAGTCAAGTACTAGAGTTAAAAAGAATTCCTTTAAAACTTCTACTTCAGTCTGACTAGAACCTCTGAAGCTTTCACCATCATAGTAAGATCTGTGGTCCCAAATCTCTAAATCAAATTTTCTAAAGGTAGAAAAGTATGTTTTATTATTGCACACTATTTTCCCCCCAGGGCATCTTTCTCCATTGATACGTCAACTTTAAATACTTCACTTAATTTTAAGATCTAACCCAACCACATAATTATAGGGAATAAGACATGCAACATTCCTACAAATATCAAAATGTAGGCCAAATTTGATTTCAAAATAGCATTTTTGGGATTGAATCTTTATTCTTTGTCACATTGCCTAAACTATTCATAAGGGAGAGATTAAGAAGTTCTTATTTTTTAAAAGAGTTGATATTTTTCTTAAAACTCTTTTCTACAATGTTATCAGACACTTTCTAATTTATAATTTTAATACTACACATGTACCAAGAGACTAAACTAGGAGACTGGTGACTTTTACTTAAGGCTATTATTTTTCGAACTGCACTTCTTCAGCATAAGATATATCATGTTGTGATATAGTGGCATGTCTTACCTACACCTGCCAATGGGAAGCCCAGTGTAGGGGATGCAAAATCATATAAACTACTTCACTTCTCCAAGTTAAGTGTCCTTATGGCCAGTTCCACAAAAGAATGATTTAGTTAAAGAATAAGACATTATTCAGAGGGCTTAAGTGAAAGGGCTGTCCTCTCTCTCAGGCTTAATAGTCTATTAGTTTGTGGAAATGAAAGAAATTCTTCACTGAATTTTTTTGGTAATTGTATTTATAAGTATATGTGTATACTCATAATTCGTATGTGTATATGAAATCTTGCATATAGTTTATGTTTTCCTAATTTAAAAGTTTTTAAATAGTTCCATCTAGAAATTTGATATTGAAATTCATTAATAAATGCCAGTATTGAATAGTTATGAATAGTCATCCTTTATCCAACATATCGGAGCCAGCACAGTCCTCTTAGCACTTGAAATCCAACTATAGAGAAAATCAATGACATCTTTTCTATGGAACTTATATTCTAGTGGGCAGAAAGCATAAATAAGCAATGAACATGATACATACATTAAATACTGTGTTAGAATTCAATGAGTATTATAAAGCTAGAGCAAGTTTAAAGGGTGGAGAATGCTGAGGGGCATGGAAATGTAATTCAAGTAACACAGTCAAGGAAGAGCTCACTGAGAAGAGGACATTTGCAAAACACTTGAAGAAGGTGAGAGAGTGAGCCTTGCACATGTGTGAAGGAAGATCAGTCCACACAGAGGGCAAACTAAATACAAAACCCTAATGTTGGAGGGTTCCTCTAGTGTTCCGGAAACTAAAAGAAGGAAAGGGTATCTGGATAGGAGTGAGCAAAGGAGAAAGGTAATGGGGTGACTGGTAATAGGGGTTCAGAGAATACAGTGGCTTGTAGGCCATTTTAATGAGTGGAATGAGGAGCCATTGAAAGGATTTAGGCAGGGGAGTTCCATGATTTGCCTTGGGTGTTAGTAACGAGACTGGTAAGTGCTGCAGGCGAAGACAAAAGCAGGGAGATCAGCAGGTCAGGTTAGACTCCGTATGATGATGGCTCCGGTAACTGATGATGGCAGCAATGTAGATGGTGAGAAGTGGCTTAAGTAGGCTTAGTGGCAGCTTATCGATCAGAAAGCTGAGCCTGCAGGGACAGACGGCAGTTAGAGGGTAGGTACGGTTTGCTTCAAATTTCTCAGTTAGGTAAGAAGTAAGACCGTCAGCTGAGAGTGAGAATAGAGAAAGAGGTGTTGGGAGTTTCTAGGGAAATGAGAGGGTATGAAATAGTCTTTGAAGAGTATAAGGTACTGACAGGCTCAGGGGACATGAAAATGATTTTGTGAAACTATTAAGGCCTCACTGTGAGTTTCATGTTCATAAATGTCAAGTGGAACAAGCTCATCATGGTTGTGTATTTCACCACAAGAATAAGCTACACGGGGGGCTGGCACAAGGGGGCTGAGAGCTGCACTGAACCAGGGCTTTGGTTTTGCCAAGTGTATAAGGCAAAGGCAAAGAGTAACCCTGGAGTCAAAAGTATGTGCCAGAGACCAATTACACTGACTGACCATGGAACTTCAGCTTGCTAAGGAAAGCAAGAGTGTATCAAGTGGATGATAATACTGAGACAGTGATAACATGTCAATGAAGCATGTGAAGGCATTGGAAAGTTTGAGGTAATAAGTTGAAACTTTAGGAGAGGGTTGTCAGAGCATAGGATGAATGAAATTGGAATTATAATGTGTTGTACTTGTTGGTCATGACTAGCTTTAGAATAAGAACAGAGGAGGGAATGTCCAAAATAGGGTGAAAGACAAGATTACAGGATTGAGAGCAATTCTATCTGATGACAAGAGTTTCAAGCTGCTTTCTTTTGGTGGGTGGGTTTTGTGTTGTTTTCTTTTGATTTTGCAGTCCATGGATACAGTGAAAAGGGAGAATGGCTAAAAAATGATTATGAGGAAAAAGGGGGAGACTGCTTTAAGTCTTCAGTATGGCTCACTCTTTGGTAGAGGGAGGAGTGAGTTACCTTTTGATTTCTGTTGATAGAGCCACGATTTATGGGGAAGCAAAATCTGGATCTCCTATGTCACACCCAGTGCATTGTTCTCCACAGAGCCTCTCAGATGACCCCAGCTTTCCTATGGGAAGTGATAATACACGTTTAAAACAACCCTTGGACCTTTAAAAAGTTGACACCAAACACAATGTTGTTAAACCATTATTTAAAAGAGCATTAATTCAATTCTAAATTAATGTCTATTTCATTTGTTGGGTGGGCATTATTACAGCCAAAAATGGGCTTCTAGGGGCGCCTGGGTGGCTTAGTCGGTTAAGCGTCCGACTTTCGCTTAGGTCATGATCTCGCGGTTCGTGGGTTCGGGCCCCGCGTCGGGCTCTGTGCTGACTGCCAGCTCAGAGCCTGGAGCCTGTTTCAGTCTGTGATTCCCTGTCTCTCTGACCCTCCCCTGCTCATGCTGTCTCTCTCTCTCCTAGAAATAAATAAAACATTAAAAAAAATGGGCTTCTGGTTTAATTAATTTTGTTGAATGTCAACACCGATAAAATATGTTTTTCTCAAGATTCCAACTTAAACTCTTTCCATAGCAAATGTGATAGCAATTTAGTGAGGGTAAAATCACCTTCTATTTGGACAGGAACAGATGAAGTTCTGGAAATCATCACTTACAAAATAGAAGCCACTAAGCCAGACTCACAGAAACATTAAAGACAGAATACCAGTGCCAGATCCGACCTTGACTCCTTTTCCTAATTGTAGAAAGAACTAGCTTGCTAAATGGCCGATGCAAAAAGGGAAAATGTTTGTTTGTTTGTTTGTTTGTTTCTTTGTTTTTCCAGAAGAATTGTGATAGTTTGAATTAAGAAGTGGAGTATTAAAATGGCTAATTCAAGTTACAGGGATTCCCCCCCCCCCAAACTAAAACACTTGGAAATCAGGAGAAATTTTTTTCTTCCTAGAGGAATGAGAATTTTCTAGGTTTTACCTGTGAACTGCTTCCATTTTAACTCATTCAGTTCTACAGCTCATTTCTATAGTGCTAATCACAGAGAATTCACTGCGCTCTGTGTGAAAGTTTCCTTTCACCTTCTGGTTATAAACTGTGTTTTGAGACATTCCCCTGAGCCAATAGACACACACAGACATATGTGCATACATACTCCTTCTACTTGCAAGGGGAGAAAAAAAAAAAAACTTTACAGTTTAGTGCAGTCGGGCTAAAGGTTAGATGAAGAATTAATAGTAAAAAAGAGAAAGACAGAAAATAAAAAATTGAGAAAATCAAACTCATTAGCAAGTATGGTTTACTTATAGGTTTATGGACATAGTGTTTCAGGTTCTTAACTGCTAAAAACCCAGTGGGAATAAAAGCCACTGAAGAAAAAGACAAGTCTGGAATTAGAGGGGAAATAAACTATAGCAAAATCTGTGTTTCTCTCTTTTTTAATCTAATCCTTTTACAATATTCTCCTCTACCTTTCACATCCAGGGTCACCAAGTTCTCCCCTAATTAATCTATCTCTTGGGAAATGTATGTCAATTACTTAAAAAGAATTTTTTTTATATTTTTAGTTCATTTGCTCTAATAATAAAGATATAGTTCCTCCAATGCAATTATTTTTTTAAAATTTTTAAATGTTTTATATATTTCTGAGAGAGAGAGAGACAATGTGAGCAGGGGAGGGTCAGAGAGAGAGGGAGGTACAGAATCCAAAGCAGACTCCAGGCTCCAAGCTAGCTGTCAGCACAGAGCCCGACGCAGGGCTCGAACCCACAAACTGGGAGATCATGACCTGAGCTGAAGTCGGGCGCTTAACCAACAGCCACCCAGGCGCCCCAATCTCCTCCAATGCAATTAAATGATGTTTTGCTTATTACCTAATTCACAATTGATTCTACAAATAATACAAATCACTGTAAGAAGATGACACTTTAAAAATAGGAAAGTCCATGTTACCCAGTATAATAATTTTGATAGAATTTTTAATGGCTTCATTAAGAGTTCATTAAGTAAGAATTTGGATGAAGAAAAACATAGTGATGACCTGTTATATTTTAAGCCTTTGAACTCAAGAAGAAAAATAACTGATAAATTAATTTACTATCAGTTTATTTAATTAATAAGAAATACCATGTTTACCACATAACATCCATTATTTTAGAAACATTAAGTAACTTAAACCTTGTAACAATCGTATAAGAGATGGTCTGGTATTTTTACCTAATTTAAAAGAAGATGGGGCACCTGGGTGGTTGGGTTACTTAAACGTCTGACTCTTGAGTATTGGCTCATCATGATCTCACGTTTTCATGACTTGTAGCTCTACATTAGCCTCTGGGCTGACTGTGTGGAGCCTGCTTGGAATTCTCCCTCTCCCTCTCTAAATAAACAAACAAACAAACATTAAAAAAAAAAAACAATACTGAGACATCGCAGGGTTAAGAAACTTACTCAAGGGACACCTGGGTGGCTCAGTTGGTTAAGCATCCAACTCTTGGTTTCAGCCCAGGTCACAATCTCACAGTTCACAAGTTCAAGCCCTGCATCAGGTTCTAGGCTGTCAGTGCAGAACCTGCTTGGGTTTTCTCTGTCTTTCTCTCTGTGCCCCTCCCCAGTTCATGTTCTCATTCCCTCGATATAAATAAATAAACATTTTTAAAAAGAAGAAGAGGAAACTAACTGAAGATCACAAAGCGTGTGTGCTGACAGTCTTACCACAGAGGCTATGATTGTGACGCCTGTACTATATACTTCCCTGAGATAAGTCTAAAACAGAGTTTTATGTACTTTCAAAATTCTTGAAATCCCCTGAATTTGTACAAAGAATCATGTACAACTATACCTATAAATATTTTTTTAGAATAAGGTTGGGATTTGGTAGTGATAAGCTATAGCTTTGATCAGTTTTATAGAAAAATCTAGAACCATAAAGTTTACAATCTCTAATAAAGATTTCTACTTATTTTCAATCAAGAAGACAGTATAATAACCAAACTTTGTGCTTTTTAGCATAGAAAATGGAAGGCTAAATTATTTTGTAGCTATTGTTCTCTCAATTCATTTATTTTAATTCAGAGAATGGTCAACTCTGGGATTGACCACCCACATGCATTTTTAGCAATTATATGCAGCATGTCATTGGCCAAAAGAGTTATCATACAGGAAATACTTGAGAAATCAGGCTTGACCACAAAGAAGCTTAGGGAATTATTCCAAAGTCTCCTGCCAGATGCAATCTTTGAATCTTTGTGTGTTTATTAAAATTGGCTGCTCTTCGGGGCGCCTGGGTGGCTTAGTCGGTTAAGCGTTCGACTTTCGCTTAGGTCATGATCTCGCGGTTCGTGGGTTCGGGCCCCGCGTCGGGCTCTGTGCTGACTGCCAGCTCAGAGCCTGGAGCCTGTTTCAGTCTGTGACTCCCTCTCTCTCTGACCCTCCCCTGCTCATGCTGTCTCTTTCTATTTCTCCTAGAAATAAATAAAAACATAAAAAATAAAATAAAATAAAATTGGCTGCTCTGCATAGGGAAGAAAGGTAAGGACTTAAGGAAATGTTTTTATTATAATCTGATTTGTCAGAGTGGATGAACTGATATTAGATATAAAATATAAAACAACACAAAAATTAAGAAGTGTGAGAGTTTGAAGAATTTGAGGAAAATTGAAACCTACATTATGGTGAGAAATGGTAGGAGAAAGGAGAGAAGGGAAGGTAACTTTGTTGGAGCTACAAGATAAGCATGAAAGTGTTCTCACAATTCCATTGTGAGTCCAGCCTTCTGAATTTAAAGAATACAGGAATCTAACATTCTATGAGGCAACCCTGGGGAGAGAGATGAGAACGAAAACCAGATGTATTGTATGATATGTTAAAGAATGTGTGATACAGGAGGGATACATGTAATCCACATGCCTCAAACCACCCTGTCGCATGCGCCTCTCTCCACTCATTGAGGACAGTGCAGAATTTTTTTGGGAGGGGGTGTGAGGATCATGGAGAACTAATAAAGACCTTGATTGTGGATAGTGGGGATAGAAGGGAAGGTATGAGGGATAACAGAGCCAGTCAAGAATGTGCTATAGGTGAGAAGGCTAATGGTCTGCCCATGTTCATGCTCTCCATTCCACAGTGTAGAACTGTCACTGGCAAGAAGCTGTCCACCCATGAACTGTATTTCTGTGGCCTTAGGACTAGTTCATACCACCAGAATCTGAGTGGAAATTATATTTGTCGCTCCTAGGTTAGGTTCATTTAAAACTCCCATACATTATATCCCTAGTGCTCCCTTCTGTTGCTGTCTGTTGAGGACTTCAAGGCCTTACTGACTGACAGAGCTTCAGGGGGAAGGAAATGGGGTCCCTGAATTACCCTATGGAGGACAGTTATTTGCCAATCAGGAGCAATCACAGTGGATTATTTATTGTGAGATATAAAATTCTAATGTTGAGACAATAAAATTTTGAGGGTTATCTATTACAAAAGCTAGTATTGCCCACCTCTCCATACACACATATATATAAAATCTACTAGGAATTAAAAAAAATAGAATGTGACAGTAAGCAGATTGTCAGTTAACCAAAACTTCTGTGTGCCACCCTTAAGTTCTTATTTGTAGACTCATGATTGACACCTAACAAAAATAAATGATTAAGGTCATGAAGGTTATCAAGAGCTTTTAAACTATTTTTTAAGTGTATTTATTTATTTATTTATTTATTTATTTATTTATAGAGAGAGCATGAGCAGTGGAGGGGCATAAAGAGAGGAAGAGAGAGAATCCCAAGCAGGCTCCATGCTGTCAGAGAGGAACCCAGCTTGGGGCTCAGTCTCATGAACTGTGAGATCATGACCTGAATCCAAATCAAGAATCAGATGCTTAACTTACTGAGCCACCCAGGTGCCTCAAGAGCTTCTGTACTGTTGAAAGAGAAATGGAAAAATGAAAAGGAATGATAAAAATGTTATTTTTATTTTTCACTAAATATTAGTACTTTAACAAGAAAGGGGGAGTGGATTATAAGAGAAGTAAATGGATGGCCAAATGGAAAACTGAAGCCCAAAATTCTTCTTAGGATTGAGATCTCTTAAGCTCTGGGAGCAAGTCATCGGCCAAAATGAAGCTTTAAAGTAAATGCAAGGTATAGAGAAGGCTCCCAAAGTTGGGGACCAAGTGACCATGGAAAACCCATTATGACAAGAACAAAGAACTATGAGGGAGGTGCCCAGGGTTTCTAATAAGAACACGGTTTGGTAAAAACAAACACAAATAAACAAAAAGTGATGCCAGCATTGTAGGCCGAATAATGGACTCCCAAAGATATCCCTGTTCTAATTTCCAAAACCTGTGTTTAAGTTACAGTGGGAAGAGAGGATTAAGGTTGCAAATGGAATTAAGGTTGCTAATCAACTGACCTCAAGATAAAGACATTATCCTGAAGTATCAAGTGGGCCCAGTGTAATCATGGAGTCTTTTGAATGTGGATGAGGGAGGCAGAAGAGCAAAGTCAAAGAGAGATTTGAAGATGCTACCCTGCTGGCATTAAAGATGGATGAGAGAACATGAACCATGAACTACAGATGGCCTGCAGATGCTGGAAGAGACAAGGATCGGATACTCCTCTAAAGACTCCAGGAAGTAATACAATCCTGCAGAAACACGGATTTTAATTCAGTGAGACCCATTTCAGATTTTTAACCTCCAGAACTAAAAGATTACAAATTGTACTGTTTTTAGCCACTTAGTTTGTGGTAATTTATTACAACAGCAGTAAGAAACTAAAGCAAGTGGTTTTCTGCATATCTCCATATGCTAATAGGCAAAGTAGGAAATAAACAAGGTACATTAGAGATCAGATACATACATGGATACAATGCAAACTTGAAGAGATGTGTCTATAAATGGGAATAAGGTAATGGATGAGAGCTCTAGATCGAAACAAGACGTGGTAAGAGGCAATTGTGCAATATCTCATGTAGATATACACTTGTGTGGATCAAGACATTGAGCATGGAAGTGTTTGGAAGACCATCTGAGAAAAATTTTTTTTAAAAAGGGTATGTGATATTACTGATAGTAATACTGATATTACTGATAGTATACATTCACAATGCCTCACATTTAGTAGGTTTTAAGAAAGGATGTTGCCATACATTTTCCCCCCACAATGTTGTTGGGGTTGTCAGGGAAACAAGAAAAAGAAGACTCTGAAAATCATAGTCCAAGGGACAGAGATGGGGCTAGAACGAGCATCTTTTGACCAGTTCACGTTCCACAATATTGACTGTAGAGGAAGAAACCCCAATGTGTTCACAAAAAAAGCATAAAAACAACAAATAATAGTAAAAAATAGTAATGGCTTTAAACCATCCTAACATATTCTAAAAATCCTGTATAAAAAATTAAGTGCATGTTAAGTGCATTAAGCTGACAGCCAGCTCAGAGTCTGGAACCTGCTTCAGATTCTTTGTCTCTCTCTCTCTCTGACCCTCCCCTGCTCATGCTGTCTCTCTCTATCTCAGAAATAAATAAAACATTTTAAAAAACAAATAATAGTAAAAAATAGTAATGGCTTAAAATCACTGTAACATCTTCTAAAAATCCTGTATAAAAATTAAGTGCAGGGGTGCATGGGTGGCTCAGTCCGTTAAGCGTTTGACTTCGGCTCAGGTCATGATCTCACAGTTTGTGGGTTCAAGCCCCGCATCGGGTTCTGTGCTGACAGCTCAGAGCCTGGAGCCTGTTTCAGATTCTGAGTCTCCCTCTCTCTCTGCCTCTCCCCCACTCGTGCTCTGTCTCTTTCTGTCTCAAAAATAAATTTAAAATATTAAGTGCAAATATCTCCTCCCTCAAAAATTTTCATGGTTTTTCTCTGATTTCACCAGGTAAAGTTCTTTTCTCTTGCCTTCCTGTTCCATATATATGCAACCAAAATAGTATCTATAATCCTTAAACATAGCTATTTACACATGGGCCTCTTGTTAACACCACCGAAGGCAGAAATTATGACTTATTTATTTAACCATCAAGTTTAGGAATTTTTCTAGACCTTCTTTGTTAGGTACTCACAAATACTTTTTGAATTTAAAATTAATGAAATAAAATGCCCCTGGCCTAGGCAGAGTTCAAAACTGAAACGAAATTTATATACAATGAACAATTATTAAGGAGAATTGCTTTTAAGTGTTACAGTTAGACAAATAGGAATAAATACCTGTGTTATTAAGCTGGAAATTTTTATTTTCTATTTTTCCTCAACACTTCTAGTGAAAGGAATGGTATTTACACAAATACAAAGCACAGTGTAGTTTAAAAGCTTGTAAAAACCACAATAAGATACCACTTCGGAAAAGGTCTGGCAGTTTATTGTAAAGGTAAACTTACACTGTTCTTGTGAACCACTAATTCTAGTTCTAGATAGTTACTCAAAAGGAATGAAAACAACTGTCCACAAAAAGATGTGTGCAAGAATATTTATAGCGGCTTCATTAATAACAGTCAAAAACTGAAATAATATATCAAAAATAGATAAATAAATGGTATATTCATACAGTGGAATACCTCAATAAAAAGGAGCAGACTACTAATGCACAACAAATGGATAAATGTGAAGCCATCCCAAGTGAAAAAAGCCTGAATCACAAAGGACATATTGCATGATTCCATCTAAAATAGAGAAAACACTAAAACAATGAGAATAGTAAGGGCTGTAGATCAAAATCCACTGGAAAGGGGCACAGAAAATTTTTCTGAGACAATATAATATTCTGTATATTTATTGGGATATAAATATCTTAATAAACTTATCTGATGTTATACTTAAAAGTCATACTTCACTGTATATAGATTTTATACCAACAGAACAAGGTAACTATAAAAATGTTTTTACTCAAGTTAATGGTATATTACATAAAAATAACACAGATTGATGGATAGCTTGGGGAGAGGCAAGATCATAAAGCAAATATAATAAAACATTAATTATAGAATCTAGGTAGTGAATATGTGAGGGTTCACTATGAAACCCTTTCAATTATTATCATAGCAAAGTTTTTTAAATCATGTAGGGAAGAATTTTGCCTGCTGCAAATAAGTTTAAATCTCCTAGAATTTTAGAATTTTAGAGAATGGAAGCATTATTAGAAGACTGGAGGTGGGTAAACACAATTTTGAAAAGCAAAAGTGGTGGAAAATACTTATCAATGATTTCACACATGATTCTAGACTGACTGATCCAAATTTAAAATTTCACGGGTCACAGATTAATAAAATTGGATGTGCAAAAATGTCTATAAATGTCCTTAGCCATAAAAAAAAAAGATGAGCTCTTGCCCTTTGTGACAACAACATGAGTGGACCTACTATTATGCTAAGTGAAATAAGTCAGAGAGAGAAAGGCAAATACCACATGATTTCTCTCATATGTGGCATCTAAAAAAAATAAAACAGACAAACAGCAACAAAAAAGAAGCAGAAACAGACCTATAAATACAGAGAACAAACTTAGAGTTTCCAGGGTGTGGAGAGGGGATGAAGGGGAGTGGGAGATACAAGCTGCAGCTGTAGAATGAATAAGTGATGGAATAAAAGGTCCAGCACAGGGAATGTAGTCAGTAACAGTGTTATAGCATTGTATGGTGACAGGGAGTAGCTACATTTGTGGTGAGCTGTATGGTGTAGCATACCGTAGACTTGTGAAATTACCATGTTGTACACCTCAAACTAATGTAGCCCTGTGTGTCAACTATACTTCACTAAAAAAATAAAAATGAAATAAGGTGGTCCACAAATGTATACATTTAATTAAGTGACAATCGAGGTGCCTGAGGGGCTCAGTCGGTTAAGCATCTGACTTCAGCTCAGGTCATAATCTTGTGGTCTGTGAGTTCAAGCCCCACTTCAGGCTCTATGCTGTCAGCTCAGAGCCTGGAGCCTGCTTCAGATCTGTGTTTCCCTCTGTCTCTACCCCTTCCCCACTCATGCTCTGTCTCTCTCTGTCTCAAAAATGAATAAATGTTAAAATTTTTTTTAAAAATAATAATTAAGTGACAATACTATTTCAATCATTACCTTTGATAATTCCAGAATTTTCCAATTGATAGTTTTCCCCCTTTCCATTTTTCACAAAGTGTGCATCCAAGTTCAAGGTACCTCATACAGAATTAGGGCACCCATGAAAAGAGTTCTTTTGGTTCCCTATCATAATGATCTACCCAAATTGTCAACTTATGAAATGAATCCGTTCTTTCATGTTTCTCTATATATTCTAGGTCTCAAAGAAAGGAATCCACCACCACCACCCTTACTTTATCATCTCTATACAAAAATCTTTTTTTTAAAATTTTTAATGTTTTATTTATTTCTAGGAAAGAGAGAGAGAGAGCGTGAGCAGGGGAGGGTCAGAGAGAGAGGGAGTCACAGACTGAAACAGGCTCCAGGCTCTGAGCTGGCAGTCAGCACAGAGCCCGACGTGGGGCCCGAACCCACGAACCGCGAGATCATGACCTAAGCGAAAGTCGGACGCTTAACCGACTAAGCCACCCAGGCGCCCCAATCTCTATACAAAATCTATAGCGTCTGTGTCTCCATGTACTATTATATGGCCTTGTGTCCACAGCCAGGCACTTTTTTACCTTTTTTCTTAATTTTTTAAATGTTTTATTTATTTCTGAGAGAGAGAGACCACATGAACAGGGTTGAGTCAGAGAGAGAGAGGGAGATACAGAATTTGAAACAGGCTCCAGGCTCTGAGCTGGCTGTCTGCACAGAGCCCGACACGGGGCTTGAACCCACAAACCGTGAGATCATGACTTGAGCTGAAGTTGGACACATAACTGACTAAGCCACCCAGGCGGCCCCACAGCCAGGCACTTTTAAGGTCTCTGTCTAGTTATGCCCATTTGGGAATTGTCCTTGTTATCCTTAAGTCCCCAATCTATTCTAGGAGTGGTCTCATAAATGTGCTTTAGCCACATATTTTGAAAATCAAAGCAAAAATCAACTTCTTTGCCTTTTTTCCTTTTAATTTCTGAACAACTGAGTTCTAAGGCAATGAATTTTTCAGCCTTAAGGTCTGGTTTTAATGGACAACATGTCTTAGGGTAAAAAGGAATTTCCAGGTATAAAAGTGCTAATATTTCAAAGTATTATCTTGCTACAGAATTAATACATAGGTGATTTGTAAGCAGCTAAGAGAAAATACATCATTCTGATTCCTAATGACTACTAAGAGCCAGGGATCCTTCACCTTAAGAGCAAAAATATCTTTATTAACAACATTAACAATTCAAGAAAAAATTAGTACAAATAAAGAACATAGACTTTAGCAAGGTATTTGCAAAGAGTTCTTAATGTATTATCATAGCCCCATATTACAATAAGTTGCAATAGATGTTGGTAGAATTATGTGTAAGCTGTGAGCTAATGTCGGTTTTGTTTTAAGCCAGTAAATTTGTGGTAATTTGTTACTTGGCAATAAAAAACTAATGCATAGAGTTTGCATGTGTTTGTTTTAGTAGATGCTGCTAACAGTTCTTCAAAATACCACTTTATATTCTTAGTAGCAGTTTATGAGAGTTTTAGTTGTTCTATAAAATCAATACATGCTGCTTTTAGTGTAGTCACAGAATATAAAGCACCTAGCAGAAAGTGAAATGCAGCATTTGTAATGTAAAACAAAGACAATTTTAATAAATTGTAATACCACTTCTCGAATCTACCCAAACACATGTGCCACTCAAATTTTAACAATTGGCCATTCAAGGGAACTAGTAATTATTTATTATTTAAAGCAACTGGTTGATGGTAAAATAGTAGCAGATGTCTTCTTCATAAATTAAAAAGCTATTATAGGAAAATTTAAAAACTCTAGTTATTTTTTTTTTTTATGTTTTATTTATTTCTGAGAGAGACACACACAGAGTGAGCAGGGGAGGGTCAGAGAGAGAGAGAGAGACAGAATCTGAAACAGGATCCAGGCTCTGAGCTCGCTGTCAGCATAGAGCCCTACGCGGGGCTTGAACCCCCAAACCGTGAGATCATGACCTGAACCGAAGTTGGACGCTTAATCGACTGAGCCACCCAGGCGCCCCGAAGATTCTATAGTTATTTCACTTAATCTGTTTCACTGCTCTTTGCTGTGTGTGTGTGTGTGGGTGTGTGTGCGTGTGTGTGTGTGTGCGCGCACTCGTTCAACACAACATCCCTAAAGAGATATTGGATAATCTGTTTTTTAAATATCACGGATAAGGGCACCTGAGTGGCTCAGTTGGTTAAGTCCAACTTCAGCTTAGGTCATGATTTCATGGTTCCTGAGTTCAAGCCCCGCTTCGGACTTTGTGTTGACAGCTCAGAGCCTGGAACCTGCTTCAGATTCTGTGTCTCCTTTTCTCTCTGACCCTCCTTTCGACACCTGAACACAGTTTACAAACTTCAAGAGGAGAATAATCAAGTATTATATACACCTGGATATTTTCCCATTGTCTCTCTTTCTTCACTCCTGACGTTCCAAGTTTCCTCCTGGTATTATTTCCCTTGGATCCGAAGAACTTCCGTTAGCAATCTTCTGAAGCAAGACTGTTGCCAAGAACTACTTTTAGTTTCCTTTCATCTGAGAATGTCTAATTCCCCTTAAGTGCTGAAGGACATTTCACCGATGCAAGACTCCGAGTTGACACTTCATTTCTTTCAGCACTTACAGAGGGCCTGTCACTTCCTTCAGGTCAAGGCACAGCCTGGGGGTGAGCCCAGGATTTCATAAACAGCTTTAGGTGTGGCCTTCCCAAGTGCCCCCTCTTTATTATCCCCGAGAACTTTCCAGTTCCACAGGCTGCCCTTTGCAAACTTGCAGCCAGAAAACCGCCCGCTTCCACCCTGTCCTGGGCTACGCACAGCAGGACAGAGAGAGAAGGAAAACATTAGCACAGTGGGTCTGATGACACCTTCTTGAAGCCACAGCTAGATTGAAGGAGGTGACACTTCCCGGCCCTCTAAGTTTGGGCTGGTTTCTGTCTCGCCAGTTGTACTTTATGGGACTTATTTTAGGATTTAAAATACCGTATTGTATAGGAAGCATGCAACCTTTTTATCTGTAAGTTTACCATACACTTTGATATTTGAAGTGCTGTGTACTGGAAAGGCCATTTATATTTCTAGAACAAGTTAGATTATATGCAAACTTTTTTTTTTCCTTCAAAGAAAGAATGTTTTTCTCCAAAGAAAAATTAATAGCCACTAAAAAATAGATGGGAGAAAAATCTCTTACCACTACCACTCCTCTGAAGATAACGGAGGGGAAAAAAAGGGAAAAGGTCCAAGAAATCTCCCAACTGTCTCTGAGTTTTAGGCGTTTCCTTTTCAGTTTCTTGGGTTAGAACATCTGTCTTCTTCACAGGGCTTATCCTGGATTGTTCATTGTGCCGAGTCCTGGCTGGGGTACACCTAGGCAGAGAGAAATGGCAAACGCACTGCTGGCTCAGTGGCACTTTGGATTCTGGTGTTCAGTCCCAATCTGCCTTCTTATATTTACTTCTTAGAGCTCTCAAACAGCTGCCTGTGAATTCTGCCCACATTATAATTGAGTTCAGTGGAAGTTAAAGGGTGTTTACACTGTCTTAAACAGGACCAAAAATCTAGAACTTAAATTTTATTTTATTTTTTTAAATTTAATGTTTATTTATTATTGAGAGGCAGAGCATGAGCAGGGGAGGGGCAGAGAGAGGGGGAGACACAGAACCTGAAGCAGCCTTCTCGCTCTGAGCTGTCAGCACAGAGCCTGACACAGGGCTCGAACTCACAAACTGTGAGATCATAACCTGAGTTGAAGTTGGATGCTTAACTGACTGAGCCACCCAGGCGCCCCATAATTTTACTTCTACTTATAGTATCTTTCTCTGTAAAATCTTTTGTTTTTAAATTTTAAGCAAATAAGTCTTAAGTAAGTAAGTCTATCTTTCTTTATATCTTCTGAATATGCTATTAGTGTATGTTTCCATCACAATTTTAAAACATGTTCTCTTTTATTTTCTCCTAATTCATTCATAGATTTACAATACATATCTTTAATCTACCCAGACTATACTATATTAATTTTTTCCTATCATAGGTAGTAAGTTGCAGTAATAGATTTTCTAATGTTGAACCGTGCTTGCATTTTTTGGGATGAACTCACTGTGTCCATGATAAATTATTCATTCAATACATTATTGCTTAATTATTATATATAATGTATGAGTGGGGTAGGTTTATAAATTCCTTTTTGTTTATTGTATTGTCTATTGTTTTTAATCAGAACTATGCTAGACAGAGTGGCTTAGAAAACAGACCATTTTTGTTATTATTTTAAGAATTGTGGGCATTTTAAACATTGGTATCCTTATTGATTTTCTCCTCTAACATAAAACACAATGTATGGAATATAGTACCTCTTCAAGAAATATATGTTCACAGATAAAAGAAAAGATGAGTGAATGAATAAATGAATCCATTTATTTTTAAATTGTCTTGGAAATTATATCCATTGGAAATGCAACCATCTTCCTAGGTTGATATAACTATCAAGTACTATACATGATATTAGATTCCAGAGAAATAAAAGGCATTTCTCATCCTTCAAAGAGTTTCAATGGCTTCTTAAAGATCCTGAAAATTTGCTCCCCAACTACTTATGTGCCCCTATAAAACAATAAACTAATTAATGCAATAGGCACAATAAGTAAATAGAAATATATTCCCACATCACAAGTATATTACTTATAAATATTTTTACTAGTTAAATTTCATCTATCCCCTGACTTTTATTACATAAGCAGGACTGTGCTATTTTAGACAATAAATTTCATTCTCAAATATGCTAATATAAAAATTAAGAATATAGAATATTCTTTTGAGAAACTATAAAAGAAAAATAATTATTAAAATATCAATTATGCCATTCTAATTGTGACTAATAATTTTAATTAGCTAAACATTTTTTTTAGCCCTATAGGCCATATTGCCAAATAGAAAATAAATAAACAGGAATAACATAAAAATAATTTGAGAACTGGTAATTAATGAGTTTCTTATATGAGAATAACTTTATAGCTATCATTGAGGTAACGATAGCAAGTAAAATCACTATAAGCATTCTCCAAAATGCGTATTAAACCTGAAAAGTTATGGCAGCTTACTCAAATATTCAATATTTTTATAAAAGCTAATCGAATATTTTTCTTCTGTGTGTTCTTTTCATAAACTCTTTGATTTCTTCCTGGAAAATGAATTCTGACAGGGAAAAATCAAACACTTTATTCATAGCCAGACAAACAGAAACAAATTAACTAACTTGTGTCAGTGACACAGAAGTTAACATTATAATGTCCTATAATAGCTACCAAAAGTACCAAACAAGGCATAAATGGGCAGTTTCTTCTCTAACCTCTGAACTCTCCTTGAAAAAGAGATGGGTGAGATGGGTGAGATGCAATGTGTGTGGTGGGGAAGAGCATATAGCCTCAATGTAGTTGTCATTGTCGCTTCCTTTAGAGGTATGTCTCAACAAGAATGGTGTGCCATCAGTGCTGCCAAAATAAAGTTGAACAGATCCTCTGATAAAAGCTGTTAGTTGAGATGATTGAGACAGACTCATATAGCTATCCAGCTGCCAAGGCCTCAACGTCCTGTGGGAAAAATAAATACCAGAAACTTCAGAGAGGGGATGCTGGAAATGATTGTTCATGAGCCTCCCTTGGGAGCAGCAGGTAGTAGTCTGGCCAAAGAGCCATTATTGCTTAGAATTCTCTGGCTCTCTCTGCTATAGGAGAATGAATCATCTTTGACATCTTGGGCAAAGGTACAGATTGTAGATATTCCTTCTGGTATTGACTGAAATAACGGCTTCCCATGAGGAAATGGATAGGATTAGAGACACAGTTCTGGAAGATACTAAAGTTTAAAGGTCATAACTTTTAAACCTGTTCTGGTCTTCATATTTCTAGATAATGTCCCCCTTCTCCATCAAGGAGAATTAAGCGGCCATTTGAACTCCTTCAGTCTCCTATCACCCAACTGGTCCTAAGAGGTTGATCCTAGATCTTCCCTTACTGTGTGTGTGTGTGTGTGTGTGTGTGTGTGTGTGTGTGTGTGTGTGTGATGGTATTTCTGGGGAAAGTCACCTGAAAGTGCTACTGTGGAACCTGGAAAAAAAATGTGTTTAGTTTTAAATATACACCCAAGTACAGCATCTGCCAGAGACAATTTTGACTCTAACAAGAATACTATGACTGCCACATACTTGATTCCTAACATATACAATATCTTGTGATGATTCTTGTTATTTTGCCTTCAATGGACTTTTATTCCTTGATATCCTTAAAGTCCTTGCATGTAGATGGCCGTCCACTCTCTAACTAGTTTATTTTAGTCTTCTAAGGATTGGGTTAAGATATGACCAAAGTTGCTCAGATTGTATGTAAACTAAGAACAACTGGGTTCTATGTGAAAATATGAGAAGGTATCCAAGACACAAAATGTATTTGTTTGATTACTTAATATTGGCATTTAATTTGGTTATTTTTTTCTTGTTTTATCTCAGCAAACAAGCAATTTCATCTACCCAAATAAGAAAATCTCCAGGAACTGTAAAGTATCACCAAATTTGTTTATTCTACTGGCATTTGATTTTTATGTATATTTTTATAATCTACCAATTATGTTTAGATCCCTAGAACTGGAAGAGTTTTTTCCTGCATCTCTGATAGTTTATTCCCAATAATCAAACTCCTAATAAGCTCTATAGCTCAGTGAATATGTGAAAATAATATAAAATAAATCTATGAGTTCCATATTTAGAAAATAAAGCTTTGTTTTAAGCATTCACAATGCAGGATGACAACTTAAATGCTATCATAGTGATTAGGCAGCAGTGTGGCCAGAAGTAAACTCATCTGAATTTCATTCTTGTCTCAAGCAGAAGAGAAAATGTCTTGTACGAATGGTGAGTCAGCCTGACTTATCCTTCTTCCCTCTATTAGCAAACATGAGCCCATATACTCACATATGAGCAGGGACTGATTAAGTAATTTTCTAAAGTTTTGAAAGAATAAAATCAATTACTAACTTTGTCAATTTGAAATGATGAATCGTAATTCAGTTTCATAAGTCCTTTGCGAATTGTCCACCTTAGATTCAACTTCAAAACATTTCTGAGAAAGTTTTGTCACTCTACTGAAAGCAAATTTCAAATGTGCCCTTCTTGAATACTGAAGCTCTATGCTCTAAAATTTAATGTAAAATGTCTAGGTCTCTTCATTTTCTTTTTCTTTTAAGACAAATAAGTTGTCTTGGGCCATCTCTTCCTCCATAGACTCTATTTTCTTATACCCTAAACAGTCAGGAGGAGAGTGAGAAATTCAGTTCATTGTGGGAGCCAGAAACTTATACATGTGGAATCAAATCATAACGCATTTTTTTCAAAGCAGATTTCATCTTTAAATTGTTACTGTGAGTTTTCAGAAAAACAATGTCTAGATGGAAGCCAAAATTTTTACTTATTTGACTTTTTTGATTCATCTGCCTCTGTGACACCAGCCAAGTATCTGACCTGAATATTCTCTCATTTTCATCACCCAGGGAATGTTAGAGCGAGAAGTAAACTAATGATGGAGATCATAGTGTGGAGAAACATAAAATTCAAGTGGCTGACAACTGAAGTCCATGTGAAACATCCACACCTGAAGTTGTATAACTGTATACAGGGACACTAAATGTTGGGGTGTGAGATGATTCTTTAATCCCACTCTAACAAGAATTCTGCAGCCTCTTTCTTGGACTCTCTTCATGTTCACCTGTGTTTAGAAATATGTAGAGATTCTGGGGCACTTGAGTGGCTCAGTAGGTTAAGCAACTGACTCTTGATTTCGGCTCAGGTCATGATCTCACAGTGTGAGCACAGAGTCCCACATTGGGCTCCATGCTGACAGTGCAGAGCCTGCTTGGGATTCTCTCTCTCTCTCTCTCTCTCTCTCTGCCTCTTTCCCCCAAATAAATAAATAAACTTTAAAAAAGTGTAGAGATACTGTACTGAATAAGCCAGAGGAGTTAAAACAACTCCTATGAGAAAGAGAGACAACTCTAGGGAAGAATAAAATACATTTGGGCGGATGAGAAAAGAATAGATGGGGGAAGATTTTTAAAGATGCATTCAGATTGTGTTTAGGAGGAGAACAAGAATAAGAGTGAACAGATTGACATGCAGCTTTTATTCTGTGTGACTTTTTTTTAGAGTAAGATAGTGAAGGAAAGTGTTAAAAGTTTTATTTGTATTATACATATAAGCATTATTGCCTTTTCAAACCTATTGCCATTCAAAGACTTCTTTAGAATTAGTTGCAAAAAGAAGAATGGTGTGATGTGTAAAACACAAGTTCTGAAGTTTGATTGTCTTATATAAACTCTGGATCTCCTATTCTGTCTAAACTTGAACAAGTTGCTTTATCTCTCTTCCTTAGTCAGTCCACTTATAATAGAAGTCATAATAATATGCACCTTATAAGGTTTGAGGAATAAATGAGCTAATATATGAAACATGTTTAGAATGCCCTTTGGGGTGTGTGTGTGTGTGTGTGTGTGTGTGTGTGTTTAGAGATCAAAACAATATTAGATTTTTTAAAATATATAAATTTTGCATTAATATATTTTTTAAAATCTGATACTGTGTGAAATGGATAGTTAGGTAGAACAAAGTCTAAGTTATAAATAATTAATGCCAAAATATATTCTTTAGAATATTTAAAAGCTACTGAAATAGTTATCTTTTGATTTTTTTCTTTATACAATACTACTCCAACTTTATTTGAAAAAAAAGAAAAACAAAAAACTGAAAGATTGTTTAAATCTCAGCTATTCATATATTATATTTATTTATCTGAAAGTCACTATAATCACGGCCCAAACTTGTGAATTTCTATGTGAAGTGTTAGCAATTCAACCCCACTGACACATTAAAATGAAAGGCCTCCAAGTACCACTGAACTTCTTATTTTTTAGTGAGAAAATGGAGACCAAAGAGAGTAAGAGACTTGTACAAGTTCAAATAGCTAACTTGTCAGAACAACCTGTGACAATTGACTTTGGATATTGGCCAAGAAACTAGATTCACAGGACAAAAATTAAGAAGCTAGAGGGTCCTTAGATTAGGCAAACACTCAAAATTCAGGAATACTCAAGAGAATAGAGAGAAACAATGAAAAAAAATCCAAATAGAAGCCATAGGGACATGAGGGACAAGGCAAACTTGAAACTGGAGTGGCCATGACTCAGCTTTGGAAAGCTCTTAAGGTGGCCGGAGTGAGGTATTTTCCATAGGAAAGACAAATCCTGACAGAAGTAGGCACTGCAGGGGAATGGGAAGGGGTTCAGGGTAGGATGGGTGGTTGAATAACTGAGCAATGGCCTGACACCCTAGGCATTTTTTCTGGGAAATTCTTGGTGATAAATCAATATTTAGAAATTTTGAGGAAAACTGTGTTGCACAAACACTATTATTCGCAACTGAACCAGTTCCTTCTCTTACCTACTTATCACACAACAAATGCAACCACTTGTTTACTCACTTGAATGTAATCTAGATTATCAAGGACAAAATAATAACTTCCTTCTAATAGAGGTCCATGTATGAACAGGGGTGTTAATTGGAATGTAGCATATTAAAATAAAATAGAGTAGGCTAATGTTTTTTCTTTTAACAGAAAGTGCTTATCAGAAGTCCTAAGACCCAAGAGACTTAACCAGACTCTCTAAAGCTCTAATACATGCCCAAATAAGAGCAGTGAAACCCTCATTCTTTGTTGTCTTTAGAGATGATGCACTCCTGAACCCTCAATACTTATTTTTGACAAGGATTTTTAACTGATGCTCAGATCACCCTAGAGTGTAATGGGAAAGAGAAAAACCACAAGAGCTTTCCTTTTCTCATGAGACACATGATGTACACTTCAAGCTACCACAGGGCAGTGGGCTATCACTAAACACTCAAGACTTGGATGAGAATTGTACTAACCTTTCCAATTTTAGTGGACCTTAATGGACTATTTGTATAATAATTTACTGCTGAAGAAAATTCACAGCCCACACAATTCTACTTAAAGCCCATCCTTCAGTGTCTGAAGAATTATGACTTTGTTCTTTAGCTTTAATTAGCTGGCAAGGAAAGAAGGTTAATGACATTGGTGCATGTTCTTTGCAGCTGTAACTGTTTTGTCCTGACAGAAGATGTACAGAAAGAGAATTCATCATATCTCAATTAAAACACTATTGGCCAAAAGCATGGAGGAGATGTTCTCTAAGTGTTTGATAGGTTGGAGATTGGATTAAAATACTTAATGTAATTAATCATCCTTAATCCTTTGTTGTACTTTTCTGAGAGACTGATAAATTTGTCTAATCCCTTAAAATTATAACCATTACAGTAATATTCCCGGTTTTTCAATCCCTGAGTAGAAAGTCCAGGCATATGCCTGGACCTGTGTGACTGTATGCAGGGATGGAGAATTTGAGTCTTCCCCACTCTTGCATGCCAGGTACAGCCTGACACAAGGTCCCTGCTTGGGCATTCTCTAGTTGGCACTTTTTCAGCCACGACCTAGGGACATTTATATTCTTCTCAAAAGGCTTGTCCTAGAAATTGCCTATTTCTATGAAAAAGAGACTGGACAATGTCAGAATCTATGGCAATTAAAAAGAATTAAGAAAACCTTATCTTTTTGACCTTGGAGAGAGTGTGTACTCTGAATATAAAGAAGAAATAAGTACAGAATACCACTAAATATGGTTTTAATTCATATCCTAGAATTATGGCCTAAAATATGGCCAAATTCTGGACACTTACTGAGTCTTTTTTGCAAGTGTTTTTGGTAGTAAGTATGTGGTCTTGATAAGACTAGCATCATGAAAATCATGTAAAAATTGCTATACTATACATACCATGCAAAAGGGATAACATTGCTTTTTTGACTTCTGTATCTTCAATCCTTAGCAAGTACTTGCTAACATAGTTATACCCAATGTTTGTATGTGTGTGTGTGCACATACATAAATTATATAACTATAAATATAAATAGTAGCTGATTTAATTATTTACAACATTCAGATTGGAGAATTGATGTAGTACTTTACATTTTACAAAGTGCTTTTTATGCATACTCAAATATATGCTTCATTAGAAAACTGCTATAGGACACACCTATTACCTGAAACCTCAAGAGACCCAATGACACAGTAAGAAATAGAACTTGGGAGTACTTAACTTTGGCACAGCAAGAATTTCCTTACTGGAAATAGGGTGGATTCTTGAATAATGAAGTTCCATAACTCCTTCATCCACATCCATCCCCACCATCTTCAGTTCAACAGGGTGTAAGTAAACTATAGCTGGAAGTCCTCTGAACTGATAGATTTTCGGTCTACCTAGTGAGCTCACCAAACTTTGGGCATGTTTTTTGGTAAGAATAAGGGAGATGACAGAGAGCATGTTCACTTATTTGTAGCCTTGATCTGGTATATATCTTTGATTATATGTTTGTGGTTTGGTTGTAGACCAGAGACTATAGCAACCCTTGAAAAGGAATACCACATCATGTATGATTCTAATTCACTAAGGTTTTGCATTTATTTCTATATCCATGGATATGAGATGAAAAGAACTAAATTTAGGCTACTTAGCATTTTAAATACACATATAATGAAACAGCGTATATTTCTAATAGTACCCGTCTGGTAGCATGAGAGGATTAGGGGGGGTTGTTTTGATTTGTCTTGTTTTGTTTTCTGTTACCGATCTGAAGATAATTTCCCGAATAATTTTATTCTTACATGCAAAACATGCTTAACACAATTTCTGGACCACATAATTCAGTAAGTGCCTTTCCCTTTCTGCTCTGTTTCTCTACCACAAGGTTTTCCAAAACGTCAATACATAGGTTGAACCTGGGAAGAACCAACTAGATAATATAATTTATCTTGAAGCTCCTGTTCACTTTTCCTTTCAGTGACCCTGTCCATTATTTTGGTAAGCTCTTTCCAAATAACTAACGCTTCTCAATTTAGTTACCAAGGTATGGGTCTAGCCACTGAGAATCTGTCAGTTCCACGGCACCTTGTTCTTGACCTTTCACTTGTCTGCCAAAGTTACATGTCCTAGTGCCCATTTTTTTCAGGGATATCTTATGGGGTAAATTTGCCACCTCATAAAAGGCATGTTTGCTTCTGCATGTTTATTTCTTCATCCCCTAGATAATTATTTAGTTATTATTAAGTTATTTATTAAGTTAATTATTAAGTAAGTTATTATTAAGTTAATTATTAAGTTATAATTAAGATAACTTAATATATATTGTAATTTTCATGTAATGCAAAAAAAAAAAAAAGATTACTTATTCTGGTTTTATCCATAATGGCAAAGAAGGATATTTTAGAATTAACAGGTCTTTTGTTATTTATAATATCACATTCATATTCAGTTAACATTTTTCTGAATACTCATTATGTATTAGACATAGAATTTTAATACCAATATCATATATGTATTACAATCCCCATTTTACAAGAAGGGAGAAAAAGCTTTAAAGAGAGGAAGTCATCTGCCCTAAACCACAGAGTTGATAGAGAGTGAAATTGACATTCAAACCCAAATTCTGACTCAGGTTTATTATTATTATTCTTGTTGTTATTTGCTCTATTCCATTTTGATATCTCTATGTGTTTATAAATGTTAATATAAGGAAACCAGGGGAAAGAAAGGAGAAAATATTGAAACCAAGTATTTATTTTCTTTTCTATATTCCATTCCCTGTTCTGTCCTTGCATCTCTGGGGAGAAACACAAAAATTGGTTGGAAGGCTAAGAATAGGCAATAGTATTTTGGCTAGAAATAGCAGACATCAGAATGATTCTAGTTGTAAACAAGAGGTCCCTGGTGCTCCCACAGGATAAATGCTGTTTAAAGTACACATCAATCTAATATCTGGATAGCATTCTAAAAACAGAGACACCTATTTAAACCCTCAGTCAAACAAATATTTCATCTCAACACTTTGCTTACTTGAAAGAATATGCATACATGAAGAGGCTACATGTTCTAAAAAACAAAAGAAAACATGACACAGAATTTCCCTCTGAACACATTACTGATTTTTCTAGATGTCATCCTGAAGGAAGCCAAAATTATTACAACTCAAGAGCAAAGCATACTTGACAAATGCAAGCTTCTAGTTCTGGGTTGGGAAAACTCTATCTTACCACATGTGACTGCATAAAAGGACAAGTCAGCAAGACTTACCCGTTTCTTTTTCATTCCTCTTACATGCTTATTTATTCATTTTGAGAGAGAGACAGAGAGAGTGCACATGAATGGGGAAGGGCAGAGAGATAGAGAGAGAATCCCCAACAGGCTCAGTGCTGTTAGCACAGAGCCCGACGCAGGACTTTAGCTCACAAACCATGAGATCATGACCTGAGCTGAAATCGAGAGTTGAATGCTCAACCAAGTCACCCAGGCAACCCTAAAGTTACCTTAAAATACACACACACACACACACACACACACACACACACACACACGCATACACACACACATATCCTTTCAGAGATTTTTAAATAGATATATTTTTCCTCGAAGAGGTTTATATACATAATGTATAAATACCAGCTAATCTAGGAAAGAGCAGGATAAGAAAAATGTGTGTTCTGGTTTAGGTTCAGTAGCTGTGTACCTAGGACATCATCCATATTTTAGTGGGACTGACAAAAATAACCGATTTTAAGAATGTTTTTAGCAGCCTTTCCCGTCTGCGCTCGCAGAGAAGCAGGGCTACTTCAAGGAACAAACCTAAAGTGCACATGGTGGAGAGTTCAAAACATCACTACGAGTAGAGAAATAAAATAAAACCAAGGTCACAGAGAGACCAAGGGACACCCTTCAAAGTAGACTTCCTGAACAGCCAGGCCCTGGACAGTGTATGAGCCTCCTTTAATATTAATATAGCAGCACTCACAGGGGCAGAACACATCATAAGTTTTTAAAACTAACGAGAAAGAAAGCTAGCCAAAATGACAAAACGGAAGAACTCTCCTCTAAAGAAATTCGAGGGAGAAATAACAGCTAGAGAACTGCTCAAAACCGATCTAAGCAACATAAATGAACAAGAATTTAGAATAATACTCATAAAATTACTCATTGGGCTTCAAAAGGGCTTGGATGACATCTGAGCCATTATTGTTGTAAATACTGATGAACTAAAAAATGCAACACAAAATAAAATGGAGGCGTTGGCTACTGCACGGATTGAAAAGGCAGAAAAAATACGTGAATTAGAAGATACAATTATAGAGAAAGAGGAAGCCGAGAAAAAGAGAGAGAAATTGGTCCAGGAACATGAAAGGAGAGTTTGAAAGCTGAGTGATACAATCAAACAGAAGAATATCCATATAGGAATTCCAGAAGGAGAGAGAGAGAAAGGAGCAGAAGGTGTACTTGAACAAATAATACCTGAGAACTTCTCCAACCTGGGAAAGGAAACAGATATTGAAATCCAAGAGACACAGAGAACTCCCCACAGACATAAACTGAATCGATCTGCATAACATATAGTGAAACTGGCAAAATACAAGGACAAAGAGAGAATTCTGAAAGCAGTTAGGGACAAAAGGGCCCCAACATACAAAGGGAGACATATCAGGGTAGTAGCAGACCTATCTACTGACACTTGGAAGGCCAGAAAGGAATGGCAGGAAATCTTCAGTGTGATGAACAGGAAAAATATACCAAGAAGCCTTTATCCAGCAAGCCTATCATTCAGAATTGAAGGAGAGATCAAGGTTTACCCCAACAAAAAATGGAGGAATTCATCATCACTAAACCAGCCCTACAAGAGATCCTATGAGGGAAATATTGCAAGGAACACAAAGTCCCAGAGACACCACTACAAGCATGAATCTAACAGAGAACACAATAACTCTAAACCCGTATTTTTCAATAATAACACTGAATGTAAATGGACTAAATGCTCCAATCAAAAGACAGAGTAGCAGAATGGATTAAAAAAATTAGATCCATCTATTTGCTGTTTACAAGAGACCCATTTTAGACCTGAAGACACACTCAGATTGAAAGTGAGGAGATGGGAAAACATCTATCATGCTACTGGACATCAAAAAGAAAGCTGGAGTAGCCATATTTATATCAGACAAACTGGACTTTATTTTTTATTTTAAAGGCAAAGAAGGGCATTATATAATAATTTCAGGGTCTATCCATCAGGAAGAGCTAACAAGTATAAATGTCTATGCACTGAATTCAGAAACACCTAAATACATAAGACAATCACAAACATCAATAAGAATGTGCTAATAGCCAAATATGGAAAGAGCCTAAGTGTCCAACTGATGAATGGATCAAGAAAATGCAGTTTATATATACAATGGAATACTACATGGCAATGAAAAAGAATGAAATCTGCCATTTGTAGCAACATGTATGGAACTCAAGGGTATTATCCTAAGTGAAATATGTCAGGCAGAGAAAGATACCATGTTTTCACTCATGTGGAACTAGAGAAACTTAGCAGGACCATAGGGGCGGGGAAGGGGGAAAAACAGTTGGGGGAGAGGGAGGGTGGCAAACCATGAGAGACTCTTGAATATTGAGAACAAACTGAGGACTGATGGGGGGGAGGGGAAGGGGGCTGTTGGCATGGGGAAGGGCACTTGTTGGGATGAGCACTGGGTGTTATACAGAAACCAACTTGACGATAAACTATATTAAAAATATATTTAAAAAAAGAATGTTTTTAGCAATAAGACCATGTTTTTACTTTTTTAAGTTTTTATTTTTATTTATTTTGAGAGAGACAGTGGGTCAGAGGCAGAGAGAGGGGAAGACAGACTCGCAAGAAGGCCCCATGTTGTCAGTGCATTGCTCCACATGGGGGTCAAACTCATGAACTGTGAGATCATGTCTGAGCCAAAACCAAGAGTCAGTTGCTTAACCAACTAGGTTGCCCAGACACCTCAGTAAAACCATTTTAATATAAAATCCTTCATGGATGCTTATAAATATATAAAGTACATATGACAACATAACATATATATCTTTTTAAATTTCACATATATATGTTTTTCATTTTCTATTTTTATATAGATGCAGAGTTGCTTTGTCTGAAGCTGAACTGCAGGTGTTAGGACTAGTTGCTCCTCTGTCTTCTCAGGCTCCCAAGAGATTATTGATGACAACAGCTTGGAAACCTCTCAACCTTGATCATTCCTTGATATCTTCTAGGCATGCAAATTACCCGTGCATTTCTCAAATTTGTAGCCAGCCAGTATATTAGCAAATAAATGTACTTTAGTAAGATGACCACTGCATACATCAGACACGGCAAGAACATTTAATTCCACTGACAATTCTTTCTAACCACTGGGTTAAGAATAATGAGAGAGAGAAGGAGACACAGAATCTGAAGCGGCCTGCAGGCTCTGAGCTGTCAGCTGAGCAGAGCCTGACATGGGGCTCGAACCCATAGACTGTGAGATCATGACCTGAGCCGAAGTCGTACACTTAACCAACTGAGCCAGCAGGTGCCCCATTTTTCTTCTGATCTATCAGCAAAAGTATATCTATGAGAACTCATGACTTTGGATGATTAAATTCAAATTGTTCTGTTTTTTCCTGGAAGAAAAACACAGTTTAAAGGAATCTGATTAAATGGCAGGAGAAAGAAGTCAAGTATTAGAGACCAAAGGAATGCAGCCAGAAGAAGAAAAAAAGAATGTGGGCTCTAAAGCATCAACTATGTAACTCAGTTCCAGTCGCTGGATAATTCATTGATGATGTCACCTCTCTCGGGGAAAATATTTTCAATGATAACCCTTGAAAGAGACAAGAAATCCTTGGGGCGCCTGGGTGGCTTAGTCAGTTAAGCGTCCGACTTTCGCTTAGGTCATGATCTCGCGGTTCGTGGGTTCGAGCCCCGCGTCGGGCTCTGTGCTGACTGCCAGCTCAGAGCCTGGAGCCTGTTTCAGTCTGTGTCTCCCTCTCTCTCTGACCCTCCCCTGCTCGCGCTGTCTCTCTCTCTCCTAGAAATAAATAAAAAATATTTAAAAAAAAAAAAAAAGAAAGAGACAAGAAATCCTTATACAAAGATGACAAACCTGGTGATTTAATTCTCTGCATTGAAATCCCAACTTGGTTATTTACTACAAATGTAGTCTGATTCTCAGTTTCTTCAAAATAAAATGATGAGTGTTACCAACTATCTAGTTGGATGGTTGAGAGTATCAAAAATAATGCTAGAAAAATGCTTGCCACATAGTAGATGAATGGGAGCTAACATCTTTGGTCTTACTTTACACGGTTCTGGAAAATGTTGAACAGAAATCTGTTTCAATTTATAAATGATAAATTTCAAAATGAGAGCCAATGGAGGTAATCATTTCCCGTGTAATATTCATTGCCTATTGAATGCATCCCTTATGTTAGCATTGACTATTCTGTCCCCACCTCCCCTACCTCTCTTACCTGTCACTGATCTAAACCTACCCATTCCCAGATATGAAAGATTTTGGGAAAAAGAGGGCTTGACAAACAAAAGTAAACAGTTTTTTCTTTCAAAATAAGCCAGGTCTTGTGCAGTAAACTGCTGAGAAATCTCAACCTTATGTTCTTATTTCTTATACCATGCTTTAAAAAGTAATAAATTGTTTATTGTGAAATTTGTTTCTTGGATGAAATAGAATGATCTCTACTCTCGGCATGCATAAATTTAGGACTGGGAACTACATGTGAAATCTTTAATCTTCTCGTGAAATAGTTTATCATCACACTTTGACAGTTAAAAGGTTACTTTAGGCTGGGGCGGGGAGGGGAAGGGGGCAGGGAGGCAATACAATCTTTGTCATCAGTTATCAGTGCTACTTGAATAGTTCTTTATCAGTCCTACATTTAGTGGGACTGACTGATTTGAGTCAAATTTCTCAAATGCTCAAGTTAGAGTCATTCCTGAAATCTCATATGAAGTGAGGGGGCTAGACATTTTAAGAAAAAACAAAAACTAAAACTGAGCTTTAACTGATTTTCCAAACCAGAGCTGAGAAATGTAGGTACTCTCAAGCTTGTAGAATCATGTCCTTCCCCCAAAGAAGTGCTTTTGCTCTCCCAGGATGTATCCCTATAGAAGCCCTAGGACCCAAATGGAAGGAAATCTGAGTAGAGCCTTTTTTGAGTCTCCCGTTTCTGTTTAGGAACATTCTGATTCCTTACTCTTTTGATTACATTCTGTCTCCTACAAATTTCACCTTTCTGCTCAAAATATTCAGTGGAAAATGGGGAAGAGTCCCTAAGAATATACGAATCTACAGTCTAGAAATATCCTTTCACATGGGATTTTCATGGATTTCCCATTGTCACTTGAGTTATGAAATGGCAGTACTTATGGCTATCAGTGTGGACATGATATCTGGACTGTATGGGTCCAGCCACTGCTGGAATGTCCCATAGCTGTGTACTATTGTGTCCTCAGTTCACACAGAGCATGAACCCATTTCCAGTTGCTTAGAAGAAACTGTTCCCAGCACTCAGCACTACCTACTTCTTTACATCAGTCACCTCAACTGGAATTGCAGAGAAATCTCCCCGCCCCCCAAAAAAAACAATACTGCAAAACTGTTCCCCACAAAAAACAATACTGCAAAACTGTTCTCCAATAAAAGTTTTCCACTGATTATCCAGGAACTTGATGGTTTCATCTGTTCTGCTAAGGGGTCTCATCACCTCTCCAATTTTGGAAACCCCTTTCTAAAAAGAGAGGTGTTGGGAACCAATGCAAACGTGCCAATCAATCTTTAATTTGGGGGGTTAACTATTGTTCTCTTTTTTTAAGCTTAGGAAAAGTAGTGACTTTTCTTTACCATTGCATTTATCAAGATTACAATAAAAACACTAGTGATACCATCTGAACAAAAGCAATGACCTGTTGGTAATTGCAATGAATGGAATGTTGACAGTCTCTGAGGACAATCCAGAAATTATGCAGGAGCTATAGACCTGATAGATAGCGATATGGTCGTCTGGAGGCTTTTGTGGCTTTTTCCTTTTTTTTTTTTCCCAACTACTGGGTTAAAGTCATTCATATTTGTTGCCTAGATTCCAGTACCAATAAAGGTAAGATATGAAATGATTGTTTCTTTACCTTGATTAAACCGAACAACTACAACTACACTAAGATAAATAATAATGAAGTGGGACAATGCTATCATCTTTAATATTATCCTCTGTTAGTTGTAAAGCTTGAGTTGATCACTTCTTTCTGCTTATTCAAAATCCATAGGTTGGCGTAGACTGATAAAAACAAATTTACATATTCGGGGCACTTGGGTGGCTCAATTAAACGTCCGTCTTCGGCTCAGGTCACGGTTTCGGTCTCGCGGTTTCTGAGTTTGAGCTCCGCGTCGGGTGTTGGGTTCTGTGCGGACAGCTCAGAGCTGGGAGCCTACTTCAGATTCTCTCTCTCTCTCTCTCTCTCTCTCCCTCCCTCCCTCCCTCCCTCTCCCATTTGTGCACTCACTCTCTCTCGCTCTCTCAGAATAAATGAATAAATTTCAAAAGGTAAAAAAAATTTTTTTTTACATATTTAGGCCCCTGACCATTACATGCCTCTTGCAATCTTATTGAATAGAGTTTAACAGGTTGCTTAAATGCTACAATAATAAGTAGCTAGTCTTCACAATCAGATTCTAAGAAGGTCATGCCTTTTAGAAACAGTTGTCCAACTCATACTCTTTGCTTTCATTAAGACATGTGCAGCATATTACAAGGCACTAAATCCAGATACCCTTTTGAAAAATCTGTGCCCCGTTTTTCTAAGTACTGCTTGACTTTCTTTTTCTTCTAATCCCACAGCATCACTCCTTGATATTGGTCAATTCTCCTTTAGTTTTGAAAAACAGAAATGTTGGTGCTGCTGATATATTGCAGCGGCAGCTGTTCCCTTACTTGGATGCAAATCTACTTCCAAGAAACCTGGCTGCGTATATTTGTTAACTCCTAGAACCAAATGCTGCACCCTTACATGGTGAACTTGACTGGGGTGAGTCTGGAGCCTATGCTGTACAGTTCAGGCTGGAAATCTGGCTAGCTCCCCACTGGCTTCTCTGACATATTTCTCAGAGAACTCAGCAGGGCAGCCATCAACAGCTGAAGACTCAGGAGAGGGAACAGGCTCTGGAAGGTTGAGACCTGAACAAACGAGGTGATGACCAGGGTGCTTTCTGTGGACTCAGTGCAGTCTCCAAGGAGCAGAACTGCCAAGATGGTGGGTGTGGGAGAGGACAGGGGAGAGGGGAGAAGAGAAAGAAAGGCTTGCAGCCAGCGTTTACCTATTGCTTTTAGCATCTCCTTTGCAAAGTCTAATTGTAACCACCCCAAATCTCAGAATATGGCAAGGGTGTGGTAGGCAGATTAATGGTCCCCCAAAGATGGCCACATCCTAATCCTTGAAACCTGTACAAAAGGCACCTTACATAGCAAGAGACATTGTGGATATGGTCAAGTTAAGGATTCTGAGATAGGGAGATTATTCTGGATTATCCGGATGGGCCTGTGTAACTATAAGTGTTCTTATAAGTAAAAGAGGTAAAGGGGGAGAGTCAGAGTCAGAAAAGCAGATGAGCCAAGGAATGCAGGCAGCTTCTAGAAGCTGAAAAAGGCAAAGACTGGATTCTCTCCTAGAGCCTCCAGAAGGAATGCAGTCTTCCCTGCATCTTGTATGTTCCTAGTATTTCCTAGTACCTCATCCTAGTGTCTAGAAAAGACCCTGCCTCTTGGTAAGAGCCTATAATTATCTGTGGATAAATAAATAAATTATATCCCCCAACACTCATTAGTATCTTTATTAAACAAGGTCATATTTTGAGCCATCTATGAACTCAGAACCCCAATATGTGTGTCAACATTTCTGCCCTCCATCTTACCCTTTCCACCACTTGGATCTAATCCTATCCCTCATTCCATCTACAACATTGATTACTGTGCCCTGTGGAAAGCAATACACATTATTTCATTATCCATAATAACAACAGATATTATGTGATAGGAAAGTATGATTTTCTCAATCATCAGATAAAGGAAATAGAAATGGAATGAACTAGTCAAAGTCCAACCAGAAAAAGATAATCATTTCAAGTATTTAAAATAGAAGTTGTGGGGAATAAGTTTAGGAATCCCTTGAGCTTGCACCAATGGGTTAACAAGGGTAGGAATGGAAGTGTCAAGAATAGGTAAGCAGGTAAAGAGGGCGATGGACTGCCACAGCAGTCTATTTGCTAATTGCCTGGAGCTAATTAGCAAAATAAAAGTGCCTTGTTGACCATGAGGTAGCACACTCTATCTGTCTTATCCCTTAGGAAAGTTAAGATAAACAGACATGGTGCCTGGTCCCTGCCAGAAACACCCATCAGCTCAGAATCAGGATTTCGTTTTGTATTGACCCAAACCCCTAACACCACATATCTTTGAAACCCTCTTTTTCTCACACACTTAAATTAATTGATCACTGTTTCATCGTCCCTTTCTGCAGGTCCATCATGCTTGTATTCCTTCTGGTCTTAATAAATATGGAGCAAGGATCCTTACTTGGGACTCTTGTTCCCTCCTAGACATTAGTCTCACTCACATTTAATTCTGCATCCGCTCTCTTGCTGAACTCCTGAGTTCAAAGTCTGCGATGGAAGCTGGGCTCCAAGCGAGAGGAAAATGTGGTAACCCTGAGATTAGAAATAGCAGAAGCCTGGGGCGCCTGGGTGGCTTAGTTGGTTAAGCGTCCGACTTTCGCTTAGGTCATGATCTCGCGGTTCGTGGGTTCGAGCCCCACGTCGGGCTCTGTGCTGACTGCCAGCTCAGAGCCTGGAGCCTGTTTCAGGTCTGTGACTCCCTCTCTCTCTGACCCTCCCCTGCTCACGCTGTCTCTCTCTCTCTCCTAGAAATAAATAAAAATATTTAAAAAAAAAGAAAAGAAAAGAAATAGCAGAAGCTTGGATTACACACAGGCTAGGACAAAGGTAATAGATGGGTTACTGGATCCCAGAAAAGCTTGGCTCACCTGGAAGAAAGTAGGAGGGCCAGTTGAGTGGGACCTGGAGGAAGAAAGCGCACAAGGAAGAATGGATATTTGTTTGATGCAAAGAGACAGGTTAAGAAATGTCTTGGACTGTAACATTGTATGTCAACTATACTTTAATAACAAAAATTAAAAACATATACACACAAAAATAATTAATACTGACAAAAAGACAGATGGGAAGGAAGGAAGGGAGGAGGGAGAGAGAAAGAAAGAAAAAAAGAAAGGAAGAAGGAATGGAAGAAAGAAAGGGCAAGCTTTGGACTCTTCTTTCTCTCACTTCCAATCTCCTGATAGTGCCTGCTGCTAGCCAAACCTATCCAGAAGCTATCTGACGCATGAATGAAGTTCATTTTGGACCCCCCTTAAAAGACAAAAGCAGAGCATGGGGTGGGGGTGGGAGTCCAAGGGGAAGTAAAATAAGGAATGGCTTTGAGTTCAAATACGCAAAGAAGCAGCATTCAGAAGAAAGTGATTTCAACTTCTTATATGAAAGCATACAGTAAATACCTAGAATCTAATTATCTCTTAACTGGTTTGCAATACACTTTTAGTAAAACATTTAGAATAATCTTAGTTGCTATCATCTATAACAAAGTCTGATAAAAACTATAATAAATCAAGGTAAAACCTGGTTCCAAGGCATACCTCATACACTATTCAAAGCAATCAAAATAATCTGTTATAAAATGCCTAATGGAGACTAGTTTAGAACACGCTGTACTCCTAATTCGCATTGTATGCTAGGACATATATCTACTAAGATAAACATGAGAAAAGTGTAAAGAAAGAAAGAAAGAAACTCAGCCAACATCAATGGACAGAGATGTATTTTCCAAGAGGTTTACTTAAAGTGTGGGCTGATTTTTCCATTGAAGACAATATAAACTGCCATTTAGATCATGAAGAATTGGAAACAACACCTAAAGCTAAAAAGATAAATAAATGAATAATGTCATGGAATGTGTATAGAATAAAGTGACATAAAGTACTTTGTCAATTGTCATGTTTTAAACTAAAAGGAATTTTCCTATGGTCTTAGAATAGTAGATTACTGACATTAAAACATCTTAAGTGTTTTTTATATTTTCTTCCTCTTTCCTGCTTATTATAGGGGTGGAGGGAGCCAATCGTTTCATGATTCATGACCCAGGTCTCAGAACTTTAACTCCAATGCCAGCTAGACAAAAAGATAAGTCATTTTGTTATGACTAATTAGCTATTTCCATTGAAAATATTGGACTTATGCTGGGTAGAATTAATTTATGTTAGGATTAAAATGTTCATGACAGTTCATTGTTCAGAGTCTAAAGAACATTTTTAAAAAGGCAATATGTTAGTCAATAAAATAATTACAAGATTTGTGCTATGAAAACTATGCTAATTTTTCTTTTTCAGCTGCCTTGCCTCCTGATAATTTCACCATCCCGGATTTCCAAATTCTGGAATCAACCATTTAAATTGTGCTGCTTTACCCTCATTATCCTTCAAGACCCAAGGCTAACCTTGTGTCCTCAATGAAGTCACAACTTTTGGTCACCAAATCCCACAAGCATTTTTTTAGACTTCAGAGGAATTTGGTCTCTGTCAGTCATTCCAGCACTTGCCAGCTCTACACATAGATACAATTTTGTCCATATTTAATTCCTACAAAATCCTAAGCATTTGAACATGTTTGTTCACAAGTTAGTTATGAGTCCTTTGAAGGTATAGACAATGTCTTATTTTATCTGACATGGAAACCAATGTATATTAAGTGACAACCTCTCCCAATTATGTATTTATCCTTACATATTCTCTCCTGTGTTATTTACCCCATTCATTTACAATATAAACATATGGGACACCTATGTGGCTCAGTCAGTTAAGTATCTTGACTTTGGCTCAGGTCATGATCTCACCATTTGTGAGTTTGAACCCTGAGTCAGGAGTCAAGCTCTGTGGTGACAGCTCAGAGCCTGGAGGCTGCTCATTCTCTCTCTGCCCCTCCCCTGCTCGCACTCTGTCTCTGTCTCTCTATCTCTCCCTCTCTTTCTCAGAAATAAACATTAAAATAGGAAAAGATACCTTCACCTATCTCTGAATATATGGCTAGATTTGGAATTTATTTATAAGAGTAATATAGTTGTAGGTAAGTCCCTTGGGCACCTATCATTCCCAAACAAATACGTGAGAACCAGATAAAACTTCTTTAAAAGCCACAAAACATCATAGTCATATTTTTGAGCTTGTTCAGTTCTATAAATATATTTTTAAATCAAAAGTGATGGATATAAGGAACACAAAGATAAGTATGACATGAATCCTGCCTTCATTTTTAGTGGGAGAGAGATCAAGCGGACAAATGCAATATGCTTGGTGTTATGAGTTGGATTATGGGCCATGCCCCAAATTCATATGTTGAAGTCCTAACCCCCAATACCTCAGAACGTGACTGTATCCAGCGATTGGGTCTTTAAAAAGTGATTTAAAATAAGGTCATTAGGGGGATCCCTAGTACAACCTGATTTGTATCATTAAATAAGGAGAAAACTTGGACACACAGAGAGATACCAGGGGTGCATGAACACGGAGATGACGCTACATGAGGACACAGCAAGAAGACGACCATCTACAAAGCCAAAGGCTTCAGTGGAATCCAAACCTCCCAACACCTTGGTCTTGGTCTTCCAATCTCTAGAATTATTAGCAAACACATTTCTGCTGTTTAAGTACCACGTGTATGGTATCTTTTCACTGCAGCCCTAAGAAACTTATACATTTGGTGAGCCCCACAATGGATGTCAGCATACAATGCCATAAGAAGCAAATAGAAGGGAACCTTATCATGGTTAGCAGTGCAGTGCAAAGGCCATGAAGAAAACTTCCTCTACAACACACTCCATGTTATCTGGGCACTCTCTGAGGAATATTACTCGATGTCAGTGGAACGTTATCTTTATGTGCTTATGTGAACAAATGCACAAATATACTATAATTCAGACTGGTGATTTCCAAGATAATGAGCTAAAGATAGCCAGGAGACAGAAAACTCAAGTAGCTCTTAGGTTTGGCTAACGGCATTCAGAATCTGAATGTATGACCAGGATTGTACAAATTGAAATGTAGAGAATAGATTAGTAATGGTAAGGTCTTAAGAAAAGTTACACATGCTTGGGGCATCTGGGTGGCTCAGTCAGTTGGGCATCTGACTTTGGCGCAGGTTATGATCTCAGGGTTTGTGGGTTTGAGCCCTGCCTCATGCTCAGTGCTGACAGCTCAGCGCCTGGAGCCTGCTTCAGATTCTGTCTCCCTCTCTGCCCCCCCTCTGCTCATGCTCTCTCTCTCTCAAAAATAAGTAAAAAATTAAGAAAAAGAAAAGTTACACATGCTCAAAGATGAAATAATCATTTTAGAATTATTTTTGTTGATGAGTTCTACAACAAACGGGGCAGTTCATTAACCAGCTGCCCCCAGAATGGTATTTTTCTGGCTGCTGCCTGGTGTGCATTGTAATTCCTCTGATATTTACCATTCACTTTACCTCCATTGAAGTAAGGGATACAGAAGTCAACTGAGGAGGTCCTTCCAGCTCAAGGTAGTTTGTCTTCGCCCCAGTTTTAGAGAGACCCTGAGTCCCACAAGTATTTGTGCCCTCATAGGAAAGGAGCAGAGAGATGACAGAGATGTCATGCTGCCTATTAGTAGAGCAAAGGGTTTAGCGCAAGTGCCCAGCCCCAGTAGAAAAAAAGTGAAACACACCCTCAGCATTCTCTGTTCTCTTTTTTTCTGTCCCTTAAACTCTTTGGCATCTTCTCCCCAGATGCCCCTGCCGCTACTCCCTGCTGCTAGACAATAATGTCTGCCAAAAAGCATTCTGCTTTGTTAGAAATTACTTAATCTGATAAAGTGATGTGTAAGAAGGTGTTTATGTAAATATTCATACAATAGTATTGTAGCAGAGAGTCTGTGTTTTAACCAAAGACATGAAATTCAATGATGTGTTACAGCACCATAAGCACTGAGCTCAGGGGTCACTAACTCGAGGGAGGAGAGGAGTATGAATGAACCAGGTGGCTGGATGGAGAGTGGTGAAGTAACAGTGTTCCATCCAAATGGATTCAGTAGTTACTCATCTCTGTGTAATTATTGTCAGGTAGACTGTGGCCTACAGTAGCCAAGTGTTGCAATCTATATCTTTTTCTTATTTTTATCTCTCACTTTTAGTAGTAGAAACCATGTAGAATACTAACTCTAAGTGAACCAAACAAATGTATGCACAGGCCAGATCGACCTTATGGGCCACCATTAATCTATAATTGGAGATATTTTAAGACAACTATTTCTTCCAATGAAAATAACATCAGCCTTTATTCACAGAAGTCAATGAACATTTTGTATGAGGAAGATTAAGAAAGTGGGGTAGTGGGGCGCCTGGGTGGCTCAGTTGGTTAAGTGTCTGACTTCCACTCAGGTCATTATTTTGTGGTTTGTGGGTTTCAGACCCACATCAGGCTCTATGCTGACAGCTCAGTGCTTGTAACCCGTTTTGGATTCTGTGTCTCCCTCTCTCTTTGCTTCTCCGCCGCTCATGCTCTGTCTCTCTCTCTGCCTCTGTCATAAATAAATACACATTAAAATAAATTAATGAGTAAACACTAAAAAAAAAAAAAAGAAAGTGTGGTAGAGAAGTGAGAAGTCTAGAGAACTGATTTATAGTTTTCTATATTCCACACATCAAATGTGTGGCGTTGTGTGAGTTCCTTGTCCTTTCTGAGATTGAACTTTATTTTTTTTATAAAACGATAGGTTTCTTGGGATCCGATGTGATCTTATGATTCCAACTAACGTCACTGCAAAATTTCTGTTCAAGAGGGGCGCCTGCCTGGGTAGCTTAGTCGGTTAAATGTCCGACTTTGGCTCAGGTCATGATCTCACAGTTCATGGGTTTGAGCCCCGCGTCAGGCTCTGTGCTGACTGCCAATTCAGAGCCTGGAAACTGTTTCAGAGTCTGACCCTCCCCTGATCACGCTGTTTCTCTCTCTCTCTCCTAGAAATAAATAAAACGTTTAAAAAATTTTCTTAAAAAAAATTTAAAAAAAATTCTGTTCAAGATAGTTTGTGAGTTTTTGTTTCAATTTATAAAAGATGATCTAATAGGTTAAATCTTTTAAAAATATTAAATACATATTTATTTTGTTTAGATAGTTAAAAGATATAGTCAGACTCAAAACCAAAGTCACTATCTCAGTAGACCATGGTTAGAAGAGGCAGAAAGAGGCCCTGGTGAGAGAGGAAACAAAGATTCCCTCACAAACCTCCCACCTGATACTCCACCTGAAGGTGGCGGAGGAGAAACAAGTGAAAAATCAGTAGATGTGGAGAAATAGGTACAGGAAAAAAATGGGGGGCAGTTAAAAAGAAAGATCTGGGGCCATCTTTCAAACTAAAACTCCACCTACCTGAGGAAATCAAGGTCATGAAAGAAAGATAGTTTATACATTTTACAGACAGAAAATTTACTCTTGAGAAATTAGAAATACCATGGCAGTCTAAAGATTGTACATATGTGATATATTAACAGAGTTTTAAAAATGTACTACATTTATAACAAAAAAGAATAAAAGTTTTCAGGGGAAAAAGGCAGGTGGGTATAAATCAAAAACAACAACCAAAAGAACCGATTTGAAATCCTGGGAATAAAAAATATTTTTGACGTTGAAATTTAAAAAGTCAATGGACAAAAAAATAAACTAGATAGATAAAGAGATCATTAGTAAACCAAATGTTACTATTAAAAGTAATACAGAGATTCCTGAGGAACCTCCACACTGTTTTCCAGAGGGGCTGTAGCAGTTTACATTCCCACCAACAGTGTAGGAGGGTGCTCATTTCTCCACATCCTCGCCAGTATCTAGAGTTCTCTGATTTGCTCATTTTAGCCACTCTGACTGGAGTGAGGTGGTATCTCAGTGTGGTTTTGATTTGTATTTCCCTGATGAGGAGGGATGCTGAGCATCGTTTCATGTGTCTGTTGGCCATCTGGATGTCCTCTTTGGAGAAGTGTCTGTTCATATCTTCTGCCCATTTCTTCACTGGATTGTTTGTAGTTTGGTGAGTTCCTTATATATTCTGGATATTAACCCTTTATCTGATATGTCATTTGCAACTATCTTTTCCCATTTCGTTGGTTGCCTATTAATTTTCTGGGTTGTTTCCTTGGCTGTGCAGAAGCTTTTAATCCAGATGGATGGATCAAGAAGATGTGGTTTATCTATACCATGGAATACTACATGGCAATGAGAAACAATGAAATCTGGCCATGTGTAGCAACATGGATGGACCTTGAGGGTGTTATGCTGAGCGAAATAAGTCAGGCAGAGAAAGACAAATATCATGTGTGCACGTATAGGAGGATTAGGAGGAACTTAACAGAGGACCAAGGGGGAGAAGGGCGGAAATGGTGGGGGAAAGGGAGAGAGGCAAACCATGAGAGACTCTTGAATGCTGACAAAAACTGAGGACTGATGGATATGGGGGGAGGGGGGATGGGCATGGAGGAGGACACTTGTGGGGATGAGCACTGAGTGTTATGTGGAAACTAATTTGACAATAAACTATTTGTAAAAAAAAAAAAAAGTAATACAGAGAGATAAAAATGCTTGTTTAATATTTGAAAGTAGAGTTAAGAGACAGACACAGAGGCCAGAATGAGAAGTGGCCACAATTGCCTAAAAGGAATTCTAGATTTTGAGAAAAGAGTTTTTGATAAGAAGGCAATATTAAAAGAGACATTTACTTAGTGTTTTTCACGATTTTAAAAAGATGTTTCCTCAAGTATAATATAAATATCAAATGCCAAGAAGCATAAATAGAATAAACTTACATCTAAACACATTGCAGTGAAATTTCAGAAGATCAATGAAAAAACTAGTGAAGTTACCCGTAGACTAGTGTTTTCCAACAAAGAAATTTTTACCTATAAAGAAAGAGCACTTAGATTGACACTGGACTTTTTTTTTTTTAATTTTTTAAGGTTTTATTTATTTCTGAGAGAGAGAGAGAGAAAGAGAGTGTGAGCAGAGGAGGGTCAGAGAGAGAGGGAGGCACAGAATCCAAAACAGGCTCCAGGCTCTGAGCTGGCAGTCAGCACAGAGCCTGACGCGGGGCTCGAACCCACAAACCGTGAGATCACAACCTGAGCCGAGGTCGGACGCTTAACCGACTAAGCCACCCAGGTGTCCCAAAACTGGACTTTTCAAAAGCAACAATAAATTGTTGAGGGAAAATAGCTGCCAGCCTAGATTTCTACAACTAGTTCAAACTTCTCATGACAAAAATCAAGAAATTCTGGACATAAAGAGACTGAAGGATTTTGATGCCCAGAGAGGGCCCTACCAAAAAGAACCACTAGAGGAAGTATTTTGGCAAGAACCAGGAACACAAACAGAGAAATGCATGAAGCAAAAGTGAAGGGAAATAGTTTTTAAAAGCAATAATGAATTAGCATGAAGCTAAATTTCTTTTTTGCTTCTGTAAACTTAGAATTAATTTTCTAGGCATGGAAGGTGGGATGGGAGAGTTCAGATGGCAGTTGCGTAGTTCCAAGTCTTCTGGAAGAAGACAAAGACATGGAATATTTTAGACTTAGAAACAAAATGTTTAAAGAATAAGAAAACTTGTTTTCTGCAGTGGTCTAAACTAGTTTTTAAAGATGCCTCCAGGGGCGCCCGGGTGACTTAGTCGGTTGAGCGTCCACTTTCGCTCAGGTCATGATCTCGCGGTTCGTGGGTTCGAGCCCCACGTCGGGCTCTGTGCTGACTGCCAGCTCAGAGCCTGGAGCCTGTTTCAGAGTCTGTGACTCTCTCTCTCTCTGACCCTCCCCTGCTCACGCTGTCTCTCTCTCTCTCTCTCTCTCTCTCCTAGAAATAAATAAAAATATTAAAAAATAAATAAAGATGCCTCTAAATTTAATTTTCATGTATCTGTAATATAGACTGTTTAATGTGCTTCAGTTGAATTACAAATTTGCCACTCAAAGAGGTCAATGATATAACTGAAATGAATGGTATTTTGTTATATCAATAGTCAAAATGATAAAGACATGAACATTATTACAGCAAGATATTTCTCTCACCTATTCAGAAAATACTCAGGAGTCAATGAACTCTATAGTCAAACATAATTACGTTCTTCCCCAACCCAAGCACCTGGGTGTCCATAGGAAAGTTTCTTCATCTTTCTGATGTTCAGGTAGCTTACTTGTTATAAGAAGTAATAACATACACTTGCATGGTTGTGGGGTAAAGATCTGAGGTAAAGTTTGTAAAGTGCCTGATACAAGGTAAGCATTCAATTAATGAGAACAAATATTTTGTATTAATAAAAATCATAGGAAGCAAATGACTCTGGTGACTACCTGGGACATGAGTACAATTATAACATCCATGTACTCAGTAGGCTACAGAGACAGACAGGATGAGAATAAAATGCAAAATGATCCAACAATACAAAAATAGCTCCCAATTCATATCTCAACCACAGAATGTGCACAATTTTGCAGAAAAAAGTAATTAATATAGAAAGAGTAAATATGCTTCAGAGAAAAATACTTTACTTTTGTCCTTTTTAAGTCCTCAGCCCAAATGGATTGGCAAATGTAATTTAAGACTACAATTTTTTAAGTCCAATTGGGGCCCATGTTAACTGAATCAGCAGAGCTGTAAACCCTTTAGAAATGGGTTTTTAAATGGAATTATTGACAGACTTTTGCCTATGGTCACATAACCCAATGTCCTTGCATTCGGCTAAAAGACATTCTTTTACTTCATAAACAATCCCTAGCTCTCGTCACACAGACTTTTTTCCCCCTAAATTATTTTTGGTGATGTAAAGATTATTGAGTGAATTTTAGCAAGGCCTCTGAGGCAGTATTTGTAGGCAAGCATTTTTCACTAGCGTCATTATGTGGACAGGAAATATAAATCAGGTTGTAAATGCTATTTGGGGCGAAGGCGAGGGCCAATGGAAGTGTTAAAATAAATGGAGTCTATGATGAAAAAAAAGATTTTACAGCACAGAGCCATTAATATTTTAAGATGAAAGGTGTATGCACTTTCTAATGCTTGCCTCAGAACCCTCAATTGTGTCTTTCTACAGTTTGTCATGTGCATTCAAAGTTACTGGTTGTGACTTTGTGGTTTCAAAAGTCTTAATACCAGAGCCATGCTTTTTCATTAACCTGATGTATTTGTTATGTCAATGTGTCACGTATATATTAGAGAATTGTGTTGAGGATTCAGTAGAATGGAAATTAATTAGAGAAAGTTTCATATGGCACAGATGTTCATATGAGAGCACAGATACATTTTCTTCTTCTTCATGTTATTATAGAGCAGGGTGGGTAACCTAGTCAGAAATGTCGTGATAGGATTTCAATTATAACTAGAATTTCTTATATAAGCAAAATATGGCCAGTGACGAGATTGAATAACGTTCAAATATTGAAAGTAATGGTCAGGGGCACCTGGGTGGCTCAGTCAGCTAAGCTTCCAACTCTTGATTTCAGCATAGGTCATGATCTCACCATCTCTGGGATCAAACCCTGCATCCAGCTCCGTGCTCACAGTGGGGAGCCTGCTTGGGATTCTCTCTTTGTCTCTCGCTCTCTCCCTCTCTTTCTCCCTTTGTTCTCCCTCTACCACAAAATAAATAAATAAACATTTTTTAAAAAAAGAGAAAGTAATACAGTAATGTTTAGATGAAATGATATAGTCATTGGAGCAGAGGGGAGTAGGAATAATTTCAGATGAATTATTAGCTCTTTTGATACTTCCTAATAGATAAATGGAGTTCACTATACTATTCTATTTTTGTGTATGTTTGAAATGTTTTTTAATATAAAAAATTTTAATATGATGCTTAAAACATTTTAGATAATATTAGAACATGTTTATTCTATGGCAAACAAAAATACAAAGCAGGTCACAAAATGTTAAATGCAGTGTAAACAATGTAGAAAATATGTGGAGTACAGGCAATAAACATAAGGATATTGCCTGTAAGGATATTGGGGATATTCATAACAATTGACTCCTGAAAGTGCAATGATGGGTGATTATTTTTTCTATATAATTATTTCTAAATTTTATAAATTAAATCTAAAAAAGTACAAGATATAATTGAAAGCACTAAAAAATTTCAGTGTGTCTCTTACTCAGAAGAAGGAACTGGATGAAAGTACGCACATATGGGTAGGAAAAGTCAATATTAAAAAGCACACACAAAGCAGAAACTTCCTTAATCATGTTACTGCCATACAGGAGAGTGTACAAGACTATCTTTGTTCAAAACAGAGCTGTGAGGACCCAGGTTCCACTCTGTGATTTAGTCCCAGAGCCTGGGACTCAGCCATTTTTAATCTTTTGACTTTGGGCCAAGTTTTCACTTCCTCACAATTGTAAATATACAATTGTACAATCGTGCAATTGTCCAAACAATAATAGAACATCCCTCATTGAGTGTTATGAAGAACAAATAACACAATCCGGACAAAGCACTTATGACAGTGTCTCACACATCGTTCTTAAAAAGGTTTCCTAATAGTGGCATGGCCTTTACAGTGGCTCCTTGGTGTTTCATTCATATAATTTTATGTCTTTGTATTTTGCTTTCTTCTAATGTAAAGTTAATCATTTTAACTGTTGCTAAGATTATTTAATGTCTTTGGCACTTGTATGTTGTGAAGAGGTATACTAACCATTGCTTGCAATGTAATTAATGATCAATCTGTTAAACTTTGTTATACAAAATAGTTTTCATGTGGGAAAATAATTTGTTAAGACATTCAAAAAACTTAGAAAGCGTCTCTGGGGAAAAATTTCATGTAGTTCTTGTGGTAGATTAAAGATGGTTGCAAATTATTTGCTGCTTACTCTATTGATAGGCAGATTATAGTCTCTTTAAAAAGCTGGCAGCATCTACTAAAAACACCCTTAAAAAACCCTGAAAATTTAACTTCTCTTAAGCACGTAAAATAGCAGGCAAAATATATATAAATACAATAATATAAAATTGCCTTACATTTTTTTAAGTTGGCTTCACACCCAGCACAGAGCCCAATGGAGGGCTTGATCTCATGACCCCAAGATCAAGATGTGAACTGAGATCAAGAGTTGACTGCTTAACTGATGAGCCACCCAGGTGCCCTGAAATGCATTACTGTTTAAAGCTATCAATCATGTGGGTTTATCTCTTCATTATTTCTATCCTTATCATTTTTAGGCTGCTTACCATAGTATTTTAATACTGTTCTGGATTATAACAATGTTACAAGACTTCCCTCCCAGTCCCCAACACACACACAATTATATTGTTTCAAACCTGCCAAGGGTATTTAATTTGTGCTATCAACCAATCAGCTGGAAGTCACCACATGGGGTCACAATGAGGCAAACCTTGAGTGACTAATAACGAGTCTGCACTCTGGTACCTTTCTTTGAAATCACATTTTCAAACTTTTATTTGGTCAGTGTTATAAAACCCATTGTCTTGCTATTTCCTTATATTGTTCCAAAGCACTAGCATTATGGGAAACACGTCAGACTGGATATTAAAATGACATTGTGTCTAAAACCCAAAAACAATAGATTTCAGATACTAAAATGAAATGGGAGACAGATTGGCATTCAGACATTTCCATAAAGGGTGGTGAGGAACAAGTTAAAGACCTTGCTCAGCTGAGGACATAAAAGTTATTCAGCATGCGGCCAGAAAAAAACATTGATGAGCTATGTGAGAAGGAGTTCTTGGAAGATAGCTGTGCTCTGAGTCCTACCTAAACCAGAAAAGGAAGGCAGTTGGGTGTGCTTCCCCATGGGCCGCAGGTCAAGAGAAGGGGTTTCCATGAGATTTCTCTGGGAAGTTGGTGTGTGCCACCTGCAGTTAGGGGGTGTTGCAGCTTCTTTTAAACCTGTCATAAAAGTTACAATGAAGCAATTGGTGGCTAGAAGCTCCTGTAGGAGAAGCAAAGGCAAGGTAGTTATATTGGGCAGTCCACAGTCCCCAAATCTGTAAGCAAGGATGCGTGACTAATTTCCATAAACCCGATATGGAGCCACAGAGGTGAAGATAAACCAATCTGGAGCCAATTTAAATGCTGCCTAAGAGGGTACCTATAAGGGCACAATGGGGCTCCAAGGAAAGAGCCTCGATTTATTGGACCACCAGAAAAGCAGAGCTAAGGATAAGGGAAGTAGCCAGCCAAAGGAAGATGGATACGTAACATATCACACACACACATACACACACACACACACACACACACACACACACACACACACATACACACACACTAATACTTAATGTTCTCACCATGGGCCTCAGAGAAACTCCCAAAAGTACCAGTGAGGGAAAACAAAACAAAATGACTTTATATACCAGGCATTTTCAGGAATTCTACAGCCCTTGTATACAGTACCTGACAAGTTAAACTTTTCACAACCCTATTTACACAGCTAAAGATGCAAACTACATGCTATAAATTGGTATATACTTTTAAAAAGATACAAAATAGCTTTATTTGGTAAAACTCTTTTGCTCACTAAAAATAAGTTTTATGTTAAACATATCCTACCCTAGTTACCCTTCCTTTATATTACAAAAACCCTTCAACATGCTGTATAAATTTTTCTCTTTGACACATCATTATGATTCATATCACAACCTCAACTTTCCACTTAACTATGCTTATTATTCTTATTATTGTATTATTTGGGGTATTTGATCATCACTAATTGACCTGGGAGCACTTTATGCTGACAGTATTATCTTTTTGTACTCTCTGAAATTTCCTGAAAGCACCCTTGATTTCTAGCAAAAACAAGATTTTCAAACCCAGATTGATTTTTTTTCCTACCCTAAGACATGATATCAGCTACTCTCCAAAGATACTTGTTTCCTATAAATGGAGACTAGATTTAAAAATAAATATATAGGCCAAAGAATCTATAAATTATTGTTCCCAATGAATACCAGTGATGATCAAGATGATACTGTTAATGCCACATGATCACAACACTGAAAAAATAATTAATTTTTAAAATCATGAGGGGCGCCTGGGTGGATCAGTCAGTTAAGCATCTTATTTAGGTTCATGTCATGATCTTGCCATTCATGAGTTCGAGACCCACATCAGGATTTGTGCTGACAACTCAGATCCTGCTTCGGATTCTGTGTCTCTCTCTTTGCCCCTCGCCGCTCACACTCTATCTGTCTCTTTCTCAAAAATATATAAACATTAAAAAAATTTTAATTGTTTTAAAATCATGAATTAAAACAAAGATGCAACTTCACACTAACATATTGTTTTCCATTGCTTTCCAATATAAAACCATATGATTTATATTCTTTAACATTTTTAATTCATTTCCTTAAAATTTTCCTTAAAACGTTTTTAATCTCTATCCCCAAACTATATTGCTCAGTTACAATCCATTTATACTGACTGATCTCCATCCTCTGGTCATTTTATTGACATGTTTACATGGGACCGTTGTAATTTCTGGGACTGGAACCTGATTCTTCAACTCTGGAGCCTGACCTCTGATGTTCTATCTGGTAGAGATTAAATTCTTCTACCACAAGGAGCTTAAAATGAATAAGGCGAACAAAACAAATATTTCAAAAACAATCTCCAAGTAACAAAATGCTTAAAAATGTGCCATACAATGTAACACAATACGTGAGTTGGCTGTAGTGAGCACAAATGGGTCTCATTTCCAGCCCAACCCCAAACTCAATCCTTTTTGCCCCCACTATGATTAAGGGCCATTCCAGTTATTTTCTGAGAATCCTCTATCCAAATCCTTTCCTTTAGCAATTTGGCAAGAGTTTGTACATGTGATCAGAATTGCTCCCCAAAGGTCTTTTGCTACTCTTGCATCTTCTGTTGGGAAAGTAGACAGGGAATCTGGTAGATACAATAAAATAACAAGGAGAAGCAGAAAATATTATGGATGCAGAGAAAAGGGCCAGCATGGCATTTACAGATTACTGGTCAAGGTTTCTCCACTGAAGGTAGGACTCAGAAGCTGAACCTTCAGAACAAGTAGAGGTTATCCCAGGGAAGAGAGATGGAGAGTGTTTACAAACCAGGGAATAGCATGGTCAAAGGCCTGGAGGAAGTCATAGGATATGACTGTTTAATTGTAACTGACAGGTAGGAGATAGGAAAATGCTGGGTAGATAGAAGAGAAAAGGCTGAGAAGTGAGAAGGGGCAAATTCAAGAAGGCCTCAAGTAATGTTTCAGAAACATTACTCTGGGTATGTAAAAATGGGCTTAGGGAGTGACACAATTCAAGGCAGGAAATCTGGAGTTAGGTACTGTTCTAGTAATCTGAGAAAGAATAAAGGCAAAATTAAGGTGGTGGTGTGGTAACTGAAAAAAATCAGAGCAATCTGAAGGTTAATGAAGGAACACAATGTATGGAATTTGATGGAATGATTCAGGGACAGAACTGAGAATGGCTTTCAGGCTGTTGGTTTGGGAAAGTGGATGTAGGAATTGTGTCATTTACTCTTGGACAAACTCAGAGGTAGAACACACTGGGATTGAATATGGGTATCTGCAGCATGTCCAATGGGAGATGTTTGCATGTAGCTGCAAAAAGATGGATCTAGGGAGTGGGTACTGAGCTAAAGATATGGATTAAGTCGTCATGAGCATGTAGCTCATGACAGTATAATTGCCAAGAGATAGTGTACACGGTGGCGGTGGGGGGTGGCGGTGGGGAGGAATCTGGAGAGGAAAAGAGAGGAAAGGGGAGGAGAGGAGAGTCTAAACCAAAATTCTGAGTAATGCTGTTATTTAAGGGACCGTCACATAGAAAACAAAAAATCAAGTTCAGCCAAAGAAGTCAAGGGAAAACTCATAGTATGAAGTAATGAGTGGCAATAAAAAATTGCTTTTATTGAAGGAAGACATGATTAACAATGTCTAATATTTTTACAAATTACCTTTCAGAAAGACCTCACTATAAATTAGGTACCAAACTGGGTGCCTCGTCAGAGGCAAATCTGGGGATTTTTATAATTAGTAGAGATGAGAGAAAGTGTGTTAACCAGTGGTATATATTCTAAACGTAACATTCAGTGTCTAGGAACAATTACCACTTATTGTTTTGTTTTTAAATTTTTTTGTTTATTTATTTATTTGGGGGGCGGGTAAGAAGGGAGAAAGAGAGAATCCCAAGCAGGATCCTAGCTGTCAGTGCAAAGCATCATGTGGGGCTTGAACTCACAAACCATGAGATCATGACCTGAACCCAAACCAGGCTTTGGATGCTTAACCAACTGAGCCACCCAGGCGTCTCTCCACTTTTTTTTATTGTTAAAGGAGGTAACGTTCTCAACATAAGTGGTTTAAAATACAATGTATTTTGTAACCACTGGAAATCCTCTTGTTTAACATGTTGGTTGGTAAGTGATACAGCACATCCCAAAGGAAATTGGAGTTCATTTAATTGGCAAGACTTTCCACAGAGCCTGAAACTATTTTATTAAACAGGAATTAGGTTTCCTTAACTGTGTCTAAGGTTAAGCACCATTTAAACCCTTATGAATTCTCATAAGCCCACAGCCCACATTGTCCATCTCTACATAAAATTCAAATGGAAAGAACCTTTTAGAGTTAAAATTTCTAATACTTTTTACATTATCCCACATTTAAACATTCATGTTTCTAATTTCTGTGAAAAATGACACATTTAAACAACATTGCTCACCTATGTAGAGTGATTTGTGGTAGTGGCAGGTGATATAATCAATGTTTAAAAGGGATGAAAATGAGGGCCTCAAGTGCAACATAAAAAGGAAGGTATAAAACCTACAGTTTTGGTATCACCTTATTGCCACATTAATTGTTCCAAAGGTGAGTTGTCTAACAAAAGGTCCATTTCAAGATAAAAATATCAAATAACAAAAAGTTATGAAAATGCTGGTCCTTTATTACTTCAGACCTTATTGAACAGTTATTTAATAATGTTTTCTAAAATTTTCCTTAAAATTAGTCTTGAGAAAACCCAAGAAATAAAACCATTAAACTCTTGAAAGGATGATTTTCAAAAATTGAGTGTTCAAGTAAAAAGGTAACACAGATAATTCTTTGAAAATTTGTATTTTCATGGAAATTTATAATCATCTTTTGTTAGTATGTGTGCTATATAAGGCCCACTATAAATTCTTCTTAAGAAGATACACTTAGGGGGCATCTAGGTGGCTCAGTCAGTTGAGCTACCAATTCTTGGTTTGGGCTCAGGTCATGATTTCATAGTTCACAAGATGGAGCCCAGCATTGGGCTTTGTGCTGACAGTGTGGAGCCTACTTAAGATTCTCTCTCTTCCTCTCTCTCTGCTCCTCACCTTCTTGTGCTCCTTCTCTCTCTTTCTGTCTGTCTGTCTGATATATATATATATATATATATATATATATATATATATATATATATATCAAAATAAACATTATTTTTAAAAAAAGAAGATACACTTAGAATTTTCTGCAAAATTGTGTTGCCTATCTAGTAAATTTGGTAGATAACCATTGATAGCACTTAGCACAAAGAAATTCTGATATTAATCATAAGCACCACTTAAGTGACAGTGTGGTGGAATATACAACTTTCCTAAATTTAATGAACAAAGCAGGAATCACAAATTCAGATGCCAGGAGGGAAACAGGAAGTTAGTTATCCATAACAAAAAGGATCAACTGCTTCTATGCAAATATGATTGTCAGTAATAACAGGCCTCAGTACTGAGGATATATACTACAAGCAGTGGTAGAGATTAAGTAAACTAAAGTTATCTCACTAATCTATACAAATAATATTTTAATGCAATAGATTCTTTAAAAATCGAAATTCAGGCAAAACAAGTCATAATGAACAAAATATCAAAAGCTTGAATGAAGATAGAATCAGTGATCATGACCTGCTGAGTCACACAGAGCCTGAGGGAAAAGGAAAAAACAATTAACACTGATCTTGTCATCAGGATATTTGCTACATATAAATTATTATAGCAGAATCAACTGTGTGTATATATGTGTATGCATATTTACAGAGCTATACTAATTTTATAAGTGTATATGCTTATTTATCTTGCATTTCAATGGTTTTTTTAAACTGTTATGAGTGTTGATAATTTTCAAAGAAGAGCAAAATTGATATTTTCATTGCTGTCATTAAATACAGGGAGTCCAAAAGGATAATCAATTCAACAAGTGCTCTTTGAAGTTGCTTAACTATGCAGTAGGGCTCCTGTTTATTAAGATATATCATCATCCAAGATTCATTGTGAAGACTTGCAGCTAAGAAAGAATTAAATAGATTTACTGTTTTGTGCTACTAAAATTAAAATCAATCTATTTAAGTAATACAAATTTAATAATTGAAACAGAGCTTTCTTTTCAGTTCAAGAGTGTATCTTCTGTCATTGGTCAAATAAGGCTAAAAATTGGTAAATAATGATGTTTAGAGAAGTCTGAACCAATTTCTATTTGTAGCTATATCACTTAAAACAAATGTTCATAACTCAAACTTTTACCCTCAATTTTGAACTTATTAAATTGTACTATCAAGTTCAAATTCAGCTGCAAGCAAAATCTTAATCTTTCAAAATATCTCCAATTATGTCCCTATAACACCAAAATATGAATTAATTGAAAAAATTTTAACCACACATTTTTAGTTCACATAACCAAACATTTAATTCACTTGAATAGTTTTTTAATTAGCTCTGTGTCTGTGCTATAGAAATTAAAACCCTTTCTTCATTCTAAAACTCAGTATATTAATGATTCTTCCCATAAGTGAATCTTAGACCTCAAGTGCCCTCAGGGACATAATATATAATGAGGTAGATAAAATCAATACACATTAAACATTAAATAATTATAAACTGTAATATAAAACTGCTAAATTTGATGTAATCAATTGCCAGGTTATATAGAGGATAGTCAATAAGTCTTGTGTCCATAGCTAAAGTTTTTGCTATCTCCATATATTGACTCATTTTATCCTTATAATTACATAGTAACAAGAGTATGTATTTTTCCTGTTGCTCAATGAGGACAATTAAATTCTGGAAGTATGAGTGTCTTGCCCAAGGCTGCTTGACTGCTAACACCAGGGGGTTGTAAACAAGGATCCAAGCGCCTATGGTATGTGTGTGTGTGGCTGTGTGTGTGTGTGTGTGTGTGTGTGTGTGTGTATACATATATATGTGTATATATATATATAGTGAGTATGTGTTGGCATATATGGGGATGGTGAGCACAAAACCACAAGTAGATGAAATAAAACAGGTGACAATGACCATTTCTTCTTTTAAATACGACTCTAATAATTCCATCTCCCTTGCAAGCACTTGTATATATCTTCTTAACTGACATTAATTTCACAAATTGATCCTAGGAAACCAAGTTACAGATAGTTTTAGGAGTTTTCATCTTAAAAGAAAAATCTAGGAGAAGTAAAGTGAAAATTGAAATACAACCTTTAAGTCCAGTTGGGGTAAGCATTTAGTAACATTTTAAAGGATGGTATTAGGCACCTATCAAACACCATCACTAACGTTAACATATGATCAGTGCCAGATATAATGAAACATATAAAGACCATAATGAAAAAAAGAAAATGTTTATAATTCTTAGGCATACAAGATGATAAAATCAAACAATTTACAATTATAACCGCAACCGTTAATCAAAAATCATCATTGTTCTACAGCTGAAAATGTTAACAAAGGAAAAGGGATTTTTTATTAATGTAAGATTAGAAAATGTAATGTCTTCTGAGTGAACATCTGTCATTCCATATGACATCATGTCTTGTTTTTAGCCAAGTTCCTCATTAAATAAATCTTGTATGAAAACTCAACTAGAAGAATAGTATCAGGTTCTGATTTTACTTAACATTCATGAGCTCTACAAACCTCTTCTATTGTCACAAGAAGCTTCCTTAGGAAAGAAACTGTAGTCTTTAAAAGTTGAGGAAGAGACTAGGTTGTGCTTGATGCTTAGGAGGTGTTACCATATGCAAAGCTCCAGGAGCTGCCATTTACATTGCTTTATTTGTGTGCCCCAGATGGTATCTATTTAAAAAGATATACATTGATCAAGCAAACAACTTAATTTCCCTACGAATTTGAATTCTCTTTGAGATGAAAGATAACTATGAGGGCTGCCTGAGAAGTCACTGAAATAACATACAAAATAGTTATGGTGCTTGACACAAAGAATGAACCCCAAAACTACTCCTTTCCTCTCCACTCATTCCTATGCAATGCCTGCAATTGTAGAGCAAGTCATATTACTTTAGCTACAAGATACAATTCAAATAACTTGGAATCTTTGGTTCATTTCAGCCACTGGAGCTCAACCAGTCACTGGACTATTTTTGACTACAGTCAGTAAGAAAGAAATTCTGTTCATAGTAGAGGAAGCCAATGAAGGATGTCTTTCCATTAAAAAGATAATATGCATTTACGTAATCATATCACTCCTACTTCAAAAAGCATATCTATTCAAACATCCTTTATTTTCTTAGTTTATCATGTTAGAATTCTGCTTTATCTTCAGGTTAATTGTGCCCAACAATGGGAAACTGTCTAGAATGTGGTGTTCCTGTTACTTCTGACATGAATAAATACTGGACTGATTAGAACATATGTTTCTATCAGAATCCCAAATAATTCTTTAGACACCATTAAAACCACCACATTATAAACCTTCATGGTTTTATGTATTTATATTTTTCTCACTGCAATTATATGAAGAATAAACATACTTAGTAAACACCATTTTTAAAAATACTTCCTACCTCAGAAAATTACTTCTTGTATTTACATTTTTATTTTAATTTTCACAATGATTTGAGTATTTCACTGCTAAAACAATATAAGTAGATAATGCCAAATAATAGATGACTTTGGTCAATTCAGTGGGGATAAAAGTCACATGTTCATTAAAATTATATTTGCTGGTTGTTGGGATAGATTTTTCTCTCTTTTAAAGTATTATAACAGTGTAATATAAAAATATCCTAAAGAAATCAAATGAATAAAATAAAGATACATATTACCAATTCCTACAGGGTTCTACTTCTAAATAAGAATATGCAAATCAGAGCTAAGCCAATAATTTCTTACACTGGTATGAATTAAAATTAAATAGTATATATTAAACAACCAGGATGTTAAGTTTCATCTGGTGATGACTTTCATATAAGAATAATATATAATAGAGAAGCTAGGGTTGAGATCATTGGTTAGGAAGACAAGTTTTATTGGCATAAAAGTACCAAAATACATTGGAAATAACTCCTTGGACAGAAAAAGTAAAACAACAGAAAGAGAAAATTGTGGGTGATTATAAGTAAGAAAAAAGATCAAAATTCTCTCTTTTTCCTTTTTCTTTCTCCTCCTATTTCCTTCCCAAATAATTCAGCCTTAGTGCTCTGAAGTCAGGCAGACAAGTTACACACCTGGATGGAGACAGAGCCTGGTGGGGACAGCAGCTGCATGTCATGAGTGAGCAGTGTAGGCTATCAAAGCCTACCAGGGGGAGGAAGGGAAAGTCTGCAGTGGGGAGTCATCTGAACAAGATGAGAAGGAAATTATCCATGTGAAGAGGAGGCCTGGTTTGGGGTTCTAGAGGCTGACGAAAGTGAGGAGGGTATCTTTGAAAAGGGACAACTTGTCATGAGGTATCAGAGTCCAGCTGGAGTGATGAGGCTAACCACACATGGGAAAAGTTTGATATAGGCTGAGAAAGCCCAAATGGTAAGGGAGGTGTCCATATGGAGAGGAAGCCAGCTGTGTGTGTCAGAAGACAACTGTGTACAGGTGACCTCCAGTAGGGTAGATGCAACAGTGTGAAAGAGGGGCCCCTATGGACGTAGCCTGGGGTGGGGAGGAGTCACAGCCTGAGCCCAGTGAAGAGAAAGTCCATATGTGTTTGGGGGGATGGGAAGGAAGGCAATGTGAGAAATCAGTCAAAGCAGTGTGAGTGGGGAATGGGGTGCAAGCAGCAATGGAAAATTGGTTACATACAGCGGTATTGAGCAAATTAAATATATTAAAGATAATGGAGACCAGATTGGTATTGCCAGAGAAAGGAGTTACAAGTACTAAATTAGAGAAAAATAGAATGGTTTGGGGTTGGAATTGAAGATAGTGGTATGAAATGGGTGGTTTTCAATATATGTTAATGAATTCAGATACAGATATAAAATCTTTATGGATGTACCTGCATATACTCTAAGTTCTATCTTCCAGGATGGCCTGCAAGCAATGATAGCCCAATAACAAGAGTACACCTTCCACTTAAATCTGGCTTGTAATTAGCATTCTCCACTTGCAGGAACTAAGGTTCCCTGGAGAATTGAGTCCAGGGCTTGGTCAAGGAGAATCGAAGGTGAACCTGGAACATCATTATATGCTAGACAACAAGTACTCAAAGAATGATATGGACACTGAAGAGTTCACAGAAGCTAGCTCAAAGGGTCTTCAGTGGATCAATCTGAGACAAAGTGAGAATAAAATAGATGAGAGTAATGCCTTATGACCTGTTGAATAACATAGGAAGCCATGAGTTCATATTGATATGCCTAAAGTTACAAATGAAAACTATCATAAGGAACTGGATATTTACATAATTAAAAATATTTCCCCATGATATACTTACAAATTAAGGAGAGAAAAAGAGTAACTTTATAGTGGCGAAGCTTGGCAGATAACATCCTTAATTAAGTGATCTAAGTGTAATGGGAAACATCAAAATCATGTGGCACATAACAGAATGCAGTAGGTAGAACACAGCATCACTTCTGTGAGATTCCTCCCAAGGATGCATAACTTAAATTAAATCATGAGAAAACCTCGGAAAAACTGAACTGATAGTTTGCGAAGGAATGGAACTATAATCTTTGAAGTATCACAGAGACTGAAGAGACATGAAAACAGAATATAGCACATGATTCTAAACCAAAATCTTTGCTATAAAGGACAATATTGAGACAACTGGCAAAATTGGAAGGGGTCTAAGATTTAAATAGTATAAATGTATTAGTGTCAATATCCTAACGGTGGTGGTTGTATTATAATTATGCGGGAGAAAGTCTTTGTAAAAAAAAAAAATACACACTAGAACATTTGGAGGTGATTGGACATCAGGTTGGCAACTTTTCCTCAAATAGTTCTGGGAAAAAGCTCTTGCATTGTATTTACAGCTCTTTTATAACCTTGATATCATTTCAAAGTTAAAATTTATTTTTAGTAAATTTTTATCTATTCTTAATTTAGACAGAGAGAGAGCATGAGCAGGGAGAGGAGCAGAGGGAGAGAGAGAGAGTCCAAAACCGGCTCTGCCCTCAGTGCAGAGCTCGATGCAGGGCTCAATCCCATTATCCTGCAATAATGACCTGAGCTAAAATCAAGAGTTGGATGTTCAACCAACTGAGCCACCCAAGATCCCCAAACTTACTTTTTTATAAAGAGCAAAAATTGGGGTGCCTGAGTGGCTTAGTTGTTTAGTTGTCCAACCCTTGATTTTGGTTCAGTCATGATCACAGTTGGTGAGTTCGAGCCCTGTGTCACACTCTGAACTGACAGCATGGCTTAGGATTTTCTCTTTCTTCCTCTCTCTCTCCCTGTCTCCTTCTCTGTCTCTCAAAATTAATAAATTTTAAAAAAGAGCAAAAATCTACTAACATAATTTACGAGGCAAAGGTTTTAGAATGTAATACAGCAATCAGTCAATAAACATTTATCTGTTGAGCTTCCATGTGGGTTCCAGCAGTCTACATGACAAGACATGGCTGCTCGTTAACCAAAACTAAGGAAGAAATATATGAAAACAGTGGATTACTGGATAAATGTAATATTGGCAACATATACAACAGCCAGTCAAGAAGATCTGTGTGACCTGGAAATGATTCGAGATGAGAACATCAGCGCAGACAATTCTAGGGTTGACAGTAAACACAGGCTGAGCAAGAGATACTCAGGGCACTAATTTGATGAAGAAGAGAAGGCTTGTAATGGAAAGTAGTAGGAGAAACAGCAAAGGCAGACACATGATGAGGATCTCGGCAAGTGATATTAAGGTGTGAGGAAGCATTGGTTAATTTGCGACTCCAAGCAAAAGACCAAGCTTGGCAGATCAAATCAATCGAGACAAAAGTCTATAGTCATCTTCCTCTTGACTAGCTGTCAACTAAGGTAATTGTTTACAAGTGTAACTATTTCTTTCTTCAAATGTAATCCTATTTAGAAATTCAGTGTATTCAGTAGATAAAGGTGAGGCTGCTCTCATATATATATCTATGAGACTCTATATATATATGACTCTAATATAGAGTCAAAAGTCGAGAGCCCTGCCTCTTGCTCTCTTTGCAACTGATATCACTGAAATTTGGCTGAGGAAGGCCACCATCCAAAGATCATAGATGGCAAATTGCTACTATCAAGCAGTCTCAAGAACTTCCCAGAGATATTTACACTGAACTTTCGAGTGGAAAGGCTCATAATAACAGGCGTATATGCTGGTTCTCTTTCTCTCTCTGTTTGCATTAAGGTATCAATCTGCATACAAAGCACTCATTCTTTTTTTTTTTCTGTCAGAATTTCTAAGCCAAATGGGGTTGTTTAAATCAAGAAATATATTTTTCTTTATCCATAGAATGATCATCTGGAACTATTCTGTAGAAACATATGTGGAGATTATATGTTTGGCATTCAGCTGAAATACCTTTTGAATCAAATCAAAAACTATTAAATTATATTATCTATCAGATAGACAGAATTTATTAAAATCTGGTTATACAGTCATTAGCTTTAAGAATCTTTTTGAAAAACTAAGTTTTCTTAAATTTGATACAATTAAAATCATTTCAGATTATTAAAATAATAGAATATTGAGAGAATATACTCAGAAATAAAATAACAATGATAATTTCCTTTTCATTTTAATAGACATTGATAAAGGTATAATTAATGATATCAAAGAGATTGTTACATTTAAGTTTTCATTAATTTGATAAGATCTTAAAGTTGAGTTAGAATTTTTAATTTATCTAAGCCATAATTGGAAAATATAAAAATACCTGTAGCTATAAGTGAAGCAAAGTACTATATTAAAAATAGTGCAAAATAGTCATAATCTTTAGGTACCCTCAAGTTTATTTATCATGCCTCTGTTTATACTTGCAAAATCACAACTATTAGCAAAATAATATAAACCACTGAGTTTCTTGCTAGTCCACGTTAGCCAGATTTTATCATTTCTTTGGTGTATAATTCTTCTTCCCTATCAGACCTAGCACTTCCCCAGTGAGATCATCCTTAGATTTAGCCCCAGTTATGGATCCTGGTGGTCATGGAGGTCTATCAAGGTAGGTACTGATTGTCTTATAAGGCACTTACCTCCTTAGAGGACTCTGAATAGTCTTTAAGGGAGGTCTTATCTTTTCAACAAGGAAGTAGGCCACTTCTACAAACCTAGAGGGTTCAGAAAATCAGGAGATTCAAGGATTTCAAGTATATCTACCCAAATATCCCCCATTTCAGATATATTTTCTTTCTATCAAAGCCATGACTGGTGTAGAAATCTTCCTTAGGCTGAGAGTAGCTCTCCCTCTTTTATAGTCAAGTACTGTGACTGGTTTTAAGCTCCATCCTCTGGCTTTAAGAAATGAGAGTCTCAGGGTGCCTGGGTGTCTCGGTCGGTTAAGCGTCCGACTTCAGCTCAGGTCATTATCTCATGGCTCATGGGTTTGAGCTCTGCATCTGGCTCTGTGCTGACAACTCAGAGCCTGGAGCCTGCTTCAGATTCTATATCTCCCTCTCTCTCTAACCCTCCCCTGCTCACACTGTCTCTCTCTGTCTCTCAGAAATAAATAAAACATTAAAAAAAAAAAAAGAAGAAGTGAGAGTCTCTTTAAATGCTGCCAAAGTGAGATTCTTAACTTTCACACTTTGCTTTAAATTCATAATAAAGAGATCTGAGCCTTTTATATTTTCTTTTTTCACACACTAATGGTGCTTAGCTGTAGCTACTCAATTTCAAGAATACTTATCATTACATCATAGACATTGATTGACTAGTTAATCTATGCCTTCCTACTTGCATCTTATCTAAGTTCACCATAGATGAAGATCTCAGCAATCCCAAAGCCAAAGCAAGTCACAGACCATCAACTCTTTGCCTTCCACCACTGACTGGGCTCTTGTCATCATCCAGCTACCAAGTGATCTAAGTCTAGAGTCCCATCTTTACAGCCTGCTTCCTTGCACAAATCACAGCCACCTTGGTGAGGTTCTCTAGAAGCGGCACCAGAGATTGTTGTGTAAATAATTTATTGATCATGAATTCTCAGGAGAAAGGGAGTAAGTGAAGCAGTATAAAATAGAAAACAAACAAGAAGACTAGCTTTAGTCTGATTCCGTTCAGAGTTTGGAACATAAATTGCATCATAAAGTTGGTCCTACTTTGAGTAAGGGAGTCAACCTGGCTCCATCAGTTGGTTTACAGCCTCTAGGTGCTTGGGGGTGGAGCCTAGGGAAGTGGGACAAAACCCCCCTATAATGTATCTCATTCAGCCAAGGTCAATTCTCCCAGGAAAGACCAGTTGCAAATTTTCAGCAACCAGCCCTTGTGACGTTAGGCACACCAGCCCAGTGAGGAGATCTGAGCCATTCCATAATTCAGACAAGGATAATCTTGAGAATAAAGGGAAAGCTACTGATAATTATACAAAAAAAAAACCCACAAAAAATATAAAACTACAATTATAAACCAAGACTGTACCAGGCAAACAGGAATGTGTGCTCATCCTGTCTCCATCTCAATACTCCCTTGCTATAGAAAACTTGACATTCACCTTGTTAGAAGACCGGGATACTGACTTCCTTTCTTTTACTATTTCTTTATGTTTATTTATTTACTTATTTGTGATAGAGAGAGAGAGAATGAAGAAGGGACAGAGAGAGAGGGAAAGACAAAGAATACAAAGCAGTCTCCAAGCTGCCAGTACAGAGCCTGATTCAGGGCTCAAACTCATGAACTGTGAGATCCTGACCTCAGCAGAAATCAAGAGTTAGATGCTTAACCAACTGAGCCACACAGGCACTCCACTTTCCTTTTCCAAGTTTTGATCGCAATCCGTCAGGGCCAGAGAGAGAATTTTACTTTATCCTAAACTATTAAAAGGCTTTAATCAGAGAAATGCTTATTTTTCACTAAAAATAACATAAATTTAAGTACATGGTGTGAAATACACTTTGCTAATTGAATGTTTTTAAATTATATGTCCCACATCAAAAAGAAAAATTGAAAAATTTCTTTTTTAATGGTATTAGAAGTGCCAAGCTTACAACAAATGTTAAAGATGAAGAAAATTGAGATGAAATTCTTTTGAAAACACTACATACAAGAATCCAAAGGACCCGAAAGACTTGTGAAATGTTAAAACATGTTTTAGAAATTGCAGATGTGAAGTCATTTTTCAGTGTTTCCAATATATACTTTTGTTAAGACATCTGTTTCTGGGAAATTTTTATTAGAAAACAAAACACTGTAAAAAAATAGATTTTCCAAATCTATGAAAAACAGATTTTTACAAAGAAAAAGACCCCCCGAAAATATATTTAATTCTGTTTCCTGGAAGTTTACTTAGAAACTAAGGAGAAGTATTTTCTGTTGAATGTGGTGATTCCAACTTAGTGTGTGAGAGTTTAAGGCAAAAGGGTACACATTTTGCAACTTGTCACCACATTCCCAGGGCTTCATTATCAGTTCTCAGAGTCCTCACATAATGAGTGAAAAATTACTGAAACTATACAAGAAACTGATGATGTATTGATTTTGAACAAATTATCTGATCAAATCACAAGAACAAGCATCCCTTTTATTAAGTTGAATTGGTGTATTTGTGATGTCGGAGTGTAGAAATAATATTTACAACTTTGTTGGTGTTTAATTGACAAATAATAAACTGCACATGTACAATTTTTGACCTGAAATACACCCATGAAAACATCACCACAATCAAGATAATAAATATATTCAGTCACCCTCTCAAATTTTCTCATGCCTCTTTGTAATAATCCTCCTCCTGTCTCTGTGTGGCCCCACAACCTCACTCCAAGAAAACTCTTATCTTTTTTCTGTTACAGTGGATAGCTGCAATTTATAGAATTATATTTAAATGAAATCATACAATACATACTCATTTTTTTGGCCTGGCTTCTTTCATTCCACGTAATTATTTGAAGGTACGGTTGGTACATATTCCAATAACTTTAGTTTTTAATTGGTGGGTAATATTCCATTGTATGGATATGTCTGAATTTGTTTATGTATTCAAATGCTGATGGATATTTGAGTTATTTCCAGTTTTATCTATTTCAAATAAAATTGTTATGAATCACGGGAATCTGCCTCCAAAACCAAGAGCACAGTGTATACACTATGAGTTAGCTAAATTGACAATTTTAAAAATAATAAATAAATAAATACTGGAAACGTTAAAAATTTCAAAAAAATAAAATTGTTATGTGTAAGTCATTGTGGAAACATATGCTTTTATTTCTCTAAAGTGAACATCTAGAATTGGAATGGCTGAAGCATATGGTATATCAGTGTTTAAGTTTTAAAGACATTGTCAAATTAGTTTTCCAAAGTAATTGTACCATTTTACATTACCACTAAAATGTTAGGCAGATATTTCTTAGATACAACTTCAAAACCATAATCTGTTATGTTTTTAAAAATAATAAATTGTATTTCATTAAAATTTAAAATTCTGTTCTTCAAAAGAGCTTAAGAAAATAAAAAGATAGGGGCGCCTGGGTGGCTTAGTCGGTTAAGCCTCTGACTTTCGCTTAGGTCATGGTCTCGAGGTTCGTGGGTTCGAGCCCCGCGTCAGGCTCTGTGCTGACTGCCAGCTCAGAGCCTGGAGCCTGTTTCAAAGTCTGTGACTCCCTCTCTCTCTGACCCTCCCCTGCTCACGCTGTCTCTCTCTCTCTCTCTCTCTCAGAAATAAATAAAATAAATAAAACATTTTAAAAAAAGAAAGGAAAAAGATAATCGACAGATTGGAGGAAGATATTTTCATATGATATTAAATAAACTTTATATTGAATATATAAAGAACTCCCAAGACTCAATAATAAGAAACATCCAAAAAATACAGTGGGTGAACTCTTCATACACTTCACCAAAGAAGATATATAAACGGTAAATAATGCATGTGAAAAGATAATCAATACCATCAGTCATTAGGGAAATGCAAATTAAAACCATGAGCTACTACTATATATCTATAAGAATGGCTTAAATTAAAGATATTGACTGTATCAAGTATTAAGAAAAAACTAGAACTCTCATATACTGCTGGTAGAAATATTTTAAATGTTTATTGATTGGATAATATTGTTAGGTTCTGCATGAGTTTTATACTTTCTACGTTTCTGACACTGAATAGTGTTACTTGCACTTCATTAACAATGAAAGGAAAAAATACAACTGATTTATACTCATGGAATAATTTTAGGTCTTATTTTATTATAACATATGGTTTTATCATGACTTTATTCTTGAAACAATTTATTCCTTGTCTTCACTGAGACTTTTTTTAAAGTATTTCCATGTTTTATTTCAGTTTTTTCTTTGACTCTTTCTTTTTAACTTATTTAAATCCAAGTTAGTTAACATATAGTGTCGTGATGGTTTCAGGAGTAGAATTTAGTGATTCATCACCTACATGTAACACCCAGTGCTCATCCCATCCCAACAAGTGCCCTTCTAATGGCCGTCACACATATGCCCATCCCCCCAACCACCTCCCCTCCAGAAGCCCTCAGTGTGTTCTCCATATTTCAGAGTCTCTTATGCGCTTGCCTTCCTCTCTGTTTTTATCTTATTTTTCCTTCCTTTCCCCTATGTTCATCTGGTTTGTTTCTTAAATTCCACATATGAGTGAAATCATATGGTATTTGCCTTTCTCTGACTCACTTATTTCACTTAGCATAATCCACTCTAGTTCCATCCACATTGTTGCAAATGACAAGATTTCATTCTTTCATCACTGAGTAGTATTCCATTGTGTGTGTCCGTGCGTGCGAGTTTGTTTGTGTGTGTATGTGTGTGTGTATGAGACATGGACATTTGGGCTCTTTCCATACTTTGGCTATTGTGAGTAGTGCTATTATAAACATTAGAGTGCATGTTCCCATTAGAATCAGCATTTGTATCTTTTTGATAAATACCTAGTAGTGCCATTGCTGGGTCATAGGGCAGTTCTTTTTTTCTTAATATTTATTTATTTTTGAGAGAGATAGAGAAAGACAGGCGCATGGTGCACACAAGGAAGAGGCAGAGAGAAGGGAAAACTGAAAATCTGAAACATGCTCTGTACTGTCAACACAGAGCCCGCATGGGACTCAAATTCACAAACCATGAGTTCAAGATCTGACCTGAAGTCGGGCGCTTAACTGACTGAGTCACCCAGGAGCCCTTGTAGGGTAGTTCTATTTTTAATTTTTTGAGGAAACCCCATACTGTTTTCTAGACTGGCAATACCAGTTTGCATTCCCACCAATAGTGCAAAAGGGTTTCCCTCACCAACATCTGTTGTTTCTTGAGAAACAGAAAACTTCCTTCCTGTTGACTTCTTCACTTCCTTCCTTCTTGACTAACCATCCATCCCAAATTATCTTTATTAGTTTTCCTCTTTCTATCTACTAAATATTGGTGTTCCTTGGGGCCTTGTTCTTTGTTTTTCTCTTACTCCACAAACCATGAAGTACTCACCTCATCCAGCCTTTATATTTCAGTTGGCATGTGCTTTGGCTGTTTCAAATGTGTACATTCACCACTGAGATACCTCTTGAGACTTTCATCCACTAGCTGGACTAACATGTCACACTGGCAGCTAAAATTCAGTACTATCAATTTGTGTTTATACATTTCTATACCTCCAAATTTGCTTTCTCCATGTTCTCTACAATGGTTAATAAATTTTCCATTCTTTCAGTTTCCTGAGAAAAAAATCTGGCTATTATCTTTTGACCTCTTTCTCTTTCTTATTCATTTATCATATTGAAGCTATTCCCCAAATATTTAAATATTACTCTTACTTTCCCCTTCTCTTCATTTCCACTGTCCTATCTCCAGCTTCCATTCATTTTTTTCCCGGAGCCCTGTGATAGTCTGATCACCTTACTTCTGGCAATGGCCCCTTTAATTACTTCACACATCTCAGCCTTGACTATTATTTCTAAAACCCAAATCGTTGTTTTTTGTTTTTTGTTTTTTTTATCATTCTACTCCTTAAAATACTTCAATGACTTCTCCTAGGCTTTAGGATATGCCTCTTTAAAATGGCAAACTATTTATAACTGGTTAAAAAATAAGGTAAGATAACCACAAATAAATTAACCTTAAACCTATCTTCACCTCACCTATTTTTCTTCCCCTCATGCACTTTATTCCTAGTTCTACCAAATTCCGTCTTCAAACCTGCCATATGGTATTTCACAGACTTCCCATAGATTGTTCCAACTACTTAGAACATTCTCTTAGTTTTTCCTGACCCCCTTTACCTTATGAACTTGTAAATAACTTCTACTTATTTTTCTACATACTTATGCTGGTGACCACCTCCAACAGGAAGTCTTCTTGGATCTTCCTAGGCTGGGTTAGATGTCTGTACTATGTGCACTCACATCATTGCAATCATGGAACCTAAAAATTATAGTTATACTGAGTTGTCTGATTCAGAAGCATTGTGGGAACAAGGACCATATCTGTCTTTCCACCACTATATCCTTATGCTTAAAACATAATGTGCATTCTATTTAAATTCATTTCCTTCAATTAATTAATATTCATAAATAAAATAATAATATATTAATCATAAATTAATGGACATCGTAAATAAATATAGACGTAAGAATCTTTGTGCTCACAGAGAAATCGGAAAACAGAGGAATTAAAGTGCAGGAACCAAAGTGAGAAGAAAAAAAGATTAATAAGTGTTTGGAAGATGGGAAATACTGCCCTAATCAGCTCTCACAAATAAACATAAAAGCCTTTGCTTCCCCTACTTCTAGGCAGTTTGACACAATTCTATTCACATTTGAGGATGTACACTATGCTTTAGGGGTAACAAATTAAATTCAACTGGGAAGCAAGACATAGGCAAGAAATTATAAATAATTGCCTCCTATGACATTGGTAAACACCACAGAAAGAATAACAAATGGTTGGGGATAAAAGAAAGACGGACACTATCTGACTGGAGTATGACAATCTTAAATGAACCAAAACATGGGATGTGTCTTAAAAGAAGTTCACCAGCACTAAGTAAATGTAACTTATTGAATAACTCATTTAAAAAAAAAAAGGAAAGAAAAATATACAAGATACTGTTTTAATTGCTAAAGAAAAACCTTAACATAACTTTATTCAATATGACCCTGGAAATTAAACAATTCAATGTGTTAGTGTCTTTTCCCTCATCTGTTATTTTATTAAAACTTTTTACTGTTATCGAACTTAAAAGCTTTGCCAATGTTTTCAAAGGTTCCACTGCTTCATAATATGTTCTTCAGACAAAGCTATTTTGTTGAGCATTGTTCTGCACATAAAATTCTGCATTTGATACCTGAGTTTTATTGTTTATTGGAGATAACTTAAAATTGCATTATATGTAGGATAGTTCATAATAATATGAAGAATTCTATTGATTTGGAAAAGAAGAGATGGAAGATTGATATCTTTTCATTTAAGATATCCTAAATGCAATATATACAGAAAATTTCCCTAGAATTCACATATAGATCTATGTTGTAAAACATATGTATAGATTGATGCCATGATAAATTTATCTATGTAAAAACCATAAGTGATTCAGGTAGTACCAAATCACTTCTATGGTGTTTTATAAACAAGGAATAGCCATTTGGTTGAGTATTTCATGTTTCATTGGTATTATATGATGAGGGTGAAGGAAAGGAGAAGATGAAGGCTCCATGTAGAAGGTTAAGGATTCAGCCTGGAGTACATCATCGATGAAATCAGTGAAATTATATTAATAAAGTAATGACAAAATACCCATTTTAACAAATTCACAAATGGTCGGTCATATTTGAGACTGGTCTGTAATTTCACAAGTAATATTAATGCTACTGCCCAGAATCACTCTCCAACCTTCTCTTAACCTGTTGTGTTATAACCTGTTGCCCCAGACCATGAAAACTATGATTCTAATTTAGCACACTTTAATAGTAATAATCCACTTACTGACATTCACTTCTGCCTGCTACTGTGAGACTGTCATTTCCCTGCCAGCGTACTCTCCATGTTCATTTCTGGGCATTCATTAGAAAATATTTCAAGTTTGCTATTCACAAAATTTATTAGAGACCACATGGCAATTACTATCATCTTGCTATGTGGCTCTTATCACCCTCTCTGGTGGTGCATGAAGCCAGGATCTGTGTGTTATTGCCCACCATTGACCTGTCCTCTTCTGCCCAACATCCCACCACTCCAGCACCATACTCTAGAGCTCTTTCAGACACCGACCAGGCTGATTTGGGGTGGAGAGCAGTTCTCAAGGTGTAGACACTATGCTCGTTTCTTTTCTCCATTTGTATACTCTTACAGAAAAGACCAGATTTGAAAAGAAACAAAATGGTCATTCTAATTCTAAAATGAGAGCATAATGATTTTAATGTAAAATGCACTAAAGAGGTTAAATGGCAGATAAAACATAGCTAGAGGAAAAATAACAAGTTAGGAGAGAACAGAAAAATCACCCAAAGTACAGCATAACAAGATAAAAATGTGGAAACTATTAAATTGAAAGTAAGAGAAAACCTACTAAATGCATAATTCTACAATGGAAAAACCTGAGAGAATAAGAAAAGTGCAAAGTCAAAAAGCTTAGTGACTGAGAATGTTCAAGAATGGCTGCAAGATGAGAATCTTCAGATACTTAAAGCATAATGACTCCCAGGTATGGTATATACAATAAAAGTTATTTTTAACCATATTCCTGTGAATCTGAAGAATACTATGGACATGAAAATTCTAAAAAGAGCTAAAGAGAAAGAAAAATAAATAAAAGACAGACTTATATTTCTCATCTTGGTATAAAATGAATTCTGGAAAAGAGTAGAATAACATCTAACAGAAAATAGCTGACTAAATAGAACCATGTACCCTTTGAAAATATTTTTAAGGAATAAGGTTAAAATAGATAAACACTTTTCAACCAAACAAAAAATAACCTTAGAGAAAAAAAGAAATGGAAACCAGAAGGAAGGACTAATATACTAAAAGAAAAGACAAGCAGTATGATTTTTAAAGTCATGGGAAATACAGAGTAACGACTTTAAAAAAGTAATAGCAATAAATAGTAAAGATTAATCATGGATGTTAAAATAAAAGATAACAATAATATAGTGTACTCCCTTCTTAACATTTATGAAGGAAGTATTCCAGGAAGCTTATAATTAGTAAGGGGGAGAAATAAATTAAATTTAGACTTTTAAAATTATGCTACATATCTTGATAATCAACAAAACAATAGTAGTTTATAAGTTCAAACCAATAGAAGGAGAAATTAAATTTTTAAAACTTAGTAATTCTAAAAGAAGGCAGGAAAGGACAAAAATGAAAACATGGGGAAAACTAGGTAAACAGAAGTCACCAAATAAGATATAAAAAATAAAACTGAGTATATAAAAAAATGAGAGTATATATATATATATATACACTGCATCTGTTAACTAGTGTCAAAAATTATCATAAAGGAATAAAATAAATTGATTATGAGACTCTTAAATACAGAGAACAAAACTGAGGGTTGGTGGAGGGGAGGTGGATGAGGATGTGTTAAATGGGTAATGGGCATTAAGGAGGGCACTTGGGATGAGCATGGGGTATCATATGTAAAAGATGAATCACTGGGTTCTACTTCTGAAGCCAAGACTACACTGTATGCTAACTAACTTGAATTTAAGTAAAAAAATAGATTATGATAAAGTAGTATAATTGCTAGCATGTAGGTATACACAACATGCTGAGAAGACAGACAACTAATATTAAAAGAGAAAAGAAGGCTGTTCAGAGAAGGTGATGTAAAAGCAGGTGAGTACCTGTGTGTACATGAAAGTTTGCTAAGAACACCAAAAGAACAAGAACATTCCAGAAGTAAAAATAGTCTTTTATAAAGAATGATTGCAGCATATTTTTATCTTTTTTCTTCATTTAGTGGAAGCAAGGAAGGGAGGGAGACAAAAGAGAAAAAAATTAAAAATCAGAATCCCTTTTCCATTTATCAAAGATTTCCCTTTTCTAGAAACCTTTCCCTAATGATCTTTTAAAATACAAGGCATTTTCATCATCTGTGCTAGTTCTTTAGAGCTTTAGATCAGTGATTTATACACATTGGCAGTAGTGTTCAAGTTTAAGCAGTATAAAGCAGTGTTCAAGTAGTGTCAAGTTTACATAGGACTGAGAGAAATAAAGATAATATTAAATTTTCCATACATTCAATACTTTTTTGGATTTTTGGTATTGAGAAGTCCTTTACATTATGGTAAACTGCTTCCTTAGTAATGAATATATGTCTCCTGTCTTCAGAACAGTAAACAAAAGATCACAAATTTCATACCTGTCGTCCTTCAGAGGAGAAAAAATGTCATTTAATACTTCAGTTCCTGTGTGTGTGTGTGTGTGTGTGTGTGTGTGTGTGTATGCTTTTAAATATCATTCAATACTTGCGTATAAGCCCGTCAATAAAAGATGGTAATGATCAGCTTGTTTCCTGGAATGATAAAATTATTTGATATTAGCTGCCAACTGACACTTATCAAATACTTTATGTTTGTCTAAGAATTATATAATATTAGACAATGGAAACTTTTCATACCCTATTCAACATGGAGCTCATATTTATTCTCTCTGGAAAATGAGTTAACAAATGGAATTTAACTATATTCATGGCCATTATATCTAAGCACTAGAAGATTTTAAAAAGTCATAATCACACATTTTATCCTAGTTCATTCCTATTTATTCTCTGCATAACACATTGAATTCTCTGTATCTCCTATATTTCTCAAGCAAAATATTTTTTCTACAGTAGATCTCTCATATATTGTTAGGATACATGAGTACTAATAGTGATTGGGCTTGCTGTGTATAATCTATGTGATGTGATTCCTTCATGTAAAAATCATGACATATTTGATCATGAGGAATGGAACCTAGGATGTCAGCCATGTCTGCTGCTAGGCTCCCTACACCTAAAAATACCTCTTATTGTCATTTAATTGGTAAATGCAAAGAAAAAAATGGACATTGATGGGCTAAAAATAAAACTTTGCCAACAGTTTCATTTTCTTTTTAAAAGGAAGCTAGTTTTCCCAGAATATTAATTCTTCAAGTGTGGTCCCCAAACCCTTACAGGGGTTCTTCTATCCTCTTCAACACATTATTTACCCTTTTATTACCTTCTCATACAAGTGTACAGTGGAGTTTTCCAGAGGCTACTTGACATATAATGATATAGAATCATGTAATGTGTCCACACTTGGTACATCTTCATAACTCAGTGAATAATATTTTCCAAATAACCAATGCATGACATGACTGTATCATGTTTGGATCAAAGATGCACTCAAAATGCAGGATAAACCAACAGATTTTAATGTGACAGAACAGAGAAAGTATAGTGCTTATTTTGAGATACCACATTGTAGCTAACCTCCAGGAAACTGCTACTTGTCCAGTTTTGATGTTGTATGAAAACATATACACAGTTATCTGAAAAGTCTGTTAAAATGCATCACTCTTTTTCAACTAGGTATCTGTGTAAAGCCACATTCTTCCCCCTGTACTTCAATGAAACAACATATTGCAACAAATTGAATGCAGAAGCAGATATGAAAATCCAGTTAATTACTGAGTCAAATATTAAAGATGTACCCTCCCAAAATGGAAAGCACCTAAAGAGTTCTGGAGCCAAAAAGTTTGAGAACTGCTGTTCTAGGGAATAAATCTATATTACAAAAGTTTATTCCAGAAGAGATATAAACCCAATTTAAAATGAAACTCTATTTAATTGTTTCATAAAAATTAGAACAAGACTATTTGTCAGGCTGTTTGGGGAATTCTGAAAGATGAGGGAAATTCCTGATTCATAATCCACAATGTGAAGTGTATGTATGTTCATATGAAAGGTATATATCTTAAAGCCACTTGAGCTTAATACAATAAGAAACACTACCATGTAAGCCTAACTAAGTCAGCAGCATCTACTTCTAAATCTAGATTGTAATATCAAAAAGAATTAATGACTAAAAGATAAAATCCTACATCTTTATAGCATTTCCATGCAAGAGTCGCTTTATAAGTGTGTTTTTTAAACTCATTTTGTTCCAATATTGCTACCTTTAACTTAGACCCATTTCTGAACATACCTGCATAAACAAATACTAACAAATATAATCATTACAACCAAAAGTACCACCAGTGACATTGATGGAACCGAAGATGATGAAAAAGCAATAATACATATCTTATACCAAGAAGAATATTTAGTTCAGGATTAATGTTCCCTGTGAAAACCACGTATCATTGAGAACAATGCTATGATTTGCATTTATTTATCTAGTAATGAGAAACCCAAAGATTAAAAGTGCCAATCATTCATCTATTTTGTAAGAAAAAAAATAGATGAATTTTTCACTGGTAAGTATAAGAATGTGATGTAGACATTCACCATGAAGAAACTATTTTACATCAAGGTAGAAACCTCAGAGTAATGTATATAAATATGTCTTCCACCATCCCTACACTGAGTCAGACAATATTGTTTCTAGATTTTTCCTTCACCGTGTTCCTGCTCCATTCCCATTGCTTTAGTTCCCAGCTATTCCTCTATGACTATAACCTTTCCATCCTTTAGTGTTTCTTCACACATAACATCCTTATGTGTTTCTTCACATAATCAAAATCAGAAAGAATCATATCTGTTCAAGTCCCTTCATGTTTAAATAATCACTGCCTACAGAATCAAGTCCATATTCCTTGGCTTCACATGAGCTCTCTTCCACTCCATCCCCACCTGCCTTTCCAGACCTCCTCCATGTGCTTCTGTGTCATACTGTCAAAACCAGTCAAGTCTGTCTGTTTCAGGAATGCCCTCCCTTAACCCAACCCTGCCTATTCTTCTCATTCTCATTCTACCAGACACCTAATCATGAGAATGTGACTTAATTGCATAATTCACACCCAGGGTTTTATGGACTCTGATTTTGGAAGAAACAAGATTTTTCACATCCCCAATTTTTTTCTGAAATCCCAAGATGATGTTAAATTTATAATAATAGTAATCATAATCACCATTGCCTGAGTATTTACGATGTGCTAAATGTTTTTACTAAGTAGTGGTGGCAATGAAATTGCTCATAAAATCAGATGTACTGAAAAATAAAAGTTACATGTTTTACCTATAATTTGGTCTTTTTATGAACTTATCAAAACTCAGTCCTATCAATTAATTCAAACTCTTTAGGCACTATTCAGTCTTTGATGGTGGTTATCAATTTCTTCTATCTCTGTCCCTCTCTTCCTTAAACATGGAATTAATTAGATTTAAATAGATATCTCACATGCAACTCAAATTCAATATGCTCAAGGCCATATGCTTACTGTATTCCCCTTTATCTACCTCGCTGTTTTTTCCCCTATGCTACTGGTTACCCAAACCAAAAATCTGTAGGTCTTCTCTACTATTTTTTAAAAACAAGCAATTAAATAAGTCCTTGATTTGACTTTCCGAAATTTTACATTCTTTATTTCCTCCCCCCCTCCCCCATTACTTCTATTCTGTCCTAGATCCTTGCTTAATAATCTCTACTGGTTATTGAAAGAGCCTGCCTCTAGTCCTATCACCTTCAAATACATTCTCCATGTTGTACCCCATTTGCTCTATTTAAAATGCAAATCTAACTGTACCGCTAGTTTGTTTAAAACCCTTACTGTTAATGGAATAAATCCCAAGATTCTTAGCACAGAACATGACACAAATACCATTTTTCCAGTCACATTTGCCACTATTCCCTAACTTACAATCAATGCTTTCTTAATATAGAAATGCCTGTAGTATCTCCTCACCCCATTTGGTCACGGTTTTCTCTCTTTCTAGAGTTTCTTTTTCACTTTTATTTATCTGGTTCTGACTTATTTTGAAATACTTAACATCTATGACATTATTCTACTCTGTGCATGTATTGTCCCTGAAACTTATCAAGATTCTTCAGGACAGAATTTGTACTTGGGTTGAAAACTGCATTCATTAATCTCAAGTGACCTTCCAACTCTTAAATTCTAAACCATGTGATTTCTCTTACTAGTCATACCCACCCCAATTCTCTCAAACCCAGTTTCTAGTCTCTTTCAACTCTATGTAAGGCTTTGCCAATTCAGGAAAAAAAACTAATTCAAAGAACACATTTCTATCAGTTATCTGGCTTCTGATAACTCACGTATTAGGTGCCAAATTTAGATAAGAATCTACACAAACAAGATCCATTTCCTCATGAAACTTCCTTGAGGGAGACTTGCTCCCTCATTCTGCCAATTCCAAAATCTCCCCATCTTTCTTCCAAAACATTTTTATATGCAAGTAAAACTGACTGAATATACAGACTCATAGAATTTTAGAATGCTAAGAACATTACATTTAACTAGCCTAAATCTCTTCTTTTTACAAAAAAGAAAATGAGGACCAAAGATTTTATGAAGGACACAATTGGTCATGATTTTATGTGTTTCTGCTACACATATGTAGGTGTCTGTTACCAGACTCCCAAATACATTTACACGTATATCTGTACCACCGTGTGTAGATATACTCCTATCCTATCCCAGGTTTTAGGAGGATGGAAAGCACAGCTTCTCCTTGCTCATTGCTTTATTAAAAACAAAGCAAAACAAAACAAACAAACAAACAAAAAAAAAAAAACCCAGCACTACCTACCTCACTATAAGTGAAGAAAAATGTTGACTGAACAAATGACTGACTCTCCTACAACTCTTTTAACTGGTGTTAAGGCATCTCTCTGAGCCTGACTTTGTTTCTACTGGCATGAATTTTTTTCACTCACGTCAATGGCAGCCATATCCAGGGACTTGTGGTCAGAATGGAGTCTAGTATGCTGTTTTTCTCTAATGATTCTATTTGTCATTGATCTGGCTTTTTCCCTCCAGTATGTGACTGGAAGTCTCTTTAATAGTTGAAATAGTGGTTATGTATCCACACTGGAGAGATGGACAATATTCACTAACATCTATCATTTGTAAGCCACTATGAGTGACTAATCCTCGCTCTCTCCTTTCTTAGCTTCAATATATGCTTTATGATCCATGTTAACTTCTGGCATTAGTAAAGACAGTAAAAGTTAATACTTTCTTCAAGAGGTGTGGGGCCCAAATGGGTTGTTCTGCATTTTGGTCTGCTTTTTAATGAAAGGTGTCTAAGTTACACATTATTTGTACCTTTAATAAGTAAAGGGAGAACATGCTTATCAACTTGGAGTTCAAAAGCCTTGCCCTTACCTTCCTTAAGAGGGTATCAGAGAAATTCAGAAATAATGGAGTCAGGTATAGATATCAGGTTCATCAGAGCTTTTACATGAATCTCATAGTTGAGCTATTTGTTACTCATCTTCAACCTCAATACTGGTCCAGTGCCAAAATGGTTCTGACTGAGGCAGGAGACATTGAAGAAGTTCTTCTCCATGCTATGATAGGCCTTCCTAAACTAATCTCAGATTGGTTTCCTTGGCTTTTGCTTTGTTCCCATGTAATAGTTATGGTAACATATGTGGAGAACTATATATTTTTCCCAATAGAGGTCTATCCAAACTGTGTGTTCAAATTAAATTATTATAAGCAGAATATGAGTAGAATAGCAATTTAAAAATTTTAAATGTCTTTATGAGAAGTGTATATTTAAAGGAAACTCATCATTATATTTTTTGCTATTCATATAATGATTTTATTCCTTAGAAAGTTGTATTTCTACATACAATTTTTGAAAATTATGCTATAAAATGTTACATTAGCCAAAGTCAAAGTCACGTGATAAACTGACTTCAGTATTACAAATAAAAGACTCCTGAGTCCTTTAGTACTATCATTTAGATGTTGAAAAATAAATTTAATCCTCAGTCTAGAATTGAATGCTTGTTTAGAGCAATAAGGATAACTTCTTTTTTCAACTTTCCATTTCCAGGAGTCTTGATTCACCTGTTTAATGACCGACCAGCAGAGGGCACTACCAACACAGCTGAAGGTCTACACCCTGAATGACTAACTCCTTCCACTCCCATCCCCACCTACTGGCATCTTACTACCACCACCACTATAAGGTACAACCCAGACTCAGTCAAGTGAAAAGAAAGAAATCTGTGCTTGTTTGTTCCCATCACAGCAGAAGTTAACCTCTCAGCTGGATACTAAATTTACACCAATGTACTAAGCTTAGATAAACTGTTCTGATATAAATATAGCTTCAAGCTAGAACTTCTTATACATTCAAAGAAGACAAGTAGATTCCTTTGTACTTTGTTTCAACTATCAATTGCGGTTGAAAATTCAAATTACATTTTGCTGAAACTGCTTCCTCCTATCATACATAAGTTTTCACATATATAAAGGGAAATTTAATTTACATGTTTCCAATATTATATCATGTAAATTGCACCTCTGAAGAATTCTATTGCTTCTAGAGGAATTTAGAAGGTTTTTTATAGCTTTCTTAAGTTGTACCCTTTAAACAGCAGAATAATTTTATAACTTTTTAAGTGTTTTTATTCGTTTAAATCAAGAAACTGCTAAAGCAAGTTCATAGGTGTATTTCATGTCAAAAAGATTTATTTTCAATAATGTAATGCCTTACTGAAAAATCCCTCACTGAAAAATTATACAATATGAGAGAATGAGAAATGTATAATGGACAGTGGCTCCAGGTTACCAAACAGAATGCTTCTAAAAAAGAAGGCAAGACCATCCTTTTCTATATCTACTAGCCATGTGACATTGGGAAAATTACTTAAGCTTATCTGGCCTCAAATACCTTATCTGTAAAATAGGGATGGCCATGTTATTCTCGTTTCTCAATTTACAGATGAAAAATTGAGGCCAATCATGACTCTGACCTTACTTTGGAAGATATACTGCATTTAAACAGCTAAGAATAGAACACAAGACTCCTGAATTCTCATCCTGTCCATTCTACCTCTTTTCTCATTTTCTTGTCTACATACAATCAGAATCTTTAACAAAGTCTAAACTTAATTCCTTGGAAGTATGTAATTTACTTTTATTCCATTTAAGTGACAGCACAGGAAGCTATGAATAAGCAAGGTGTTTTTCCTCTTCAAAAGTAACTTATTTTAACCTAGAAAAAAAAGTAATGTTAAGTGATGATTTAACATTTTCTATATTCATTTGAGTCCAAAATGAAAGTCCATGCATAAATCTTTACATGTTTACCAATGACAGTGAAATCCTAGAAAGTTAACATATTTTTAGAAAGAGATATAATTTAGAAAAGAATATAAATTATTTCCTAATTTACATTGCTTTAAAAAAGTTATTAAAATCAAATTTATTGCAAAGATATTTTATATAGAGAGGAGCCAATTGCAAGCCAAAATAGAATCAGGGTTTATTTGTATTCAGTTACAGGTTTATAAGGTTTCATTGAAAGCATATAGGCTTGGCTCCTAGAAAATCTCAAATACAGGGTTGGATTAGGGAATGCTGTATAAAAATTCAAAATAATGACTACCATGGTTAAACAAAGTTCAATATTCTTATTATGTTATTATCATCTCTACAAATAATAGCTCATTTAATTCTCCCAATAAACCTACATATTTTATTTGGATTGCCACCTATATTTTACAATAAGGAAACTGAGGCACAGAGAAGTAAAATAACTTACCCACATCACATAGCTGGGAAATAGCTGAGCTGGGATCTGCACCCAGGCAGGCTGACTGCAAAGGCCACGCATTTAACACCAGCTCTATGTTGCCACATCCCCAATAAAAGCCCCCAATAGTTTCCTGTCACGTTCAGAATAAGTTCCTTTCTGTGACCCCCACATAGCGTGACCCTACTGATCTTTCCATTTCTTCACCTGCCCCTCTTGCCTACAGTGTTAGAACCACACTGGCCTTTCTTTTCCTGTGGCAAGCCACGTATTATCCCAAGGTCTTGAAACTGACTATTCCCTGTTCCATAATTCCCATTCTTTTGATTATCATGTGGCTGTGTTCTCCCTGGTCTTCAGATTCCACTTTGTGTAGCCTCCTAACAGATATTTTTATGACCACAAATTGAAAGAAGCCACACTATTACTGCCTAATAAAACAACCCATTTTATATTTCTTTGTAACAATGACAACTCTATGATATTATTCTTGGGTCTACATTTATTTTCTTTTCCTTCCAAGAGAATGAGAGCTTTAAGAAGATAGGGGTTTTGTCTCATTCATTGCTAAAAGTCCCTGTGACATTGCTTTCCAATCTTTTGACATTTTAGAATGCATAGAAATAACAAAATTTGGTTGACACTTTTGGGAAAATTGAAGAGGATTTAGTACTTTGATATGTGGCTTAATGAAAAAATATTTAGTATATACAATTATGACAAGTAGGGTACAAATACTAAGGATAACATTAAATATTAAACTTGTATAATATTTTCAAATAAAACCCCTGCAAAATTTTAATATGAGGGGCATCTGGGTGGCTCAGTTGGTTGAGTATCCAATACTTGACTTTAGCTCAGGACATGATCTCAGGATCATGGAATCAAGACCTGTGTCAGGCTCCACGCTGAGCAAGAAATCTGCTTAAGATTCTCTCTTTCTCCCTCTGCCCCTCTCCACTGCTTATCCTCTCTCTCTAAAACATTTAAATTTAAATTAAAAAATTTTTCAATATGAAATATGAGCTGGTGCTCACGAACATACTATCTTATATTAAACTTTGTGTTTAAAATAAGAGCAAAACGTCTGATGAGTTTTTAATGAAGACATTTTCAAAATTTTAATAGCATTACTCAGAAGCTATTTTACAAAAAGAGAAAAAAGTGATAAAAACTTGTAACAAAATATATTTATAGTAGCTATCAGATTGTTCTCACTTTCATTAATAAACATAATGTGGTATCTTGTTATATTGTGAATGCTCAAACTTTTTCCCATCCAGTATTCCAGAATAGCAAAGAAGCTCTAATTTGCAGAATATATATGCATCATTTAAGTAGTCATCCTTCAGCTAACCAGGCTGCTATGACAAGGGCATTTCTGCTGCAAATGGACACAAGCACCTACCATATGTGAGGAAAATAGTCAATGGTGCCACTTGGTGCTCTATTCCTTTGGTGTCCTCACCAGGTTTCTTTGCTTCTTCCTCTGCCCTGATGGGCTGCTAGCTGAGCTGCACATTTTTCTCTGTGGATATCAGACACACACATTCATCAGTTCAATAGGTCCCATGTTCATGATGAGTAGAGAAGAAGAATTCTTGGCTAACTCTTCACATAGATTTTCTCTTTGCCCAGGTTCAGTGAGTCGGGGACAATTTGTGAGTGCTGGTGTGGCAAACTTCATGCAAACTGCATGAGATGACCACACGGTGCATCCTTTTGACCTTCTGATGAGGGCACTCACGTAGTGGCTACTGGCTTCAGCGAGTTCTGAATTCTCAAACTGATGGCCATCAATGGTGACCCGACAGGCTTTCTTAGAACCTTGCTCCTCAAAGTGTGGTCCGTACCAGTTTTGTTGATATCACTTTGGAGTTTGTTAGAAATGCAGAATCTTAGGCCCCACCCATTGGTTATGAATCCCTCCTAATTATTATGCACATTAAATTTTAAGAATTACTTTAGAACCTTACTTGATAAAGAACAGGTTGGCAACGAATAGCTTTGGAATAATATTGTATGAATTATATAATGAATGCATGGAGAACTGAAAAGATATTGCCATGTATCATGTCATTTTTAGGACTTTTTTATGATTTACCCTTATGCAAACACGCATAGCTTATTTGAAAAAGACATGCAAAATGTAGATGACTGCAAGTAAGGCAAACTTGCCATGATGGTGCTATGTATGAATTTGGGATGAATTGTTTGAATCACGAAAACTTATCTTTTGTTGTCCAGTCATCTTTCTGAAAGCAGTTATTTTTATGTGACACATGCTAACTTGCTCCTTTGCTTTCTGTCATGTTTCTGCATATAATATGTGTATGTATTAAAATGCACACAATACACAGAAGTAAAATGGGTAAGCCTGTTTCACACTGATTCAAAGTAAAACCAATATTTTTTAAATCCTTGTTCAGTTTGTTCACTCACACAATTAGCCAACTCTATAAAACATCCAGCTTTCCAGCTTTTCCTTTCTTACCTCCTCCCCATTTCCTAACTGGCCTTAGAAATGAATATTCCAGGAATTGAGACATCAACTATTTGCAACTTCAGGCTGTTCTGGCCTCTCTCAGTACTTCTGAGGTCAATCAGAGTTAAGGGAATTTGCTAAGCTTTATTTTGTATGTCAGCACAAAAACCATCTTTTTGCTGTTTTTATTTTCTCACTGGTATCCCTGGTTATGCTTATTGGTGGTCACTGGGACTTTTTCAAAATTAATTATGTTGTAGTATCTAGCTAATTCTCTTAATTCTTCACTCCACAAATATTTATTGGATATCCACTATAGGCATAACACTTATCTAAGATGCTTAATCAGATAGGATGTCAAGTTATGCTGTAGAAAGAATGAATGCCCAAATCTTAGTGGCATATCAAAAAGACTATTTACTTCTCAGAGTACATATCCACCACAGTTCAACAGTAAACTTTATCACTGTAGCCCTTCAAGGGTCTGAGCTGATAGAAATTCTGTTTTCATATCTTCTGCCATGTTATCATGGCAAAGGTTGAGAATAAGGTGAACCACATGTTGGGTCTTAAAACTTATGCCAAAAAGTGACATATATTGCTTCTCTCACATTCTGTTTTCCAAAGGAAGTCATAATTTCCTTTAACTATGCTTAACTTTAAACAAATTGGCGCAGTACAATCCTACCATGTGCTCAAAAGGGGAAGAGCCATATGTGAATAGTCCAAACACCACAGGCCTATCCAAAGAGAAATCAAATGACACACAAGCACAAGCCTGATTTTGAAGGCCTTAGAAACTAGTGGTTAACAGACAGGAGTATCAAGTATAAATGCTTTAAGGCACAGGATGCCGTGCTGGGGAAAAAAGTGGGTAAGAATTTCAGAGTTAGAAGAAATAAATGTGGATGAGTGAGTCAGAGAAGCATGTAGACAAGGTAAAACCATTTATAAATTTCTGGATTCAAGTGTGAAATGAAAGGAGTAAGGACATTCACGGTTATAACCGTATTGGATGAAGAAGGGGTGGGGAGCAGGCTACTGAAAAGTAGATATGAATTGACCAGAAAAAAAAAACAATGAAAATATTTGTTCCAAAAGGAGCAAAGAGTTCCTTACATCTAATACAATGTAAACCAGGAGAGGCCCAGTAAGAATAGATAATTAAGAATTACACGATAAGATGTGTGCTCATTTCCTTTTACATAGACTCCTTTGGATTTGCTCATCTTTGACTTCCTCTTTAGTCTTTTTTTTTTTAAATACTTTTATTTATTTCTAGGAGAGAGAGAGACAGTGTGAGCAGGGGAGGATCAGAGAGGGAGGGAGTCACAGACTGAAACAGGCTCCAGGCTCTGAGCTGGCAGTCAACACAGAGCCCGATGCGGGGCTCGAACCCACAAACTGCGAGATCATGACCTAAGCAAAAGTCGGACGCCTAACTGACTAAGCCACCCAGGCGCCCCACCTCTTTAGTCTTTTGATGACAGTCCACCACACTGCAATGTAGTGATGATGGACCACTACATTACAGACTGACTAAGAAATTAGAGACCAGGGAAAGAAGTGGGACTTTGTTAGAGCACAGGGTGATATAGTCATTTACACTTTTCTTCATGGAATATAGGTGCATGAACAATTGAATAAGAAAGAAATGCCCATGAAGCCAATCTGGCCTTAAGCGTTTTGGAGTCAAAGGCCAAACAAAGCAAAAACTCTAGTTTCAAAGTAACATAAAGCTGTCAGTGCTTTCTCAGAGCTATGGCAAATACGCTTCTTGTATCAAATAAAGGGGAAGAACGAGAGTGATGGGGAAAGTAGGGGGCATGGATTCCAGGAGTCCTATCGTCTAATGGCAGAGGGCCCACTTAGCAATATGAATTGGGATCAAACATATTTCTCTGCGTTAGTTTCCCCATTTGTGAAAATAAATATATTGAGTTTATAATGATCAAAAACTACCTATTTAAATATTTTTCTTCTTGGTTTATCAATAAACAATTATTAAGGACAAAATATATGGCATTAAATCATTATAGATATACTGAAAAATAAAGTCATTTTGGTTGTAAAATTATGTAGATGATGAAAGAATATGTAACGGAATAACTAGCAGTGCAGGATAGCTAGTGACATGAAACTCTTACATATCACTTTTCAAAGCAATGTTAATGATAGTTTCACGGGTAGAATCTTGTTGTGGGACTTAGGACAATCTGTTCCCATCAACACCAAGGTCTTGTTTTATGACTTAAACAAGTTACTAAAAGCAAACCACCTCATGCACCATTGGGAGGGAGTCAGCTGTTAATTAGTTGTTCAATAGAAAAAAGTCATAAAGTAAGTGTACATTTAAAGATATATTTGAATATTCTCTGCTGCTGTTATTTTTTGCCAATTTCACCATATTATCACATATGTCCTATGACTTTGTTTTCAACTCCTTCAGTTAGATTTCTGTGTGACTATTATTACACTTCTGTTGCATTCTAGCTATAATATAGTGTTTTGTAGTTTTCTGTGAGAATATAATAGTAATGTCCAATTTGGAGCAAAAGCAAACTCAAACAAGATAACAGATATGGAAGGCTTCCTCTATAGTTTAAAAATAAATTCAGTGATCTTTCATTCCCCCTTCTCCTTTGATAAATGGATTAAAAGAAAGAATTTTACCAAGTCATGAATTAAAATCTTCCCAGAATAGACCAAGAAATTCCCTAGTGAGATGCACTGATCTTAGACGTTCTGTCAGTTGTTGTTAATTCTTTGACCCTTTATTATCTCAGTAAAAACTGAAATCTCTTTAGTGGAGGGCCACATGCTATAGTATTCTTTATGCCTTGAGTCTAGGTAAGCCCAGATAAAAGAACTTTGATGAGGATTTTAATGATGTACAAATCATTAGATCAATCATATTTCTTTTTGTAATAGAAATTCTGATGTTCAAAACAAGGAAAGACATTCTTCCTCAAAACAAGGAAAGACATTCTTTCATCAGACTTTCTATAATTAGCTGAAGGCAATTTTTAAAATAATTGTTTCACCATCTACTTATCTTCACTACCACTGTGTCCTGTATGTGACCCATCTCCCTGGGACTTTTATAAATGCAAACACGGAACTGGATCAGCTTATAGAACTGAATTAGTTTAACTCATTCTAGTTAGGATTTTCTAAGAAACTTGAAGCCATAACAGAAGGGTAACATCCTTGGAGCCATTTTAGGAGCCAAAATTAATGAATTAAATGGATTTTGGAATCATGTTCTACACGGCAACGTGAGAGGCACCTTACTCCTCTCTAACCTGCTCGTTACTGTCCCCATGTCCCAGTCACCAAGAACTTGTGAATGGAACTTTGCCTTTCCATTCCCTTCTCCAGTTCAGTCCTTCCTCATATCTCTCCTAGATTCCCACAGCAGCCTCCTAACTATTCTCCCCATCTCCCATTTTCTTCTCTCCCACCTCACACTCTTTCCCCACCATTTCTCCCAACTTGCTTGGGGTTATCCACACCTCCTCTGAAAAGCCTTTGTTGATTTCCCTAGTCTGAACTGAGTTAATTTCTCAGTATAATCCCTGTGTTTTCTGCAGTCTATCCCTTTCCATGTGGCATGGTAGCTGCACATTTCTCTGCTCCTCACTAAAGTGGAAGCTATTAAAGATCAACGATCCTATCTTCATTGAATCCTTAAAATCTCGCACTGAACATTGGTATAAAACAATTCCTTCATAAATATTTATTGGATGACTATATGAATAAGTTATTGATAAATTAATAAACAAATAAGAAATAAAAACACAAAAAAATTAGCCATACACATAAAATTCCAAATCAAGGAAGATTGATTGATTGCTGTCTACTGCTTGTCCAGATTCCTAGTAACTTAAGATGCAGCCCCAAGTCATGGCTGGAGAGCAGTAAACATGCTATTATAAAGCATGCTAAGCAGTTCAATTCAGCCATTTTATACAATAGTTGTCAACAAAACATTAGCTAATGTAAAAAGCTCTTCAACAGTCATTGCTTGCAAGTTTACCCCAAACGCACAGAAGATGGGAAATGGAAGCAATAAAGCTCCCATACTCTATCAGACCATAAATCACTTCTTAGAATAGAAAAAAAAAAATTCTTCTTTTCTGTACCAAAATAGCAAGCTTTTCACTGCTTGTTCTTTTCCTTACCCATGAAATTTTGATTGATAAGATAACCTTGAAATAGATTTACCCAGGCAACTGACAAAACCTTCCTATGGTGACCAGTCAGGTGAAATTTTTCTGCATCTTCTCTCTTAGAAAACAAAACAAAATCTCTTTTTCTGGTGGTCTTAAACTGTAAATGCTTGATTCCAACTTCACCTTTGGCAGATTTTTAGAATAATTTTTTAATGTTTTATTTATTTCTGAGAGAGAGAGAGAGAGAGAGACAGCATGAGCAGGGGAGGGTCAGAAAGAGAAAGAGACACAGAATCTGAACCAGGCTCCAGGCTCTGAGCTGGCAGTCAGCACAGAGCCCGATGCGGGGCTCGATCCCACGAACTGTGAGATCATGACCTGAGCCGAAGTCGGACACTTACTTGACTGAGCGACCCAGGTGCCCCTGGCAGATTTTTTTTTTTTTAATATCCAAGCATATCTACAGAGTATAGAATAACATTCATGTTGGTTACCCTAAAAGATGTGAGCATACTAATGAATATAATCATAATTATTGCATGCCCTTGTACATGAAAAAGGATGGCATCTGTTATGATATCATTTTGGAAATATGAAAGCACTCTAATATTTTCCTTATTTATAAGGAAATAAATCAAATAGTACTCAGAACCTGTCTTAGTCTGTTTGGGCTGCTATAATAGAATACCACAGACTGGGAGGCTTATAAATAACATAAATTCATTTCTCATAGTTGTGGGTACTGGAAAGTCCAAGATCAAAGATGCCAGTAGATCTCATGTCTGGTGAGGAACTGCTTTCTTGTGTCTTCATAGGGTAGAAGGAGCAAAGGAGCTCATTGTGGTCTGTTTTATAAGGGTACTAATCCTTTTAACGAAGCCTCTTCCCTCATAACCTAATCATCTTCCAAAAAAACTCACCTACTAATAACATCACATTTGCAGTTAGGATGTCAACATATAAATTTCAGGGAGACACAAACATTTAATCCATAATAGAATCCTTCAGGGAAAATGGGTTCTATAAAATATGATTTGTGTCCAAAATGACTTGTCTGTCTTTTTGAGGGTTTTGTTTTCTGATGGGTTAGAGATAATTATAATGTTTAGTTCCAGTTAGGATATTTTAATCAGCCCCTTGGATTTAATAATCAAACTGACTTACCCATATTCATACCCAGGATATAGTCAACTACATTAAGAGTAACTTAATTTTATTCCTTAAAAGCCACATCAAAATCACAGTCAGAAAGTAAGAATACATCTAAAGACACATACTCCCTGCTGCATTAATGAATATTTGAATCCTAGTGCATCTCCTTGGAAGTGACTATATTGAACATAAAAGCTGATTCAAATGATACTTCCTATGAATAAAAAGAAAGGGTTTTTGCAAAAGAACATTATGATCAGTTCATTTTGAAGCAATGAGAAGCAGCTCACATCCTCATTCATATTGAGTACAACCACCTGTGCCCTAAGTAATAAGTGCCATAAATGTGCAAATTCAGACAGTCACTCTGTGATGCCAAGGTAAACAACCCCCCTGTGCAATATTCATACTCTGCTGTTTAAGCATTAGGCATGAGCTGGACCTCTTCCATGTGACAGCTCAAAAAAACAGCAATAAAATGATCTTTTAAACAAACTGAGTCATACAAGTGATGGAAGGATGATGGGAAGTAAGAACATCTTGATTGCATTTCCACATCTAATCATGCACCGCAACAGGTGGTCCATCACTGCATTCCTCTCACCTATGTGGACCAAAGCCGGTGAAGGACGGACCTTCTGCTAATTTCTGTTTCAGTATTTACACACACATAATTCACTTCACGTAGCGGAGTGCTGTTTGAAACCTGTGCTCTGGAAAATGTTAATAAAAGCAACGAAAAAGGAAAGCCGTGTGTTTGTTGGATTAAGTAAAATTAAATGTAATTCTTTACCAAAAAAGTCCTTTAATATTTCTTGAATATGAAAATGTACATTAAGTCTCTCCAAATAAAATATGCAATGTGACTCACTTGATCACAGAGTTTCCCTTTTAGGAAAACTTATATTTCAGAAAACACTAGAAGGGATTTAGAAAACACAGACCTAAATGTAGGTATAAATTAAGAATAAGGGCCTACAATATTTGACTCGCTGTGCTGTCAAAAGAAAGATTCTGATTTCTCCTCATATTAACTCCAGATCTAAAATGTTTCTCATTTTTTTCAAAAAAAAAAAAAAGATGAGTAAAACAATCAAGATATAATCACTAAGATGGGCAATATGAGCATATTTTGGGTTTTTTTTCTTTTTTTTTTTTTTAATGTTTATCTACTTTTGAGGGGGGGATCAGGGAAGGGGCAGAGGGAGAAGGAGACACAGAATCTGAAGCAGACTCTGGGCTTTGAAGAGTGAGATCATGACCTGAGCCAAAGTCAAACACTTAACCAACTAAGCCACCCAGGCACCCCAATATTTTCCTTAGAAGTGTATCATTTCAAATCTATATTCCTCTTCCAATTTTAGATTGCTGGTAATATACATTAAGCCCTCTAGCTGGGTTGGTCCTCAGTTTCCTTTGTAATTTGGAATGGATTATAAATAATCATTTCAGGGATGCTTTGGTGGCTCAGTCGGTGGCTCAGTTGGTTAAGCGTCCAACTTCGGCTCAGGTCATGATCTCGTGGTTCGTAAATTCAGGCCTCGCATCGGGCTCTGTGCTGACAGCTCAGAGCCTGGAGTCTGCTTCAGATTTTGTCTTCCTCTCTCTTTGACCCTCCCCTGCTTGTACTCTGTCTCCCTCTCAAAAATAAATAAACATTTTTTAAAAATAATAAATAAATAATCTTTTCATTCAGGGAGGATGGGACACACACGACAATCAGTACCATTGACTTCCACAAAATTGGTCTGATTTTATGCTCAAAATGGTCAGTTGATTTTACAATGATGACAGAACTTTGACTCAATAAGTTAAAGTTAATGTCAACCCAACTCCCTCTTTTATTTTTAAATCACCCTTGCTCCAAACTGACAAAATGTCTTTGAGTTGGAGAGACCAATGGAGAGCTAGGTGACAGAAAATACATTCATCATGATCTTTGACAACTGCTAGCACCAGTTTGCATCATTCCTTGAAACTTGGTATGCTGTGCTGTTATTGACCAGTAGATTAATCAGCAAGACATGCATAAAACCAGCAGGCTGGCTGCACCTGCCTCAGCTCCCAGGGGCTGTTACACTTTAACAGACAAGGAGTTGAATCTATTTTAGTGAAAATTAGTTTTGTAACTAAAAAGCCCTAAGTCCTCCAAATATCTATAAAATTAAGCTATTGAATATATTGTGAGTTTTAACAGAGATGACAACTAGTCATTTAAAGAAATATGTCCCACATTTGCAGAAAATTACATCCACTTGTATTGGCCTTTCCCAGCATGCTATGCCTAAGAATTAACAAGGCCACCTACGTTTGAAAGAACACCAAGATCTTTACATATTTGTAATTTTTTTAATGTTTACTTGTTTTTGAAGGAGAGAGACACAGCATGAGTGGAGGAGGAGCAGAGAGAGGGAGACACAGAATCTGAAGCCAACTCCAAGCTCTGAGCTGTCAGCACAGAGCCTAATGCGGGGCTCCAACTAATGAGCCATGAGATCATGATCTGAGCCAAGTCAGATGCTTAATTGACTGAGCCACCCAGGTGCCCCCCAAGATCCTTATATTAATAGATTGAATGTGTTTGGCATAAATTTCATACTTAATCACATAAAGGCATACAAATTAAACACAAAAAAATAGAAGCAGCAAACTTGAATAAAAAATAAAAGATATAGAACTGATTAAAAAGTGCTAGCAGATTTTATTAATCTTATCAATTTTAAATAAAGAAGTAACCAGAAGAAATTAATAATTATACTATTCTTTCCTTCCTGATTATCTTTTATAAATGAAATAATTTACAAGAGTTTCAAATTGAGACTGTTGTGATTCATTGACTTCTAGGTCCTCAATGTGTGTAAACAATACAGACAGCCAATATCAGGAATGATGGCTCCAAATAGATTGTGGGCTCAGTTAGAGGGAGATTTGAAATTCCTTACATAAAGCCTGTGGCAGAGAAATTTACTCTTCACTGAATATTAATGTGTTCCCCCATATTTCCTGTCCTTGAAAGGTTAGGCAAGATGTGTCAGTTTGTAGCTTATAGACTATAAAAAAAATGGGGCATGGATTATGTGTACTAAAATAGTCAAAAGAAACATCCTAAGTAAACTTTGATGCCTTACATTGAAATGTCAGATCATCTGTCTGCTTGGGCTTTTGAGTAGCAGTATGTGATAAAAAAGACAACAAATAAAACAAAACAAAACAAACAAACAAACAAACAAAAAACCCTAAACCAACCTGCATTGTCTATGTAACTTGAACAATAACTAAACCTTTACTGAGTTAAGCCATTGAGATTTGGAAGTTAAATAGTAACCCTGGCATAATCTAGCCTACTTAGACCATGGCCAGTGCTCCTTTGCTGTAATTCTCTAAGCATATAAGGACATAATGTCAGAGGACCACATTAACTAACTTTTATGTTTTTGAAAAATTTTATTTGATTTATTGTGGACTGAGTAGCTTCCAGGCTATATGCTAGGTACTTCTGATTTAAACAATCAATAAACAGTCTCCACTGCTCAGGAGCTCACAGGCTAGTATCGAAGGCAGAGACTTAAATAGATCAAATATTTTGAGACCAATAGAAATGTGCATGAATGTCATTGAAGGAAAGTACCTAATCCAGAGTAGACAAATCAGGAAAGACCAGGCAAGAGTGTCACTTGATCTGAGCTTTGAAGAAAGAGAAGCTTCAGGTCAGGTAAAGAATATGTGAAGTATGTATTGGAAAACTAGGATGACATACGGTCAAGTGTTAAAGCACAGAGATCCTTGAGCATCATTCTGAGAAGACAGATCTTTACTCTGAATGCAATGGATTAATATAAGCCACAAAAATGAAATAGATGCTCTGGAGGAGAAAAAAAGGCTCCAGTTATTCCTTGGAGATGGAATATTGCAATATTTCTCAAAGTATGGGTCAAAATTACCTGGAGAGCTTCTTAAAAGACAAATAAGCCACCAGATTCCTAAGAAGCATCCAAAATGAACTGAATCCCAGTCTAACTGGTAAATGGAACCTAGAAATCCACATTCTTATAAAGCACCCCATGTGCTATTGATTCTTACTAAAGTGTGAAAACTACAAGGGCAAAGGGGACTGAGTCTAGAAACCTAGAGTACACCTCCTCACAGTAAAGAAAGCTGAGGACCTAAACTAGAGTCAGGCAGAATGGAAAGAAGGCATTGTGCTCTGGAGGGCTTGGGAGAGAATTCTTAGATGTGGGCAAGGGGAGTGTGGTCTTAGCTTTCCATTTCCAGAGGCCAGACTGTGTGCTACACTGGTGTGTACACCATGAGAGAACAATGAGTAAGAATGTTATGAAAGAGGAAGTTGAGAATTGTTTGACTATTTTTGGATTTGAGCAAAGGTCATATACAGTCTTACTTTTAGAAATCATATCCTACATTATAACAAAAAGTCTAAAATGTCTTATTTCACATTAAATACAATTTGCTAAAACAATGTGACATCTGTTTTGTGGCTGTTGAAATAGTTGACATCATGCCATATTTGTTTTGAAAATAAAATTTTCTTTTTCATACCTTGGTGACATGTTTTTTCCAGCCTCAAAGTTTTCCAAGGCTCAAGAAGAGCTCTCAGTTCCTAGCGCTATGCCTTAAGGATAAATGTCCATTCAAGTGAAGATATCTAGAGGGAGTTGAATATATAGTGCAGAACAGGAATGAGTGGACATCCCAAGATGATGGTCATCATCATAGGCATGGTGATGCAGGGCAGGAGAGGTTAAGCCTTTACAAAATGAGGGTGTCTTCATCTGTTTTTATCAAGTCTCTTTGCACAATAAAAAAAAAGTGTCCTAAATATATATAGCACTAAATCTTTCTTTCTACCTGTTCAATAATATTTCATATAAATTTATCTAAGTTATTCTCAAGCTAGAAGGAAGCCAATATTTTTATATGGAAAATAACTCCCAGAAAGATTAAAAGCTCAATACCTCATTACATTAACTTTTCCTTTTTTAAAAAAATTTTTTTTTATGTTTTATTTATTTTTAGGAGAGAGAGAGAGACAGCGTGAGCAGGGGAGGGTCAGAGAGAGAGGGAGTCACAGACTGAAACAGGCTCCAGGCTCTGAGCTGGCAGTCAGCACAGAGCCCGACGAGGGGCTCGAACCCACGAACCGCGAGATGATGACCTAAGCGAAAGTCGGACGCTTAACCGACTAAGCCACCCAGGCGCCCCCTTTTTTTATTTTTTTTTAAATTTTTAATGTAACTTTTCCAATTCTGTAGTAAAATGGATAACCACGACCTAAATGCAGCATCCCTGAAACTGTTATTTATATTTCTGCCTGCTGTATATTCTCTGTAGGTACATTTTAATCGTATGTATGTATAATTAATTTTAGTAGTCATTTCTCATGTATATATTATTTTTTTCATTTTTGTTAATGTTTATAAAGCAGGGAAGAGACAGAGAGAGAGGGAAAGAGGAAATTCCAAGCAGGTTCCGCACTGCTTCACAGAGCCCAACGTGGGGCTTGAACGCATCAACTGTGAGATCATGACTGGAGCTGAAATCAAGAGTTGGAGGCATAACTGACTGAAGCACCCAAGTGCCCCTTATTAAACTTGATATGTATAAAATAATAATACAATGGGAGCTTAGATAAGTGGCTTTCAAAAATTCACCAGTAGTTTTTCATACCTTCAACCAAATTTTGAATACATGAGATAATTCTTTAAATTATTTTTCTGCATTTTTCATAATAGGAAAGCTTAAATTTATAACTCTGAGAGTATCATTTCATGAAGATATTCTGCTCTCTAATTTAAATTTTAGCCTCAAGAGAGATCCTATGAGCTCAGATAACCACTGTCGAGATATCAAGATGTTTTCTATGATCTTTCTAGCTTGATTTGTAACAACGAAAGCGATTGTGTTAGTAGTAGTCCCTGAATGTAAACCCAGAGAGTTGGAAAAATATATCAAATGCAAGTCACAATTCCTGCCTGATGGATCCATATAGAACTTTATTTTTCAGTCATACCTTGCACTGAAGGTTCCTGAAATATTTTATCAATCTTTATTAATGTTCACAGTTTCCAAGTATCTGCTGAAGTGACTATTCTGTCATTTTCAGAATGAAATGATATGGAAACTGAGATGCTCACGGTCTGCTTCTACCAACAGAAGATGTAAGTTCTTGATGGTGGCAGAATGTAAAGTAACTCAGCCTATCACTCCCCTGTAATAGCCGAGGTATAAGATACAGGTGTCAGTGCCAAGAGACAGGTCCTTAGTCTCTGCACACCTATTACCTGGCCTCATTTCTTTGGTTCCAATCTCTTGGAAGCTTGGAATAGATTTGTAATTACCTAAAAGTTGTAGAAAGAGAAATAAATACACTAGTTTTTTCCATTCATTTTTATGATTATATGGGAACATTTATTTGTATTAGGGAAAAACTGTATCATTAGATGAGTTCTAAAATTAAATGATTAAATCAATTAGTTGATTTGACAAGTTGCTTTGAATAGGAGACATGGAAAGTTACAAAGAATCTGTAGAATTTTATATGTCCGACTATGCACAAAAATTAAAGCCTAACCATTTATTATTGCCTTAAAAAGCATTTAAATATATCTGGAAAATACAGTGAAGGAGACAACAGTAGGATTTAACACTACTTGGGTATGGCATTAAAAAGAAAAGAAAATGTAAATTAGACTATTCATGTGTGTGGTGAGTGAAATAAGTATCTCTGATGTAGAGAGAATAAGCTAGAAAAAGACAGGGTTTGTACAAAAACAAAATGTTTTCTTTTCAATAGAGAAAAAATAACTCAAATTGAATGACTTTCCACCATTTGGTTTTTCTTTTTCCCAGGAAAAAGAGATGGCATGGCTCTGTTAGCTTTTACTCAATTTGCTGTGTAGCCTGCTTGATTTCTGCCAGATTTATTGGTTTAGTCAATGATAAGTAATGGTTAATTTTAGTGACAAACAGCATGTTTGATTTAGAAAAACAAAGCCAAAGAGCTAAAAAGAGTCCTTTAGTTTCACTGACTAGGGAAAAACCTATCTTGGATTTTTCCATGGAAAAAAAAATTATTTGTTTGCATCTTGATCCAAAGAGAGAGTAGTGCAATTCCTTCAACTGCTAAGATAATTTCTCCTGAATTCTAATAAAAACCAATGAAAAGCTAAACCAGATAAGGGTGTTGAGAGAGTGTTCACTTTTCATGATACACCAGGATTTAAAAATTGCCAGCACATTCAGATTACATGATTTTTTAAAAATTTCACCCATGGAGAATTTTCTTATTCTGCATTAAAGGTAAGAATTTAGAAGTGTGTGTGTCTGAGACATGTTTTAAACTCCTTTAGGTTCTTTGGACACAAATGGTAAATTGGATTTCCATTCAGAAAAACCACTATTGACTTGGAAAGGAATATGTGACTGTAAATTGTTCCTATTTTCAAAAACGTATATGCAGCAAGACACGCATTTGAGTATTGTAACCATAAAGGTAAGACTGTCTGATTTGAGAGGCAATTTCCCTCTTGATTAGAACTAAATATCCCAAAGGTCTTGCATGCCCACTTTTAAAAGCATTTTGACACCTTTTGATAAATCCAGAATCCAGCAGACATAGACAGGCAAGTCACTTGATGTCAAATACCATTTCAGTTCTCTGGCCCTTTGCTTATACATTTCATGCTCATTCTGTTGCACTGAATTATGTTTATTGCTTTCCAAAGAATGCAGTAATAATGACCATAAAAGGAGTAACTTCTCAGAATCCTCTTCCAGAATTATGTCTAATGTCGCTGATACTTTTTTTCCTCACCTTAAAACCCAATTAACACTCAAAGTGACCACCAGAATTTCATTATCTCTGCACTGTTGTCACACTCTTGAGAGAATCCTTGGTTTATCCATTTGTCCTAAATCCCCTGCCTTGACTCCAAAATAAGAAGGTAAGCCTTTTCCATCCTCTTTCTGTGCCTGTTGCAGGTATTTTATGTGTTTCTGAAACAGACTCTTTATCTTCTAATGAAAGTATGCTATTTATGTTTTTCTTTATGTGTGCCACTTGCTTTGCCTTTTCCTCTTTTCATTCTGTCCAAATTCTATGATTTTCAAGACCAGGTTCAAATATAACCACCTCCATAAAATCTTCCTCAATCATACCCAGCAAGAATTCATGAAAATTGTTAGCACAGAACAAGAAGTCTTAGGGGGAAGAAGGAGAGGATGGTAGATGTGCAGTATTCTCCTTTTTTATACTACTGAGTTCATGTCCAAAAGCGAAATTCATAGCACAGCTACTACTCTTAGAGACTAAAGTGATAGGTCAGGGTCTCTCTCATTTTTTGGCTTCTGAGTTTGGGTTTGCTCAAGTTTACAGGACCAATGTAAGCACTGTAGAAGGTTTTAATAATCTCAATGGTTGTTCCCATTGATTGAAGTTGAATACAATGAGATTCTACTTTTTTTCATTGCATTTATAAATCCTGACACTGCTTCTTGCTGCTGATCCAAATTAGGCTATCTTTCATCTATTGGTCCTCACTTTCATGTCTTTTCTTTTTTTTACACTTTTGAATTTTATGGCTTGAAAGATTTCTTCCAAGCACAACATTTAAGAATTCAGAAGCATTTGTATTCAGAAATTCTCCATCTTTAAAGATTCTCAGGAACTTGGATACAATTCCAGAACGTCTTTATAAACTCTTCCCTTTGGAGATATGCCCTCATGCATGCTATTTTGGGATGGCTGTGTGAAGAGTGAAGAAGCAGGCACCAGCTTTAGTCATTCCCATGTTTATAACACTTTTTCCAACACTTGCCCGCAAACAGAATTTTGTTATGATTGTTCTTACTTTCATTTGTCCATCATAAATTAAAAGATGCATGAAAATTCTTGGTTGGAAAATAGCAGAGGAAATAAAAAGCATATTCAAGGACTAGGTTTTGAACTTGCCTTTCCTTAGTAGAGAGGACTTCTTTTATATGCAATTGGAAGGGATTTGGTGCTTATTTTCTTAAGTGGAATTAGATTTTAAAAGCAGTCCAAAGTTGAGCACTGGATGGATTGTTCAAAAATAAAGACAACCATTTATAAAATGTCATGCTTGACTGTCAGTGCCTCTAGGGGGAGGTCATTCGGAAATCATTGATTCTTGTCTTGAGGTGATACTTATTTTATGGTCAAAATTTGAAATATAATGCCTTCCAACTTCAATCTGATAAAATAATATTGTTAAGCATAGAGACCCAATTTAGGAAGAGTTAAAACTCTATTAGCGATTTTAGTCATCACTCTACTAAAAAACCTCACATGTCATGAAATTGAAAATAAGAACTCTGCAAAAGATATTCCACATGAATTTCTGAAAATTCAACCTGACACTATAAGGATTAGCACCAATGAACACAACCAATGTACATACATAGTGTGCATGGATTTCTTACTTCCTAGAAATGCTACCACTTAAAGAGCAAGGTGACACTGAGAAGGCCACATCCACAGAGTTCTCTTGAGTTTCTAGTTTTGCTCCCAAATTCCTCTCCTCAGCTGCAGAATGGTCTCACCTCTCAGATGGACAAAGTAATGCTGCAAAAGGCCCCACCTGACCTGAACGGGAAATAACAGTGGCAGCATATGAATCTGGGCTTAGTAAGGAAAACAAAAGCATCCCAGGTGGTTCTAGAACATGACTTTAACACAGGGAACTGGAAGAGCAAGACAAGCAAAAGAAGTCGATGGAGTGGAGGGCACTATAGAAGCAGAAAGTAAGAAGTGACATTTAAGCAAAGCTGCTGAAACGGAGGGTAGGGAGGAGCTAGAGAGAGTCGTTATTCTGCACCTGCTGCCTACCGTTGGAGACATTAGTCACAATCACTCCTAGATTGCTGAAGAGGCGTGGCATCCATCAAAGCTGGAAACTGCCAAAGCTGGGCCCCTGCCTAGGTTCCTGTAATCAAGAGTAACCCGACTCCTGGTGCAACCATCACAGTATTGAAATCTGAAGCAGGAAGTTTCACTTCTACCTTCTCCCACTAGTGCCAATTATTGGCAGAACCTAATAAGAATCAAGTTGTCTTAAAATGCTGGCAAATGCAATCTGTATTTCACAGAAATGACATAGCAGAGTCCAGAAGAGAGAATGGGACCTGAGAGTATCCACAGGCATGTCCAGCACAGGAGGCAGTATGTTACCCTTCCCACAATGAGTTGTGGGGTTTTTTTCCACGTGAAAAGTAGCTGCCCAGGGGCACCTGGGTGGCTCAGTCGGTTAACTGTCATCTCTTGATCTCGGCTTAGGTCCTGATCTCATGGCTCCTGAGTTTGAGCCCTGTGTGGAGCTCTGCACTGAAAGCATGAAGCCTGCTTGGAATTCTCTCTCCCTTTCTCTCTCTGCTCTTCCCCCACTCGTGCTCATGCTGTCTCTCTCTCTCTGTCTCAAAATTAATAAATAAACTTAAAAAAAGTAGTTGCCTGGTCATCTACCCACACCCTTTCAACTGGTCCTTTTTGTTTCCTGCAGCCAATAGCAATGGGTTAAGTGAGCACTCTATTACATCAAACTGACTTGATCTAGATGGCCCACAGAGGAGAGAAAGAGATGTTGAAATTTACCACTTCTACCCTACTGTCAACTTGAGTAAAGAAAGATAAGGCAGGGGTTAATATTAGAGAGAAATCATGAGCTGCTAGACAGCAAGTTGAAATCAGCAACACCTCATCAGGAACTATACCTCTCAAGGGAAGACAATTCAATACCCATTCTCCTGATCTCTAATTGAAGTTCCTGAAGTATCAGAACATCATCTTAAAGTACAGAAATGCAGAGGGTAGGAGGCCACAACATCCATTAAGGAAATGTTTATTTATCCTTGACAATATTTACCTCAGACTGAATGACTGGAAGCACCATGAGCCCCATATGGAGAAACTTAAGACTCATCATAATATAAATGTGAGTATATTTTGAAGTGGCTGCCCTATCCCACCCTCCCTTCTCAGAATATCTCTCCAGACCTCCACCTGGGCAGGATGCACATTGTGTCTTGTCCCATCACCTTCATTTTGGCCACAGCTAATTGGATGAATGGTAGGCAACCGACTCCAAGTCAGTCAAAGTGGTCATCATTCAGTAACAGGTCAGATTCTGTTTCCTTAGGATTATACCGAGAAACAGAAGGGTTGTGGACAGCTAGAGTAAGCACACTTGAGAATTAACATGTAATGACGTGGACTGAGTCAGTGCACTGAGAAAGACAGCTGTGAATAACAAAGAAAGTTGGTAGTAGAGGTGAAGTGGCAAATCCAAGAGCTCACACAGGAGAGAATATGCAAGGAGAGAGAAAAGGGGGGAGAACAAAAGGAGAGCAATAGGGACATCTGCTTCAGTCCCTCATGTGCTATATCCTGGTTCTAAGCCCCATAATGCCTGTTTGGCCATAATTTGCATGAGATACTGGTATTTTTAGAATGTATCCCACCTCTTTTTTGAATTAGCTGAATTGGTTTCCTAGTAAGCAAACTTACTTGCCAAGCAACAAACTTACTGAGCCTAGATGTACATAATAAAACAATGTTTTTTTCCCAATGGTTAATCCCTAAAATGTTCAACAGAGATTCTGAAAATTTATTTTTGTTAAATACTAAACAGCTACAATGTACTATTTATAAATTATACAAGGTATAAAGTAAAAATACAATAAATACCTGAATATCCACTACTTTGATTTTTTTTGTTCCACTCTTTCTCTCCCTTCTTCCACTTTGCTAAATTCCGTATTTATCTTCCTCTTGCTTATTGTTAGAATATTATCAGGAATGCTCTATCCTTAAACGAGACACTTTTTCATTTTGCATATTTTTAGTATTCATGTAAATATATTCTATGTAACTTTGTGAAATTAGCATTTCTGCTCTAAAGTATGTCTTGACATTAATTTTTAATCTTGCACACAGCTATGGATTTCTATTGTTGTGTAATATTTCTATTTCTGCATTAACTATTATAGATCAAAGTTTCATGTTTTATTTATTCTGTCAACTCTTTATGGACTTTATTATTTGTTTCAATTTCTTTCCATACTCAAACAGTGCTACTACAGAATCCTTGTCATCATAACCTAGTGCAAATAAGAATTGTGAATATATCCTTAGAATTTCTGATAACAAGAAATAATACATATCTTCAACTTTGTTTCATAATTAAAAACTGTTTTCCAAAATGGATGAACAAATTAAAATTCTTATGACTGCTTCAACTTCCCATGAAAACTTTAATTTTTCACACTTTAAAATGCTTACTTCTGGGGCCCCTGGGTGGCTCAGTCAGTTGAGCATCTGACTGGCTCAGGTCATGATCTCACAGCCATGTGTTCGAGCCCCACATTGGGCTCTCTGCTGTCATTGCAGAGCCCGCTTTGGATCCTCTGTATCCCCCTCTCTTTCTCTCTGCCCTTTCCTTGCTTTTGTTCTCTCTCTATCTCTCAAAAAAAAATTTTTAAAGAATTAAAAAATGTTTTTTTTCCAGTTTGGTTTGTGTATGAGTTGTCTTCAGAACAATAAAACATTCACCAGAGTATCTGTCACCATAGGTTTATGACCAAATGCTTTGGCCACAGGAGCCTTGTGAAAATCCATACTGTCACTAATTGCCATTAATTGGTAATTTGAATATATGTCCTGACAGTACTCTGGCACTCTGACACAATCAATGCAGAGAAAATGAAAGCTGTAATACGTCTCAAAAAGAAATGTTCAAAATTATAAATGACTGAAACACAAATATTATCATTTATTAAACATCTTTGAAGGCCAGATTTTTCTATAAGGAAATATTTATGCATAAAAGATGGTGAAATTGTGATGTTTAATTTGTATTAAAAGGTTGTTCTCAGCTGTCATGTCCAATTACTTGGCCAAACAAGTAAACTGTCACATTTATTAAGTATAAAAAATGGATCACAAGCTTCACAGATGATATCGCTAGCTTTCAGTTTGCTAAGAAAAACTGTATTTGAACTAATGCCTCTCAGAGTTATTGGGAAATTCATTAAACACACTAACAAGGGGGCACCTGGGTGGCTCAGTCGGTTAAGCATCCGACTTCGGCTCAGGTCATGATCTCATGATTCCGTGGGTTTGAGCCCAACGTCGGGCTCTGTGCTGACTGCCAGCTCAGAGCCTGGAGCCTGTCTTCAGATTCTGTGACTCCCTCTCTCTCTGATCCTCCCCTGCTCACGCTGTCTCTCTCTCTCTCTCTCAAAAATAAATAAAACATTAAAAAAAAACACACTAACAGGGCCCATGCAATCTACGAGTTGACAGATATAGTTATGAATTATGCATTGAAGCACACTGAAATAAAGTATCAAATTAATAAGCTAATTTTGACTATATTTTTTTACTTTGTTCCTTGAGAAATTACAACATCACAAAATACTTACATGTACATTGCATCCATGCTACTGGATAGAGAATAAATTATGCTTATGCAAGAAAATAATTTATAAATTTAGGGGGTATGCTGAGTAATACAGATAGATATGAGCCTGGACATAAGTGAGATTTTCTTGGGTTTGTTTTATTATTTTCAGAAACATGGAAAAAAATGAAGACAAATCTGTGAACCTACTTTACTGTCTTTTCCCTCAAAGCTATTATATTATAGTCACAAATAGAATAACATTTGAAATAAATCAAGGCATTTTAGTGTAAATCCTTCTGAAGTTTAGTTCAATTTCTGTTAAAAACCTTTTCAAGTCCACTCCAAGATCATAGAGATTTTTCTACACTATGAGGTAAAAGGTTTTTCATTAACATTTTCAATACCTCAGGAATATGGTGGAAATACCCTTTTTGGTGAATACATATATTTGGTGAATATGTAATTAGTGTATTAGTAATAAACATTAGTATGATGTTCATTGAAGGCAAACTTGCAAAATTTACTAAAGCTTTACATTTTATAAGTTGGGCTCCGTCATCGCACTTCTAAACTAAAGCAAGAAAAAGAACAACGGAAGGTTCAAAATACAAAAGCTTGTGAAGAGAACTGCTGTAGGGAATTTTCTATTAGGTGTTCCATGGAAATTGCCGTTAGCTAAAGATGGAGGAGAAAAAGGAAGAAGAGATTATAAAGAGTTGTTTGTCCACAGAACTAATTCTAAAGATAGTTGCAAATGACATATCAGATAAAGGGTTGATATCCAGAATCTACAAGGAACTCACCAAACTACATGCCCGAAAAATAAACAACCCAGTGAAGAAATGGGCAGAAGATATGAACAGACACTTCTCCAAAGAGGACATCCAGATGGCCAACTGACACATGAAACAATGCTCAGCATCCCTCCTCGGCAGGGAAATACAAATCAAAACCACACTGAGATACCACCTCACACCAGTCAGAGTGGCTAAAATGAGCCAATCAGAGAACTCTAGATGCTGGCGAGGATGTGGAGAAACGGGCACCCTCCTCCACTGTTGGTGGGAATGTAAACGGGTACAGCCCCTCTGGAAAACAGTGTGGAGGTTCCTCAGGAAACTAACAATAGAACTCCCTTATGACCCAACAATAGCACTGCTAGGAATTTACCCAAGGGATACAGAAATGCTGAGGCATAGGAGCACATGTACCCCAATGTTCATAGCAGCACTCTCCACAATAGCTAAAACCTGGAAAGAGCCTAAGTGTCCATCAACAGATGAATGGATCAAGAAGATGTGGTTTATCTATACCATGGAATACTACATGGCAATGAGAAACAATGAAATCTGGCCATGTGTAGCAACATGGATGGACCTTGAGGGTGTTATGCTGAGCGAAATAAGTCAGGCAGAGAAGGACAAATACCATATGTGTGCACGTATAGGAGGATTAGGAGGAACTTGATGGAGGACCAAGGGGGAGAAGAAGGGGGGAAATGGTGGGGGAAAGGGAGAGAGGCAAACCATGAGAGACTCTTGAATGCTGACAAAAACTGAGGACTGATGGATGTGGGGGGGAGGGGGGATGGGGATGGAGGAGGACACTTGTGGGGATGAGCACTGGGTGTTATGTGGAAACTAATTTGACAATAAACTATTTGTAAAAAAAACAAAAAAACAAACAAAAAAAAAACCCAAGGAGGGAGGTCCCATCCGGGCCTCTGGGAAACAGCTCTGGCTGTGGCCCCGAGGCAGGCTGCTACCGCAGCTCTCCCTTACTCACTATGTAATCACATTTAATAAAACATGAACATTGTACAATAAAGACTACATTTTCATAAAAAAAAAAAAAGAACTAATTCTAAAGAGAAGGAGGGACTAAGGGTGTAGATGAGCTCGGGGGTAGAGTGAAACAATGGGAAGAACAGGTTAATAAGTAGGTGAGAAGGACTGGGATCTAGATCCCAGGCTGATGGGAAGTCTCTCTATTACACACACACACATACACACACACACTCCACAAATGCTAGTATCTATCATTACATATAATTACGTAAAACATATATAAGATATATAGGAAAGAAAGAGGGAGAGAGAGCAGAAGCAGTAAGCATGCAAGTAGATGACAAATTTATGGAAAAAAGATGAGTAGTACTTCCCATCTGGCAAGTCACAATGACTGAGATATTAGCTGAGCTAATCAGCTAAAAATGAGAAGGCAGGAAATATTAGAAATAGACAAAATATTAAGAAGAGTGAACTAGGTAGGTGGGAGAAAGGAAATATAACTGTGTTCTCTATTCAGGCAAATATAAGAATAAGAAAGATCTGTTGTTACATCTGTGTAAATCTCTGTGATCACTGAAAACCTTAAGCTTCTTATCTAAGCAGTACTACATATATTCCTCTTTCACTGAGACACTTTGAAAATAAGGCCAATTACTCAGCATGGCTCATTTTTCATCTTGTTCTCAATTTGGCATAACTGCAAAATTCAGCACTCCCGTTGAAATCTCAAGGGCACTTCAGCCTTGGCTCAGATGTATGAGCAAGATGGGAAATGGCCCCTCTATCCTCTGGTCACACAAATAAAATAAATAAATAAATAAGGGCCAGCTTGGAACAGACTGGATGTGCAAACTTCAAAAGTGAGACCACAGCATCTGTATAGAAATGACATTTCAGCATTTCCTCTTTTCCTCAAAAGTAGGCAGACCGATGAATCAGTGGGTAACTTCTACTCAGCAGAAGTCATGTCATTCTCCTACAACCATTTTACTCTCAAACTAAAGAGAAATGTTTGGTGATTTAGATCTTGGAGTGACATTTTAAGAATGATGAGATAATTGTAAATATCAAATCAAAAAGCCATGGCTTTCAATGTGAAGCTACTTATTTTAGGGTAAGGATTGTTGAAATTCATTTTATTCTTCCAAAGTTGTGTGAAAGCAGATTTAAGTAATGATTCCTCCCACTAGTATTAATCTCCACCTTATCTCCTAACCATATATTTAATATGCTTTTGTTAGATCTATATTCTTTGATATCTTATTTTGCTTCCAGCACCTACCCCTCCTCACATTTAAAAACTTTGGGTAGTTTTCATTGTTGCAAAAAATAATACAAAGTCCTTTTAGCCCGTCATTAAACATTGATTCATTGATTCAATATCTATAAAACATTCACAATGTGCAGGTACTGTACTAAGAAATTTAGTGGTGAAGATACTGCCATGAGTGACAACATGAATAGGCCCAGAGGATATTACACTAGGTGGAATAAGCCAGACAGAGAAAGACAAATAGTATATGCTTTCACTTACATGTGGAATCTAAAACATAAAACAAATGAATAAACAAACAGAAAGCAGAAACAGACCCATAAATGTAGAGAAGAAACAGACAGTTGCCAGAGGGGTGGCAGATGGGGGAATGGGCAAAATGGATGAAAGGGAGGGTGATATTCAGGTTCCCAGTATGGAATGAATAAGTCACAAGAATAAAAGTTATAACATAGGGAATATAGAAAGCATTATATGATGATAGATGATAGCTACATTTGTGTTGAGCACAATATAATGTATAACCTACTGAATCCCTATGCTGTACTCCTGAACTAGTGTAACATTGTGTGTCAACTACACTTCAACAAACATTTGTTTAAAAAGAAAGAAATGGGGGGCACCCAAATGGCTCAGTTGGTTAAGTGTCCGCTTTGGCTCAGGTCATGATCTCAGGGTTAATGGGTCTGAGCCCCGCATCAGGCTCTGCGTTGAGTACTTGCTCAGAGCCTGGAGCCTGCTTCAGATTCTGTATCTACCTCTCTCTCTGTCCCTCCTCCACTCTCGCCCTGTCTCTATGTCTCTTAGGAAGGAAGGAAGGAAGGAAGGAAGGAAGGAAGGAAGAAGGAAGGGAGGGAGGGAGGGAGGGAGGGAGGAGGGAGGGAGGGAGGGAGGGAGGGAGAAAGAAAGGCTCACCTGCAATGGTGAACAGTGTAGGTAAAGTCTCTATGTGTGAGAGTTTACATTTAGGAGGGACAGAAGAAATGAAGTAGATCATTCCAACAGCATTAAAGTCCTACAGAACCATTATAACAGGGTGATGTGTGTCATCTTATTTAATCCTTTAAACTATCTGGACAACATCTCCATTTCACAGTTAAGAAACTTTCCCACTTTTACTTGATCAGTAATAGATGAAGCCAAAATATGAATCCATCTCTACCTGACTCCACAGTCCTTAAGCACCAAGTTTATTCCTTCCAGGCCTTCCAGTTTTGCAAACTTTATGCAAACACATACATGTTCAGAATTTTTAAAAAGTTAATGTATTACATGGCTTATTTTCATACCTAAAATTAGAGCAATTGAACATAAAGCACTGTTTAGAAAAAATTTTTTTTCTTAGTGATTTTCATATTCTTATATTTGTTGTGCATTCCTCATCAATATTGTGATTTTTTCCTACTTTGTTTATTTTGATGATTCACTGACTGTTTTAAATCCTGGGAATACTGAGAAGCTAAGTGCAGTTTCCATTTAAACTAAATAAAAACCACAATATGTTAAACTTTTAAAACAGTTGGTGAAGACCTTGTACTAAATATAACTTTTGAAATTCGTACATAATTCTGTCACCACATTTATGACATTTATTCAAGAGTCAAATATCAAATCAAAGTTGCAACTAACTTTAGATTTATAGAGAGGATGAAAACTTCAGTCTACCAAAGAAATAACCAAATAAGAACTTGATATGGGTTGTTTAGAAGTGGTTCAATTTTGAAAATTCCCAAGTTGGAAAATGATTCATAACTAGATGCTTGGAGAGAAAAATAAATGCACATTGTTATTTTGTTGGGCAATAATAAAAGCACAAATACATATGTAAGGCATACTTTTTAATTTCTCCTTCTCCTCTTCATAAAAACCAATATGATGCTACATTGTCAAGATGTATGTTACACTATCAAGAGCTGACTGTCTTTCCAACCTGACAGTTATTATTTGTAACTAAAATAGTAATTTGTAAGGACAGGTTAATCAAGTTAGAAAATGACATGCAAGGGGCGCCTGGGTGGCTTAGTCAGTTAAGCGTCCGACTTTCACTTAGGTCATGATCTCGCGGTTGGTGGGTTCGAGCCCCGCGTCGGGCTCTGTGCTGACTGCCAGCTCAGAGCCTGGAGCCTGTTTCAGTCTGTGACTCCCTCTCTCTCTGACCCTCCCTGCTCACGCTGTCTCTCTCTCTCCCCTAGAAATAAATAAAACATTTTAAAAAGAAAGAAAGAAAGAAAGAAAGAAAGAAAGAAAGAAAGAAAGAAAGAAAGAAAGATGACATGCAAAAGCACCTTTCACTGTCTTTCTTTACACTTAGTATACTGTGACCCAGCCCAAATGTACATCTCTACCAGTACAAACTGCCACAAACATTTCTAGATGTTTTTTGTTAGATATATTATTAAAGGGCACCTGGGTGTTTCAGTCTGTTAAGCATCCATCTTTGGATCAAGTCATGATCTCATTGTTCAGACTTCAAGACCCAGATCAGGCTCAATGCTGAGAGTGGGAGCCTGCAGGAGATTCTCTCTCTCCCTCTCTCTCTCTCTCTCTCTCTCTCTCTCTCTCTCTGTCTCTCCCCCACTTATGCTTTCTCTCTCTCAAAATAAATAAATAAACTTTTAAAAAATATATTATTAAGAAAACATGCATATCCAAGTGGAGAAAAGGAGTCTTATCTTGGAAATGAGGGAATTATTTGATTCCATTTGGTTTGTTTAGGGTTTAATTTTGACACCTGAAATAGATTTTGTCTCAAGAGATAAGTTAAAGAAAGAGGCACATTGAGCTATTGACGAGGTACGTTAATCTGATAGTCCACTTTTCATTAAAATTCGATGTACTAAATAAAGAAATAATAATAAATAACATGATAATAATTAATATAATGCATGATAATATATGATTACATAATAATAGTAAGGAGGAGGTAGAAGAGGAGGAAAAGAATAGAACCATAGTTTCCTTCAAACATTCTCTGTCTCTCCTATCCCTTGGCTTCCTGCCTTCCTATATGCATTCTGCTTAGCATAGATTGCTAGGAAGGGTCTCATACGTCATCTAGATCAAAAGTTTTTATTTTAGGATTCATTCAGACTTTAGGAAATACCCAGAATCCCCTCTGAAATTGAATGGTATTTGTTTATACCTAGGTATGCTTATATTTCTGGAAATGCAGGTGCATTCTCAAACAGCTCTCTATGCCCCAATAGTCAAGAACAAGAGTGTAGACCAATGTAGACTTATTTTATAAAAGAGGAAACTGAGGTCTAGAAAAGTGAACTAAGATTAAGGTCAGGTATTACATTATACTGATCTGAAGGTTTTCACCTACATACTTTCAATTCAGGATTAGTATTTTTTAAAAACGTGTTTTTTATCCCAAACATCACATTTGGTTTAGGTGTACTTTACATAAAAGGAATTAACAAACTGAATTTCAATGTGCAGGCAAGATCACCAATATCTCTGGGAGTGGATGAATGAAGTAAGGTTAAGGTGTTACTCGGATTTCTGAATTTGATACAGTGATGTTTGTTTTCTGGGAAATTGCTCTAAGACACAATAGCTATTGTGACTTGAGACACTAAGCCAATTATGGAGATGAGAAGAAATCAGAGGGGAAAAAGTACCTGAAGGATGTTAAGGAACAGGTTGTTATTTGTGCCTTGAATTGTCCAAGCCACAAATCTGTAACTCATCTTTTATCCTATGTTCTTCCTCACATGCCAGTTGATTCTGCCACCTTGATCCCTCTCTCTCATTCTGTCACTTGTTTCTACCTCATCTGCCACCACTTTTGTCCATGTCATCATCGTTTTTACCTAGACTGCAGCAACACCCTTATAGGGTCTTTGTTTTGCTTTGTTATTTTTCTTCTGCCCATGCTTTTCACCTCCCTCCAATCATTTATGATCAGAATCACCTTGCCAAAGGTCTGCCTTCAAGACAGAACCCACATCCTTTTCTGTGCCTCTTTTCCCAGAGAGTCCATTCTCTTACTACATACCCAAAGCAATATTTCATAAAAGACATTCTGACACCTACTTATATTGAGGAACTTGCCAGAGTTTTTCAGTACTCTGCATCTTGGCTAATCCTGCTTCTCTGCCTGGGAATCATTTCCTGCCCCTTGCTACCACTGGGATTCAGCTTAAACAGCCTCTCATCTAAAAAGTGTCTCTGTTCACTGAACTCCTAACCCTGCCTCATGATGGTGCTGACTCAGACACAGGGGTCTCTTTGAAATTCAACAGGTCCATCAGATCACTAGTTATACTATAAAGTCTGGTCATACTGTCTCCCTAAGCACATGAACTTCTTTGTACAATGACTATGCTCTACTCATCTTTGTAATTCTGAAGCATAGTGTTAACAGAAGAGATAAACAGAATTGATAAACGTTCCAATTAAATATTTATCAATTTATCTTTGTGCTAAAATGATCATGCTGATAGTATATTTATTCAATTTTAGTCAGTTGGATTGATATTATTCAGTTTGACCAATTTTTAAAAAGATTTTTTAGCATTTATTCAGTTTTGAGAGATCAGTTTGACCAATTTTTGAAAGCTCATGGAAAACAGTCTTCTAAATAATTACAAGTATTAATAGCTAACATTAATACTGACTTTCTATGAGCCAGGAACTATATTAAATAGTTGACGTGGATATGTATTCTTACCCTTGAAACATAACCCTGTTACATGGATATGGGAGAGTGAGTCCAAGAGTACCAAAATGAGTTTATTAAGGTCACCTAACTACAAAAGGCAAAATCAGAATTTAATTATGACTTAGTTGATGTCCTCATATACTATCCTATATACTCAATACTTGGTGTACCATTTTATGAAAGATTTTATTTATAAATATCTGATCTCTTTCCTTATGTAGTAAAATTTTGCCTCTCAGGTCTATTCAATTATTTTCATATATGAAAAACAAGCACAGGATGTGTGTAGTCAAATTCAATAATGAGCTCATGCATTATCTCATTTTGGCAACAGTTTAAAATCAAACAAATTCCAAAACACATTTGAAAAGATATATAACAATGGAAGTGAGTGGATATTTGCAGGGAATATGATGGTGTCCCTAAAGCTTCCCAGAGAACCATCAGAGTGATAAAAACTTCACAGTTTTATCTCAGTTTACTCTTTATAATTTTTTAATTATATGTAGGGTAGGAAAAATTACTCTTCTTAGTTGTACATGGTAACAAATACTAAGGCCCAGAAAGATGGAGTGCTTTCATCATTTGTTAAAGAGCGAAGTCTACAACTCATGTCTCAGTTCCAATCTACTATGGCATGACTTTGAGAGAAACAGGAGGTAAACTCCCCTGGTTTCCTCATAGTGGTCTTTTAGGATCACAAAGAATTTTTTAAATTGAAACAGGAGTGCTCTTTCTTTGCACTCCAGCCCCTTTGACTTGCAGAAACCAAGTCCATTCCTTTTAAATAACACACTTCCAAACTCTGCCCCCAGCTCTCCTCAGAGTCCCAGGAATTCATTCCTTAAACTGCATGTGTGAAGCTTTGGAAAGCTATATGGGTAGAATGCAGTTTCCAATGGGCACATTAATATTTTCAAGTTCAACCAGATTTATTTGAAACCTGGCTCATGTTTACAAATCTAGCTGGCATCTGGTATTTGTTATGAAAGTAACTCAGCTTTAAAAATGCCTGCCAATTCCATGGCAAGTCAAGTCATACCCACTTAATGAGAAGTATAGCTGCTAGCTTCTCTCCAAGCTAACCAGATGCCCAGGCTGCCAACTCATCTACCACCAGAATATTAACAAAGTGTTGACACTTCTATGATTTGCATTTGGATCCAGATTACAAAACAGGGCTGTGATACCAGCAAGTTGAATAATGGTCCCTAAACCAGAAACATCTGTTTATGTGGGTCACCTGACATTTTGAATAACTTTGTGTGCATGTGTGCATTTGTGTGTGTGTGTGTGTGTGTGTGTGTGTGTGTGGTATCTATAGCCTACACATGTGCTTTTGTGAGGTCCAAAGATTCTGTTACAATGCCCTATGAAAAGCTGACTCACAGGATATAATGTTTGGATTCCAAAAAAATGTTATACTTGTTAAAGCAAAAGACATAAAATAAAAGTTATGTGAGTAGAAATTTTGTATATTTTCTTCCTGCCCCTATTGTTTCCCATATTTTTTGCTGCTTAGAGTATAAGAACTATTCCAAAAACTAGCCTAGATTAGCAAAGAAGGTCCATAATATATGTGCACGTCAATTTTTTCCAGTAACAGGATCTTAGTGCTCTGAGTCTCTGCGTATTTTGTCAGATCTCAAACTCTTAACAAGATGTTTTCAAAACTGGGACGTACCTTCATATTTCTTAATACCCCCCGACTGTCTAGCAGCTGTAATTTTCCCTAAGATGCATGATATCTCCTTAGTGTGGTTGGTCTGATGGTATTTTCAAGTATTTTTATAGCAGAGATAGGAAGCTAACCAAATAAAAAAAAGTAATATTTTCCATTTTTAATTACAATTTTTAACATAGCAGAAGTTTCCCAAGGGGTGAAAGGACATTTAATTCTAATCTGATATGTTTTAACCAATAGGATGGGGGTTAGAAGAAAGACAGCAAGATGAAGGTTAAAACTGAGGAAATTATTTCTCTAGGATTATATTTTATTTGCTCCCATCTCTACTGGGATATCTTAATTTTGTGATCTTTTGTAAATATCCTGTTCCCAAACTGGGTAAAATTCAATCTGAGATTTGAGCAAATTCTTAAGACAGAGAATTAAAAAAAGCCAACCTCTTTGGGAATAAATATATCCCCTTCCAAATTATCTGGTATCTACTTAACATAATAATTTATCTTATTTTATTTATAAGTGTGGTATACAGATGAGATGATAGTCTAACAGAGAGATAGTGTCAATGAGTCGTGTGAAAGTTGCCTCCCTCATTCTTCTGGAGAAGCAGCAAATTTCCCAGAAAGATTGCCTAAGTCTGGTAGTCCAAGTTCTTTCAACTGTTAGTCCAAGTTCTTTCAACTGTAACTGGTAAGTACGGTCACTTGTTCTCCTTCCACATCTGGCCACAGAAATTTTTCTTGTACTATGTGGAGCTCCCTATATTTAATTTAACAATTTTATCTATGGCTCTTTGTGTCATGTGAAAAAATCTTGACTCCCCCAAAATATTGTTAAGAGATCACATCACATATTGCTTTTGCTTCCCCATCAAGGAATACCCAATGGAATATTAGAGATCATGATGCTTAACAAATTACGGTTAAATCAAATTGCCCCTTAGTATTCACAGAGTATATATGGTTTTTTTGAGTGCAGAAGGGTTTCTTTTTCTTCAAAGAGGGAGGGAAAGAGGAAAGAACAGGGAAGGAGGAAGGGGGAAGAAAAGGGAAGGTTACATGTTAAGCCACTAGGCTGGGTACTTACATATTTAAATATTCCAACAAATTTAATTATTATTATCTGCATTTTAGAGATAAGGTAACTGAGTTTCCAGGAGATTAGGTAACCAGCTGAGTCATACATACTCTTTATCACATGAGCCCCTGTCCCTTTCTGAAAAACATGAAACTAAGAAAGTATCTTAATATTGCTTTGTCTTTTGGTATTGGTAGAAGTTCATTTGGAGAATATAATAACTTTGGTATATACATACATACATATTTGATACACACATACATACACATATATTTATGTAAAATAATATAGTTTGGGAATCTTTTTTTAAAAAATTCCGGATGTGTTCATCTTCATATCTTTAGTCTGTCTTCTTTGTTTAAACATCTTGTCTCAGAAACAGTCTCCTATATTTTGTCTATTGCCAGTTATGATACTGACACATCACCATATGTTCTACCTCCTTCAAATGTCCTCTGCTGCCTGAGGTTACAGAGTAAAGTTTATTCAACAAATATCCATTGAATCCTTTTATATGATAAGTAGTGTTCTAAGTACTGTAGATTCAACAGTAGAGAGCGTGGAGAGATATCCTTCTCTATTAAGGAAAGTAAACAAAAGGAAGCTTCTTACAGATTACATGAAGTCATAGCAATGGCATCTCCCATGGTTTACGGAGACCTGATGTGACTTTGCTATATTCAGGGAGCCTAGGGAATTAGTGTATTTACGCTTGCAACTAAAAATCACATATGTCCCTTAAAATTCTTTCCTCTTTTAGCTGCAAGTGGATAACTAGAAGCAATCATTGTATGAGAGAGATACTTACCTACTGTAAAAATAATTGACGTTTTACTTTTTACATGAACAGATCTGGGTATAAGGACAAGAATATACCATCTGGAGTGGAGAATATCCAGAGAACTTAGCAGACTGCTTCTGAAATATTGTATTAAAACTGTCTTTTTCTGAGAGTTGTTTATTTGACCTTGTATAACCAAGAAACCAGGGCTTCGGTTTCCTCATCTATAAAAGGACAGCTTTGGAGTAGATGATAACTCAACTCTATAGAATACTTCACTAATCACAGAAATCTTTACATTCATTGTCTTCATGCATCCTCACAATGAAGTGTGAGATTAGAAAGGCAAGGATTGAATTTCTGTTGTACAGATGCAGAAAATGAAACTTATAGAAAGTATAGTTATGATCACATTGATAGGGGATGGAAAGATGGGCAAAATGGATGAAGGGCAGTTGGAGATATAGGCTTTCAGTTACAGAATGAATAAGTCGCAGGAATAAAAGCAGAGTATACGGAATATAGTCAATGGTATTATAATAGCACTGTATGGTGACCGATGATAGCTGCTGTGGGAAGCATAGCATAACATATAGAGATGTTGAACCACTGCATTGTACACATGAAACTAATGTAACATTGTGTCTCAACTATATTCCAATTAAAATTTTTTTCAAAAAGAAAAAAAAAAACACTAACGGATCACATTGATAGGAATTGGTGAAACCAGGACACAAATCCAGCACTTCTGACTCATCCAGTATTTATTTCACTACAACTGTGAACCCTAAAATATCTTGGATCCATAAAACATAGTAATTTCTCAGTTTTATGCATTTAAATGTTTCCAGAAATATACTCTTTTTAAACTTAAAAAATCAATGGAAGACATACCAAATATGACACTTAGATTATCCTAATTGTCACATTTTATTCATACTTGTATGAAGATCATCGAAGATTACAATTTGATGAACCTAAGTCTAGAAAAACTTCGGGGAGTATAAAAAAATGATTTTATGTGAGGTGGTGGAGAGCAAGAATAATCTTTCCTACTCACCAACATTGCAGGCGATATTTATAGTAAAAGATAGAAGGGAATGCACCAAAGAAATGCTAGTAGTCAGACCTTATTCTGTGGTAAATTTCATAATGGTCTTGAAATCTAAAATACCAGTACAGTTTTCTCTTTTTATAACAGCATTTAATTGCTCAGATGGAGAAAGGGAGCCAACCATTGGACATAGAAGCCTAGGGAAAACACTGTCTGGAGCTTCCTTTCAGGCATTCTATAATTGTTTAGCTAAGTTTTTTGGTTTTTTTTTTTTTTTTGCTGTTTGATAACATTTTTCAAAACCATGGAAAAAGCATCTCAGAGTAATAACCAACAGGAACAGTATCTGTTGATTGACAGCCTGGGCTCCTGTGGAGAATAGGATGTGAACTGGATACAAGAAACATTCTCTCCTGTCTAGGCCTTACATGCCTTTGTCAAAAGCAAAATATTTCCAACCACCTGTCACTTGAACCAAAGAAGCTTTCCTACTTATAAAGAGAACAATATCTGTTGTAACAGGGATACTCTATGTATCACCAAAAGTGGATCCCAGTTTATAGGGGCCTGGGGTTTCACCTTGCAACATCCTAGTCTACTCATTGCTGTTAATAGTTGTTGATGGTCACACTTAATTCTCATACTTGTATTCATTGAGAAGGGGTAAAAGGATTTATAATCTTTCACTCTGGTAGCACCAAGGTATTCTTTGATTGCTTTATCATTGCTGTAGAACTGTAAGACTTTCACTCAATGGCTCGTGACTACTTATTCATTAGTCTGTCCAAGCCTGTGAAACAATCTGGCAATTTTAGAAAATATAAATCACAAATTCCCATATCTCTTTACTTTTCTTAAGTCAATTTAAATCTCACCCTTATTTCGAGGGAAGGGGGCAAGATGGCGGAGAAGTAAGGAGCTCCGTACTTGCACTCGCGCCCATACATCACACAGAAAAGATCTGAAGCCATTGGAAACCTTACAAAACCTGAGAGATTGGGAGACAAAGGACGCAGAATCTACTGAGAGAGCCTTCTAACGTGAGTGCGAACCGGGGAAGATAAAATCGGGTCGGGATCGGAGACTCCAGGGTGGGAGATGATCCCCCTCTACCCTCTATGGGGAGTGAGAGGGGAAAAGGAGAGAGTCTGAAACAGAAAAACCTCCACTCGGAGGGGGGGGAAAAAACCTCCGCTTGGTGCATAGAAAGACCATACTTGCTAAATATCTGCATACCAGGTCTCCTCGCGCCAACTGGTCCTGGGGGGAGCTGAGCACACAAACTGCTTCTTTGTGTTGGTTCCTGGAGGCAGGACTTCAGAGTGGTGGCGCGCCTGCCGCCATTGTAGCTCCCGGGCAGCTGGGGCCCCTGAAAGAGCCACGCGGATATCAGGCGTCCGCGCTCCTGGCTGGCTGGAACTCCAGAGGGAAGGCAGAGAACTAAAAACTGGGATATTAGCCTGTGAGTTCGTGTTTCGGGTGACGAGCCATAGAGGGACCCGGTTTTCCTCAATCCAGCGGACTCGGGCTACACGCACCCGGCAGGCAAGCCCGGCGCATGCGCACCAGCCCGACCCAGAGAAGGAAGCAGCGATTCTGACTCTGCCCCCAGAGCTGGGCAGGGGGCCTGGAATTGCCTGAGGGGGTTGCCTGGGAAGCTGCGCCTAAGGCAACTTCAGTGGGGTGCGCGGACTGGGATTTGGAGATTGGAACTGGCCTGGGTTGAAGAGTGCAACCAACTTCGGCTGCGCCCCCGGTCCGTGGAGTTGACACGCCCAAAAGAACGAGGTGCAGCTCTTGGTTCAAGAAGGGACTGGAGCACCGTCACTCTCCTCCCCACAACAGCCAAGGCAGAGCTCCCGCCTGAGGCATCGGATCACGCCACGCCCATCCCTGGCTGAGAGGTGCCCTCCTCCCTTTTTTTTTTCTTTTTCTTTTTCCTTTTTTTTTTCTTTTTCTTTTTCCTTTTTTTTCTCCTTTTTTTGTTTTTTTCTTTCTTTCTTTTTTCTTTTTTTCTTTTTTTCCCTTTTTTTTCTCTTTCTTTTTTTCTTCTTCTTTCTCTTTTCTCTCTTTTTTCCCCAAAACACTGACCTGACTAACTCTGGTCACCAGCTTGCTTAAACAATCACAACGAGTACATTCTGTAAATATAAACTCTACACCTACCGCTATTTTCAGCTCTTTCTCTCAGGAGTAATTAGACTATATAGTTTCTCTGGATAATTCCAGCATCCTTCTCTCACCTATCCAACCATATTCTACCCTTTACCTCTTTGAAAAAAGTTTCTTATCCCTTCTGCCTGTTCATTCTATTTCCAATTCTACCTCATCCCGTCCTGCCTTCTCTCTCTTTCTCTATGCTCTTCAACCAGCACTGCATACACAAGGCTATTTAACTGTAGCTGGGAAATCCAGGTATATGCTTTAAACCGTTCTTTGTCCATTGGTTATCTTCTTTTTTTTTTCTTTTCTTTTCCAGTTTTTTGACCCATTTATGTACTTTATACTCCATATTATTCGTCCACCCTGCTCCATCTTTTCTCTTAACTTTCTCATTTTCCCTCTTGCTTTGCATGTTAGTTGAATCAGCCTGTGCGTTTGTGTGCTCCTGCTCCCTGTGTGTTTGTCTGTCTGTTTTCTTTTCCAGGGCTACCTCAAGAAACAAGCTAGAGTACACAAGGTGGAGAGTCCCAAATATCACTACGAATAGGAAAATAAAATAACCAAGGTCCCAACAGGAGAGACCAAAGGATACCATTCAAAAAAAAATCTCTGAAAGGATAGGCCCTGGAAAGTCAAAGAGTCTTCTTGGATATAGCAGCGCTCATAGAAACAGGGAGCATAACAAGTCTTTAAAACCAACAAGAGCCGGAAAGGTAACTAAAATGATGAAACGAAAGACCTCTCCTCCAAATAAACTCCAAGAAGAAATGACAGCTAATGAACTGCTCAAACAGATATCAGCAGCATAACTGAATAAGATTTTAGAATAATAATGGTAAAATTAATAGCTGGGCTTGAAAAAAACATAAGGGACATCAAAGAAACTATGGCTACAGACAGAATGGAAAATAAAAATAGGCATGAAGAATTAAAAAATGCGATAAATGAGATACACAATAAATTATAGGCCTCCAATGCATGGATTGAAGAGGCAGAAAGGAGAATAAGTGATTTAGAAGACACCATTCTAGAAAAACAAGAAGCTGACAAAAAAAGAGACAAACTGATCCAGGAACAGGAAAGAAGAATTCGAGAGCTCAGCGACACAGTCAAACGCAACAATATCCGTATCATAGGAATCCCAGAAGACGAAGAGAGAGGGAAAGGTGCGGAAGGAGTCCTGGAACAAATTATAGCAGAGAACTTCCCCGACCTGGGGAAGGAAGTAAATGTGGAAATACAAGAGGCTCAGAGGACTCCCCTCAGATGTAACTTGAATTGATCTTCTGCACGACATATCATAGTCAAAATGGCAAAATATAAGGACAAGGGGAGAATTTTGAAAGCAGCGAGGGAGAAAAGGGCCCTAACATTCAAAGGGAAACCTATCAGAGTGGTGACAGACCTATCTACTGAAACTTGGCAGGCCAGAAAGGAATGGCAGGAGATCTTCAATGTGATGAACAGTAAAAATATGCAGCCAAGAATCCTCTATCCAGCAAGCCTGTCATTCAAAATAGAAAGAGAGATAAAAACCTTTCCAAATAAACAGAAATTGAAAGAATTTGTCACCACGAAGCCAGCTCTACAAGAAATCCTGAGGGGGATGCTCTGAAGGAAAGGTTGCAATGAACAAAGATACCAGAGACACCACCACAAACATGAACCCTACAAAAGATACAGAGACTCTAAACCCACATATTTCAATAATAACACTGAATGTAAATGGGCTGAATGCACCAATCAAAAGACATAGGGTAGCAGAATGGATTAAAAAACAAAATCCATCTATATGCTGTCTACAAGAAACTCATTTTAGACTGGAAGATACCTACAGATTAAAAGTAAGGGGATGGAGAAATATATATCATGCTACAGGAAATCAAAAGAAAGCCAGTAGCGATACTTATATCAGACAAACTGGACTTTAAATTAAAGACAATAATAAGAGATGAAGAAGGGCACTACATAATAATTACAGGGTCCATCCTTCAGGAAGAACTAACAATCATAAATGTCTACGCACCGAATATGGGAGCACCTAAATATCTAAAACAATTAATCACAAACAGAAACAAGCTTATAGATAAGAATGTGCTAATAGCAGGGGACTTTAATACTCCGCTTACAGCAATGGATAGGTCAACCAGACAGAAAATCAGTAAAGAAATAATGGACTTGAAAGACACATTGGACCAGATGGATCTGATGGATATATTTAGAACTTTACATCCTGAGGCCAGGGAATTTACTTTCGTCTCAAGTGCGCATGGCACATTCTCCAAGATAGATCACATACTGGGACATAAAGCAGCCCTCAATAAATTCAAAAGAATACAGATCATACCATGCACACTGTCAGATCACAATGCTTTGAAACTTGAAATCAATTACAGGAAGAAGTCTGGAAAACTTCCAAAAACATGGAGGTTAAAGAACACCCTTCTAAAGAATGAATGGGCCAATCAGGCAATTAGAGATGAAATTAAAAAATATATGGAAACAAATGAAAATGAAAACACAACAATTCAAAATCTATGGGATGCGGCAAAGGCAGTGCAAAGAGGAAAGTACATTGCTCTCAAGGCCTATTTCGAGAGATTAGAAAAAGCGCAAGTCCAAAATCTAACAGCTCACCTAAAGGAACTAGAGGCAGAGCAATAAGAACTCTCTAAACCCAGTAGAAGAAGAGAAATAGTAAAAATTAGAGCAGAAATAAACAACATAGAGACCAAAGAAACAATTGAACAGATCCATGAAACCAAGAGTTGGTTTTTTGAAAAAGTAAACAAAATTGACAAACCTCTAGCCAGACTTATCCAAAAGAAAAGAGAGAGCACCCAAACAGACAAAATTATGAATGAAAAAGGACTTATTACAACCAACCCCTCAGAAATACAAGCAATTATCAGGGAATACTATGAAAAATTATATGCCAACAAATTGGACAACTTAGAAGAAATGGACAAATTCCTAAACACACACTCACTACCAAAGTTCACACGGGAAGAAATAGAAAACCTGAACAGACCCATAACGAGTGAAGAAATTGAATCAGTAATCAAAAATCTCCCAACAAATAAGAGCCCTGGACCTGATGGCTTCCCTGGGGAATTCTACCAGACATTTAAAACAGAATTAATCCCAATTCTTCTCAAGCTATTCTAAAAAATAGAAAGCGAAGGAAAACTGCCGGACTCATTTTATGAAGCCAGCATCACACTGATTCCCAAGCCAGACAGAGATCCAGCAAAAAAAGAGAACTATAGGCCAACATCCTCGATGAATACGGAGGCAAAAATTCTCAACAAGATCCTTGCAAATCGAATCCAGCAGCATATAAAAAGAATCATCCACCAAGATCAAGTGGGAATCATTCCTGGGTTACAGGGCTGGTTCAACATTTGCAAAACAATCAATGTGATACATCATATCAATAAAAGAAAAGATAAAAACCATATGATCCTGTCAATAGATGCAGAAAAAGCATTTGACAAAATACAGCATCCCTTCTTAATAAAGACTCTCGAGAAAGTTGGGATAGAAGGAACCTACTTAAACATCATCAAAGCCATCTATGAGAAGCCTTCAGCTAACATCATCCTCAACGGGGAAAAACTGAGAGCTTTCCCCCTGAGATCTGGAACACGACAGGGATGTCCACTCTCACCACTGTTGTTTAACATAGTGCTGGAAGTCCTAGCATCAGCCATCAGACAACAAAAGGAAATCAAAGGCATCAGAATTGGCAAAGAGGAAGTCAAACTTTCCCTCTTCGCAGATGACATGATACTCTACATAGAAAACCCGACAGACTCCACCAGAAGCCTCCTAGAACTGATCCAAGAATTCAGCCAAGTTGCAGGGTACAAAATCAACGTACAGAAATCGGTTGCATTTTTATACACCAACAATGAAGCAACAGAAAGAGAAATCAAGAAACTGATCCCATTCACAATTGCACAAAAAACCATAAAATACCTCGGAATAAACCTAACCAAGGATACAAGAGATCTGTATGATGAAAACTATAGAAAACTTATGAAGGAAATTGAAGAAGACACAAAGAAATGGAAAAACATTCCATGCTCATGGATAGGAAGAATAAATATAGTTAAGATGTCATTACTACCTAAAGCACTCTACACATTCAATGCAAGTCCAATCAAAATTGCACCAGCATACGTCTCAAAACTAGAACAAACTATCCAAAAATTTGTATGGAACCACAAAAGACCCCGAATAGCCAAAGTAATCCTGAAAATTAAAGCCAAAACGGGAGGGATCACCATCCCAGACTTTAGCCTCTACTACAAAGCTGTCATCATCAAGACAGTATGGTATTGGCACAAAAACAGACACATAGACCAATGGAACAGAATTGAGAACTCAGAAGTGGACCCAAAAGTATACAGCCAACTGATCTTTGACAAAGCAGGAAAGAATATCCAATGGAAAAAAGACAGCCTTTTTAACAGATGGTGTTGGGAGAACTGGACAGCAACATGCAGAAGAATGAAACTAGATCATTTTCTCACACCATGCACAAAAATAAACTCAAAATGGATAAAGGACCTGAACGTGAGACAGGAAACTATCAAAACTCTAGAGGAGAAAGCAGGAAACAGCCTCCTTGACCTCCACCGCAGCAACTTCTTACTTGACACATCCCCAAAAGCAAGGGAATCAAGAGCAAAAATAAACTGTTGGGACCTCATCAAGATTAAAAGCTTCTGCACAGCCAAGGAAACAACCCAGAAAATTAATAGGCAACCAACGGAATGGGAAAAGATAGTTGCAAATGACATATCAGATAAAGGGTTGATATCCAGAATCTACAAGGAACTCACCAAACTACACGCCCGAAAAATAAACAACCCAGTGAAGAAATGGGCAGAAGATATGAACAGACACTTCTCCAAAGAGGACATCCAGATGGCCAACAGACACATGAAACGATGCTCAGCATCCCTCCTCATCAGGGAAATACAAATCAAAACCACACTGAGATACCACCTCACGCCAGTCAGAGTGGCTAAAATGAGCAAATCAGAGAACTCTAGATGCTGGCGAGGATGTGGAGAAACGGGCACCCTCCTACACTGTTGGTGGGAATGTAAACTGGTACAGCCCCTCTGGAAAACAGTGTGGAGGTTCCTCAGGAAACTAACAATAGAACTCCCCTATGACCCAACAATAGCACTGCTAGGAATTTACCCAAGGGATACAGAAATGCTGATGCATAGGAGCACATGTACCCCAATGTTCATAGCAGCACTCTCCACAATAGCTAAAACATGGAAAGAGCCTAAGTGTCCATCAAGAGATGAATGGATCAAGAAGATGTGGTTTATCTATACCATGGAATACTACATGGCAATGAGAAACAATGAAATCTGGCCATGTGTAGCAACATGGATGGACCTTGAGGGTGTTATGCTGAGCGAAATAAGTCAGGCAGAGAAGGACAAATATCATATGTGTGCACGTATAGGAGGATTAGGAGGAACTTGACGGAGGAACAAGGGGGAGAAGAAGGGGGAAATGGTGGGGGAAAGGGAGAGAGGCAAACCATGAGAGACTCTTGAATGCTGACAAAAACTGAGGACTGATGGATGTGGGGGGGGGGGATGGGCATGGAGGAGGACACTTGTGGGGATGAGCACTGGGTGTTATGTGGAAACTAATTTGACAATAAACTATTTGTAAAAAAAAATAATAATAATAAAATAAAGTTTAGACAGGACAGCGGCCTGGGTGGCTCAGTAGGTTAGGCTCTGACTTCAGCTCAAGTCATGATCTGGTGGATTGTGAGTTTGAGCCATGCATATGGCTCTGTGCTGTTCAGTGCAGAGCCTGCTTCAAATTCTCTGTGCCTCTCTCTCTCTCTCTGCCCCTCCCCTTCTGTGTGCACTCTCTCTCTCTCTCAAAATTAAATAAACATTAAAAAAAAGTTTAGACAGGTTAAAGACAACAGAAATTGAGATCTCTAAGTTGGTGAATTTATTTAAAAAATAATGGATAACTGTATCTTGGAGAAAATTCCCTCCAGTTTTAAATGTTTATGTGGGTATATGTTTATATTGGGAAATGGTGTAAAATACACTTTTTACACTGAGTTATGGTTAAAAAAATGCTCAAAACTACTGTCTGAGGGAAATTCTTGCATATGGTCGCTGAGAGACTTCTAAAAGAACGTCTATAGCAGCTCAATCGTAATAAAGGAGAACATTTCAAATGTTCGTCAAAGTATTGTGGTATAGTAGAGAATATATCATGTGTTTTGAAAACCACTTTATTTTCAGACTGGGCATATGACCATCCAGGTGGGACTATGTAATTAAGTTCTGTCTAAAATGTGGGAAAATGTGTGTACATCTGTGTTGGTAGTGGTCATAAATGCCTCATGCAGTGATCTTCTCCATCCCACCCTATCCATAATTCTCTATCTTTGTCTCTGTTTCTCTCTCTGTCTCTCTCTCACTCTCTCACTCTCTATCACATGCATGCACAGCAGTCACATTGGAGGCTACTTTTGACTGATAGTAATACAATAAATTACAATACAAAGGCATATCCATAGGGAATTTGGGGTTACTTTTTTGTTTCTAAAATGGTTAGTGGATGCATGGACTTTTCTTTTTTATATATTCCTTATATATATATTATATTTTTAAATCTTTTATATCTATTTAGTATTTCACATTTTTAGAGACAAGTAACTGAAAATCAGTCCAATTATTGCAAAATAGGAAAAAAGAGTTTCCAGTTAGCAATTTCTCCAAAATAACTTGGCAAGAGAGATCACCAGGCCGACTTTCTGCAGAACTATACTATGCAGCCAATAGAAATTGCAACAGAGTTATTCTGGAGAAAAAAAACATATTAACCAAAGGCCAGTTGAAGCCATTCATTTAACTTATAGTTTGCCTAAAATTGAGGCATCCACAATCATCTGCTTATCTGAGATATGGATGTTAAAGGAGGAAAAAGTTCCCTGAATTTGAAAGTTCTAAGACACATCTAGCTAAAGATGTTTGGAGAATATTTTTACTTAGAAGTTTTAAAAATAGCAGATGAAATAATGACATGTTGGAATTGACAGAGCCCTTAGAGGCTCGAAATGAAGATTTTCAATCTTGCCTACGTATTTGAATCACCCACAGGTAGGTTTTTTTTTTTCTTAATCCTAATGCTTGGGTTGCACTAGAGAGAAATTAAATCAGAATATCTGAAGGTGGACCTAAGCATTCATGTTTTTAAAGATCTCTGCAACATTCCACTGTTCAGTCAACATTGGTTTTATCCTTTCACAGTTGAAAGGTCTGAGGTTGTAAGAGAAGGATTGCATTCTTTAAGGTTCACTCAGCTGGTTAATTGTTCTCTGTCTTGTTCTCTGTCTTCTGTTTCTCCCCTCCCCCTTTTTAAACATTGCCGCTTCCCTCTATTTTGAACATTTATTTACACCCCTTCAAGTTCCTTTGACCTCATCTGTCTCTTATAGTGGCCACCCGACCTTTACACCAGTGCAACCTGATGGTGCTTCACCTCAGATCTGCTTAAAATATCAGTTCCTTTATGCCCAGGGGCTTTTTAAATGACACGGTAATAGTGAGCCCCATGGGAATCCTCTTGACATTCACAAATGCACAACTTGAAAATGGTGAAAAATTGTCATCCCATGGGTGAATATGACTAAGAGGGAATATAAGCTGACAGGTTTGCTTTCCCTTTTATTTCCATACGTGGATCGTCTTGAGACTCATTTCATATACCTCTTTAGGCAGAGCTGCAAGTTCAAACAACTAGTCGCCTGTAGCAGGGAGTCAACGTTCATAGTGCATCTTTGTTCTCTTCTCCTTCCTTCCCTGTTTACCTGGCCCACTCTCCACCTCCCTTGGGTATCACTCCCCAATAAAGTATAAGCACTTAAGTTTTCAGTTCAGCCTCTACTTTCTGGAGACATCACATGTCTTCCATTAGCTATAATCTTAATTTCATGAGCAATGCTCAGTTTTCATGGTCTGGAGGCCTTGATGTTTTATTCAACGTTAAAATACAAGCATCATCAACATCATCAGCTTATGGCCTTTTGTGTATGTGTTCTCAAAAATCTCAACAGAACTAGTGAGATGTATTTGGGGCTTTCAGACCTTTCCACAATGATTCTCTGGAGAAAGTGAAGACAGTATAGAAATGCCAATAAAAAGCAAAACATACTGAACAAGAAATAGGAGACCACTAAGAAAAAAAAAAGTGATTAGAACATGAAAGGCAGTTGAATAGAACAAGACCATGAAAGATCTGGAATAAGAGAAAGAATGGTGAACAATGAGTGCTTGCTATTCAAACTGCTCTCAGAGCAACATTTCATTTCCCCTTATCAATTGGACTATCATCAGTATATCAAAGTGTCTTTATCCCTCCATCCCTCTATTAACTACATTCATATACAACATATTTACTCACTCATTCTATGCCCATCCAGCATTAATTGCATACCAATAATGTTCTAAAAACCCAATAATAAAATTACTACATTGGTGAGATTGGGGGTTATTACTGAGTTTCTATCAAAGTCCCAAGACAACAAGGGCTAGGGCATTACACTTAAGTATATCTGACTAATGAGTAGATAAAATATGGATTATCTATCTTCTCAACCACCATCATCCTCATATCTGGGCAGTTCCTGTTCTTGGATACTTCCAACCTATACTTAGTTTACTGATCATTATGGAAGACACCATCTTTCTTGTTAATATTTTTCTGGAAATTACCTCTATTTCTTCAATCATCTGTCCCCAGGTTTCTCCCTCAGAAATTTAAGGACTTTTCCCTCCCTCAATATTTCATGGGCCATATTATTCATTTATTCAACAAATATTCTTTACTATATGAAATGTCCCTGGTAATAATGCAGATAACATGACTACACATTTTGTCCCTTCATTGAGTTCTCTTTCTAGTGGGTGTCTTTTTTTTTTTTAATGTTTTTTTTTCCCTAGGAGAGAGAGAGAGAGAGAGACAGCGTGAGCAGGGGAGGGTCAGAGAGAGAGGGAGTCACAGACTCCGAAACAGGCTCCAGGCTCTGAGCTAGCTGTCAGCACAGAGCCCGGCACGGGGCTTGAACCCACGAACGGTGAGATCATGACCCAAGCGAAAGTCGGACACTTAACCGACTAAGCCGCCCAAGCGCCCCTCTAGTGGATGTCTTAAATAGAGAGATGAGATAAAGGAATAAGTAACTATTACATGGATTACAATAAAGGGGACAAAATAAATAGTAAATGCAGAAGCCGATTTTACAAAGATGAACTCAGGAAAGCTTATCTGAGGAAGAAAGCGAGGCCAAAAGTTCTCAGGGGAATCTGAGAAAGAAGCTGAGATGTAAACAATGACACTGAGAGGTGCCTGGGTGACTCAGTTGGTTAAGCGTCTGACTCTTGATTTCAGCTCAAGTCATGATCTCATGGTCTTGGAATTAAGCCTCATGTCAGGCTTCATGCTGACAGTACAGAGCCTGCTTGGGATTCTCTCTTTCCCTCTTTCTACACCCTTTCCCCGCTCATTCTCACTCTCTCTCAAAATAAATAAATGAACTTAAAAAAATGACACTGAGTCAACCAGGCAAATGTCTAAGATAAAACACGGCAGAGATAAGCAAGTGCAAAGGTCCTAAGGTGGAAAAAGTTTTAATAATTTCAGAAACAGAAATGGAGCCAATATAGATCAAGTATGGTGAAAAATCAGGAGTAGGATATAAGATTAAGTTGGAGAGATTAAAGTACCATATCCTTTAAATTTTGTAAACCATGTGATGGAGTTCAGATTTTATTATAAGAACAATAAGAAGCCTTTGGAAATTTTTCAGCTGAAAAGCAAAATGGTCTGATTTTAATTTTTTAAGAGGTCACTCAAGTTACTCTATGAAGAAAAGTTAGAAGAAAAACAGAGAGAAAATAATCAAGTTAGAAGGCAAATGTCAGGGCACCTGGATGGCTCAGTGGGTTAAGTGTCTGACTTCAGCTTAGGTCATGATCTCACGGTTCGTGGGTTCAAGCCCTGCGTCAGGCTCTGTGCTGATGGCCAGCTTGGAGCCTGGAGCCTGTTTCAGATTCTGTGTCTCCCTCTCTCTCTGACTCTCCCCTACTCACATATGCTCTCTCTCTCTCTCTCAGAAATAAATAAAACATTTTAAAATTTTTTTAAAAAAAGAAGGCTAATATCATCTAGGAAAGAATTGAAAATGGTGTTCAAGAATAAGTTTAAGATAAAACCATGACTCTCATACAAACATAAAATAAACATGTGTCATAGATGGTATTTTTTAATTCATTAATTAATGAAGAAACTAGTAAAATGTTACAACTAATTCAAAGAGAAGTCAAAGATCACACATGTATTAGCAATCTGCAATGCTGACACAAATTTTTAAAATGATAGATGCAAAACTGGCCAATACCCACAGGGCAACAACCAATTGCATTTGTAATTGTATTACTATCAGTTTTCTACAATTTAAAAGAGTTGTAAAATAGCTCAAAAACTATAAAAGTCACAGATAACCAGGAAAATGTGCTAGACAAAATATTTGGTAATCTTTCTTTACTCATTTCAAACCATTTCCCAATTATTCCCGACAGGAGCTTGGACAAGAACAGTGCTAGTGGACAGAGAAACCTGTGCTGAATTATAGATCTCTTTTGAAGTCTTAGCTGACGGAACTTGCTGATGGATTAGAAGGGCATGTGTGTACAAGCATGTGAGGAAGGCAGGTGAGAGAAAGAGAAGAATCAAGGTTAACTCCTAGATTTGTTGGTTAAACCCTGTTCCTGTAGAACAGTCTTACCAGATAGTTGATACCAGCTGAACTCCTTCAGTAGACGGGGACATAAAGAGCTAGATGATAAGACGTTGTTTATAGGAGAGAAACAAGAGAAAATACACACAATACCGGATAGAAATAAGATACATTTGTAAGTAAGTTCTAAATAAAAAGTTTACTTAACTCTAGAAGGGAAAGAGGAGGGGGGCCCTCTCTGAAGCACCAATGCTGGGAACACTTTCTAATCATCGCATGTGAAGTTTCAGCTAAGGACTTTACATGTTTTTTGAATGTTTATTTATTTATTTTGAGACAGAGAGAGAGTGAACATGAGCAGGGGAGGGGGAAGAGAGAGAGGGAGAGAGAGAATCTCAAGCAACCTTTGCACTTTCAGTGTAGAGCCTGATGCGGGGCTTGATCTCAAGAACGGTGAGATCATGACCTGAGCTGAAACCAAGAGCTCGACACTTAACCAAGCCACCCAGGCGCCCTGAGCTAAGGACTTTAAATACAACATAGTAGGATTTGGAGACCTTTCAATCCATCTCAGTCATCCATGAATCATTTGATGTCAAGAGGTTCTGGGTATTTTTTTAAAAATCCCTATGTGAATATATATGTTTCTAAAGATTGGGGCTGGAGTATGGGACTGGGGTGGCAGGTGGCTTATTTACAAAGGAACAACAGACCACATATTGGTACAGTAGCTTATGTGATGTAATGGGAAGGGCGGACAAAACACCACCATATGAGGCACTTACAATAGGGAAGTCAGGAAGGTAAAGCTGAAAATAACAGAGACCTCAGAGACAAGTTTGGTCTACCTAAAATAAAAACAACAACTAAGAATCAGTACTGGCTTACTATAGCCCTCTTTAATAAGGAGACATAAGGATTATGCCCATTTTAAAATTTAAAAAATTTCTTAATAATACGTTCTACGATTTGCAGTGCTGAAGAAAACAACTACAAAGCAAAGTCTCCAGATGTTAATAGCAATAGCCTCTTGTGGTGAAACTACTGGTATTATGATTTTTAAATTATATTATGTAATTTTCAGAGTCTCTAAAATGACCATAATTATAAGGGAAAAAAAAGAGAAATATGATCATGGATAACATGGCAAAATAATGTAAGAATATGTCTACTCAGTTTACTTCTATATCTCCTCCCTAAACTACACAGTACAAGATTGAACACATAAACCAAATTCAAGTAAAATCTAGCCCTGAAATAATGGTTACTCCCCCAACAGTCATACCAGATTAAAGTTAATTATATATTGTTCCTTAGCATCATGAATATAAAGGGATGAAGGAAAAATAATATTGCTGCCTTTTTCTTTACTGTCCTTCGTAGGTTTCAATGGAAAGAATTTTGCCTACAGATCTGACCCAATCAAGCATTTATGAAGACACGACATACAGTGTGATACCAAAGGAATTCTTGTCCTCTTACTATATAATGAAACTCATTTTCAACCTCTGAGGTGTCTGTCCTAAGGAATTTAGTATAATATTTAATTCCACTAGAAGCTCCTTTCTGGGACTTTAACTGAAGAAGCTATGATTACCATCTCTGCCCTGTTGACTCTACCCGTCTTCTAGCTTTAGCTCACCAGCATAAAAAGCAGTTCATCTCCTGAAATGGGTCTTCTGATCCCCAAGCTTTCCATGACCTGACTTTTATGCATTCCTCCAGAGACAGTCAATGGGCAGCATCCTGATTCTCGGCCATGTCCCCTGGACCCAGACACTTCCTAGCCATGACAGAGAAGCCATTTTGCTAGCTATTTAATGTGTCACAGCTTCTGCACATCCCCACCTTTGCCATGCCCTCCCGACATCCATCCACTTACTCTTATTAACAAGCTGTGCATTGGTTCCTTTTTCTCTAATGGAAGTACTGACTTGTAAAAGCCAACCAAAGCTTTTCAAAATTCTTCCTATTTGAATAAAGCTTTCTCTTCACGTTTTGGAGGTCTCCATCATGGTGAGCTAATCATCTAGCAATTTTAAAGAGGCATGTGCTGATTATAAAAATAAAGTCTGTGAGTTCTTACAGAAGAAGAAGTTCTTACAGAAGTTCTTAAAATTGTTTCTGTCACATGTTATCAAAGCTCAAGTAGATTTATACCCAACACAGCTTAATCACCTCATGAGGAAAACAAGGAAGCACAGCCCAGTTATGACACCTATATTAAAGGGTCTGGTAAGAACTGAAAGCATGTAGTTTTATTTATTTTCCTCTCTTGCAGCACAGAGACCCCCAGACACTGACAAGGTCACAGCAAATCTGAAAAGAGTCTCATGAAGCCCATTGTCCTGAATGCCCCAATGGTACCTATCAAGGATGCCTGGAAAGAGACACTGAAGAGAAGAGCAATGAATATGAAAACCTACAAAAGAGAGAGCAACTTCATTGCTAAGATCAAAACCATTCTAATTTTGATCTAGCTACCACAACCTAGAGGGGGGAAAGGCAATTAATATACACAAGAACTACTCTGAAGGAACTAAGCGATGTCAATCGTTTGAGATGACCTGTGATGGTTATTTTTATACCCTTTGATGTCAGCTTGCCTGGGCAGCATGGTGGGGACCCACAGTATTTGCTCAGACTTCACAGGGCAGTCCAGCCTGAGTCATATGACTGCTGTGTCAGTGAGGTCAGTTGGACTATTCTTGTTTTTGCATGCATAGTCAGGCACCCGGGCCCAGGGCTGCTTACATTGATGACCCCCTGCCCCCTGAGACCCCAAATGCTGAATGAGGTGACAATCCACTGATTGTCCAGCTCACTTTCTCCATGGCCAAAGAGCTGTTTGGAACACATCTTGGCCTTCATCAGTATTCCAAACCCTGCAAAGCGTGAAGTTTGTTTTTAGAACACAGTTCACATGGGCTTAGTAAAAGCAGCCTGCATAGCTATCCTTTCCTGAAATCTTTGAACTATTTTTTTCCAAATGTTCTTAATTAATTTTGGAGTCTAGACAGTGAGAGCTCAATACTCTCCAATCTGCTGCATCTCTTTTCAAGATGCCTAGAGGCATTTACAAGAAACATCAGTCATCAGTTGATTAGATTTGTGATAAGGTAACAAGTTCCCTCAGTTAACTGCATTCTCTGTTTCTTACTTTTTAGGTCCTCCCCCACATGTGGACATTTCTTCCCCATTTATCTCCTTGTTCTTTCCTATCTACTCTCTCCACACTTCCTCCTAATTGTGGTCACTGACTTCTCATTCTCTTCATTCTGAAATAATGTATGAGGAAACACTGTAAATTCTGAAATTCTGTAGCAATTATCAGTACGATAATTATAACTCATCCTTTTCCAGTGTGGTTTTGTGAGTGGGTATGTGTGTGCAGTTATGTGTACATGAGAGTGCAGCCCAGCTTCTCCACTGTTGTGAACAATCCTCCATTCTGAACTGAGGTCTCCATTACCCCTTCTGCCTAAGGAGGGCCTAAACCTACACAGATAGGCAAGACTCAGATACATCTAACTCATTACAAGTTTCAGATGTTAGAGATTTTGAAGACACAGCAGTAGAGGGCCTGTCCTAGCTAAGACGCACAGAAAATTTGTTTGCACTCTCCCATCTTGCCTGTCTCCAGACATGTATTTTTCTCCACCCGAGTACCCTACTGCTCTCTGCTGTTCTCCAGCAAGTCCAAATCTTTCCTCTTGGCCAATGCCCCCAGCACCACATTAAGCAACATTTGGTGCTTTCAAATGACCCTTCTCTCAAAATCAAACTCCCACACATTTAGGCAACAGAAGAAAAATGTCCCATTCCTCTGGTCCACATGGGAATGTGACACAATAATAACAACATTCCACTTGAGCAGATGTATGTTTAATAATTTGGTAGTTGTTCCAAATAGATGACAGTTTGAAAACATCTCTAGGAAAAAAATTGGAAAAGAATACTTTCTAGAGATCTCTTAATTTTAGAGGTGGCAATCTTTTCTGACTGCCTGAGGCATTCTCTAACATAAAAAATGCAAAACAGTGAAATGAGGTGGTGAGTACCCTTTAAAAACCAGAGTATTTGTCAAATGCTGCAGTGGTGAGAGGTGATGCCTGTGAGCTGTGAGAGCTGCTCCAAGACATCCATTAAAGCTTGGGATCAATTACTTTTAGTATTGATCAGACTATTTCTACAAGGCTATTTACTCACAGAAAACAATCTAAGGACATTCAACTTTTTTTGCTGTTGTTGTTATTTTTTTCTAGAAATAAATCTAAATTGTCCTGTGAATGTTAAGAACAAGAGACCATAAAAACATATTCACTAATTGGACTAAAAAAATTGGAAAAGCAATTTAGTGTTTTGATCATAAAAGAACAGAGTGAGACAAACAGGCAAGAGGCCAAGGGGCAAAGATGCAGATAAGAAAAGAGTCAAGAACAAGAAAAATAAAGGGAGCCCAAAAGAAACAGAAACAAAGAGATATACCAAGAAGACAATGTAAACATGTTTAAAACATGTACACAAAGAAGAGAGATAGACCAAAAAAAAAAAAAAAAAAAAGACACACATAGAGAGACACGGTAGAGGTTTTGTATTGCTTCCACTTAGTTAGGTTGAACTACATTTCCCAGACTTCCCTTCTCTGTATCTTTCCATGGATGATGGGCCACAGAGACCCTGATTTGGAGGCGGAAGTAAGGCAGCAGCCATTGGTGTGAGTCATACAAATTGTCACTCATTCTCTGGTTTACCTCATTGGTGTGAGTCAGAGGCAGGTTATACAACAGCTCCACCTTCTACTGAATTCTCCTTTTGCTTTTCCAACTTCTGTGCATGTGTGCGTGTGCGTGTGTGCAGATGTTTGTTCGTGTGGTTCCATGATGAAGGGCCTGGCTTCTGCAGGAAACCTTTGCAATCAAAGTAAAAGGCAATAACAAGTGATGCTCATAGGTTCCAGCTCGTTCCTGTTCTCCTCCACTTCACACCATCTTCCCTTATCCATGTGAACTTCAATCTTTAGCATCAGATGCAAGGATAATGGCCTCACAATGCTTCTTAATCAGCTTCCACTCTTTCATAAAGTCAAATCCCCTTAATAAAGCCCTTAATAGAAATATATGAATGAACGAACGAATAAATGAAATGAATAATATAGCTCCTAGCTTTTCTGATTGTATCTTGATATATACAGACATAAAAATCAAAAATCAAGTTTCTAAAAGTTGACACAATGATACCATTACTGTTTAACCTGTAAGAGCTATTAGTCTGCTCGTATACACTTCCCTATGCCTAATAAAATTCAGTTCAGAACCAGATCCCTACATATATTAAGTCCCCCTACCTTCAAATTGACAATGTAATTATTTTGTCTATCAGAATACAAACAGAGAGTAAATAGAAAGAAATATCTCAGCTAGTTAGAATCCCCCTAAGGCTTGCTTTGATACTGTAACTATGAATTTTACTTCTGATTAAACATAAAAGTATATGATAAGAGTATTTTAAAAACGCATGTTTTGACAGTTAATACTGAAATCACATATCTCATCATTTCTAATCTGCAATCTAAGGTTTACTGAGTTACCCGAATAATTTCTTGTTTGAGTCATTCTTACGTATATGGATGTCCTTTGAAATCTACAGAATTTAACTACAATTTACACGGTTCCAGGTAACGTTGACCATGAATGTTTCTTCTTGATGATTTTGATCAACAATAATAAAGCTCCTAGGATCAGCCTAGTGGTAGTCAAGAGTCTTTACACAATTTATCTGGCATTGACACATTACATTTCTATTATATGCTTGCTCTGATAAAAACAGCTGCCTATTTGGAATTGTCTTCAACTTTACAGGGAAATAAACAGAATAAAAATTTATATCTCTACATGGCTTGGGTCCATAGTATCTATTTCAGTTCTGTCCAGTGGAAATAAATACAAACCACATATGTTAATTTTAAGTTTCCTAGTAGCTGTGTATTTTTAAAAGTAAAAATGAAAAACAAATGAAATTAATTTTAATAATATATTTTATTTAATTCAATATTTCTAAAATATTCTTTCAACATAATCTATATAAAATACTATTTAGGAATATTTTTTTAAAATTTCATATTATTGGGGCGCCTGGGTGGCTTAGTCGGTTAAGCGTCCGACTTTCACTTAGGTCATGATCTCGCGGTTCGTGGGTTCGAGCCCCGCGTCGGGCTGTGTGCTGACAGCCAGCTCAGAGCCTGGAGCCTATTTCAGGGTCTGTGTCTCCCTCTCTCTCTGACCCTCCCCTGCTCAAGCTGTCTCTCTCTCTCTCTCTCTCTCCCCTAGAAATAAATTAAAAAAAATAAATAAAATAAAATTTCATATTATTTAAGTTTTTGAAACTCAGTGTGTGTTTCAAACATGTCAGGTAAGACTAGTTACATTTTTTTTAAATCTTTTTATTTATTTCTAGGAGAGAGAGAGACAGCGTGAGCAGGGGAGGGTCAGAGAGAGAGGGAGATACAGACTCTGAAGTAGGCTCCAGGCTCTGAGCTGGCAGTCAGCACAGAGCCCGACGTGGGGCTCAAACCCACGAACCGTGAGATCATGACCTAAGCAAAAGTCCGACGCTTAACCGACTAAGCCACTCAGGCGCCTCAAGACTAGTTACATTTGAAGAGCCCAGTAGCACATGTGGTCAGTGGCTGTGTATTGGATAGTGCAGTTCTTTCTAGTCAGTGTGTTGGATGGAAGCAGTGGTAATATGCTTACTAAACTTGGGGAGCAAAAGCACAAGATAATTCCTACCCACCAGAAATTGTGAAATCATATAGCCCAGAAAACTTTTCAGTTGGGCTCCCCTTCACTGAGGGTACCAGTTCCCTTAACAACCAAGATGAAATCCACCCCACCTCATTAGAGAATATGCAAGAAAGGAGCCCATTTGGAGCCATACTGGGTTTATGAGGCCCCGCCCAGACCCATTGAAAAGCTGCCTGTGTAGGCCTGCTTTGCAATGTATCTGATCACAGACCCCTATGCGGTTGTCAGGGGCTGATTGAGTCAAGCTGTTGGGACTCTGCAAGAAGAAAACTACCTTCTCTGTCACAAGCAGGCCCAACTGACACTTGCAGCGAATTATATGGCTTGTGCTGAGCATCTTAGTACCTCTGGGCAGGGGCTGTTAGAGAGCAGGAAGGAGCAAAACTGCAGAAATCAGGTTCCAAGGACAGCTGAAGGTCCAGAAAGGCTCATCCTGCCCAAATCCAATGTGCCATACACAAAGGTGCCCAGAGTGCTGGAGAACGGTGTGAGGAGCAATCAGGTGGAGAGGTACAGTAAAGTGACAGTCCTTCTTAGGATCTCATTCATGTGGGAATTTAGATGTCAGGTTGACTCCAACAAAAACAGTATTAGGAGTACCTACCATTCAGTGAGTGTCCCTTGCCATTACAAGAAGCTTATACAATGACTACAACTACAATAGGACACACTTACTAGATACTTTGCATGTGTCAGCCACTGTTCTAAGTGCTTCTGCAAATATTTAATATGAGTATTTTAGTGATCATTTTAAAGATAAGTCAGCTGAGACTGCAGAGTGATTTGTTCAAAGTCACATAGCTAGAAAGTAGAGAATTAAAGTAGGAGCTCTGTATATGTGATCCCAAAACTTTAGAAACAGTATAGAAGTTACAATGGCCCAAGAGTGAAAGGGGATTCTATTTATGTAGAGAAGAGGGTAAAGGACCCTTTTTCTTCCAATATGTTGTAGGTGTTGCAGAATTTCATAGTAATACAGTTGAAGCTGAGAATGCGGCTTCCTAGCTGGAGACTACCTGTCCCAGCCCTCTTGCAGTTAGATATGGCCAAGTGACTAAGTTCTCAATAGTGATAGTGAGGGAAGTGTATGTCTCAGAAAGTACTTGACTACAGCAGTGACCACAAAGATTAGAGTTATTCTAGACCACTCACTTCAAAACCATTACATAAGAGAAATAAGCATCTATATTCTTAAACCTTCTATTTTGACCTCTTTTTTTTAAAACTGTAGCTTATTTCAGCCCTTTAATATACAAGAAAAGCTGACAATGTCAACTTAGGGATATTCATGTAAGAGCCCACCCTATCATCCCTATCCCCATATTTCAGCAACACAACCAAACCAATACACTGAATTCTACCAATAAAGAGAGACCTAAAGGACTCTGAGTGACCAGAATCTCTGAGTCTTTTCTTTCCTTATGTCAGCAGATGTGACTTCAGAGCACAATTATGTCTGCCATAGGTAACTTCATAAGTACTATCACAGAAATGAACTATGTATACAATCAGTCAATTTGTGTTCCATACTTATAAATATAGCGAAATATGGGAAACATACAGAAAAAAACAATTATGCTTAGGTACTTAGCCTAATGTTGAGAGATATTTTGCTTCCTCGTCCATAGATTTACATCAATGTAGACGATTATAGGTACTACTGACATGTGAAGAGAGTAAATGTAAAACCATCTGAACAGCTCTCAGGAAAAAAAAATTCTGCACTTCAAGTAATTGAATAGGGCCATATAGTTGTCAAGAGGTACTAATGTTGTGTAGGATAACAAACAAGTCTAAAGTTCTCAACATCCAACAATAACTAGCATTTGTTAATCACTTACTGGTCTAATAAAGACAAGCTATGGCTCCAATCTGCAGCTCACTCTACATGCCTCCTCAATCTTTTTGAAATGGCAGACTAACCTGAGTATATTGTCCTCGTGCAAAGATGAAAGCACAAGAGGGAGAATAAGAACATATGCTGCCTCTCACAGTGTTGACACTTCCACTAACACTCCATTGGTCAAAGCAAATTCCGATGGCCAAACCCAATATCAACAGGCAAGGAAGTTTATTCTGGCCATAGCAGGGAACACTGCCAAGCTACATGACCAAAGACACGATGTATAATGATGCAACATTGGAAGTAAAATGTTAGAACCAATAATAAATCAATTTCTTACTAGCTGAGTATAAAATTAGGTTTATCTAATCATAAGACTCATGCACTTTCCCTTGAGTCACATTACTCTGAAATATTCTTTTATGATTTCATATATGTGTCCTCATTTAATCTTAATAGTATTCTTATGAAGTAGATATCATTAATTCTGTTTTATAAATAATGGTGTCCGTTAATGTTGAATAAGTCAGCCAATGACAGATGGTAAAGCGAAGGCAGAACTGCAGTTCCAATCAGTTCTCTTAGAAATGCAAAGTAATTAAACTATTTCCTAGTAGTTTTTGGTGTGTCCCCAAAAGGTATTCATTGCATGAACTACTCAGAAAGTCTTTATGCAGCACTGTGTAAAGGGTACCACAAGAAGCATTAACACCATAGCAAGTCCTTAATATTAAAAAAATCAGTGGATATATAACCTTTAACTTGTGCTCTGTATCTAGGTCAAGAAAATAATATTCTCAATCATTTGAAATCATTTATATTTTATTTGATGAACAATGATCTATTTTACAGTATTATAATCATTCTCAGTTACACATAGTCCACTTCATTTTAGTAAGGGGTATTTGTTTTGGCTTCATGTGCATGGCCCACTTCAAGACATATTCTTTTTTTTTTTTTTTAATTTTTTTAAATATTTTTATTTATTTTAGGAGAGAGAGAGAGACAGCGTGAGCAGGGAGGGTCAGAGAGGGAGATGCAAACTCTGAAACAGGCTCAGGCTCTGAGCTGGCAGTCAGCACAGAGCCCGACGGGGCTCGAACCCACGAACCGCGAGATCATGACCTAAGCGAAAGTCGGACGCTTAACCGACTAAGCCACCCAGGCGCCCCAAGACATATTCTTTCTCCAAAAATCAATTATTCATTTATTTTTGCTCATAGTGATGCACACATATAATATCAGAAAGGTATCCTTGTTACAAATATTTACTAAATAGCTTGTCGTTTAAGATACTTTTGAAGCTTTTCTGTGAGTTGGAATTCTAGATTTGATTCAGCATACTCTATTTGGTCATAATTTTTATTTAAACTCACCAGTTAGAATTTTTGGTCCTGTTGTGTATATTTTAAAGAAATCTTAGCTGAATTCATGCCATTAATGCAATGAAGTGCCTTCCACTTACCAGAACGACATGTATAGCTACTCAGTGATTCCCACTTTTAATAAAGTAACAGGCTTATGAGTTTCTAATAATATCACAATTTTATTTTATTTTATTTTTTTAATTTTTTTAATGTTTTTTTTTTTTTTATTTCTAGGAGAGAGAGAGAGACAGCGTGAGCAGGGGAGGGTCAGAGAAAGAGGGGGTCACAGGCTGAAACAGGCTCCAGGCTCTGAGCTGGCAGTCAGCACAGAGCCCGACGCGGGGCTCGAACCCACGAACCACGAGATCATGACCTAAGTGAAAGTCGGACGCTTAACTGACTAAGCCACCCAGGCGCCCCTATTTTATTTTTTTAGAATTTACTCAATCTCACATTTTTATTTTTTATTATTTTATTTTTAAAATTTTCATCCTGATATTAATTAATTAATTAATATTCTCAAGTTAGCTAACATACAGTGTAGTCTTGGCTTCAAGAGTAGATTCCAAGTGACTCATCACTTACATATAACACCCAGGGCTCATCCCAACAAGTGCCCTCCTTAAAGCCCATCACCTATTTTCCCCATCCCCCATCCCCATCAACTCTCAGTTTGTTCTCTGCATTTAAGAGACTCTTGTGGCTTTCCTCCCTCTCTGTTTTTGTCTTACTATAAAAGAGACTATAACATAAGCAACTATGAAAAGTCAATTACTTTATATACAACTCAATATTTTTAGCTCCTAAGAGGTTAAGGAAAAAAGTACAAATAACACATGTAACTTCAAATCAGACATTTCACATTCAATTTTACTTTGCCTGCCTAGTGTATTTCACATCTATCAAAATAATTTATATTAAATCCTCTGGAGAGAAGTTAACTTTAAATGATGGACTTGAATGAACTTGAAATGATGGACCTGGACTTGAAGAATTTTAGTTGCTTTTTAAAATTTGTTTATTTATTATAATTTATTTAGTTATTTACTTATTTAATTAATTTACTTATAATTTATTTAGCTGCTGGCATCCTTAACTGACAACTAATAAAAGCATGTATTTTAGTAGCAGTAATTGTTTCATCAAAAATCCAGGTAGTTTGTGTTGCCTTAAATATCATCCACTTAGTTTCTGTATAGTTTTGCTAAAATTTGCCAAGTGAGAGCCAATTATTTGTGAGTTAGTAAGCTCTCCAAATACAACAAGCATATTCTTATTCTTTACCAATGAAAAGCATATTATTTCATTGGATATGATATCCTTCCAAAAGAAGCAAATCCTAATTCTTATTTCTTGTCAGAACCATTGGCATTTAGCAACTGTTAAATAAACTGTAAGGACAATCTAATAGAAGATTTCTGCCATAGCAGGAGAGAAAAACTCTCTGCTTATGGGATGAGTCATTCAAGGCAGAGGGGAATAGAGAGAGGCTTTTATAAAGGCACTTCCCATTTCATTCGTTATAATGAGTTCTGTTGATAAGGAAATGGACTCAGCCTTTTGGCTTCAAACCCACCATGGCTAGGGTTTATCTTATGCAATGTGGTGCCATTGCTAACAAGGTATATGTTAATTTAAAAAATTAACTTAGAATCTATAAACTTATCTGGCATATTTAGCACTTCAGAGCCACATTAGAAAGTTATTGTCAGTTTCAGGAACAATAGTGGGGAGTATTTCAATTTGAGTAAGTCTGTATAGCTACACTTTCACTTCAGAACAGCATAATATACAAATTAATGAGTTTATTTTTACTAGTAACAACACATATTGGTCAAAGATAGAGAAGTCAAAATATAAATACATATATATTATTTCAAAGGACTAGTAAGTTAGAGTAGATAATTTCCACTAGGAGTGATAGAAATCTTTTAAGTATTCATAGGCAGATGAGATTTGGAAACTAAAATGATTTTTTGTTTTATCCCCCACACTACTATTTTAGTGCCAATGTTTAGTAAATACTGTATTATGATATGTACCAAAAGAACTATGAAAAAAATGTAAGGAATCAGAGGCATGGCATAAGACCAATTCAGTTTTACTAATCTTCACTGATGCATTTTAAAGTTAAAATTTTGACTAAAAACACTGAACCTAAAAATCATTTAATCTAAAAATTGTCTAGGAAATGGATCAGATAAAGTATGACTAGAGATTAAATATAGATATGAAGTAAAAGAACTCCCCAGAGCTCACATGCCTTTTATAATCCAATTTCTTTCTGAATGCATGTTTAAACATTAGTCCAGCAATATTTGTTATTGCCTTTAATCTATGCTGGCATAGAATGGCAATAATGTCAAATGAAAAAGTAGGAATAAGACATTATATGATCATAACTGGTGAAATATTTGTGTGTGTGTGTATGGGTGTGTCTCTATAAAGAGAGAGAGAGAAGGAGGGAGGGAAAGAGAGAGAATGAGAGAGAGGAGGCATAGGAAAATACTGATAGAAAATATTCAAAAATTTACCTTTGTTTTCTTTGTAAATGGATTGTGGGTGAAATTTTTTTCCTTTTTTTCTCTTCATTTTGTTTTTTTTTTTTTTAAACAAATAACATACTTTTATAATCAGGATTAATTTTTTTTTTAATTTCAGAGAGAGGGAGAGAGAGAGCAGAGAGCTCAAGCAAGG